>CAWUFW010007891.1:0-600000 GCA_963921515.1 Calotriton arnoldi | reverse complement strand
TTCCCATTGGGCGCAGGGTCAAGACTAATTTGCATATGACTGGGGTCAAACTGGAATGGCATGGGGAGCAAAAAAACGATGGATTTAGGTCCGGATCTCTGTACTGGGGTGAATATATGACATTGTTCTGCATTATGTCCATCAATTGTTCTTTTTGCAACTGTCACCCCGAGTGGGACGGGTATGCCCAGAAGTGGGTCCGGTGCTCTCCATGCCACTGGAGTCAAGCTATCCTGGCTGATGGGGGGTGAAACCCCGAAACTGGTCCTAGGATGCTTGTTTCCAGTCCAGGGAGGACCTGGCCTGGCAGTTCGGGCTAGACTGTTCCCATTGGGTGCAGGGTCAAGACTGATTTGCATATGGCTGGGTTCAAACTGGAATGGCATGGGGAGCAAAAAAACAATGGATTTAGGCCCAGATCTCTGTCCTGGGGTGAATGTATGACATTGTTCTGCATTCTGTCCATCAATTGTTCTTTTTGCATTTGTCACCCCGAGTGGGACAGGTATGCCCAGACGTGGGTCCCGTGCTCTACATGCCACTGGAGTCAAGCTATCCTGGCTGATGAGGGGTGAAACCCCGAAACCGGTCCTAGGATGCTTGTTTCCAGTCTAGGGAGGACCTGGCCTGGCAGTTCGGGCTGGGCTGTTCCCATTGGGCGCAGGGTCAAGACTGATTTGCATATGACTGGGTTCAAACTAGAATGGCATGGGGAGCAAAAAAACGATGGATTTAGGCCCAGATCTCTGTACTGGGGTGAATGTATGACATTGTTCTGCATTCTGTCCATCAATTGTTCTTTTTGCATTCAATTATGTACCCTACATATTGGCCTTTGCAAGTAATCAGTTGGTTCATATTCCAGGATTTGTTATTGGCTAGTTTGATTTCCTTGATGTTCTTAGCAATTTGACACACTTTACAATTGTTGCACTTAAAAAAGCCAGACTTATTTCTCTTCCAAAAATGGCTGTGGACTAGCTGATCCTTCAAGTTTTTGGCTTTTTTAAAAGTTATGTTGGGATGCTTGCCCAATATTTTAGATACTGTTGGATCTAGATGTAGAATTTTCCAATGTTTTCCTAAGATGTTTTTAATCTGCTTGGCTTCTGTGGCATAGGTGGTGATGAGGCGGATGTGCCTGTTGTTTTCGTTTTTTTTTATTCTTTCTTTTGAAGCAACTCCAACCTAGATTTCACTGAAGTTCTCTGTAAGCCTGTGTTTATTATCTTGTTGTTATATACTCGTTTTCTGAATCTTTGTGATGTTAATTTGCTATGTTTTAGCCATTCATCCTCTTGCGAGCATATTCTACGGATCCGTAGAAATTCTCTGTGTGGGATATTGCTGATCAGGCTTGACTGATGAAAACTTCCTGCATGTAAGGTTGCATTGGTCACCATTTCATTCCTGTGCAACGTTGTGTGAATCTGGTTGTCTTGGATATATATCTCTGTTCCAAAAAGATCACCCTTGATCAACTGATGTTATAAATGAAATTCAGATTTGCACTATTTGTGTTTAGAATCTTAAAATATTCTGCAAATTCATCTTCAGATCTGTCCCAAAAAATAAAATGATTGTCTATATACCACAACCACATGATTGTTTTGTTGACATAAGGATCTTTGTTCAATTGCCGCGTCAATTCTTGCTCCCACCAGCCCATCGTGAGACAGGCGTAGCTTGGGCTGAAGGAAAAGCCCATTGCCATCCCTTTGACTTGTCTGTACAGTTCTTCCCCAAATAATAAAACATTCTGAGTTAAGCATAGGTTAATCATTTCCAATAACATTCGATTGTGGTGGGCATAATGGATATTTCTTTCTTTTAGGAAGTATTCACAAGCCGCAATACCAATTTTGTTGTCAATGTTAGCATACATTGAGATTCCATCCATTGTAATTGACTTGAATGACTCTTGAAAGGGGATCTCTTGAAGATGTCTCAGAAGATCGCTTGTATCCTTCAGATATGAGGCTAAATTTTGTACATATGGCATCAGAAAAACATCAACATAATTTGTTACTGGTTCCAAGAGGGCGCCCTTGGCAGAGATTTTTGGCCTGCCATGCGGTTTCGTGGGATGTTTGTGAATTTTGGGCAAGAAATAAATGGTTGCCGTTACTGGACGGTCAGTAATCAGGTATTTACGTTCATCTTCATCTAGAAGGTTACTTTCTGTCCATTCTTTTAGTTTAATATCCAATTCCATTTTGTGCCTTGCTGTTGGGTTGTCCTTCAGTCTTTCATAATAGTTACTGTTCTTCAATTGGGAATGAGCCTCTTTCACATAATCCTCTCTTTCCATGATTGTTATATTACCACCCTTGTGTATATTTTGTTCTTTCAAATTTTCAATTTATAGTGATGTTGGGTTACCACCTTATGAAAGACATCAACTTTGTTGCCCGGTGGTAATTGTGGATAGTAGCTAGATTTAGATTTTTTCCCACTTATTCCTGCGCCCATCTGTGGACAATACTCATCCAACTGGGTAACTGACACAGCTTCCGCATTTTCCAATTCAATTAGTGCAAGAAGATTATTCGAGTCTTCCACTGATAGGTCCGTTGTAGGTTTCTCCATTTTCTTTTGCTAATCATCCATTTTCTTATTTTCTGCAAAGGTTTTAGCTAGTTAAATTTTTCGGATGTACTTATAGAGGTCAGTCCTCATTTGTGCAAGGTCCATTGGGCTAGTTGGACAGAAGTTCAAACCTCATTTCAATAATGTAATCTCCAATTCTGTCAGGGGTCTTTTCAACAGATTGACTACGACCAGATCCTGCGTTGGCTCTTCTATGCTCTCCTCTGTTTCATGCTTCTTGTGGTTGCCCCCACTTTTTTGTATCGGTTTGTTCTTTTTCCTCTTCTTATCTGTTTCTTCTGCTGCGGTTGTGCCATCTTCCTCCAGGGGTTTGTGGCTGTATCCCCATGTGATTCTCCCAGTTTCGCTGTTGAAGTGCCAATCTCATTTCCTCTAAAAAAGAGCATTTTGTCCTTGCTCCTGTTTGTTCATTTTCACCTTCACTTGCATCTGTGGAGGTGAGTGATGATATACTTCCTGATATGTTGGTCACACTGTCCAGTTTATCCTGTAGTTTGAGGGCATCAAATTTTCTGGCATATGTAAATATGTGTCACTCCATATAATCATCTTTGTCTCTTTGAAACTTGGTTTGTTTCCGCATCTGGACAGTGTCTTCATGTTTCTCAATTTGTCTCTCAAGTTCCTCTTTGAACTTAATGATCTCTGGATTTAATTCGATCTTTTCCAATTCCTCTTCTACTTCTTTTAGTTGAGCTTTGATGTTCTACAATGCAATCTCTGAATGTTTGATTAATATTAATGTTAGACCCAGTGATGAATTTAAAATGTACTCTCCCCACTCGGCATCAGGGTTATCCGTAGTCCTCTGGGTCCTCTTTTCACTTCCAAGTATTTTTTTAAAGAAATAACTTCCCACCATTTATTGATCTCTTTTTTGGATAGCTTTTCCCATAATTTTAGTTTGCTTCTGGTATCTGATTTTTTCAAATTGGGATGTTGCCCAATACTTTTGGGAGCGGTGGCATCATGTTAAAAAAACGTCGCCATTATGGCGTTTCTTTTTGCTTCCCTTTTCTCCATTAAGTTGACTAGGCTTTATATATATATATATGGAACAAATCCAAGAACATGAACAAATGAGACTTTCAAGTTTCGAAAGCTCAGAGGTCAGCTCGGGGGACGAAGGTGCCCAGGGGGGCAGACCGAGAATGGATTTTTCAGGGGAAATGCGATTGCTGCGAATGACGACAGGGGGAAGAGGGAGAGGGGTGATAGCCCCCCCGTGGGAGAAGAGCAAAAAGAACCAGACGCAGCAGGAAGAGGCAAAGGTAAAGGAAAGAATGGAAAAAGATAAACGTGAACAGCCCCAATAACAGGAAGGATGACAATCTGGTGATCAATCTATCCGGTAAAACTCTGAATGACAAGCTTAAAAATCTTTTGAATAAAGGGCTGACATTTTGCCCGGAAGCAGGGATGGATCTAGCTTCTGCTAGAGTTGATCTCTTCAAATTCTGTAGAAAACTAAAATTAAAGAAGTTTTTTAACACGAAGCCCACGGTCAAATTAAAATCTGCACCATCACAACCACTATCCAACCTGACAGTGGAAGATATTGAGCCTTTGAGAGTCCTACAAAATCTCGCCAATGAAGGAGATCAACATGACATTGAGCACAGTGGTATGTCAAATCTGGAATATTGTGCTGCTTTGGGTATAGAAACTGACAAATCTGTAAGCAGTAAATATAAAGGAAAATCGAAATTTTGTCCACAATTGCCACCAGGCAATAGAGTGGATGTCTTCCAGGAACTTGTGGCAGAAGCCCTGAGGGACATCTACATCAAAGAAAAGACAAATCTGAGTCATAAACACTCCAATATGAGAACTGAGGACTGATGGGCACTTACGGATTTGCAAAGAGACACCAATATTATAATTAAACAATCGGACAAAGGTGGGAATATTGTCGGGATGGACCACAATAAATTTCACCGAGAGATCAGGAGACAATTGGGTGATTCCACCAATTATGAAAGGCTAAATAATAATCCCACCAATCAAATTATGTCTACCTTTCATACGAGCTTACAACAATGGCATGACCAAGGCCTGTTAGATGATGACGAACTGCAATATCTGAAAGTCACCCATCCGATTGTCCCAACTCTGTATGTTCTGCCAAAAGTACTTAAGAGTCTAGAAAACCCTCCAGGCCCATCGTTACCTCATGTGGTTCTCTCTTAGAGAATACTTCCAGATTTGTCGACATCTTTTTGTTTACGGTATGTAGCTGATTTACCTTCCTACATATGTGATTCTATGGACTTTCTAAATCGTATTAATGACATCCCTTGGAAAACAGGATACATCATGGCCACAGTTGATGTGGTCTCCCTTTATACTTCGATTGTTCATGAAGATGGCCTTATGGCATGTGAGCAATTTATGAGATCCTGGTCACTGAGTCTATTAAACCACACACAAATGCTCCTAGAGATGATGTCCTTTTGCCTATTGAACAATGCTTTTTATTTTTGATGGCAGATTCTATAAACAAAAGCAAGGAACTGCTATGGGCACTTCATTTGTCCCAAAATATGCAAATCTAACAAATGGCTTCTGGGAGACAGAATGCTTATGGCCCGAAAATAACAGAATGAACTTGGAAAGGGTGGTTTTATGGGTCTGTTATATTGCTGACCTCTTCCTTATATGGGAAGGAGAGGAGAGTGATTTGAAAGAGTTTTTGTCATCATTGAATTACAACTCCTTGAACCTACGATTCACCCATACATACAGCAAGAGTTCAATTGATTATTTGGACATCCGGATATATATTGAGAATGAGAAAATTTGCACCACCTTATTCCGGAAGCCCACGGCATGTAATAGCATTTTGTCAGCGAACAGTGCACACCCTAAAGCTCTAAAATGGAGCATTCCGTACGGAGAATTTCTCAGAGCTCGGAGAAACTGCTCTGCGGAGAATGAATATGAAAAACAGATTGACAGAATGTATGACAGATTCAAGAAACGAGGATATCCAACAGCCGTTTTGGAAGATGCTCGAATAAGAGCTATAAAACATAAGAGGGAGAATCTGTTATTGCGCAAGAAGATGCAGACACAAAGTGAACCAAACAAAGAAGTCATCAGGTTTATCACGTTTTTAATGGATCGAACATAGCTGTCAAACAAGCAATCAGTAATCATTGGAATACACTCAAGAAAGATCATGAACTTAAACATGTCATCAGAACATGTTAACATCACGTATACAAAGGTGCCTTCACTGGGAAATATGTTAACTCAGAGTTATTTCACCACTAAAGACCCACAACAAGGCAATTGGCTAATATGTAATGGTTTTTACAAATGCCCAAAGTGTAAAGCGTGTTGGTATGGCCGCAACAGGGTGGACATAACAACTATACAACGTACAAAAAAATCTATCAAAGAAAGGATAACTTGTGAGACCATTCCTGTAGTCTACCTCTTGGAGTGCAGATGCGGAAAACATTATGTGGGCAGTACAGTAAACAAACTCCAGCTGTGCATCCTTCAACATATAAGGGCAATTGTCAATAAGGATTTTACATATATGATGGCAAAACACATCTGGAAAGACCATCAAGGCCAGCTGGAAAACAATTTCTTCTACTCCGGCATTGAGCATATTCCGTTAAAAATCAGGGGAGGAGACAGAGAAGCAGTCCTAAGAAGAGCAGAATCAAAATGGATAATTACATTGGGAACTGAAGTCCCATGGGGCTTAAATACGGATGCGGAACTGTACACCTTTCTATAGTATTTCTAATGATTGCTTGTTAATATTCGTGATGCCTTTCTTAACCTTGCTCTGTTCTGTATTATTGCTTTATCTTGCCATCTTAGTTATTATTTTTTTAACATTGATGACATTGTGTCTCAGAAGATGAATTTTGACTCAAATAACTTTGTGATTTGGTGATGAGTAGCACGAGGCACTTTTCAAATAGGCTTTACAATAATATCACATTGCACTTTATTCCTATAAGTACAATAGAGGAGTGGATGTAGGAGAAACATGTGGCATTTTCTAATCCTTGTACTTTACAGGAACAAGCACCTTGCACTTTAGATGAGTTTGTGCAATATGTTATTCTATTGTTTGCACTTTTTGAATCCTTGTACTTCACAGGAAAAAGCATCTTGCACTTTAGATGAGTTGGAGGAATATTGCATTCCATTTTTTTAGTATTAGAATACAGGTATCGGAGGTGGTATATCTCATGCTTTGTACTTAACAGGAGTAACACCTTGCACTTTACAAATGAACTTATATGTGTATTTTTAAACTATATGGGGCCATCTTTTTATATGGAACCTTTAGGCATAATACTTTATATGCCCTGGGCCCCCACCCGCCTCTCTACTGGTGGTAGAAGAGTATGGATTTTTCAATATTGGAGTTTTTGATTCGAAGAAAAGAACGGTGCACTTTGTATACATTTTTTATGGTCCTGTGCAATATAGCGTAAAAACATAGCACTTTACATTTATCTGAGGTGCAATTTAGAGGATGCATGTTGCACTTTATTTCCATCTGCCTTTCTCCTTACACATTAGAGGGAATTCCAACTTTTTGGCACACGATATTAGACTACGAGAGATTGTCCTCACCCACGCACACAAAGCACTCCACAACTCCGGACCAGCCTACCTCAACAGACGACTCAGCTTCTACACCCCCACCCGCCAGCTCCGCTCGACCAGCCTCGCCCTCGCCACAGTCCCCCGCATCCGGAAAACGACCGCCGGCGGCAGATCCTTCTCCCACCTCGCCGCCAAGACCTGGAACACCCTCCCCACCAACCTCCGACAGACCCAAGACCTACTGGACTTCAGAAGACTCCTCAAGACCTGGCTCTTCGATCAGTAGCAGCACCACCCCCCTCTTCCCCCAGCGCCTTGAGACCCTCGCGGGTATGTAGTGCGCTTTATAAGTGACATGATTGATTGATTGATTGATTATATCCATTCAAGTTGGGATTTGCTCATTATATTTGTCTAATTTATGCTTTGCAAAAAATCTGTCTGTGTGAGTGCCAATAATCTTTTGAATAATTTTTTGAAAAACTTTGGAGCTATGTGTTTCAATTGTGTACTTTACAGTGATTCTCTGTTACAACATCTGCATTAAGGACATACTAATTTATGTAAGTATTGTTAATATGATTTTCCCCTTTAATAGTTATATGAAGTTTTTAATTGGTGATGGGAAAGGGTACAGCTGTCCCTTTAAAATGGCACTCTATGCACTGAACTCTATGACACGGTAGAAGGCTATGACCGAAACACGTAGGTCTGACTTGGGGGTTAACATGCACCTTGCAGTTTGCTGGTTATTTGCTTAAAAATTATGGAAGCATTTTGAAGCCTAATAAATCGCTTCTATAAGGATTCCTGTGTGCCGTCCTTCTGTGCGTCCTGGTAACAGAGCTATGAACAAACAAAAATCAGGGCTGGTCTCAGGAGCCTTTTCTAATATATATATATATATATATATATGTATATATATATATATATATATATATATATATATATATATATATATATATATTGCAATAAAAACTGGAAAGGGCAATACTATCTGTAGTATTGTATTGTATTTTTTACGATCTGTAGTATTGTATTGTATTTTTTGAGGTGCTTATTGTGTTTACCATGGTTACAGTCTGTGGGAATTTCACCACCACCATTTTTTAAGGGGCCAAACCAGCTTAGTATGAAGTGGGAAAAATAGTTAAGTCATTCTAAAAACTATTTGTTAGGTATTAATGGAAATAACTTTATTGCGCAAAGGAAAAAAGCGTTATTATTGAATTTGATGGTCATGAATGCAAAAGATATTTTTGAACATCTATCACCTTTACCAACTCCGCAAGGAATGGAAGTAGGGGATTGTATTCTGTTTAGGACCGTCCGAGGCCCGTTTTCTGCACCGCCTGGTCTTCTGTTGGTTGGCTGGGGTGGGACTCAGTCCCCTACCATTCCTAGCGGTGCGGGAGGCAGGGACAGCCTTCCCAACATCGTAAAGGCATTTCAGCACTCCTGGAGGATGGGCCATCAGTTCAGGGCCGTCAGAGGCCTGTTTTCCCCACGCCTGGTCTTCTGTTGGCTGGTTGGGGTGGGACTCGTCTCCCAGCATTCCTAGCAGTGCAGGATGCATGGACATCCTTCCCAACACCATAAAGGCATTGCAGCACTCCCACAGCGCGGGTCATCTGTTCAGGGCTATCTGAGGCCCGTTTCCCACACCGCCTGGTCTTCTGCTGGCTGGCTGGGGTGGAATCGGTCTCCCAGCATTCCTAGTGTTGTGGGAGGCAGGGACAGCCTTCCAGATGCCGTAAAGGCTTTGCAGTACTCCCTTAGCACGGACCATCTGTTCAGGGCTGTCCAAGGCCCGTTTTCCACACCTCCTAGTCTTCGGTTGGCTGGCTCGGGTGGGACTCAGCCCCCCATCATTCTTAGCAGCTCAGGAGGGAGGGACAGCCTTCCAGACGCCGTAAAGGATTTGCAGCACTCTTGCAGCATGGGCCATCTGTTAAGGGCTGTCCGAGGCCCATTTTCCGCACCCCTGGTCTTCTGTTGGCTAGCTGGGGTGGGACTCGCCCCTCAGCATTCCTAGCAGCACAGGAGGCAGGGACAGCCTTCCTGGTGCCGTAAAGGCATTGCATCACACCTGCATCATGGGTGGGCCCGTCTGCACCAATCAGCGACCGGAAGAGCCTGAGCTGGGCCCCACCTCTAAGCTGTTTATTCTGGGATCTGGTTCGAGAGTTTGACCAAAATGTGTAAGAGGAAAGAGCAACAACAAAAGACTGAGGAGGAAATATTTAATACCCTTGATTCATTCTTGATGAGGGTGGCAAATGTATTACCAAAGGAGATCAATCTCTCTGAGCGCAGTCTCTCAATTGAGGACGATAGGAAAAGCCTGGATTTAACCATGATGCCCTCAATTATGGTTTCACTGGTCCAAGCTGATCTGGCAGAATGGGGGGATCTATATACATGTCCATGCAGCATCCCCCAAGTATGGGTGACTCGGGGGCAACCCCACTAGGAGAACCCCCAGGTAAGCCCAAAGGCTAAGACTAACAAGGCTCCTAAAGCGCCGAAGACTGTGGGGCCAGTAACGATGATCTGTGTCAAAGACTAGAAAACATGTTTATGTTGTTGTTACAACCATTCATGACACACTGTTAAACATTGAAGAGAGCCTAGACGCCCTTATCACTCGAGGGGCTAGTAATAACATTGCTGCTGGGGGGTTGAAAGCAGCACTCTAAACCCAGTTATTGAGGGAACCCATAGTGCTGGGAGGAGAAGGGGGAGGGGCAGTGTTAACACTCATGTACCCCAATCTGCCACTCATGGGGAAGTAGCAGGTCCCTTCCAAGCAAGGTCTCCCTGTAGGTCGGAACCATCATCAGTGGCTGGCACACACGAGTGGGCAATACAGTATCTGGGATCTATTGCCCCAACAGAGGTCACTGATGGGGAAAGAAAGAGTGGGGAGAATTCCAGGAGAAGGAGGAGGCAAGGGAACAAGTTGCCACAAAAGTTAGATCTCCCACCAGCAGCATGCCCATATGTTATAATATTGGCGGACACCCCAGAACCGAGAGGGGGTCAGCTGGAGACAAATGAGCAGCTCATGACTAAAGCTCTCCATTGGCTGATGAGATCTATAAGGGGCACTGGTGACCTTACTGGACACATTATTATGGCAAGAAGAGTGGTGTGGGTGGGTCGGTTCCCTAAAGCACTAGCGGGTGATTGCATCTCAATTTAATGATTGTAGGGTGGGGGGACCTTTCCAACACACCCTCTCCAGGGTCACAGATCCATGCCCTTCCCTTTGGATATTTTTATGAACCTATCAGGCTGATGGCCCCCGAAATAGTGTGGACCTGCTCTGTAACTCTCCGTCGAACTCTCCCTCACATTATTGACCTAGCTAGGTGTGAAGTGAGGGTTGATAACCGCTTTAGTCCCTTAGAAGACTTAGGGGCATATGTACAAGCCCCTATCGCCACCACAATGTCACTTTTACCGATGTTGTGGTGGCGATAGGGGCTGCGCCTTATGTACAAGGCAGCGTTAAGCCACTTAACGTGGCTTAACGCTGCCTTGTACATAAGGCCTCCTTTCACGCTATGGTTAGCGTGAAAGGGGCGTGCAGTGGGGTTGTGGTTGGTGTTCCACCGCAACACCCATTGTATTTGACGCTGCCCCCTATGTACAAGGGTGGTGTACATAGGAGGCAGCGCCAAAATTAAGACCAGGAAAACCCTGGTCTTAAGTTGGCGGAACGAGGAGAAATGCATTATTTCTCCTCGTTTTTGCCTTTCCATGTGTGCTGCCTTGTGCTGCACACATGGAAAAAGCAAAATGCCATGGTTTGTTTATGTACAGGAAGGTGTCCTTCCTGTACATAAACAAACCTTTAAAAAATGCCATTTTGTCACTTTCATGTGTGCTGCATGAAGCAGCACACATGAAAGTGACAGAAATAACATTTTAGGATTGTTTATGTGCAGGAAGGGACACCTTCCTACATATAAACAATCCTCCCCTACACATGAGACACCCTTGCACTCTGGTACAAGGGTGCCTGCATTGGCGCTAAGTTGCTAAACTTAGCGCCATCGCAGGGGGAAACGCAAGGCTGCACCACATTCTTGTAAATATGGTGCAGCCTTGCATTTCAGAAGTGGCGGAGCGTGTTGTTAAGCCAAGGAGGATAACGATACGCTCTGCCACTTCCTTGTACATATCCCCCTGCACCTGACTGAATAAAGATCACTTGGCCCCCTCTATGGATATTCATCCCGAAAATATAGATCAGATAGGGGTGGACATGAAGGGGGTAGTCAATTCCAGTTTAAAAATAGCTACCTGGAATGCAGAAGGTTTAAAACAAAAACTGGGAAATTTGGAATGGAAAAGTTTTGTAGCAGAACAGTATATTTTGGGACATATTTACAAGGGAATGGCGAAGCGTGGCATTAAGCAAACATTGCTAATGCCACGATCCACTATTCTGAAAATGCAGAGATGCGCCGTATTCACAAGAATGCGGTGCACCCCTGCATTTCCCCTAGCGCTGGCACTAAATCTAGCTGCCTAGCACCCACGCAGGCACCCTTGTACAATAGTGCAAGAGTGCCTGCATTGGTGGGAATGATTGTTTATGTGCAGGAAGGTGTCCCTTCCTGCTCATAAAAAATCAAGAATGGCGAAGTGTAACTTCGATGTGTGCTGCCTTGTGCAACACACATAGAAAGAAGTTGCAAATCTTCATTTTTTTTAATGATTGTGTATGTGTAGGAAGGAACACCTTTCTGCACATGAACAATCATTCAGGGTGATTTGCTGTTTCTATGTGTGTTGCACAATGCAGCACACATAGAAACAGTAAAAACGAGGAGTTCACCATGTTAAGACCAGGGTTTCCCTGGTCTTAATTTTGGCACTGCCTCCTATTTACGCCACCCTTGTGAATAGGGGGCAGCATCAAAATCAATGGGTTTTGTGGTGGAACGCCCTCCACAACAACCATTTCCCGCCCCTTTCACGCTAAGTGTAGCGTGAAAGGGGGCCGTATTTACAAGGCAGTGTTTAGCCACGTTCACATGGTGAAGGGATTATCGCCACAGGAACGTCATAAAAAGTGACGTTCCTGTGGCCATATGGGCTTGTAAATATGCCCCTTTGTATCTCCAGGAAATGTGGGAAACAGGGCCAATTTTTCTGGATGTGTACCGATCATTTTAAACCACAGTAGTCCCTTCTTCGATGGGTAGAGCGAAAGGTGGAATTCACTGGCGGCTGCCTCAGGACAGAGGTGGTGAGGCGGGGGTGAAAAAATAAATAAAACAAACTTACCGCCACTGCGGCACGTCTCTCCTCCGTTCTCGCCAGCAACGTAAGCACCCAGGCTCCCGGACTCTCCCAGCCAATAACGACGCAGTATGAGTAGCGTTGTGATTGGTCTGAGCGGCCTGTTTGCACACTCAGTGCCTGTGAGCCTGGGCATGTTCTCCATAGGGCTGTACAACACAGCCCAGTGGAGAACAGGGTAAGTGTTCATGACTGCTTAGCTGGCCCAAGAGGGCCGCCCAAGCAGTCATTTGCACTTAGGGAGGGAGTGCAAACCACTGTAACTCCCCCTCACTGTGGCGAGCCCAGCCCTGCTCTGCCTGACCTGGCTCGGAGTCCCGCAAAGAAAAATAAAACGATAATAATATTTTGTTATTATCATTTTATTTTAATTTTTTTCAACTACTCGCTGAGCAGTGGGGCGACGCTCCTCCGCCTTAGCAGAGGAGCCGCTACCGGTGGAATTGTGATGCTAATAGCCAACACACTAAGATTAAATGTCAAAAAGTTTTTTAGCTCTTCTCCTTACTTCCATATTTTATTATGTGAAGACTTAGGTGAATGGGATTGGTTATTGATTAATTATTACAATAATAAATATGGCTTTGGTTGTTGGCCTATTGGAAAAGGAAATTATTGCCATCTATGAAGCACACCAAAAATGTATTAACATTCTGTGGTTGGGTGATTTTAATGTGCACTGTTGCGATAATATAACAAAACCTGTGTGTGAAATAGTAGATGCTGAGGGTGATGTATTTACCCATTTTTACATAACGTACATGGCTATTTGCATAATAGGCTTTTAGAACCATGAATCTTGAGGTCATTAATAAGTCTGATCCTGACACAGAATTATTACCTTCGGAAGCATGGAGCTTGGCTCTACCTTGGATTTTATATTAGTCTCTGAATGCTTTCATGGGAGAATAACCCAAGCCAAACCAATCTTTTCTATATATAGTATATAATGATAATGCTGACCTTTTCTGCTCTATTGTATAGAAGGTGAGTAATAAGTCTGTATCAGACAAGATCACTAAGCCGATTTTAGCAAGTTAGAACAGTTATTTATTAGAGTGGGAAAAAAATCAATAAAGAGAGAGTAGTGTCATCGATAATTTCTAAAACAAATTGTGAGGTATTTATATGCTTAGATCCGAATTATAACCTGGAAGGTCTAATGTTGGCATTTTCTGAGATACTGGTGGAAGTCAAAAGCAATTTTTCACCCAAGATGATTCCGTTGGCCAGCTGGTTTGACGCAGCATGATCAAAGACCTTAAGAAACTTGGATGCTACTCTTAGAATGGCCCAAGAGACCAAAGACTGGTACGGTCTTTACATATGTTATACAGAGAGGCAAGGAAAGCCAGAATAAGGGGACTGAAGGAAGAAGCATGGGTGAATTTGTACCAAGCAGCGGCCACTAAAAATAGTAGGGATTTTTGGAGAGTGATCAATGCTCCCTTCCTTAAAGATGATAGTGACTCAACACTAGATACACATGTTGGGGAGGAAGCCTGGGTGGCTCATTTTGAGCAAATATTTGATGCGGTTGATGTGCCCTCGGCGTCTCCATCCGATATCTTGCAGGTGTCATATAAGGATACTTTGGTTATTGATATGGCAGAGGTGAGTTGTGGATTGGCCCAATATAGTCTCACAAAGGCCCCGGGTCCTGACGGGGTTCCGATATATTTCTTTGTAGACCATCAAGAGCTCTGGGCCCCACTTTTGACCAATATTTTTAACGCTATTAGTAAGGTGGGTCCTCCAGCCTCATGGAAAAGTACGATAATAATTCCCATTACAAAAGGGGGACAAGTCTTGACCTCAAATTTATAGACCTATCTCTTTGTTAGATAGTACTGTAAAACTGATGGGGCGCCTATTGTTGAATAGGTTAGAGGATTGGGCCAGAGAGAGGAATATCCTGACACCGTCTCAGTACGGTTTCTAAAAAAAGGCAAGGGGACCATAGATCAATGCCTCAATCTGATCTTGACTATGGCCAAATACATGATGGTGAACCCTGGACAGATCTACATGGCTTTTATGGATCTGTAGGCCGCCTTCAACTGTGCCACCCACTGCAAATTATGGTCAATTATGACAGACATGGGTATTGAGGTGGCCATAGGGTAATAGTTAATTTTATACGACAGATGTATGCACAAGCTACCACATGCGTTCGCTATGGTAGGGATGGGGAGTGCACGAGGCCTTCCTTGATGAAACGGGGTGTAAGACAGGCCTCACCCCATTTCTATTTTCAATCTACACTAATGGGGTGCAGGCAGCCGTAACCGGGTCCATGAACGATGTGCCCATTTTTAATGCAGCCCCCCCTCCCAATACTGCTTTATGCAGATGATGCAGTGTTAATAGTAAGAACTGGAGTGGCGCTGCAAAAACTTATAGCGGCTTACTCAAAATAATGAAAAGTCTGGACCTTTGTGTTAAGAGAGCAAAATCTTTTGTATTACTGGCAGGGGCACGCCCTAATAAACTTCCAGAATTTTATATAGAGGCATGTAGGCTGGAAGTGGTGGATACATTTTCCTATCTAGGGGTTCTTTTCGACAGAAAGCACTCCTTGTCAAATATGGTGGCCAATAGAGTTCTTGTTATGGAAAAAAGCATAATGGCCATTTTCAGTTTTATTAAGAAGCTCGGGTCTAAGCCTATTGAGGTAATAAATAAGGTATACTCTGCCAAAACCTTTCCTACAGCAATGTATGAAGCAGGGGTATGGGGATGGTGGCAATAGATCCCTTACAAAGAGTGGAGGATGGATTTTATAAAAGGCTACTTGCTCTTCCACGCAGCTGTTCAGAATATAATTGCCATATTGGAAATTGTGCCCCATATCTTTCTGATGTTGTCCAGTTAGCACCCATATTATTATGGCATTCAATCTGGAGGCGGGACACTGTTAATCTGACCCAAAATATCATCAAGGACTGTCTAACCCTAGACCATGTACATAAGATTGCTTGGCTGTAATATGTGAAGTGTACACTGGCAGCTTTGGGTTTGGAAGAGTTATATGCAAATCCACCCAGTTGTATGAATATGCCGAAGACTACAACTAAAGAAAACTTTTTAGTGAAGGTTATGTGTGAGAGAGAGGAATCAAGTTGGCTAAAATCCTCAGTAAAGGTGTACCCCATGGCCCCCCATCACACAGGTTGATGAATCGTATTTACTGTTTGTGACAAACCCCCAACATCATTTCATTTTAGTGCGGTTTCGCATGAATTATATTCCCCTGATGATGGGCTTTTCAAACAATATGTACTCATTACTTAATTTGCCAGCCTGTCCTTGTGCTGGAAGGTCAGCTCAGCTGTATTTACATATATTGTTATTTTGCAGTTTTTATGATCTACAATGGAAGATAGTCATGTTTCCTCTTTTGCGCAAATATAATTTCAGGCACTATCGCCCAGCCCTTTATTTTGTCAAAAAACTGAGTGATCAATTTGTATTCTATGCAATGGACTCATTTCTCTGGTCTTCCCTAAATAAGAGGAGAGCTAATATAGAATGGGAGACCTGAGGATAGTAGTGGTGTGTTTATTAATCATTCTGGATGACACTTTATAAATCTTATGATGATATTCTTTCTTATAGCTTTTTATTGTTTTTAACCTAGGATTTTAAATTTAGATTTTCTCTCGTCTTTTATTAAGTATTATATATTGTATGTATATTTTATAATGCTTTTAATATCTTGTGTACATGCTTTGGAAACATTGCGAAATAAAGAATCTTGACTGACTGACTGACTGATTGTTTTACAGACGCTTTAGACAGGCTGAAAAAAAGATTTGTGGAACAGCCACATATATTGTTTTGGAGAGATTTCATTTTTACATGCATCATCAGTTGATTGATAAACAAGTGGATGCTCATGTTGCTAGTTTAAGAACACTTACTGCTGATTACGATTTTGGAGTTCAAGTAGATATTTACATCAGGGACCAGTTAATAATACGTTGTTCTAATAAGAAGGTACAGGAAAAGCTCCTGCAACACCGCAATCTGATGTGGCAGGAAGCTATAGAAATAGCAAAGAGTGTAGAAAGGTCCATTCATTCTTTCAAAACTATTAACGTGAAAAGTATGTCTGGAGGAGTGGCTGCATTAGCGGTTAGTAAGCCAATTATGCCAAAAGGTAAACCGGTTAGGTCAAGTGTACCTAATGTGACAATTAACAAACCTAATGTGACGGCCTATAGATATCTGTGTGCATATTGTGGGTTTAAATCGTATGCGTACCAATTCAAGCATTGTCCAGCTAAAGGGAAAGAGTGGTTCAAATGTAGAAAAGTGGGTCATTTTTGTGCGGTGTGCCAGAGTGGAGGTAAAAGAGTGTCTGCTATTTTTGAGTATAGTGTGGAAACTGTAGTGGAAGATGACAATGATTTAAACATACGGTGCTGTGTGTGAAAGACCAGGGAAAGATTCAGCTAGGAGATACATTGATGGATGCACAGGTAGTGTGTAACACTATAACAGTTACTGATGTGGACAATGAACCATATGTACCTCCCTTATGAACAATTGTTATTGATGGAAAACGTTTAGAAGTAATGGCGGACTACGGATCTGCATATACAATTATTTCAGACTCTTCTCAAGTATACCAGAAGTAATTTCGAACTACTGCACCTTTATGTGTTTTTAGGTCGAGCATTCGAGACCTCTTGTATATACTTTAGTATATACTTATATGTGTATGTACTTTGTGGGCTCTGGAGATCAGCCCTAGGACTTGTCTGCTTCCGCTTATGGACATTTTTTTCTGCCCAACTGCCTCTATTTAACTGTCTTGATAGAAAACGACCAGCAGAAGTCAATAAAATACCAGAATTGCTTTCTGCTGAGGGACTTTCTTTTTTCTATTTTTCAGGCAACTGCCTCTATTTTGTAAGCAAGAAAGGTATGAAGTTCCTCTAAGTCAAAGTGAACAGACAGCGAGATACAATTGGTGGGATCAAACAGGGGATCATCCCACGATGTTAAAGGGTGAGAGGAGGGGTTTCCCCTTTCGGAACTAGGGCTCTCACACACCTAGCGAGCTAGGTGTCATGCTTCATCATATGAGCCTGCCCCTCGTCAGGTCGGCGCTGCAATACCCGACGGGCACCCAGTATGGGGCTCTTTGGCGGGGATATTTTGTTCCTGCCGTTGGGTGCAGTGGGGGTAAGGGGCCTAGTGTGTGTAGATGTGAAGGGAGTGAGTTAAAACAGGTCAGTTAGTCCTAACAGTTATTTATTCAAGAAGGTAAACTGCCTGATTAAAAAATGGGGGAGTGGCGGTAAACTAGATGCAATGAATCTAGATAAGTACGCCCTACTCTCAGTCGGTCAACATGTTTCATGCCCTGGGTGTCAGGAGGATCAAGGCACTTCTTCAGGACCAGGAAAACGCTATCTACACAATGTGGTAAGCGCAAAACTGCCTACCACGTTCTCAGGTAAATAACCTACAGGTAGGGTGAGAAAAGGTAAATATTAAAAACACTTCATGTATCTCATAGATCTGTTCATAAAACAACATAGATGTATGTGTATTCTGTGTATGACGCAGTCACACACACGTGCTCCACACCGTGCTCTTGGTGCAGCTTAGGGTTTCAACTTAAATCCCAGAATATCAGGATGTAGATCAACATTGTGAAGGATAAAAACAACAGATAAGGCAGAACTGATGCTCACCATAACTGTTATCTAAAGTAGACTTCAACAGTGTCCGGCGGTTGTAAAGGACACCAGATTGTGTCCTGTATGAGTAAGGTAAAGGAAAAGAAGCTGAGTAAAGTTAAAAACTCCATCTCGCAACAACAATTACTGCCCAGTCGACTGTAACGTTCAATGGGCAGTAGACAGGGGGGAAGTTGCTAAAGGTCCAGTAAATGCTGACTTTCCCCATGAGGCCAACAGGGTCCCCGTGTGTCCCAGGTGGAAGAGGGCATTGTGGCGGCGTCGCTCAAGTGGTGGCAAAGGTACTGACACAAGTGGTCGTCAGAGGTACCAACCAATGAGTCGTGATGGCAACAATACAAGCTTAAACACCAAAAGTGGGGCGACAAGGGGAATAGCCCACGGAGAAGTACAGGGATTATAGCCCGGTGACGTCCTGGGTCTCAAAGTATTGTAGCAAAAAGGTGTCTACTCACCAGCGTTCAGTAAACACTTCTCTCGTGACCTACCCTGCCGCCAAAACCGGAATGTTGATCCGCGCTGTGGTTTGGGCACAGATATACTTCCCGATCGTCAGTGGCGAGCGAGCAGTCTCGCGAGTGCCTAAAATATCGTGGGAATTGGGTTATAGGAAGGACGAGTTAACAAATGTCCTTGCCGGCGGTAAATGGTGCAGCCATCTTGAGTTGGTCAAATAAAACTCTGGCCGAGTGTGCAGGTAGTGGATAGCGCGAGTCTACAAACGTTAAAAAATCCGTGAATGGTGTTTCATAAATGCAGTGTTATTATAGATGAAAATAACATATAGCAAAGTCAACTAGCAGTATTAACTGCGGGCGATCAGTAATCGGTAGTAACTGGCGTGCCCATCTTAGCCTGTCAAGTAAAGCTGTTTGATGGATATAGTTGCAGTATGTTAAAACATGGCCAGCGGCAACCATCCGAGATTAAGGTCTCAAGATTAGTGCATTGCTGTCATGTAACCTAGTCACTGACTGCTATTATTGTGAGGTATAATAACTCACGATGCCGGTCATAAAAGATCAATTAGTAACCGTGCTAGCGAGAGGCAATCTGTGTTTGGATGGCAGGTACTAATGAGCGGATTGAGGCCTCCTCATAACTGGTGCAGGTTAACACACTAACCATCTTAAACAATGTAGGGACCAGGTACCGGACAAAGTCATGGGACAGGTGCCTCAGTAACGGTCTTAAAGGAGAGTGTAGTAGGTGGAAAAAAGTGCCAGAGTATGTTCAATGTATGCCTTATTCAGTGAGGTGGTAAAACAGGTTCATGTTTAGAGGGCAGACATTGCAGTGGAGACACTCGACAGATATTGGTACATGCATACGGAAGGTCTATCATAAGTGCATGATACCTAGTGACACACACCAGGCAAGACGGTCTACATATTAGGGTACAATCTAGGTGAGTGAACCCCATGGAATATCATCATTGAGCCCTTCTCGATGTGTTGATAATCTGTGGACCCATCTCTGCTCTATTCTAAACAGAGTTGACTGCAATATCTGTGTGTGTGATTCCAAAACAACCCACCGGAGTGATTCAGGGGGGTGTTTGGCATCTTTGAAGTGTGTGTATAGTCTAGTGGTGACCCTTTGGCAACGTATGTTGCTTTTGTGCTCTGTTATCCGGGTCTTGACCATTCGCATCGTCATCCCTATATATTTCAGGCCACACGGGCAGGTGACCATGTAAATACATTGTGTGGTGTTGCAGTTTGTATGACGGGTTAGTGTCCATTTGAATGTCACGGAGAGAGAGATCTCTTTAACCATATAGGTAAGTTTACATACTGCGCAAGAACCACAAGGGTGGTGTCCTGTAACTGGTGGGAGTCCCCACAGGGTTCTTTGTGTAGTTGATTTAGCTTGTGTGGACCTCGTGTGTATCAGGATGTCCTTGAGATTACGGGTCCTCTTATATGTAAACCTAGGCCTAGGAATGCGTAGGTCACCTGTACCTAGAATCGCCTAGTGTTTAAGGATGATTTTCTTGATACGGGCTGAATCGGGGGTGAATGATGTAACACATGTCAGTGTGTCAGTGGTAGGTTTAGTTTGTACCTCAAGGAGTGTCTCTCTCGGGTTATTCCTGGCTCGTTTCATCGAGTCCCTGATCTGCCTTTCAGGGTAGCCTCTTGTCCTGAGGTTAACGGCCAAAGAGCTAGCTTCTGTTTTATAGTCAGAGACTGTCTTACAATTACGTCTAATGCGTAAAAACTGACCAAAGGGTAAGTTATCTTTAAGCGCCCTTGGATGGTGGCTGTTATATAGTAATAAGCTGTTGCGATCGGTGGGTTTTCTATACAGTGTGGTGCTTAATGACCCATCGGTCAGGATGATGTTCAGGTCTAGAAAAGGGCTGACGGTTTCTGAAATGGAGAGGGTAAATCTCAGAAAGTCATTTTGACTGTTGATCCACAGCACAAATTCCTCACAGGTAGAGCGATTACCTTTCCAAAAAATTAGGATGTCATCTATAAAACGTTTCCATAACTTCAAATTATTGAGGTACGGATTGTTAGTGTTGTTGATGACATCCTTTTCAAACGCTGCCATGTAAAGGCAGGCCAAACTAGGGGCGAAGGTGCTGCCCATTGAAGTACCCTGGCTTTGATGATATAGTTGTTTTTTTAACTCAAAAAAGTTCTCAGTCAAAGCCAGGGTTGCACACTCCATGATGAAAGACACCGGAGTTGGTGAGGTCCATTCCAATGCATTAAGCGTAGTCTCAACAACTGACAGTGTTGCTCTCTGGGGGATATTAGTGTATAGAGCCTCCACGTCAAGTGTGACGAGGAGGTCTATTTCGTCAATGTCGCGTATCCCCTCAATGATTCTGAGAATGTCTGTGGTGTCTCTTACAAAAGATGGGGTCTGTCTCACTATTGGCTGTAGGAAGTGGTCACAGAATTTAGAGAGTGGCTCAAGTAGTGAGCCAATGCCAGAGACTATAGGACGGCCTGGAACCGGGGTAGTGCCCTTGTGTATTTTAGGGAGGGTATAGAAGTATGGTATCCTCGGTTCCTTGGTTATCAAAAAGTCTGCCTCCTTACGACTGATCCATCCGTTAGTCTCAGCCTCATACACCATTGTGGAGATACTGGTGGTCAGGCGTGTGGTGGGGTCCACTGTGATAGGGGTGTAGTATCTATCGTTTTGGAGTTGCCGATTGCATTCTGCATCGTAGTCTAAAGTGGACTGGATAACAGTGGCTCTACCTTTGTCAGCCTGTTTGATTGTAATTGTTGTATCCTCAGCGAGGCTCGTTGCTGCTGTCAGCTCTGAGTTAGAAAGGTTGTGAAAGGGGGCCTGGCTCTGAGGTAAGGCTAGTTCCTTAAGCACAGCTTTTTCAAATGCTAAGACCTCTACCGGTATCATACTGTTACTGGGAGTAAAAGTAGAAGGGTTCCTCAACCCTGAATCATCCTGTTCAAACAAGGGCCTGTCTTGAAAATAAGTTTTTAGCCGTATTTTTCTGAACAGGTTTTGTACCTCGCAATGGTCTCTAAATTTGTCCACCCTAGGCATAGGGACAAATCCCAAGCCCAACTCCAGCACTGACTTCTCTCTCTCTGTCAGTGAAAGGTGCGAGAGGTTAACCACTAGTTCCTCTTGCCTCGTGTTTTGCTCCGAGTTTCTATATTGTGAGCTGGCTGGTCTTGCCATTGGACCTGCTTCTGAGATCCTCTTCTGTTGCGCCCTCTTCCTTTGCCCCAGCCTCTGTCTAAAAAAGGGGGGTTGCTATTGTGGAAGAACTGTGGCGGCCCATGTTGGTATGGTGGAAATTGCCAGAATGGAGGGGGTGGGCCCTGGTAGACTGGTGGGCCCTGGTACGCTGGTACGTTGTAATACTGGTTGGGGCTTTGTGACCTTCTCAAGTTGTTACTCCCCCAGCTCCCTGTACTAGAGTCGCTGTCAGAGGATCCTCTCCTATCCGAGTTCTCATCAGACGAATAGCTCGTCTTTGCTGATGTATAATCGGCTCTGAGGTAAGGGTATACTTTTTCTTTTTCAAATTTCTGCATGTCCTTTTGAAGCTTGGATATTTTTTGCTTTATCAAGTAATCCTTATTCTCCGAGATCTCAGCATTAATTTCTGCTAGCCTTGTTTTATAGGCTGTGATCTGTAGGGTAGTTTTAAGAGCTCCCTCTGCAATTTGGATCCTGACTAGGAGTGCATCTGCAATCCTTCTGTCCGTGTTAATAATTAACACAAGCCAGTCCCTAGTGCACTTCCATGCAACTAGGGACCACTCCTTTTTAAAAGTTGCATCATCCAGAAAGAGTCTAGGAAAGTTACTGACAATCAGGCCAGAAGGGGCAATATTGGCCCGCAGGTATTCTGTTATTAGTGCGCCATGGAGGGTGATCTTCAGCCACTCCTTTTTCAATGATGTTAGGGAGTTCCAATCATCTGATTGTGTGCCTGAAGCTGAACTGCCATCAGCTCCCAACAAGGAAGGTGTTCTGTCTAAAATATCTGTTACTGCTTCGTCACCGAAGCTTAGACCATGGTGGTTGTCCATTGGTATGAAGAAGTGATAGATGATGGACCAATTAGGATACAACAGTTATCCCTGGTAACCTCAACAGAAGTCCCACGGGTGTGACCCGTGCTAACTATGTTTCCAAGAAGATGGACAGAGGGGCAAGTTTAGAGAGGTCCAGCATACGTGCCCAACGGGTACAGTAAGCAAGAAAGGTATGAAGTTCCTCTAAGTCAAAGTGAACAGACAGCGAGATACAATTGGTGGGATCAAACAGGGGATCATCCCACGATGTTAAAGGGTGAGGGAAGGGGTTTCCCCTTTTGGAACTAGGGCTCTCACACACCTAGCGAGCTAGGTGTCATGCTTCATCATATGAGCCTGCCCCTCGTCAGGTCGGCGCTGCAATACCCGACGGGCACCCAGTACGGGGCTCTTTAGCGGGTATCTTTTGTTCCTGCCATTGGGTGCAGTGGGGGTAAGGAGCCTAGTGTGTGTAGATGTGAAGGGAGTGAGTTAAAACAGGTCAGTTAGTCCTAGCAGTTATTTATTCAAGAAGGTAAACTGCCTGATTAAAAAATGGGGGAGTGGCGGTAAACTAGAGGCTATGTATCTAGATAAGTACGCTCTACTCTCAGTCGGTCAACATGTTTCGTGCCCTGGGTGTCAGGAGGATCAAGGCACTTCTTCAGGACCAGGAAAATGCTATCTACACAACGTGGTAAGGGCAAAACTACCTACCACATTCTCAGGTAAATAACCTACAGGTAGGGTGAGAAAAGGTAAATATTAAAAACACTTCATGTATCTCATAGATCTGTTCATAAAACAACATAGATGTATGTGTATTCTGTGTATGACGCAGTCACACACACGTGCTCCACACCATGCTCTTGGTGCAGCTTAGGGTTTCAACTCATGCACAAGTAGTGTATAAAAATCCCAGAATATCAGGATGTAGATCAACATTGTGAAGGATAAAAACAACAGATAAGGCAGAACTGATGCTCACCATAACTGTTATCTAAAGTAGACTTCAACAGTGTCCGGCGGTCGTAAAGGACACCAGATTGTGTCCTGTATGAGTAAGGTAAAGGAAAAGAAGCTGAGTAAAGTTAAAAACTCCATCTCGCAACAACAATTACTGCCCAGTCGACTGTAACGTTCAATGGGCAGTAGACAGGGGGGAAGTTGCTAAAGGTCCAGTAAATGCTGACCTTCCCCATGAGGCCAACAGGGTCCCCATGTGTCCCAGGTGGAAGGGGGCATTGTGGCGGCGTCGCTCAAGTGGTGGCAAAGGTACTGACACAAGTGGTCGTCAGAGGTACCAACCAATGAGTCGTGATGGCAACAATACAAGCTTAAACACCAAAAGTGGGGCGACAAAGGGAATAGCCCACGGAGAAGTACAGGGATTATAGCCCGGTACCTCAGCTAACCCCTGCCCTGTGAACTCACCTCCGAAATAGTCCGTGGCATCCTGGGTCTCAAAGTATTGTAGCAAAAAGGTGTCTACTCACCAGCGTTCAGTAAACGCTTCTCTCGTGACCTACCCTGCCGCCGAAACTGGGATGGTGATCCGCGCTGTGGTTTGGGCACAGATATCCTTCCCGATTGTCGGTGGCGAGCCAGCAGTCTCGCGAGTGCCTAAACTATCGCGGGAATTGGGTTATAGGAAGGACGAGTTAACAAATGTCCTTGCCGGCGGTAAATGGTGCAGCCATCTTGGGTTGGTCAAATAAAACTCTGGCCGAGTGTGCAGGTACTGGATAGCGCGAGTCTACCAACATTAAAAAATCCGTAAATGGTGTTTCATAAATGCAGTGTTATTATAGATGAAAATAACATATAGCAAAGTCAACTAGCCGTATTAACTGCGGGCAATCAGTAATCGGTAGTAACTGGCGCGGCCATCTTGGCCTGTCAAGTAAAGCTGTTTGATGGATATAGTTGCAGTATGTTAAAACATGGCCAGCGGCAACCATCCGAGATTAAGGTCTCAAGATTAGTGCATTGCTGTCATGTAACCTAGTCACTGACTGCTATTATTGTGAGGTATAATAACTCACGATGCCGGTCATAAAAGATCAATTAGTAACAGTGCTAGCGTGAGGCAATCCGTGTTTGGATGGCAGGTACTAATGAGCGGATTGAGGCCTCCTCATAACTGGTGCAGTTTAACACACTAACCATCTTAAACAATGTAGGGACCAGGTACCTGACAAAGTCATGGGACAGGTGCCTCAGTAACGGTCTTAAAGGAGAGTGTAGTAGGTGGAAAAAAGTGCCAGAGTATGTTCAATGTATGCCTTATTCAGTGAGGTGGTAAAACAGGTTCATATTTAGAGGGCAGACATTGCAGTGGAGACACTCGACAGATATTGGTACATGCATACGGAAGGTCTATCATAAGTGCATGATACCTAGTGACACACACCAGGCAAGACGGTCTACATATTAGGGTACAATCTAGGTGAGTGAACCCCATGGAATATCATCATTGAGCCCTTCTCGATGTGTTGATAATCTGTGGACCCATCTCTGCTCTATTCTAAACAGAGTTGACTGCCATATCTGTGTGTGTGCTTCCAAAACAACCCACCGGAGTGATTCAGGGGGGGTGTTTGGCATCTTTGAAGTGTGTGTATAGTCTAGTGGTGACGCTTTGGCAGCTTCAGGCACACAATCAGATGATTGGAACTCCCTAACATCATTAAAAAAGAAGTGGCTGAAGATCACCCTCCATGGCGCACTAATGACAGAATACCTGTGGGCCAATATTGCCCCTACTGGCCTGATTGTCAGTAACTTTCCTAGACTCTTTCTGGACGATGCAACTTTTAAAAGGGAGTGGTTCCTAGTTGCATGGAAGTGCACTAGGGACTGGCTTGTGTTAAATATTAACACGGCCAGAAGGATTGCAGATGCACTCCTAGTCAGGATCCAAATTGCAGAATGAGCTCTTAAAACTACCGTACAGATCACAGCCTATAAAACAAGGCTAGCAGAAATTAATGCTGAGATCTCGGAGAATAAGGATTACTTGATGAAGCAAAAAATATCCAAGCTTCAAAAGGACATGCAGAAATTTGAAAAAGAAAAAGTATTCCCTTACCTCAGAGCCGATTATACATCAGCAAAGACGAGCAATTCGTCTGATGAGAACTCGGATAGGAGAGGATCCCCTGACAGCGACTCTAGTACAGGGAGCTGGGGGAGTAACAACTTGAGAAGGTCACAACGCCCCAACCAGAATTACAACGTACCAGTGTACCAGGGCCCACCAGTCTACCAGGGCCCACCCCCTCCATTCTGGCAATTTCCACCATACCAACATGGGCCGCCACAGTTCTTCCAGGATACGCATTCCTAGGCCTAGGTTTGCATATAAGAGGACCCGTAATCTCAAGGACATCCTGATACACACGAGGCCCACACAAACTAAATCAACTACACAAAGAACCCTGTGGGGACTCCCACCAGTTACAGGACACCACCTGTGTGGTTCTTGCGCGGTATGTAAACTTACCTATATGGTTAAAGAGATCTCTCTCTCCGCGACATTCAAATGGACACTAACCCGTCATACCAACTGCAACACCACACAATGTATTTACATGGTCACCTGCCCATGTGGCCTGAAATATATAGGGATGAAGATGCAAATGGTCAAGACCCGGATAACAGAGCACAAAAGCAACATAGGTTGCCAAAGGGTCACCACTAGACTATACACACACTTCAAAGATGCCAAACACCCCCCTGAATCACTCCGGTGGGTTGTTTTGGAATCACACACACAGATATCGCAGTCAACTCTGTTTAGAATAGAGCAGAGATGGGTCCACAGATTATCAACACATCGAGAAGGGCTCAATGATGATATTCCATGGGGTTCACTCACCTAGATTGTACCCTAATATGTAGACCGTCTTGCCTGGTGTGTGTCACTAGGTATCATGCACTTATGATAGACCTTCCGTATGCATGTACCAATATCTGTCGAGTGTCTCCACTGCAATGTCTGCCCTCTAAATATGAACCTGTTTTACCACCTCACTGAATAAGGCATACATTGAACATACTCTGGCACTTTTTTTCACCTACTACACTCTCCTTTAAGACCGTTACTGAGGCACCTGTCCCATGACTTTGTCAGGTACCTGGTCCCTACATTGTTTAAGATGGTTAGTGTGTTAAACTGCACCAGTTATGAGGAGGCCTCAATCCGCTCATTAGTACCTGCAATCCAAACACGGATTGCCTCACGCTAGCGCGGTTACTAATTGATCTTTTATGACCGGCATCGTGAGTTATTATACCTCACAATAATAGCAGTCAGTGACTAGGTTACATGACAGCAATGCACTAATCTTGAGACCTTAATCTCGGATGGTTGCCGCTGGCCATGTTTTAACATACTGCAACTATATCCATCAAACAGCTTTACTTGACAGGCCAAGATGGCCGCGCCAGTTACTACCGATTACTGATCGCCCGCAGTTAATACTGCTAGTTGACTTTGCTATATGTTATTTTCATCTATAATAGCACTGCATTTATGAAACACCATTCACGGACTTTTTAACGTTTGTAGACTCGCGCTATCCAGTACCTGCACACTCGTCCAGAGTTTTATTTGACCAACCCAAGATGGCTGCACCATTTACCGCCGGCAAGGACATTTGTTTACTCGTCCTTCCTATAACCCAATTCCCGCGATAGTTTAGGCACTCGCGAGACTGCTCGCTCGCCACCGACAATCGGGAAGTATATCTGTGCCCAAACCACAGCGCGGATCACCATCCCCGTTTCGGCTGCAGGGTTGGTCACGAGAGAAGCGTTTACTGAACGCTGGTGAGTAGACACCTTTTTGCTACAATACTTTGAGACCCAGGACGCCATGGACTATTTCGGAGGTGAGTTCATGGGGCGGGTGTGAGCTGAGGTACCGGGCTATAATCCCTGTACTTCTCCGTGGGCTATTGCCCTTGTCGCCCCACTTTTGGTGTTTAAGCTTGTATTGTTGCCATCACGACTCATTGGTTGGTACCTCTGATGACCACTTGTGTCAGTACCTTTGCCACCACTTGAGCGCCGCCGCCACAATGCCTCCTTCCACCTGGGACACACGGGGACCCTGTTGGCCTCATGGGGAAGGTCAGCATTTACTGGACCTTTAGCAACTTCCCCCCTGTCTATTGCCCATTGAACGTTACAGTCGACTGGGCAGTAATTGTTGTTGTGAGATGGAGTTTTTACCTTTACTGAGCTTCTTTTCCTTTACCTTACTCATACAGGACACAATCTGGTGTCCTTTACGACCGCCGGACACTGTTGAAGTCTACTTTAGATAACAGTTATGGTGAGCATCAGTTCTGCCTTATCTGTTGTTTTTATCCTTCACAATGTTGATCTACATCCTGATATTCTGGGATTTTTATACACTACTTGTGCATGAGTTGAAACCCTAAGCCGCACCAAGAGCACGGTGTGGAGCACGTGCGTGTGACTGCGTCATACAGAGAATACACATACATCTATGTTGTTTTATGAACAGATCTATGAGATACATGAAGTGTTTTTAATATTTACCTTTTCTCATCCTACCTGTAGGTTATTTACCTGAGAACATGGTAGGTAGTTTTGCCCTTACCACGTGGTGTAGATAGCGTTTTCCTGGTCCTGAAGAAGTGCCTTGATCCTCCTGACACCCAGGGCACGAAATATGTTGACCGACTGAGAGTAGGGCGTACTTATCTAGATACATAGCCTCTAGTTTACCGCCACTCCCCCATTTTTTAATCTGGCAGTTTACCTTCTTGAATAAATAACTGTTAGGACTAACTGACCTGTTTTAACTCACTCCCTTCACATCTACACACACTAGGCCCCTTACCCCCACTGCACTCAACGGCAGGAACAAAAGATCCCCGCTAAAGAGCCTCGTACTGGGTGCCCGTCGGGTATTGCAGCGTCGACCTGACGAGGGGCAGGCTCATATGATGAAGCATGACACCTAGCTCGCTAGGTGTGTGAGAGCCCTAGTTCCGAAAGGGGAAACCCCTCCCCTCACCCTTTAACATCGTGGGATGATCCCCTGTTTGATCCCACCAATTGTATCTCGCTGTCTGTTCACTTTGACTTAGAGGAACTTCATACCTTTCTTGCTTACTGTACCCGTTGGGCACGTATGCTGGACCTCTCTAAACTTGCCCCTCTGTCCCTCTTCTTGGAAACACAACTGCCTCTATTTCACTTTCTTGATAGAAAACGACCCGCAGAGGTCAGTAAAATACCAGAATCACTTTAGCATTCTTTACATTCCAGTCCATGGAAATTGTCTTCCAGGAGCACCCGTAGACAGTAATATTTTTTTCAAATCTTGTATTTTCAGTGATATGACCACCGAAAGCCCTGATTTTATATTAAAAACCGAGCTTTGGACTATACCATTTCCCGCTGAAAGGCAATATTTCTCTCCATGTGTTCCCATACATGGCGTGGCACGCAGTTTGGTGCTTACTTTCCCTCCATGTTAAAGAACAGTAATGTTTCAGCACCTAGTCTAATGTGCTGCATAGCTAAATACATATAAGGTCCCAAAGGCGAGACCGATTGCATTGCAAATGCTTGTTTATTTCAGTTATGCTAATAATATTAGTATTTTCAAACATGTAACTGTTTCCTCTCACCTGCAGTAACTCAATATGTAGAACCAGCATCTTTAATCCTGGAGTTCAAAAGTGAGGGATTTACTTGGTAATCATTCTAGACAATCAAGTTAAAGTTTTGCTGTAGAGACCATAAACTGCTGGAAATCTGTGACCTTTGCATTGATTACAAATATCAAAACACATGATATTATCCGAACAGCTAAAGCGAAAGGAACAATGTATTTCTCTGGCAGGGCGCATTGAATAGTTTGTCACAAATACAATAACTGGTGTTGTGTTATCTATTTTGCTAAAAGAAAACTTGGCAAAGCAAGAAAATCATTAAAATCTAAAGTAGCATTGACACTTTTCTAGATTAACTAAATTAAAGGGCATATCCGCGTTTATGCTCCTTATTTCAGTCGCAGAAAAAGAGCTGAATTAAATGCATATGAAATTATTTACCTAACCAAGAAAGATGATCTAAATTAGTGCTACAATGTGGTGCAAGCGGTTTAACTAAGTTTGTGTTTTGGAATTGTTTTCCGCTGGTCTAAAGGGAGCATTAGCCTAGATACTGGAATCATGCAGCAGAGGCGGGCCAAATTATCTGGCAGGGTTGAGCAGATTATGCAGCAAGAAAAGGCAAATTATGTGGAATTATGCGGCACATTTTGTGATAGTATTTCTTCATTATGTTGTCATTTTTAAACTTGTTAACACTGTCTGGGCATTAGATGCGCCTCATTAGTACCAGTTTAATGCCAAAATATAGCAATACACTACAGAAAGGTGACCAGTCAACCTTTGCAAGGGGTCTTCTACTGTGGTGCAACACGTGTCACTGTGTTTTAGTAACTTCTGAACCGTTTGAGTCAGAACCAACATTTGTTTTTGTTAAAATCTGCAGATTATGAGGCAGATGATGGATTATGTGGCAAATGTGGCAAATCTACAATTATGCGCAAATCTTAGCGGCCACACAATTGCATAATTCCAGTAGCCCTGCTTATATTTAGAGTGGTCGGTGGATCAGCCGCTTGCACATGACTGAAAGGCTTTGTTGCTTATCTCACTCCTATACTCCTAATTCGATGGATTTCCTCCCTATGTTGTGCTTGTCCTGCCTAGTAGCATTCCAGTCTTACAGTGTTTTCATAGGATGAAGTATCCTTCCACCTATGACGCAAGTCAGACCTTGCAATGCAGTGCATATGAGGGACTATTTTCTCCCTCCACTCTCTTTCCCTGCTCCTGATCTCTTTTTTAAAACAAACAACACTGTCTGGGCATTAACCTCATTGGTACTAGTTTAATGCCAAAATATAGCAATAAGCTACAGAAAGTTGACCAGTCAACCTTTGCAAAGGGCCTTCCACTGCACTGCAACAAGTGTCACTGTGTTTTTAGTAACTTTTGAACTGTTTGAGCTAGAACCAAATGTTGTTGTTTTTTTTTAAATCTACAGATTATGCAGCAGATGATTGATTATGTGGCAGATGTGGCAAATCACCAATTGTGCGAAAATCATGGTGGCTGCACAATCACATAATTCACATAATCTCAAATTATGCACAGTCGCATAATCGCCCGGCTTATATTTAGAGTGGGCTGTGGATCAGCCACTTGCTCATGACTGAATGGCTTTGTTGTTTATCTCACATCCATACTCCTAATTCAATGGATTTCCTCCCTATTTAGTGCTTGTCCTGCCCAGGAGCATACCAGTCTTACAGTGTTTTTATAGGATGAAGTATCCTTCCACCTAAAACGCAAGCCAGACATTCAAATGCAGTGTGTATGAGGGACTATTTTCTCCCCAGGCTCTCTCTCTCCCTGCTCCCAATCTCTTTTTTAAACCAACCCCCTTCCTAATGATTGCTTTCCCTCCCCAGGACTTGTGCTTTCAGGGGCTGCCCACTGTGCTATTGGCCAATTCTAATGACCATAGATTTGTTGAGGAGCAATAAATGATTTTAAATTCAGTTAACTGTCTAATGAATTTTATCATAGCAGATGTGGGTAGTGCATGTGCCTGCTGGCCACTGCCTGCAATACATTATTCAGAGGGAAAAAAGAGGACAGGTACCAGGGCACCGCCTCTTCATTTTTATTGCAATGCCATTGACATTGGGGTGAACCAGGGTTGACCCCGCCAGTATCCAACTCTAGTGATTTCTGCCTCAGGGACACATGGTTGATTACTGTTCTCTCTGAAGAGAGGTAGAGGATTCTGACCAGCCTGGGCTTTGTGGCTGGTGGCGGCAGTCATCATTTTGGTGCAAAGGAGGGGAGGTCAGCAAGAAAACAGAGGCAGAGCAGGAGGGGGAGAGTGCCGCCGGGACACAGCTGCACTGAGAAATGGATGTACTGCTAAATATAACCAGGAGTGGTACACAGTAGGACATGCTGCCTTGAAATGCATTGATGAGGGGAAGGGGTAGTAAGAGACATATGCTGGGGAGGGATAAGTGCACTTCACCACACTAATTCTGTTTGCTGGAGTCAAGGCATCTATGGGCAGGTTTGCTTTTTCCAATGCTTGGTCCCTATTCTCAGATTGCAAGTGGTGATAAACAACCAGACGAAAGGGCAAGTGACAAATGGCAATTGAGGCTCAGGTGGTGAGAGGTAGACAGGCATACTCACTCTGGAATATGGGGCAGAAGTGAAGACAATCAATGTGGGGGAGGAATACCCAGTCTGTGGTGGCAATGGGTAAATGTTTGGGGAAGAGGTGGGCAGGTGGCATAAAGTGAAGCAGGCAATACAATTATGCCTAATCATTGGGGTGTCGACCCTTTAATGTGACAGTGAGTATTCTAGGTTGTACCTGTCTTTGTGAGTGTGTCTATTTCTACCTAACATTACTCTTTAAAGTGCCTGCAAGTGGTTGATTGTGTCAGCCTTTATGTACTTGTCACTCTACATGCATGTCCATGTACTTGTGTACCGGGACACTCCTTGGAGTAGCCGAGCGCGTTATAAATGCATATAACATAACATAACATAACATAACTTGTCACTCTACATGCATGTCCTTGTGAATGATTATGACTGTTACACCTATCCCGACCAGTCGCGGTCCGTGCAGGTAACAGCGGTGGGGCGGTGGGGCCAAGTAAGGGGGTATTTCGAGGGACGATGCAGAGGGAAAAATAATTATTTAATTTTCCCTCTGCATCGTCCCTCGAAATCCCCCCTTACTCGGCCCCACCGCCCCACCACTGTTACCTGCACGGACCGCGGCTGATCCCGACATTAGACTGCACTACGGGTGATCTAAAGTGTGTATCCCTAAATTAGTTGTGTTAGTGTATGACGTTGCTATTTCTTTGCCTGTGCCTACTGCTGATTTCAGAATGTGCCTGCTTTCGTGGCAGTGACACTAAGGGGCAGGTACAGTCTTTAGAAATTGAAGAAACTAAAATACTGTTAGAAATGCCATTTTCTAGGAGCTTTTCCTTAACTTTGAGCTTTTTCCTTCCCAGTTTTCCGCTGATCTGGATGCTAGCCTTAGGACTTTGTGCGCGTTTGACACTGCCATTCAGTGCCAAAGCACTGTGCTCATCATATACATGATTGGCTGATTCGAGATAGGTGTAAGTCCCTTGTCAAGGGGTAAGACATATACCCAGGGCATATATCTCAAATGATCCTCCATGGGTCTGCAGCACTGGTTGGGCATCCACGGAGTTAGCTCAACGAATGGGCCACAGGTTTACCTTGGTGGGGTCTGTGTGCACGGGTTACCGTTACTCAACTTGGCGGTTAAACAACTGTGTGCCAAAGTTCTTTATGTCTCTTGCCATATCGGAGTTCTCCCTGATGACAGGGTGCGATGTTGGGAAGAGGTAGGGCATGTGTGTGTGGGCATTACGTGCAAGGGTCATGAATGGCACCAGGTGGTGTGTTCGATATGACGGTGTCTGCTTCACACATTGGGTTGGCATGAGAGGGTGTAGGGAAAGGTTATCAAGCAGTATTTTCAGGCAGAATAGTAGCAGTATAGTGTTTGGTATCAATGAGTTCATAATGGCGAATCCTCTCCAGTAGTGCCAGAGGGTTCGACATTGCGGTGATGAAAATGTCACTTTAAGAATGTGGGCGTTTTGATGCTCTTGGCTCTGTGTACCTGTCAGCTGGTCTCCTAATTCACAACTGGGTGCTAGGGGACAACCACATCTGTGCATTCCTGATAGAAGGCTATAAACTAGGGGCTCAAGGGAAACTGCAGAGCTCTGACTCTCAGAGGCCTTTCTGGGATGGTTACATGGGGGTGGAATTGGCACCTGCATTTCAAGGGGCAGGGTCTTGGCCCCAGTAAAGATTGTGAACAGATCTCCCTGGGTTGAATGGCAGATGGGACAACATTTAGAGAGGGCCTGTGCATTTCAATGGTGGCCTTTTGAACTGATCGTATTTTCAAAGGCCATTGTGGGTATAACTACTGGGGCTCCAGCCTCTGAAAGTAGAGACGCTTTTGGATTTGGAACCATACTACACTGGTTTGAGGTGGGACATCGACACATGGAATCATTAGGACAGGAGGGACAGCAACTGGACTATCTGCAACCTTGTAGTGGCCATAGCTTGACACACTCCAGGAAGGGGACTACCACTTGATATATATGCTGCCTGGACGTTGCTGGCCTGCAGCTAAGTGCCAACTGTCATGGCCTGGTTCCCGAAGTACCCTGCAAGGGCCGCTGAGCTGGCCTTCTGTCCATGAGATCCTGGGGACACAAAGGATCTCACTGTCGCCATGAGATTGTAAGGACCACACGGGGTGCGGCGGAGAGAGGTGGAAATGATCGTGGTTGGGACAAGGACTGTCCTAAGTACACCATCATCATGCTGTGCAGAGGAGTGAGCGCGTAAAGTTCAGCAGCCACCTGAGGTGCCGAGATGTGAGGAGTTTGAGGAGTGCAGGGGAAGATGCAGAGTCCGAGGGGCCCATGCTTGCAACCAGGGGACCTGTGCTTGCATGTGCTACAGCGCGTGCGGTGCCCAAGGGGTGTTAGGGGAACGTGAGCCGGGAGCTGAGGCTGTCTTTGGCATTTGGTGTTGCATTTGTATTTCAAATGCAACACCAAACACAAATTCCAGTGATGTAGCATCACACTACCATCAGAATACTGTCGTACACTCAAATTCACATAATGTCACCCAAGACACTTGCAACAGTGAGCAGGGGCAGCTCCTACACTAGTTCAGAGGAGCATCGCCCCACTGCTTTCTCGCAGTGCGAGAGCAGAAACATAAAATGGTAATAACTGAAAGTTATTACCATTTTATGTTTGGTTGTGGGTGGGTGGGTGGGTGGGCGGGACTGCTCTGCGAGCAGGGCAGGGGTATGAGTGGTGTGCCCACTCCTGGGTGTGCAAAGACTGTTTGGTAGGCCCTCTGGGGCCGCCCAAACCAGCCATGTGCACTCTGCCCTTCTCCATGCAGGCTGCCTGTGTGACCCCCACTCCCTGCGCGCCCACCCCGCCCTCCCACCCGCTAGCCATGTTGGCCGCGACTGACAGTGAGATGCTTTCCCATGCTGGTCATGAGAAACGAAAGATTTGAGAGTCCACGAAGGCCTAATATTGTTGAAAAAAGAATACATAGTATCCATCTATACCAAGTGCTAAAATCCAGTACCCACAGGAATATTTCACTGTGAACATTGAAGAAACGTTTAGGAATGTTGGGGTTTATATATGTACAGAACAAATAAAGCAACATTTCACTAGTTGGAAATGGTCCATTGTATTAGGTCAGGAGAAAGGTCAGCAATAGAGGAAAAGTATATTGGAAAAAGCCTGCAAGTTAACATCACACGTTTTAAATGAAATAACTCTCATTCATTATCAAATCAGTCTAATAGGAACAATTCAAATAGGGAAAATGTAGAACTTTCACCAAAGATTATTACATAGAAATAGCTAACGTTAGAAATACCCTACTACCATCATTTTTCCCAACATTCATATAAGTGTATAATTTTCTAAGTTCATGCTACAAACTTTTTCACTTTTCTGAAACTAGAAACTCTAGTATTACTATGTGAAATTTCAAAAACTTACCTAGTTTCCACACATTTTTGCACTGACTTTTCTAAATGGAGCATTCTAACAAACAGCATTAAAAACAATAGGCCACTTTATTAACAGCACGATTTTATCCATAAACGTTAATAAACAACATTTTCATAAGCAACTCTCATTAGTGCAACTCGTTTATATATGTTAGCATCGCTTAGTATGTATTTTTTCTCCGTCTTTCATTTAAAAGCACGTTTTTACGGTGCTTCTACTACACTTGTCTAATTTTCAGGTGCCACTGTGTCTAATGCGTGCAAAGTGCACTTTCAGATTTTCGTGTCTTTAATCAGTAAATGTGTCATGCATTATGATTTTTTAAATCGTGCTTCATCAATGCCAGGGCCGAAAGTTTTGCTCTTAAGTCCACAGCTGGCACTATCAAAGGTCAGGGTCCTGAATGTCCAGACTGTTTCTCTTGATTCCACCTTGTGATTCATAAAGCCACCAACAGACACCCCCTGCCTCTTTATCTCACTCTAGCAGGTTCTTTCTTATCCCCTTTGTTACTATTTTTCCACCTTTCTCTTCTCCCTTCTTTCCCCTTTTGTGTGTGTCTCTCTCTTGCTCTGGATGAAACTTTGGTGAGGAAAAATAAGTCCCAGTCCCCAAAAATGAGTACCAGGGGGCCCCACCTGCAACCACTGTCTCAAATTAAGCACTTTGTTTATCTCTGTACTGTACAGTATTTTATGACTTTAGAAAATACTAGTCGGCTCAGTCCCTGCACTCTTATCAGTTCTGTTCTTTTTTTCTCTTTCACCACCATTCTGAGAGTCAAAAAGTCAAGTAGTGGAGGCAGAGCTTTTCGATTCTTGGCTTGTAACTATGGAATGACCTTCATAGCATTCATGATCACCTCTCTTCCTTGAACATTTTAAAACCATTGTTTACAACTAACACCTACTGCTTTTTTCTTCTGCACTTTTTCTTGCAATTGTCTCAGAGCTCTTGGGTGCACTCGTGCTCTATAAAACAATCAAATCAAATTAGTTTGTGTTTTGGGTGTTTGGAGTATGGTGGAGGCTGGCCCTGTCCCCAGTTTTTACATAGCATATTAGACTTTTTTGTTTGGGGGTCTTTCGGCCCCAGATTATTGCTTCATGTCATTAATTTCTGAACATTTTCCATCATTTGTGACATTAGTGTGGCAAGGGATGCGGAAGGCCTTCAGCTGATCCCTGATTTTTACTCAGTCTTGAGCATTTTCTGCTGTAGGTGCTATTTGTCAAGGATGGATATTAGTACTGGCTCCATGTTGGTTTTTGATTTTTAAGCATTAGTAGTAGTAGTATGAGGGGCTTTGTGCAGATGGGAGAGTAGTATTCAGTATTTAGGTGCTGTGGAAAGGAGAATGGCATATGTCCTAGATAGTACAGCTTTTTGTTGGTGATCTGAGTCAGGTGGGTATAGATGGCCAGCGACTAACAGCTGTAGACAGACAGCACCTGGCATTCCTGTTTGCTCCATTTTATTGCCACAGAAAAAGTAGCAAAGCACAGTTCAACAAGTACAGCTGCAAACATAGGGGCATATTTTTTTCTAGGAAGTGGCAGAGCTTGGCCTTAGCCACTTTATTTATTATTTATTTATTCGGTGTTTTATATAGCGCGGACATGACCCAATAGGGTATCAGAGCGCTTCACATTTACATAGTCTTAATCTTAGTACAGCCGGTTTGACACAAGCATAAGCAAATAACAAGCGTACAACACTTAGAGAGAAACAATTGTGCTTACAAGATCATATGTATATATACATCGATTTTAGAGAGAAACATTTGTGCTTTCATCATCATTTTCATTATCATATATACAAGTCCTGACGACTACTAGCGATCGATTTGTATTAACAGGGTGTGTGATCAGGAAAGTAACCTAACAGAGTCTAGTCTATTGTTATTATGGGAGGAATTTGCTCATAAGAAAGGTCTTAGCTTCTTTTTTGAAGGCTGAAGTGGACGTGATTCTTCTAATGCTCAGTGAGAGTGAGTTCCAAATTCTTGGTGCCGCACCAGAAAAAGCTCTGTCATAAGTTCTCTTCTTTCGGAAGAGGGCAGGTTTCAGTAAGAGATCTCCATGGCTCCGAGAGACTCTGCTGCCTCCTGATAATGTGATTTTCTGGGCTAGATATAATGGTGTTTTGTAGTGAATTGCTTTGTGTGTGATACATGCCATCTGTAGTTGGATTCTTGCTTCGTAAGCTAGCAAATTAAACGCTTTCAGATGAGGGGTGATGTGGTCAAATTTTCTGGAGCCTGTTATAAGTCTTGTGGTTGCATTGAGACATGCTTTTAGTGGGGCTGTTGAAATCTTGGGTAGTCCTGCTAGAGTTGTGCATCCGTATTCGATCCTCGAGATGACTAATGCCTGGACTGCCATTTTGAGGTCTGAAGTAGCTATGAAAGGTTTCAGTTTTCTAAGATAGTCTAAATGGAAGCGGGCATTTTTTGCCATTGTGTTAATGTGGGTTCGCATGTTCAGGGTCTTGTGTAGCACAATTCTAAGAGACTTGGTTGAGTCTACTAGACTCGGGATACAGTTTAGCGCAGTGATCAGCTTGGTCCATTCCATTATACTCGTCGCGCTTTTCTGGGAGGGAATCAGAAGGAATTCTGTTTTATGCGCGTTAAGCTTGAGACGGTTATTAGTTAGCCAATGAACGGTCCTCTTTAAGGCTTGGTTCATGATGTTGATCTCTTCCACCGATGAAATCTTGATATATAGCTGTGTGTCATCTGCATACATATGGAAGGAGATGTTTGCCTGCTGTAAGATTTATGTTAGCGGTTCTACACATAGATTGAATAGAGCAGGGGATAGTGTTGATCCCTGTGGTACTCCAATAAGATTTGGGGATGATGCTGATAGGGTTTGGTTCACCATGAATCTTTGTGATCTGTTTTGTTATGTTATGTTATATAGCTTATAAAGCGCACAGCTGCTCCAGCAAAGGGGCGTCCCGGCGCTAATGACAGTCAAAAAGGAGAGGGCCACCAAAAGGCATAGGAACCTACAGTGGAGGAAAAAGATGAGTCTTGGTGGCCTTACGGAATGCCAAGTAATTGTTTAGGCTACGAATGGACAGTGGGAGAGAGTTCCAAAGTTTGGCCGCCAGTGTGCAGAAAGCACGTCCCCCAGCCCGTGCTCTCCTAACCCTCGGAACCACCACCAAGTTTTGGCCCATCGAACGAAGTTGGCGGGGGGGATTTAGGGCGAGAGCAGGGTGGACAAAATGGCCGGGGGGGGAGGACTTCAGGATCTTAAAAGCAATGCACAGAGATTTGAATTCCACACGTCTGGCCACCGGCAACCAATGTAGTCGGCGAATGGCAATAGAGGTGGAGCAAGTCCTCGGGAGGCCAAGGAGGATTCTGGCTGCCACATTCTGGACTCTCTGTAATCTTAGGATCTCTGACTTGTTGGTACCCAAATAGAGCGAGTTGGCGTAATCCAATCTCGACAGAATGGCAGCCTGAATGATAACTTGCCGAGTGGACGGGTCAAAATAACCTAGCAATGGTTTGAGCCCACGCAGAATACCCATGCAGGTCCCCACCACTTTCTTGGTTTGGGCCTGAAAACTGAGAGCGGAGTCCACCCAAACACCCAGATTCTTTACTATTTGTTTGCGGGTGGGGACACAGCCCAGGGTGGTGGGCCACCACTGTTCACTCCACAGCTCACCATCCCGCCCAACCAACAGGATTTCGGTCTTGCTTGCATTAAGCTGCAGACAGTTGGCAGACATCCACTCAGAGATAACCTTAAGATTGCTCCAAACCATACAGGCATCCTGCGCTGGATTGCCAGAAAGTGCCACTACCAACTAAGTATCGTCGGCGTACAATACCAGTGTCAAGCCTCTGCTCCTAGCCACCGCCGCCAAAGATTGAACGTACAGATTGAACAGCGTAGGGCTCAGTGCTGAGCCCTGTGGCACCCCTTGATGAATATTATGGATCCGAGAGGAAAAAGGCGGAGCCGACACCTGAAAGGTCCTCTCAGAGAGGAAGGAGGCGAACCAGTCGAGGGTTAAACCCGAAATCCCCGCCTCCTCCAGCCGTTGCAACAGAATCTGGTGAGAGACTGTGTCAAACGCGGCACTGAGGTCTAATAAAATCAGTGCCGACGTACGTCTAAGAAGGATCTAAACCACTCTAGGACTGTGCCCACTAAACCCATCCTTTCCTCCAGTCAGGGCCGGACTGGCTACCGGGCGTTTTGCTGTGCTGCCAAGCTGGGGGCTGATTTCGCTGCGGTGGGGGCTGATTTCGTTGATGGGGACCTGCGTGTGCTTTTAAATAAACATTTGAAAACGAATGTTTTTAAGCACACGCAGGTCCCCATCAACGAAATCAGCCCCCAGCTTGGCAGCACAGCAAAACGCCAGGTAGCCAGTCCGGCCCTGCCTCCAGTCATTCTAGTATTTTGGCATGGTTTACTGTGTTGAATGCGTACGAAAGGTCGAGCAGAATTAGGAGACAGGTTTCGTTGCAGTCTAGGGCAAGTAGAGCGTCATCTACTATGTGAAGAATTGCTGTTTCAGTACTGTGATTTGGTCTGAACCCTGATTGGTAGTCATTCAGAAGTTTGAATTCCGAAATGTGTTGGCTTAATTGTTGTTGAACACATTTTTCCATAACTTTGGCAAGCATGGGAATGTTTGTGACTGGATGAAAGTTGTTGAGGTCTGAGGGGTTCTCAGAAGGTTTTTTTAAGATTGGACGTCTTGTCCTTTTTTTAGGCAGTCTGGTAATGAGCCTTGCGAAAGCGAAGCATTAATAATCTTTGTCCAAGAGGGGATGAGCAAATGGTTTATTGTAGGCCAGCATTTTGCTGGTAGAGGATCATTGAAATGGTTGTTTGGTTTTATGGTTGAAATAATTTTGCAATATCTTTGTCGTCATATAACTTGAATTCTGACCATAATCCATTGTTTTGGGGCGTTAACAGAACTGGTTGAGAATGAAGCTTAGCTGCAGGGCTCTTTTGGATCAAAGGGATCTCTGCAGCATTTTTGAGCCTCACCTCCAGGGATTTGGCTTTGGCTGTAAAAAAGGAAGAGAATTCTTCGCAACGGATGTTCGATTTTGGTGATTTTAACGCAGATTTGGCCGTTTTATTGGATTGATCTTTTAGCAGTTCGAAGAGTTTCCTTGGTCTGTTTTTTTGCATTATCCAGTTCTCTTCTAAAGAAGTCTTTTTTTGATTTTAAAATACTTTTATTGTAGGCATTTCTGGCCTGTCTTAGTTGCTTTAGATGGGGTGGGGATGGGTGTTGTCTCCATTTTCGTTCTGATAGTCTGAGTGCTCGTCTTTCTTTATTGAGGGATCCGTTGAACCAAGGGTTTTTATCTTTGTCTGGCATTCTTTTGAGTTTTAAAGGGGCTATGTCCTCAATTATTTTCGACATTGTGGTGTTGTAGTATTCCGTTAGTTCGCTGACTTCTGCCAGGTCATTAGGAGGTTGCAGTTCCTTCTCACATCGTGCTACAAGATTCTCCATATTGAGCCCTTTGGTGTCACAAACCCATTTTCTGGGTTTGATTGATTGTGAGGATGTTTTCCTTTTCATGTAGGGTATTTGGAAGGTAATGATGTGATGATCTGACCAGTCACAAGGAATGATCTCGATTGTATCAACAGCTGTTTCCTTAGAGATGATCCAATCTGATTGGGGGCAAGATGGCGGCCGAACACTCGGCCGAGTGAGCTGGTGTCCAGGGGCTCTCCTGGTTAAACCCACCCACTATTCCTATCTGGTTCGGAACCGACGTTTTCTGCGAAGAGATTAGTTCAATTAACTATTGGGACCTGTGGCATGATTTGGCGTTTGATGCTCTTGTGGTCGCTACCTCCCAAGTCTTCCCGTACTGCTTATGCGGGACCCTATGCTCTACGCTGTTCTCAAGGACATTTCATCGACTTACTTCTGTAATGGCACCGAAGACAGTCCCGAGGGGCACTAGGACCCGTGGTTCGCTGGTGGCGTCCGGCAGCCCCAGGAAGGATGTGGTGGATGCAGGCAATGGAGGCGGCGGAGGACGCCGTTCGGCGGCAGGGGCTGGAGGGAATAGCAACACTGGGAATTCACTATCTGAAAATAGTGGACCTCCTGAGGTACTACCTAAGGGGTTTCCGATGCGGGGGCGGCAGACGGTTCCCTCGCTCTTCAAGGCGCAGACTGCAAAGAATAAGAAGGCTGGGGGCAATGGCGAGAAAAGCATGAAGGACCTCTCAGCAAATCCTCCCGGACTCCCTACTGGGGGAACAGAAGAGCCCAGTTCAGGTACTGTACATTCACCCGTGATGGCTAAAACAAGCCTGGAAAAACTTGTTAGCAGCGGTAAGACGATGGAGGATAAAAACAGTAAGAGGAAGGCACAGGGGGGATTATATGAGGACATAAACCACACTGATTCTGTTATAAATCACGATATTGAGGATTCAAGTGCAGGATCAGTAGGAGCTGAATCTGGGACTAGTGGTACTTTATTAGAAGGTAGCCTTATGGGTAATGTAGTCCCTCGAGTCAGTGGATGTGGTTCCTGAATATACTCTCCCTCTAAACACTACCACAGATGTAGTCGATCAGCTGGTCATTCAAGATGATGATATTACAGAGCCAGGAAAGGAGGGGGAAGCAGGCAATAAATTTTACTCTATGTCTGACCCCTCTTTATCATCAGAGGACGAAAACCCGGGGAAAGACTGGGCGGATGATGATAGTGATATCAGTGGCTGGCGCTTCGATGAGGGGACGCAGGGGGGCATGCTCGTCCCTGAAACAGTTCGGAAACCTAATGAACAAAGGGCTCAAGGAGATTTTTTATTAAGTGAGGCCACCAGTCTAACCGGCTCAATGGTTTGGGACTATTCTTGTACTCCCCAATCAAATAACATTGAAGGCAATGCTGTAGGGGTGGCTGCAGGCACTTCAAGGCCAAGCCAGGATATCCCTGCTGAGATTACGCTGGCTACTATCTACCAAATTATTATGGCCCACAGGGAGGAGACCAGGCTGGAGAGCTTACGTACCCAGGGGGCCTGACACAAATTGCAGAACTCTATCCGAAGGGTGGCCAAAACATGCTCTGACTTCGCAGTTAGGATTGGGGAGGCCGAAGGCAGATCTCTGTATTGGAAGATGAACTTGCAGTACAAAAGGGCCTCACTGATGCGCTTCAGACTCAGAAAGAAGATACACTTTGGAAGTTAACCGATTTAGAGAATCGGTCTAGGAGAAACAACTTGCGGATCTTAGGTGTCCCGGAGGGTAAAGAGGACGCAGATACTCGTCAGTTTGTGGCAGAGCTTTTCTCAGAGGCATTTCCGGACTTGAAGCAGTGGAACTGGCAAATTGAACTGCAGAGAGCCCACCGGTTTCCTTTTAAACAATGGCAGAAAACTGGACAAGCTATTGATAAGCCTCAAGCTATTCTGATTTGCTTTAATAATTTTTTAGCACGGGAGGCTGTCTATGATCTGGCTAGACCAGATAGGAAAAGGGCAGGGAAGGGATGTGAATTTTTGGTAAGGCCCGACTTCTGCCAGGTAACAGTTGAGAGAAGGTGGCAGCTTCGCCAACTGATTCCAGCATTTCAGGCTAAAGGGGCACAAGTCTTTTTGTTAAACCCTTCTAAATTAAAAGTGATAGCTCAAGGTCAGACGCGATTTTTCGCTTCTGAAGTACAGGCAAAAGAGTTTTTGCATTCAATGCCAGTAGGGTAAAAGCGAATATTTTGTTTTTTTCTTTTTCTTTCTCTTTAGTAGGAACGTGCTGACTACTATGGGTATTTGTAGTAGGGTCATTATCAGAGTCGGACCTTACTATGTGGTATCTTATGTGCTTTTATAGTCTATTTTTCTCCCTTTCTTTTGCCTAGTGGGTGGGAGGGATCCAGGGGAGAGGGGGGGAATCCAGCTCCACATCATAGGAGGACCATTGGTCCTGTTGCCTCTTAAGGTGGGTCGAGGGGAGGGGGGGGCAGCCTCTCCAGGATTGGGGGAGCTGGCTAGGGAGGCAGGGGGGGGGATGGAGGGTTTGCGGTGGGGTGGTAATGTTGTTTTCTATTTGTTGTCATGACACCTATTATCAAAAGAAGCGAGCAAATATTGGTTTAGTACTTTACTTTTACAGACATTACTTTGAAGAAGAAAATAGTACTTCCAAAAATGGGGTCTAGAAGGAGTGGAATATCTATATGCTCTTGGAATATCTGTGGCCTAAATGACAGGAGGAAAAGGGGCTTACTGGCCAAGTGTGTACAATGTATGCAAATTGACCTGTTATGTCTGCAAGAGACTCACATACTGTGTAGTAAAAGTGGATGGCTCAAGGAAAAAAAAAAAAGAGATGATCCAATCTAATGTAGAGACTTTTGTATGGGTTGGAAGCTGGCATTCTTGAACCAAAAATTGATCTTCAAGGAAGTCTTTGAGCAGATTGATCTGATTATCATTTTGATCTTCCCAGTGAAGATTGAAGTATCCTAAGAAAATATCGTTGGATTGAGGAGAAGAATTTGCTGTTATGATTTCTATCAGCTGGTCTATGAACATGGTATTTTTGCCTGGTGGGTGGTAAAACGCGTGAAGTTTGCAAAGTTGGTTATCTATGGATCTGAAGGACAGACCGAGGCATTCACTTGACTCGAGGGGGTCCGAATGTACTTTCATAATGGCAATGTCAGATCTATGTATACAGGCGATGCCTCCACCAGTTTTGTCTAGCCTTTCAAGTCTCACAATGCAAGTATTGTGCCGTTTTTGTAGCATGTTATGTTTAGTGTAGCTCCTAGTTTTCGTTAGGGTGTTATCAGCATCTTAGTGCCGTATGGAATGTTTCAGTCAGTTCCTGTACGTTTAGCAAATTGTTCAGGGTATTGCGCCATTTTGCCATTTTAGTAGTGAAAAATATTAGGTCGTTAATAATGACGCCTTTTTTATGTTAAAGGAGGGGTCTGAGATTAAAGTTTCTGGGTTGTTTCTAAGTAGGTTGTGTTTAAAGGTTTTGGTTGGATTTTTAGAGAGATTAGGGGGGTATGATATAGTATGGGAATTCCTTCCTGTAGGTTTCAGATTGGTCCCTGTCATAATTGGGTGTTATGTATTCAATCCCTGTCTATTCTATCCTCTTTAGTTATGTCTATCTTGTGGCAGGAGGTAGATTAGGAAGATACCTTGTACTTGTGTCCCAGGCTGGTTGAAAAATCTGTGATGGGGGATAAACGTCGCAGACTGATAAAAACCACTGATTGAAAGCTACTCCAACATGGCTGCCTCATTGCTAGGAGCTTACACTGCAGTCCTGTTTCTTTGTTCATCAGTTTTCCTAGCTCCCTGATGGTCTATGTCCTCTTTCTATTACTGTTATTATTGGAGGGGGTGTGGCCTTGGTCAGTTCACGGAGACCATTTTGTTTCTTGAGAGTAACGTGAGGAGAAAAGATGTCTGGGGCAATAAATCCAGGTCGTTCCCAAGTGAATCCCAGCAGCTGTTTCGGTCTGTTGCCTTTGTATGACAGCCTTTACATGCCTATTCTTCTCCATTTCTTCATCTCTCCTTCCTTTCCCTGCAATCCGTAGGCAGCAACCCCCGTGCTCCCCAGTGGCTCCTCTGTGCATGATCGCTTTGGCTTAACGCAGGGCTCCACCACTTCCAAAACACAGGGCTCCACCGTATTTACAAGGATACGGTGCAGCTCTGCATTTCCCCCTGCGCTGGTGCTAATTTTAGTTGCCTAGCGCCAATGCAGACACCCTTGCACCATAGTGCAAGGGTACCTGCGTTGTAGGGGAAGATTGTTTATGTGCAAGAAGGTGTCCCTTCCTGCACATAAACAATCTGAAATGGCATTTTGAAACTTCTATGTGTGCTGCTTACCGCAGCACACATAGAAGGTGCAAAACATCATTTTTTTTATTGATTTTTTATGTGCATGAAGGGTCACCTTCCTGCACATAAACAATCAATGGCCTTTTGCTGTTTCTATGTGTGCTGCACAACGCAACACAGATAGAAACAGCAAAAACGAGGAGAAATTAAAAATTTCTCCTCGTTGCGCCTGTTTAAGACCAGGTTTTCCCTGGTCGTAATGTTGGCGCTGCCCCATATTTATGCTGCCCTTGTAAATATGGGGCAGCGTCAAAATCAATGGGTGTTGCACTGAAACGCCCCGCAACACCTATTGCCCACCCCTTCACGCTAAGTATAGTGTGGAAGGGGGCCTTATTCACAAGGCAGCGTTAAGCCACATTAACGCTGCCTTGTGAATGGGGCGAAGCCCCTATTGCCACCACAACATCAGAAAAAGTGATGCTGTGGTGGCAATAGGGGCTTGTAAATATGCCCCATAGTACCATCAACCTCAATCTTTGGATTCCAGGCTTCTTCTACACCCACTGAACTTGGAACCACCAAAAAAAACAGTTCAGCTAACATTGCTGGAAGACACACATCTTTGGTGGGAAGTGCCACAATGAAATGCATTGTGCAAAGCTGGACAAATATTTAGGAACTTGCAACCAACTGAATAATTTGGAAGTTAAACAGATACCCCGTTGAGAAGCACAGGAGGGGTAGTGCTGTGTGGCCTGTCTGGTCAGTTTTAAAATGTATCTACAGCCTTGCTGATGGCATCTGTCCAGTAAGGGTTTATGTTCTGTAGCCTGTCTGGTCAAGTATGATGTGCTCTACGCCCTAACCAGTAAAGTTTGATTCCATTTCTAGAGCAAGACTGATGTGGTCTGTCCAGTTAGGGGTCATTTTCAGAGGCATGCCTGGTGACGTCTTATTCCCTCTCGGACTTGGCTGAGGAGGCCTTTCCAGGGAGGGGTCATGTTCTGGGGCATGTCTGAAATGTTATACCCTGTCTATGGTCTGGCTGAGGAGGGAGGGATTATTTCTCCAGTGAGGGACAGTGTTCTGGGGCCTGTTAGGTGAAGTTGTATGCGCTCTAGGCGGATGTCCAGTAAAGTTTCACTATCTTTACAGCTTGACTGAGGGGTTCTGTCCAGTGTAGTTCAGACATGCTTCGTAATTATTCCCTATACTGTTTGGTAGTCTTATGTTTACATAAAACAGAAAAACTACAGGTCAAATCTGTGACCTAGTACTATATACCAGTATACAGCTACCAACCACCCATTACCAACTAAACAGTCATGGAGCAACTGAAGAGATGCCACAAACTGCTAGCCACTGGAGGGCTCTATTTCTACACTGCACTCCAGGCCCCACCTAACTACATATTATGGTTGTTTCTTGACATCTCACAATGAAAATCATATAACGAATGATTGAAACGCGGTCCATCCACGCAGATCTTCTGATCACATCACCTTCAAACCCATGGCTGCTCAAGGATCATAAAAATAAACTAAAATCTGAGCATGGACAACGCTGTTCAATTACCAACTTAGTGGACTGGGATCATAAGAAATATATAAAAGTGACCTGCAGACCTCATCAAAGCTTCCAGCTTGCCAAAAACCATTATCTGCATGCCTATCTCTCCCACTTGTTCATCCTATAAAATGATAACCACATCCTGGTGGTCATCACACACAACATTGAAACATTTTCCAAATAGGATTAAAACAAAGACAACAAATTTCCAGCCACATACCCTACACCGTGTACTGTGCTATTAATGCAGTTAAGTGCTTCAGTGCCCCACATATGGGTAGTTTGCACTTAATAAACATTACAATATAATACAATAAAATACCTAATGAAGCAGCATATTAGGGTGCACATCTTCAACCTGCCGCTGGGACGACAATGCTGTTCTTTCCTGCTCAGGCTCAGTAGGTTCCTCAGAACCAGGATTTTGTATACGCCATTGGTGGTACTGGAGGTACTGCAAAAGATAAACCATGATTGAGAAGGAAAACAAAGAATCATTGAAAGCATACAGTTGTCTGTTACTGCAATTAAAAACTTGGCCAACAGATGGTTAAAACATTGTCACTTATATCATCTAGTTTTCTTTGGAGGAAGAAGAGTGGTAAATAAAACTGATACTGATTTGGTTCCAGACCTAGTGTTTCCATGTGGAGCAGTGAAAAAGCTATAGCCTCCATCATGGGTAGTCACAAATGTATCCCAGCGGCCAACGAGTATGGTCTGTGGTGTGCCAGAGCGCTGCACTGATGCCAGCAGGGTGGGAGTGACACTTTGGGAGGGGTGTTAGATGGGCATAGGGGAAGCAAAGCATGTACATGGAGTGAATAGTGAAAACTGCAGTTATTATGAGGATTCCATTCTATACTGCCCACTAAATGATGCCCCTATCTCTACAAGAGTCAAAGATTTGACAATACTCTTATGCTGTATCTGAATTGCTAACCCTCTATTGCACCTTGCAGTAAACCTTCTCTGCTTGCTATCACTACATTAGGAGAGTCTAGTGTGAAAAAGGAGCCAACTTTATTATTTAATTGGAATGAAATAGAATTGCACTTTGTGAAAACAGAAACCGTGGGATCAATCCTGGCTTCCTCACTTGGCCACATTGTGTGATCCGAAGCAATGGTTTTATTTCACTTTGCCTCCTCTTTCTTCATTATCACATACAAGAGCACCTTGACAATGTGTGCTGTACTGAACATTCTCTTGTGCTTGATTTAATAAATTATAATGTTGTATTTTGTATAATAACAACCCCGGGGACCCATGGGGGTACTCATGACAACTGACTTGCCTCTTAGTTCACTGGCATTGTTGTCAGGATGGGAGGCATGAACCTTTCTACGTTCATTTTTGAAAATGATCACTTAAAACAAATATTTCTCAATGCACTGATATAATCTGATGTTCTAAGTTGAAACGCTTCTGCCTGTTAATGAAATACACTTTTTTAAATTTGTGTAGAGACTTTATCATATTTTTACAGGTTTGTTCATAGATGTCTTTAAAAATAAACGTGCTCCTAAAGATTAGTGGTGCAGGACACCTTATTTCCTTCTTTTCTTCTATTTCAGTTAGCGTGTAAATAAATGCTTGCCTGTTTATTTAACATCTTTCGGAATGTTAGGGTTCTTGCAAATAAACAGCAGCCCAGTGCTGCTGTTCACCAGGGGGCCTCATGTAAGGCTCAGAAGGGCCGCAAGCGGCCCTCGGGCCGTACTTTGAGTATCACTGGTACATGCACATCAATCTCCATTGAGACACCTTCCATGATCTTGACTCCAGATCATCTACCATCCACACCTTTGTTCAAATATGCAATAGGCCCCATCACAATGTTTTTCAAGGTGAAAAAGCACAAGGCATTCAACATCCGGTTGTAATTCAACACCCACATTTTTTAAGCTTCCTGGTCATATACATAGTATGTTGGGAATTTGTTATACAAAGCACATAGCACAACGCAGCATAACATAACATAAAACAACATAACATAGCATGGATTGAACCTAGCAAAGTGAATGCTGGTATTGTTGTTGCAGTTTTCCATGCCATGAAAGATGGAAAATATTTCAGTGTGCTATATTTTGCACATTGCTCAATCATCATCATGAATAACTTAATGAACGAGGAAACTCATCTTGAAATGAAAATGATGATCTGTCGCAAATATTGCGAGCATTGTGGCCATTGTTTTAAACCCCTGGAACAGAGGAGGGTTCCACAAAGAGCTAGTGGGAAATGGTTTTCCCTGCATTCATTCATGCAGGATGTTTTGACTCAATCCAGTTCCTCAGTCTACTTGTAGCATCATTTTTAGAACACTATATAGATATAAATGACTGTGATACAGATGAAAGATGACACATCATTGATGCATCTGGCTCCTCTATAGTAGCTGTCTACTAAGTGTATAATCCAGGCTTGCACCCTTTTAGTTAGCAACACGTGCGACAGACAGTGGGAATCAGTGCTTTTTTTGAGACGGTGGTTCCAGGTGCTCGGCACTGGCACTTAATTGTCAGCACCAGCTCTAGTGACAGTCCACCACATGGTGGTATTGTCTCGGATGAGCGCAACAGCTGAGTTAATTAAGTCAAATGACATTGAAAATGAATAATACCAGCCTCTCACAACATTATTATAGCTTTGTGTGGCCTGAAATAGTCTGATGTGTCACACTTGTAGGAGTGTGATGATTAGGTGTTATGTTGGTACTGTCATTGGCAGCACTGGCTGGGGCATTGTGTGGTGCAGGCTGAAGCAGCCTACCGGGAAGGGCCCTGGCACTTCATTTTTTACAAATTTAGCACTGGTGGGAATGCTTAAATGAGCACCGTTAACACTCAGATTCAAGTGATGACAGACCAGATAAAGGAGCTGGAAAAACACAGATGATGATATTGAACCTGTAGTTTTACTTACCAGCATTCCCTTCCACTAGGATCCAAACGCAAAGCTGAACGAGGAGATAGCGGCCTCCAGAGAGTGCGCTTGTACCACTGTTGTGTTCCACATTACAAATCTGCAGTAATTGCAGTTGTATGGCTTTTTTCAGAGGATGATGTCATTAGGTGGAAGTAGTAGGTTCCGAAGAGAATTTCAGCATATGGAACAGAAAAGTTGAAATTTGAATAGCAAAGAACAGGAAAAGTAACCTTTTCTGTGACATCTATGGCAAACTCATCCAAGACATCAGATAAACTTCAAGTCTGTCCATCTTTGTGGAAGCATCTGTGGACCCACTTTATGCCTCGTAGATCATCTGAATAGTCTAAGTTCAAAATGCTGCTTGGGGAAGCCTCTCAAAAGATGTACTCTCTGTAGCCTCACAACCAAAGCCATCTCAGATAATGTCTAAAGAGCACACTGGACTACATGGATGAAGATGTACATTTAGTTCTGGATCACGTGCTATTGAAGTACTGAGTTGGAGAAAATTGAATATTGGCAAAAACTAAGCAGGCTACCAACAAAGTATCTGTCATGTGCTGCCACCAGTGACTCCTTAGAGCATGCTATCATTGCACGTGTGTCTATCATCAGCAACAGAAGGCCAAATAAAAGACAAACTAGCCATGCTGGTACTGATCACGCGCAATCAAAGGATTGGTCTGTGCCAGAAGGAGCACCTAAGTGTGGGGGTCTCTCAGATGAAGATGTCTTTCACAAAGCTGCCTGTGGAGTCTCACACAATGAGTTAATGAACTTTATCTATTATTTTTATACCGTATTTACTGTCCTCCAAATGGGCTCTGTATGTTGTATATGAAAAGGCACTTGAAGCACAACAAGCCTTTGATAATGTGATGTAAGATGTCATTTTGGGAATTAAGTGCATTGCTACAACCTACTTCATCTGTAAACGTTCCATGAGAAACCTTGTGGTCTGGTGCAAGATCAACCGAATAAGGCTCCAGTGGGTGTGCTGTGTTCTATGACTGTCATTTCCAGAATTTGTTTGTCAAGTTCTGTTCTTTACTGAACAAAAATCTAACAGCTCAAGAATGACATGCCACTCATCTACCCAAAGAACATTAAAATGACCAGTGTCTACTTTTATCTTACTTTGGGTCTTCACTGTTATTGTCTTAGGTAACACGCTCTTTGTATAAAGAAAAAATCAAATTACAGGTTTAGTTTCCACCCCTTTGATCTATTCGAAACATACAAACGGGGTGGTCTGGAATACCCTCAAATAATGCTATTTGTGGGGAGAACCTTTTTTCATCAGGCGATTGCTCATGGGGTGTCTCCGTTTTCTCGTAGGGGGATTTCATTCTCTTTACTTGTAGGTTATCTAAGACGTGTGTACCTTTTTAACACCCTCACCCGTTGCTTTGGAGCTAATGTCTACACGACGAGTCCAACCCTGACTCGCATGAGACAGCCAAAGCCCAGTGCCAGCATGCAGTGGAGAGGAGCTGTGCTTCTCTCTTGGGACTGAAGCACAGTTTGCCTGTGTTAAACTCTTCATCAAAAGTAATGTATTTTACAACCACCCTCAAGTTTCGTTTCATGTTTGGTGGAAGAGAAAGATTTGAAATAAATAACTTATCAAACATAGACAACTCTGCTGTAAAATCCTTACAAATTCATAGAAAGTGCCATTTTCCCTCACAATTTTATAAAACACATTATAAGTATAAAGCAACAACAACTAACCATAGTGTATAAAAAAATAATATATAGCATATAAACACAGTACATTATATCAGGGAGCAATTAAATGACATTAGTGCTTACGCAAATTAAATTGTTACAATATGGCGACCAGCATGCCGTATAAATCACCACAGTCCTATTAGTTCTCCTTCTACTATCTCCATCTCGTGGTCCTGATGAATGCTAAACAATCACATTATTTTTTAGTTCTGCTAATTAAATTGACAAGCACAGAAAGCATTTACTCTGAAATTATCCTTTTACGAATATTTTCCATTTGAATCCTTTAGTAATAACCTATTTACTTACCGAGACATGGGCCAGGGTCAGCTCAGGCCCTGACCTGGTCAACGCTGTCCCCCCGGGCTATACTATATTTAGACAAGACCGCTCGGACAGAAGAGGAGGCGGCCTAGCCTTGGTGGCTAGGGACTCTCTCAGATGCACACTCACCGCTGTGGAAGCGGTTCCTTGGCACTATACTGGAAGCTGCCTCTTTCAGGATCAAACTATCCGAGAACTTTTGTTTCTCAGGCCTTCTAGTATATCGCCCACCGGGCCCGAGAGCCAAGTTTATGGAGACCTGGTGCAAAATCTTTGAACCATTTGCTACCACTGCCCACTTCATGATCCTAGGGGATTTTAATTTTCATCTTGAAAACCACCTAGATAAAGACACAGCCCACCTTGTAGATCTTATATCTTCCATGGGGTTTGTGCAGCGGGTCCGCTCCCCCACCCACACAGCCGGCCACACTCTGGATGGCATTTTTAGCAATCACAATGACCTGGTGATTGAGGCAGTCCAACCCCTCAGCTGGGTGGACCATTGGCTGATCGAATTTAAAATCTCCTCCCCTCTTACCACCAGAAGGAATGTGGGCCCCCCCACTGGGTACCGTTGCAGCAGAAAATTGAACAAGATCACGGCCACTAGCTGGGAGGCTGCCTTGGCCTCAATCTCTGCTGGGAGGTACATCACTCCCCCCCATACAGCAGAGGACTTTTGGGACTGGATTAATAGTGCCCTAGACACAGTTGCCCCTTTCCAAAACTCTATTATTAAAAGGACAAAACCTTCTGCCCCATGGTTCTCGGATGAACTTATATCCCTGAGGCATGAATGCCTTAGACAAGAACGCAAATGGCGCAGTAACCCCTGCCCCCGGGAGAAAGCCAAGCAGCGCTCACTGCTACGGACCTATAAAGACGCAATCTTCCAGGCTAAATCCCGTTTTCTTACTGAAAAGATTTTGTCAGCAGACAATTCCTCCAGTCCGCTCTTTAAGGTAATTAAGGAAATCTCGAAACCACCCCTGCAACAACCTATGATTCCCTTCCAAGATTTCTGCGACAACGTAGCAATCTATTTTCAGGAGAAAGTCCTGAAGATCTTCCACGAGCTTGCTCCTTCTATAGACAATGTGTCTGTTAGTGAGGAAACCACGGAGTACAGTGCTGAACCGAGCATGGAGAAATTCCTACAGGTCACCAGGAAGAACGTTTTGTCTTCCTTTTCACCTATTTCGATTCAACAAACTAAAAATCTTCTCCTTGGTCTTAAATCCGGAGCGCCCTCTGACCCTTGCATACCCTCCACACTTAAACTGGTGCCGGATTTAGTAGCTAATTTTCTGTGCGAGGTGTTCAATGGAATACTCTCGTCCGGCTGCTACCCAGCTATCTGGAAGGAAGCCATTGTTCTTCCGCTCCTAAAGAAACCCAATGCCGACTCCTTGGAGCTAAAGAATTTACGTCCTATCTCCCTCCTTCCCGCTCCGTCAAAAATCCTGGAGAAAATCATTAATACTGAATTGATGAAGTACATTGACTCACAGGAAATCTTAGATCGTTCCCAGAATGGATTCCGCGCCTGTCACAGCACCGAATCTGCCCTTATTGCAGCCACTGACTGCATTCAGCTGCAGGTAGACCAAGGGGGCTCGGCGGTGTTGATTCTGCTTGATTTATCGGCAGCATTCCACACTGTCTCCCCAGCGCGCATGGTCCAACGCTTGCGGGAAGTGGGGGTCACGGGAAAAGCCCTGCAGATTCTCCATTCCTTTTTAACAGGTAGAATGCACACAGTCAGCTGCGGAGGCTTCAGAACAAAGGCTTTCGCCCTCCCATGCGGGGTCCCTCAGGGCTCTTCACTTAGCCCCACTCTTTTTAATCTTTATGTGACCCCTCTGGCTGAGCTGGTGAGATCCTACGGATTCCAGGTGCTCTCCTACACGGACGACACCCAAATTATTGTTTCCATCACCAACGACCTGCATTCAGTCGCAGAGAAGTTTAATCTATGTATGTCAAATATCATTCGTTGGATGAAGGGCAATTCGTTAAAGATCAATACAGACAAGACCGAGGTACTAGTTTTTGGACCACAGAACTCCATCTGGTCTAATGCCTGGTGGCCTGCAGAATGCGGGCCTCTTCCGCCCCGGTAAAAACAGCTAAAAATCTGGGGGTTATTTTTGATGAGGGCCTGACCTTTGATGCCCAAGTCAATCATACAGCTGGTAGATGTTTCTATATTTTAAGAACCCTCAGAAAGGTGCTTCCACTCATTCCCTCTGAACTGCAACGGCCCACTATCATCGCTCTGATTACCTCTCGTCTTGCCCTGTGCCTCAATATCACTGCAACATCACTGAATAAGCTCCAGGTGGTACAGAACGCATCAGCAAGACTGATTTGAAATATTCCCAAGCATCAGTCTGCCAGAGAGGGGATCCGTACCTTACACTGGCTCCATATCAGGGAGCGTATTTCATTCAAGGTCTTGAGTACGGTACATAAGGCCATGCATAGCAAAGGCTCGCCCCAACTCAAATCTTTGTTTCAATGGTATACTCCAGGGAGGACTCTGAGATCATCCACACAGAAAAAACTGGTCTTGTCCAGATTTCGCAGATCCAGATGGGGCGGCCGCTCCTTTTCGTTTGCCTCTGTCAAACTCTGGAACTCACTTCCCCTTCCATTGCCAACATAAGCTCTCTTTCTCCTTTCAGGAAACTCCTGAAAACTTGGCTATTCCCCTCTTAATCAGCTGTTGCGCTTCTCCCTCTGCTTTTGTCTGCCTAGCGCCTTGACACCTTCGGGTATAGTGCGCTTTACAAATACTATCCTATCCTATGAAAAATACAAATATTTTGTCAACATTTATATTTTATCATCTAGGCTAATCAAAAATCATGCACCTTTTTAAAATTATCATAAACAGAGAAGGGTTCTCTGCAATCGGCAAGATAGAATGCATTAATCATATCATATTTGTATGCGGATATTAATGTGGAGACTTTTTTTACCTAAAGTACAACGCTGCAAGTAGCCCTATTGATTTAAAATGTTTGCAATGGCCAAACATTTATAATTAATAATCTAAAAGCAGCCTGAAGAGTATAGCCCAAGTACAATAAAAGCAAGAACCTTTCTCAATAATGCAGGGTTATGGATTATGATGTAAATAGTTTGGGTTTTTTAAATACAAGAACGACATTAATGCCATGATCCTAAACAAAAATATGGTTAACCTCATAACCAAATGATTTTTACTGCACTTTAGATCTCCTAGAAATAAAAAAATACAACTAAAGTAATAATTAATGTGATCATCGTGTCCTCCGATTTTCACGTCACCTCAACCCCTGCGCACAGAACACACATGTACATACATATGACTGCCTTTTTGCATCCTATTTCTCTTTTACCTTTTGGTTCAAATTTTTAGGATAAAATAATAGTCTTGATAAAGAATGCCTGAGCCATTCAGCTTCCCTGATGATGACTGTTGTAATGGGACGGCCTTGTATTAAAGCAATTAAGTAAAGTAAGTGTGGGTTAATAAAAAGGAATATGAACAAATGAGAACGCATGTCAAATTGGCATAGTCTAATTGACGTGCTGCAGAAGGTTTTCTGTAGGCAGGTCCTGGACAAATGCCAGGGTTGGATGACTGAGAGCAATGTGCTCACCCACCTACAAGCTGGGTTTAGGAACAACGTGAGCACAACTGGCCAGATCTTTCGACTTTTACTTATATACTGTAGGATAATCAATCTGCAACAGGGACAGCTGCATGTGGCTTTTGTCGACCTCCACTCTGCCTTTGACATGAATCCCAAAAATAAATATTGGGCAGCTCTGGAAGGGATGGGGTACCAGTACTCATTCTCCTTCTTACTGACAACAATGCACAGGTGAAATTGGGGAAATGAAGGGATTTTTTTGTAACACTTTCTTTGAGTTTGACATAGGCACAAGTAATGCACACATATTGCATACCCTCGCAGGGGATCCCCAGAATACAATTGATTGATTCCCATATTCACCTGTCCCACTCCACCCCGCATCAAACAATACCAATGTCCAACCCGTAGTGTGCCCACCATTTCCAAAAGATCTTTGAATATGATTTGGGGCAGCGGCGTGATACATAGATAGGTTCCTCTAATTTCACAGAGCAATCCATGCCTGCCCTCATTACATCAACAAGCTGGAGGTAGCAAACAAATTGTGATTTGTGTAGTGAGAATTTAGTTTGGAGGGTAAGAAATGATTTCAAATGATCGCCTTACCCAGACGTTTCCCAGCCTATTTTGTCCCATCTGAATCCCTCAAGTTGCGCCACTGGGTCCAGCCATCTGCCAACCCAGAGGGGGGTTTCCAGTGTCACCCAATGGTCCCATCCCAGCTGTCATAGTACTGACCTCCAGGCCCGGATCACCGTTCTGGTGATCTCCGGATGTGTCTAGGGGACCGGTGTCCCATATAGCATGTCCATGATATTGTCCAGGCCGATCAATGAGCCCTCCATCTTGAAGGCCATCCCCCAGGCATCCATTAATTCACCACTACAGTGTGCGCAGCCCAATAGTAAAGACAGATCATGGCTATGACCAGTTCCCCTTCGAATGTAGCCCGGACACATTTGTCAAATGAAATCCTGAGGGGTTCGTTAGCCCATATAAATTTAAGAGCTCTGGAATTGATCTTTATGATACATTGTACAGCATAAAGAAGGGGAAGTTTTGGAGGACATACAGCAGGAGTGGGTGGGCCATCATCTTATACTGGTCCACCCTATCCAGCAAGTTAAGTGGCAGTTTAGTCCATCTGTCCAGGTTCTCCTTAATTGTACGGGTGAGAGGTCTAAGGTTGAGGCTCAGGCCAGATCTGGCTCCCAGGTCATATGAATGACCTGGGACCCCTGGTACCGGAAACTCAGGTGGTGGACCAGGAGAGTGGGATGCTAGGCTTCATCTATCCAAACCCCTCTGAGAGGAACCAAGAGTGACGTAGGCCAGTTCATCTTCAGTCCGGATGCTGACCCAAAGGTGTCCAGGATAGAGATTAGGCGGGTCCGATTTCTTCCCAGTGGGCCATAAAGCGAAGGTACGTCTTCAAGCCAGAAGAGAAGGTACATATTCAAGACAGGAGGTAGGGTGGTGTGACTCAGCCTGTGATAGTATTCCATTGGCAACAAATCTGGACCAGAAATTTTGCCCGAGTTGTGATTTGATAGGGTGTTGGTAATCTCTTCCACAGTCAGGGTTGGTCCAAGTCCTCCTTTTCCGCGGGGATCACTTAGGGCACAGGGATATCTGCAATTAGTGGGGCGCGTTCCTCATCCTCCAGGTGTGGAAAGAGGGGGATTTAACAGACCACATTGCCATTGACAGGGCGGTAAGACAGGGTGTGTGCTCACACGCACCCTCTTGTCCTTGTACGTCAATGCGGTTGTTGACTACATCATCACAAACGATGCCCCAATATTGACAGGGAGCAAAATTCCAACTTTGCCTTTTGACACGTTACTTATTTCAAAAACACCCATGGCATTTTTCACTGTAATTTTGCATTATGGGTACTTTTTCAATGGTTTACTGATACATCTGTATAATCTGTCGAAAGCCTAGACGAGCTCGCCCATAATGCACTCCTTCATGTATTCCTGTTGTAATTCCAGTACTTCTTTTCAAAAGTATGGATCTGTGCCTTGAAATATCTGACACCTATAACCCTTCTCTCATCCCCTCAACCCCTGCTAACTTTGCATACTGGCCAAAATCCAAGTGAAGTGGCAGAGTGCAGTGGGGCAGTGAGTATCAATTAAAACCTATTATTAGCCAGAGATCCAGTTGGTAGTGGACTGGTTTCTGACCACCGGCTTCTAAACTAGGAATAATAAACACAGCTACATACCATTGTCTACTTTCATTGTATCCTCTGATTGGCTATGATCCAGCACCTCTGATTCACAGATGGGATGAACTGCATTAGTGCAATAACTTATTTGTTCTTATAATCCTCTCTAAACAATCCATAGTCACAAAACTATAGCCCATATTGAAAGATGGTGCTTGCCAGCACGTTGAAGTGTCCTAAAATTAACGAATCAATGCTATACAAAACTATAAAAAATAAATACATGCAGCCTAAGTAAAAAAACGTTTCAGATTTTCACTTCCAAAGCTACACGCGTAAGCGGGTGCAGATATAAAACACTTTGCGATTCACAAAACGTTCCTGAAGCACAGCTGGAAGACTTTAGCAGTCGTAGGCTTCTAGGCGTATTTCAGGAAAACTTTTGTGAATTGGCTTTTACATCCTTTCTTTGGCATATCTGCAGGCATAGTTTTACGTGTTTAAAAAAAACTGCTGAATATCCATCGCTTTTGTAGAAACCCCTTTCCCTACATACCGACCAGTTTTAGGAATGTTGTCATCCCCTTCACAACAGGAAACATGATTAACTTACCAACCGTTTCCGGAGTGGGGAGGAGTATAAGGCAGGCTCCTGCAGCCTCTGCGGCGCAGGGGAGCCCCAACCCTTAGGAGGCCCCCATTTAGCCCAAGGCCAATGAATATCTGTGAGATAAGCGAGACTCATCACATTCTGTAGGGGCCCCACCATTTTGTGTTGTGCCATTCTCCGGGAGAAGAGGTCTTAGATGAGTTTCAGTGACCCACAATTCCTAGAGATTTTAGGCCCTGCAAGTCTTACCAGGGAATCCAGCCATTTTCACTTATATATGGTCCAGGCACTCATTCTCTCCAGGCTGGACTACGGCAATGCTCTTTATTTGGGTGCTCCTAAATCGGTTATCGCCAAACTGCAGGTGGTTCAAAACTCGGCAGCAAGACTCCTTACAGGCACAAACAACCGCTGCTCAGCAAAGCCCGCTCTTCGCGCTCTCCATTGGCTTCCGGTTCAGGAGAGAATACATTTCAAAGCCCTATGCATTGCACACAAGGGTCTGCAGGGCAGAGGCCCCCCTATAACTAAAAATCTGGTCAAACCTTACAAGTCTACACGTTGTCTGCGCTCGGACGAGCTCTACCTGGCCGAGGTCCCTAGAATTAAGAAGGCTAGAACAGGCGGTCGCCGTTTCGCCTATAGCACTTCTAGGCTTTGGAATGCTCTTCCTCTTCCTATCCGCAAGGAGGTTAACCACTTGACTTTCCGGAAACGTTTGAAAACTTGGCTATTCCCTTAATCTCTCCTCTTCTCTAGTCACCTCCGCAGCGCTGGGATGCCTCCGGGTAGCCATGCGCTATACAAAAGCCATTTTCATTTCATTCATTATATGGGATTTAAATGTAGAAATACATTTATGAAATTTGCCCATAGAATTCTGGTAAAGCATGCAGAGGAGAAATATATTGGTTCAGTGCTCTTCTCAAGTATATTTACCAGAAGTAATTTTGAACTACTGCACCTTTATGCGTTTTTTATTTTTTATTTCAGTAATGCTAATAATATTAGTATTTTCAAACATGTAACTGTTTCCTCTCACCTGCAGTAACTCAATATGTAGAACCTGTGCCCTTAATCCTGGAGTTCAAAAGTGAGGGATTTACTTGGTAATCATTCTAGACAATCAAGTTAAAGTTTTGCTGTAGAGATCATAAACTGCTGGAAATCTGTGACCTTTGCATTGATTACAAATATCAAAATACATGACATCACCTGAGCAGCTAAGGCGAAAGGAACACTGTATTTCTCTGGCAGGGCGCAGTTGAATCATTTGTCACAAATACAATAACTGGTGTTGTGTTCTCTGTTTTGCAAAAAGAAGACTTGGCAAAGCAAGAAAATCATTAAAATGTAAAGTAGCCTTGACACTTTTATAGATTAACTAAATAAAAGGGCATATCAGCTTTTATGCACCTTATTTTAGTCGCAGAAAAAGAGCTGAATTAAATGCATATGAAATTATTTACCTAGTCAAGAAAGATGGTCTGAGGTATTGCTAAAATGTGGTGCAAGCGGTTTTACTAAGTTTGTGTTATGGAATTGTTTTCCACCCATCTAAAGGGAGCATTATGTAGCCTGTGCATGTTCGTTTCTTCCAGAATAACACATAGGGGTAGATTTTCAAACGTTTTGCGCTGGGCCAACCAGCACAAAATGTTTTTGAGGGAATTACTTTCCAACACAATCTGCAGATAATGAGGCAGATGATGGATTATGTGGCAAATGTGGCAAATCTACAATTATGCAAAAATAGCAGCAGCCACACAATCGCATAATTCCAGTGGCCCTTCTTATATTTAGAGTGATCTGTGGATCAGCCGCTTGCTCATGACTGAATGGCTTTGTTGCTTATCTCACTTCCATACTCCTAATTCGATGGATTTCATCCCTATTTTGTGCTTGTCCTGCCCAGTAGCTTTGCAGTCTTACAGTGTTTTTATAGGATGAAGTATCCTTCCACCTATGACGCAAGCCAGACCTTGAAATGCAGTGCATATGAGGGACTATTTTCTAGCTATGCTCGCTCTCTCTCCCTGCTCCGGATCTCTTTTTTAACCTAACCCCCTGCCCAACAGTTGCTCTCCCTCCCCAGGACTCTCATGCTTTCAGGGGGTGATCACTGTGCTATTGGCCAATTCTAATGAATATCAGACCATAGATTTGTTGATGAGCAATACATGATTGTAAATGCACTTAACAGTCTAATTAATTTTATCATGGCAGATGTGGGCAGTGCATGTGCCTGCTGGCCATTGCTTGCAATACATTATTTCGAGGGTGAAGAGAAGAGAGGTATCAGGGCACTGCCTCTTCATTGTTACTACAATGCCATGGCCATTGGGGTGAACCAGGGTTGACCCCGCCAGTGTCCAACTCTAGTGATTTTTGCCTCAGGGACACACAGCTGGGCAGGTGGAATAAAGTGAAGCAGGCAATACAATGATGCCTAATCGTGAAAATAGTGGAGCGGTGCACTACCAAAGAGTTTTCTTCAATAAATCCAAATGTTCATTTTGTATAGTGGTTTATCAATCCTTTATTTTCAATATCAAAATGTGCAAATTCCAGCCAACGCGTTTCGTTCATACATAAAATGAACTTCTTCAGGGCAAATGGTGATGTGAAGAAGACGCAGGAACACAGAGGCAATGAAGAGCCCTTGATCTGAGGTCAGGACTGCCGACCGGACGATAATAACAGGACTGTGTCCCCAGAGATACAACCATCAGGCACTTATCATGGTAACCTTTAAAATTTAAATACTTGTGCGTCGACAGCAGGAATTTGAAATATCTCAGATCAAGGGCTCTTCATTGCCTCTGTGTTCCTGCGTCTTCTTCACATCACCATTTGCCCTGAAGAAGTTCATTTTATGTATGAACGAAACGCGTTGGCTGGAATTTGCACATTTTGATATTGAAAATAAAGGATTGATAAACCACTATACAAAATGAACATTTGGATTTATTGAAGAAAACTCTTTGGTAGTGCACCGCTCCACTATTTTCACAGTTTTCTCTCTGCTTGGCAGCTGGCATCCAACAACGGCAGGTGCAGGAGCTGTATGTGCACACCCAATCATACTATCCATTACAATTTCTTAAATAAGAAAAGGAATAAAGCAGGGAGGTGCGGTTACTCAGATCCGCCGTTGCTCATTCATTCTCTATTGACAATGATGCCTAATCGTTGGGGTGTTGACCCATTAATGAGACAGTGAGTATTCTTGGTTGTACCTATCTTTGTGAGTGTGTCTAGTTCTACCTATGACTACTCTTGAAAGTGCCTGCAGGTGGTTGATTGTGTTGGCCTTTATGTACTTGTCACTCTACATACATGTCCTTGTGAATGATTATGACTGTTACATCTATCCCGACATAAGACTGCACTACTGTTGATCTAAAGTGCGCATCCGTACATAAGTTGTGTCAGTGTATGTTGTTGGCTATTTCTTTGCCTGTGCCTACCACTGATTTCAGAATGTGCCTGCTTTTGTGGCAGTGACACTAGGGGGCAGGTACAGTTTTTAGAAATTAAAGAAATTAAAATACTGTTGAAAATGGCCCTTTCTAGGGTACTTTCCCTCAACTTTTTGCTTTTCTTTTTCCCAGTTTCCCACTTATCTGGATGCTAGTCTTAGGAATTTGAGCGCGTTTGAGGCTGCCATTCAGGGCCAAAGTGCTGTGCTCGTCACATACATTATTGGCTGATTCGAGTTAGCTGTAAGTCTCTTGTCAAGGGGTAAGACATATACCCAGGGCGTGTATCTCAAATGCTCCTCTGTGGGCCTGCAGCACTGGGGGTGCTTCCATGGAGATAGCTCATTGATTTTGCCACAGGTTTGCCCTTGTGGGGCCTGTGTGCATGGGTTACTGTTACTCCACTTTGCATTTAAAAAGCTGTCTGCCAAGGTTCTCTCTGGTGACAGGGTGCACTGTTGGGAAGAGGTAGGGCATGTGCGTGTGGGTGTTACATGCAAGGGTTGTGAATGGCACCGGGTGGTGTGTTAGGTACGACGGGCCTGCTTCTCGCACTGAATTAGCATGAAAGGGTGTGGAGAAAGGCTATCAAGCCATATTTCCTACGGGTAGAATCGTAGCAGTATAGTGTTTGGTATCAATGTTTTTGTAATGGCAAATCCTCTCCAGTAGTGCCAGAGGGCTCGACATTACAGTGATGGAAATGTCTCTTTGGGAAAGTGGGCATTTTGATGCTCGTGGCTCTGTGTGCCTCTCAGCTGGTCTCCTAATTCACAACTGGGTGCTACGGGGACAGCCACATCTGTGCATTCATGATGGAAGGCCATAAACTACGGGCTCAAGGGAAACTGCAGACCTCTGACTCTGAGGGGCCTTTCTGGGATGGCTACGTGTGGATGGAATTGGCACCTGCATTCTAAGGGACAGGGTCTTGGCCCCACTAAAGATTGAGATGGCAGACAGGACAATATTTAGAGAGGGCCTGTGCATTTCAAAGGTGGCCTTTTGAACTGATTGTATCTTCAAAGGCCATTGTGAGTATAAATACTGGGGCTCTGGCGTCCGAATGTTCACGACAGACCTCAAGCACTTCACACCCACCTCCCTCCTCTCCTTCCCAGCCAAGGTTATCGAGAAGGACATCAACTCCCAACTGTCCGAGTTCATCGAAGTGAACCACGTCCTGGACACCTCCCAATCCGGCTTGCAAAGCAACCACAGCACGGAGACCACACTCCTCGCCGCCACCGACGTGATCTGCTCCCTCCTCAACCAGGGCAAGACCGCAGCCCTCATCCTACTAGACCTCTCAGCCGCCTTCAACACTGTCTCCCACTGCACCCTAATCACAAGACTTCATGAAGCCGGCATCCATGACAAGGGTCTGGACTGGATCCACTCCTTCCTCACCGGCTGGACCCAGCAAGTCTGACTACCACCGTTCCTCTCAGAACCCACAGATATCAGCTGTGGAGTGCCCCAGGGTTCGTCCCTGAGCCCCACACTCTTCAACGTCTACATGGCTCCCTTGCAGCCATCATCAGAAGCCACGGACTCAACATCGTCTCATATGCCGATGACACCCAGCTGATCCTCCCCCTCACTAATGAACCCACAACCACCAGAACCAACTTCCACAGTGGAATGAAGGCCATTGCTACCTGGATGAAAGACAGCTGCCTCAAGCTCAACTCGGACAAGACCGAAGTACTCATCCTGGGACCCACCCCTTCAGCTTGGGACAACTCCTGGTGGCCAGCCGCTCTGGGAGCTCCCCCCACCCCGACGGACCACTCACGCAACCTCGGCATCATACTGGACTCATCGCTCACCATGAACTACCAAATCAATGCGGTTTTCTCAGCCTGCTTCTACACACTTCGCCTGCTTCGTATGACATTCAGATGGATCCCCAAAGAATCCAGAAAGACGGGAACCCACGCACTCATCACCAGCAGACTCGACTATGGCAACACACTGTATGCCGACACCACACAGAAACAGCTCAAGAAACTACAGAACGTCCAAAATGCAGCAGCCAGACTGGTACTCAACATCCCCCGCTGCAGCCACATCACGCAACACCTCCGACAACTCTACTGGCTCCAAGTCAACAAGAGAATCACTTTCAAGCTCCTCACTCACGCCTACAAAGCTCTACGTGACGAAGGACCAGCATACCTGAACCACTGCCTCACCTTCCACGTACCCACGAGACAACTCTGATCCTCCCAACTCGCTCTTGCCTCCGTCCCCAGGATCCACAAGACCAGAACCGGATGAAGGTCGTTCTCCTACCTCGCTGCCAAGACCTGGAACACCCTGCCCCTCCAACTCAGGCTATCCACGTCGCTGACCCAATTCAGGAAGGACCTCAAGACCTGGCTCTTCAAATGATCCTCCACCCAGTCTGACCAGCAGCCCCCTCCCCCAGTGCCTTGAGACCCTCACGGTGAGAAGCCATGCTTTACAAACCCCTTGATTAATTGAATGAAAGTAGAGAGGCTTTTGGATTTGGAACCATACTATGCTGCTTTGACGCTGGGACAGCAACACACGGAATCATTAGGGCAGAATGGACTGCAACTGGACTGTCTTCAGAATTGTGGTGGCCCGGAGGTTGTCGCTCTCTAGAAAGGGGACTATCACACAAAGGATCTCACTGTCTTAACCAGATTGCAAGGACCGCATGGGGTGTGACGGAGACAGGTGGAAGTGATCCCCTGATGTACACCATCATCACGCTGTGCAGAGGAGTCTGTGTGTAAAGATCAGCAGCCACCTGAGGTACTAAGATGTGAGGAATTCGAGGAGTGCGGGGAAGCTTGCAGAGTCCGAGAGACCCATGCTTGCAACCAGGTGACCTGTGCTCACTTGCACTCCAGAGCGTGTGATGTCCGAGGGATGTTGGGGAACCTGAGCCGGGACCTTAGACTGTCTTCAGCCTCCAGATAGGGAGGACGACTGTGTCTGACATCGTGACCTCTGTTCGAGGTATTTGGCTCCCTCTCCCTGGAACCACACCATGAGGTGCTTTGTTGTGGAGGACACGGCAAGGAGGCCCGAGGGGTTTTGTGTGCCTTGTGGGCACCTACAGCTGACTGTCGGGGGCTACGGAAGGTCACACCTCCACTTGAAGGGAAAACAATTCACCAGACTTGGAAGCACGGCAGCTTCCTGGGTCACAACCTTTTGTCTACGGGGTGATCACAATCCTGCACTCATGCAGGTGCTGTTGGGTGCATGGAGGTCTAATTCGAATGGACAAAACTAAGTAACTGTTTCTTTCCGTGTTAGGTGGTTCTGACTGTCTAGTCCAAAGGGCGCCAGCCGTGGGATGTGTATCGTTGGTTGGCGGAGTTGAGGGGCCGGGTCACAAGGCATAGTCAAAGAACTGTGACTGCTTGACCTTTCTGCTAATGGGAAAGTCTGACGATTGCATATAACCATAAAGTGTATATACAATGTGTATTTTGTTTTGATTCCAATAGAGAAGTTTGACAATTGTGTATAACTGAAGAGTCTATATACAATGTGTATCTCTTTTTTATTTCAATTATGTGTGTGTAATACAAAGACAAGTGTTTTATACATATGGTGTGGAGTCTTTTTGTGGTGTACGCAGTGTTTTGTGAGGGTGAGGTTGTTCCAATACTTTGCACTTGAGCCCTGAGCATAAGCCTGACTGCTCGGTGCCAAGCTACCAGAGGGTGAGCACAGGTTATTGGAGAAGTGTATCATACTCATCCTGTGAATTCTGACTGGCTTGGATGCATCCCTGCCAGCCCGAAACCACTGGATTTAACAAATACAAAGGTTATTGAGAGTATATGTGAACTGAGTGAACTTGTTTCATGTTTGCAAAACTGGCCCAATGGGAAGTGATCCCTTGGGAAAAGAATCTTGCTTTTAACAAGTGTTGCCACTCTGATCTTTTGCCAGAGTTCCTTGGAAAAACCACACAATATTCCACCATGGCAAAATTATGCACATTGAATGGAGCTATGCATGATTCATAGATCACCCTACTGTATTAGATCTCCATGGAGAGATGCTGAAACATTCCCCTGTGTTCTTCATTAAGAAATGCCTGAGATGCTTCTCTCTGCCACCAGACAGGGATGAGACACTGCACATGAAGATTCAAGCCTGAGATGCAGCACTGTGCTCTCCTTGAACTTTCTGGGCTGAGACACTGATCTCAATGCTCAGGGTGAGTGAGTCCAAGTGAGACAGCACTCTTCTGGTGAAAGCATGGCTAAGGTACTGCTTTCTGTGAAGAAATAGAACTGAGGCATTGTTGTCCAAGAGCATGCAGGGTAGGATACTGCTCTGTGCTTTCCTAGAAGAGGAAAAGTTAGAGATACAGGGCCAGATGTACTAAGAACCGGTAGCAAAATATTGGTCGCAATTTGTGACCAGTATTTTACAAACAGTGTGGTAATTTGCAAACCGAACTATGTACTAAAAGGCCAGTTTACAAATGACTGACTCTGTGGATCGCAATTCAACCAATCTTGCGTGTATTAATAGGTTAGTTCATAAATTGCGACCCACTAGGAATTGCGCCCATCACAGGCATAGTGACCTGCTGAGCTCATCAGACCACCTTATCTGTGATTTCTTTTAATGTGTTTGAAAAAACATGAAAAGTGTAAGTTTATTTTTTAAGAGAAGGCAGTGGTCAATGGAGCTACTCTCTATTCTCTCTTAAAAAATGTTTTTGTCAACATTCACAAAGGGGAATTTGTGAATGCTTACCACCTCCTTTGAGGACGTGGTAAAAAATGTATGTTTTGTGACCGGAATTCGGCTGCAAACCATTACTACATACCAATGTTAATTCAGTGTTTAGAAGGAACGCTCTAAACATGCCCCTTCCAAATACCAAGTCAGCCTTTGGTCGTAAACCTAAATTGCCATTTGGTAACGTGTTGCCAAATCACAATTTCACTTTGTACATAAGGAAAGGCCATTTTTGTGGTCACAAACATCCTGATTCTGCCAATCTGACCCTTAGCGACCACAAAAAGACTATGTAAATCTAGACCACAGCTCTTTTTAAGTAGGCACAGGTGTGAAGCTGCTCTCCTAATGGAGGCCGGGTTGTGGCACTTCTTTTTGCAAGGGAACAAGGTTAGCCACTGATTTTCACAAGGGGTCAGGTTTGTGACACCCCTCCCCATAAGGAGGCAGGCAGCACAAGGCACTGATCTCGGCGATGAGGCAAGGTGAAACTATGCTCTCTATAACTTCAGTTCATCAGAATTAGACAATAGCAAAGAGTACAGCCCTGAAAGTGCAAGGAGGTTGGGGAGGGCAAGCAGTCATTGGGCAGGAGGTAGGATTAGTAAAGAAAAGGGAAGCGGGACAGGGAGAAAGAGGAGAGAAAACAGTCTGTCAAATGCACTGCATTCCAGGTCTTGCATCACAGGTGGAAGGATATTTCATCCAATAAAACATTGTGAGTAAGAAAATGCTCCTGGGTAGGACAAGCACAAAAACAGGGTGAAAAGCCATCGAATTAGGAACATTCATGGAATCTGTAGTTTACAGCACTGAGTCTTTGTGTACCAAAGATTGTGTCACCAGTAAACCAATAATGTACAGGATATGCTACCCGATCTCCAGATTTCACCCAAAGTACATCATTTATGAAGTGAAGTTGACCTTGAGACGGGACCAAGCCTCAAGTAGCACTGGCTTGATTGATGCTCTCAAAACACTTCTGTTTCGGATACGACCCTTGCAAGCACCGATGGCGGAAAAAAGGAGAACTTTAACCAACATAATGGCCATTTGAGAGACCTCTTGTTCTATATTTTTCTGAGCGATGTGTGGATGGGACCCCATGTGTATCACCAGCCTCATTAAAAAAATATAATTTAAAAATACATACGGGCCTCATTTATGAGGTTTTGACGTAGGGCAGCAGCCCGAGGAATCTTGCTGCGCTGCCCTACGTCAAAACAAAATGGCAGGAATGCGCCATATCTATGTGATACAGCGCTTTCGTGTCCTTGTCCCCGACGCACAATAGGCTGCTGTGCGCCAACGCAGGCACTGCGTTGCGGGGCTGATTGATTTTGTGCAGGAAGGGACACCTTCCTGCACAAAATCAATTAATTCAGGTGATTTTCTTTTTCTGTGTCTGCTGCAGAATGCAGCACACATAGAAAATGGAAAGCATGAGGAGAAATTAAAACATTTCTCCTTTATGCACCTCTCTACCGCCACCCCAGGGGTGGCATTAGGGTCTGACGAATTCCCAGGTTTACGATTCCTCGTAAATCCGGGAATGTGTCAGGTTTCATGGGTGTTGTGTGGGAACACCCACAGCAACACCCATGGAACGCCCCTTTCACGCAGTTTCTGCGTGAAAGGGGCGCAAAAGTGGCAGTATGTATGAGGCCCATACGTGCATAAATAGATTAGTGCGTGCATACACACAGAGAGAGGCTTTGTGCAAGCCCTCTTCATCCATTAGACTGTTCAACGTCATTCACATTTTGCTTCCTCCCACCACAGCAAACAACATGGGCAATGGGACAGCCTGCTTCACCCATTCCTTCTTTTTATTGTGTTTGACACGCTCTTGCAATGATAAATAATAAAAATAAGCTTGCCTAAACCCGACCTATTGATTTTGCCATTTCTTGCTTAAAAACAGGTTTTAGATACGGTTTAAGAGGCGTGCTTGGTTTTGTGGAACATCGGTTAACATGTTGTTGGATCGTGTGAGGTTTGTGATGCAAGACACCTTTTTAAAATATCCTTATATCCTTGTGACGTTCTTTCATCGCGTACCGCAGCATGCTTTTAAGAATCGCGCTGCTTCTTAGCTGCTTTGTATTTCTGATAGACTGACTGTGATTCATGCATTCTAACAAGTACAATCTTTTTTATTTCTTTGTATTGTGACTCCAGTGCCCACAATAAAAATTGATTAATAATTGCCGAATGCTTGTTTCTAGCTCACAAGGGCCAGAGGTCACATTGAATGCAGCATTTCCAATTCCGCACAAATTGCCTGACCACATTTGACCTGCTGACTGTGGTATGGGATTTGGAAGACGGGAGTAACTCATCACACCTGATGTTATTACTGTCATGGACCTAAGCCCCTGAGTACTGAGGGACGTGTGTGTTTCCAGCACCAAGAAAAAACCCTGTGTTGCTAATTTAAACAAAGTGAGAAAAAATAATCATTTCTTTTTAATAAAAAGAAATGTCTTTGAATAGCACTGAGTTTTAATGCTGGGGTGGTGCATATACTAGAATGCACGAGAAAAGATGCCAGGTCTCTAAGCAAATTGCCTAGTTGCCTTCTTTCGTAGTCATCCTTTATTTACATTATGTTTTTAGTATCCTTTAAGAGGTTTGTTTTCTTTGTTGATGCTAATTCATGTTCACATCAAATGTTCTCAAAACTGCAGTCTCCAGGCGAGCCACGAGCGTTTTACATCTGTTTTAGATCTGATGTCTTGAATCTTGAAGCACCTCCTAACGTGAAACTCAAGCTAAAAATGTACTTGGTGTTCTCTGAAAACGAGTGCTCCCAGCAGCCACCCAGTGTAAATGGAGAATAAACCTGACTGATCTCAGAGACGTGTTTTGAAGCATTGCTAGTATATGCAGATTATGTCCATGCATCCCACTCTTATTTTACACAATATCAGCTTGCCATACCCTGACAGTATCTAACAGACTGACTAATAGTGCTATCCACGTAAGGAAGATATGGGGGCAGATTTTCACAAAATACACGCAGCGCAGCACCCAAAGAGGCTGCGCTGCGTGACTGAGAGGGAGCAGGAGAGCGCCATATCTACAGAGATATGGCTCTCTCCTCCCCTCTTCCTAGCGCCGGCGCTGATTTCAGCTGCTGAGCGTCACGCACTCACCTTAACCTTCCTGTACAAAATACCATTCCTAGACAAGTTTGAAAGATTTTCCCACTTTGTACGTGTGCATGCAAATGTTAGCGCCTCCTTTGAAGTGGCGTTAACTTTTGGCACTAAACCCTGTCTACAATTCTTTGTAGATAGGGTTTTGCATCAAAAGGAATGGGTGGTTACATGGGAACGTCCATGTACCACACATGTAACGCCCCCTTTGGCACTAAGTAATGCAAAGCAGTACCCTCCCAATAGTATGTAAGCGTGGGGTTAGCATTTTTATATCAGAAGGTATGACAATCAGCCACAAGTGAAACTAAGGGCATCATTACGATGCCGGTCGGAATCTCATCTGACCGGCAGCGTAGCGGAAGAGGGACCGCTTGTCAAGGAGTTGGCAGTACCCCTGTTCTTATTACAATGCGACCACCTTCACTGCGATTGGAAAGTGTATATTTTCTATTGCGGCTTTTGCCGCGGGCTGCAGCACAAGCCTCAATAGGAAAAATACACTTTAAAAACATCCTGTCACGGTGTGGCAGCGATGTTTAGGGAGGCACCATAGGTGCCCCCTAGGCCACATAGCAGAGGGCCAGAGGGGAAGGGGGGCCCACTAGAGGCCCCCAAAGTCACTTACCGACTGACTTTTCATGGAGGGTGAACTGCCATCAAGGGGCAGGCGGAAAGGGACATTGTAATCCCTGCGGCAGTGCCTGAAAAGGCACTGCCCCTATTGTAGGTATTACTGACCCTCCCACAGTCTGACGGGATCCTTGAGCCCGTCGGAAGGCGTCGGACTGTCCCTACCCCTGCTGCCTCTGACCGCATGCATTGTAATGCGTCGATTGGACCGCAGCAGCAGATGGCAGTCAGACCGCATCCGATGGCTCATCGGATGTGGTCCGACCGCCATCAGAATGACCCTCTAAGTGCTGACTTTAAATTACCAGCACACTCACAAATGTACAAGCCACCGGGTTGAAACTAATAAACAACCAAAGACCTAGTGGTGAAACACTCGTTAGAATACGTTTGATATTTATGACGTTCTTAGAAGAGAAACTGTGAGCCTCTCTTCAACGCTCCCAGTCATGAAAATATAGTAAGGGGTTGGACGCTGAGAGCCTGCCAAACCCTTAGGTTGGAGCCTGCAGGTCTGCAGCTGACATAATATTTTAATGTGGAAAAATGGATCCTTGGCTAGACGAAATAGACCTAGTCCAGGAATAAGAACAGGAGCCTAACCTAGGGGCAGATATTGAAGCAAGGATGAGTGTAGGAGCCCGGAATGGTGGTGGGAATAAGAACAGTGGGGCATATCATCAAGGACCGGCGATAATTATCGCTAAGCACACTTAGCGCTAGGATAATTATCGCCGGGTAACGTGGAATTTTATCGCTGAGATAGCGTGCTATTAGCAACGCTTATCTCAAAAGCGATAAAATTCCAACGCTAACTACCAAATGTGAGATTATCGCTGGAAATCCAGCGATAATCTCTCAAAGTTGGCGATAGCTTGATGATAGGGCAAGGCATACTTAGCCATGATATCCACCTTACATAGGATATCATGGCTAAGTCAGTCTTGAAGCAGGCGTAAGGAAAGTAGCTTGCTTGTCGCTCTGCAGGTTAGCGTGCCCATTGATAATTGGAGAAATGTCGCTTAGCGACATTTCTCCAGTTATATCAGGGCAGGAACGCCACTTTGCATCTCATTAGAGATGCAAAGCTGGCGTTCAGAGAACAGAGCGCTAATGCAAGGTTTCACGCGATAGCGTGACCTTGCTGATTAGGTGATAAAATTATCGCCGCTTTTCGTCCGAAAACGGACGCAAAAGCGGCGATAATTTTTTATCGCCTCGTTGATGATATGCCCCAATGTGTCGCCAATGATGCCCAAGGCGGGACAATTATTTTACTGAAATAAGTGAGTGGAAATATAAAGACTATTACGATATGCCTGAAGAATGACTCAAGTAGAAGGTCCTCCACTCTGCTCCCACCTTCGCCAGAACAGTGATCCCTTTACTGGTAACTATGCACTTTGTGAGTGTAAACAAGGAGGAGTTTGAAAATCAGGTCAGTTAGTAACGACAGTTAAGATCTGGAGTGCCTAAGCCTGTGGCAGAGTTGTCTACTCGGAGGGAATTAAATCCTAGTGATGTTGCAGATCATTGGATCAACAGGGGAACTGTTCATTTTATACAGCCAGATGTCACACTTTAGAACGAAACCCAACATTGCAGGCATTGCAATAGTGTATAGCAGCTAGTGTACTGAAAATATAAAACTGAATAAAGGGTCAGAGTTTTATAGTATACTGTACCGTAAATATACAGCTACTAAAAGGGCAATGTTTAGAGTCTGCAATGTTCAAAGTACGCATGCAGTTCCTTTGGGAGGCAATTCAGCCAGCAAAGAATAAAGTGTAGTGTTCAAATACCAAGCAATACACCATGAGCCTCCAAGAATTTTAAGTTCATCTTAAAGACCTCGAGGAGACGTTTATGCGAATCTGAGGAGGGATTGAGTTCCATATTCTAGGAGCACTGCCAGAGAACAAACGTGAGCTGTTTTTGTTTTTTGTTTCTTTAACCTGGGCAATTCTCGCAGTGAAGATTCAGCACTCCAAAGAAAATGACATAACCCAGCTAGATTGAGTTTTTGGGCAAGGTATTTGAGGTGTCAGGATGTAATTCATTGGGCTTAATGCGGGGTACTTTGAATAACCATGGTTGTTTGGAGTTAGTTGAGGGTTATGAGTACAGAGTGAGGTGGTCAAAACTCTTCACTCCTGTGGTCAGTCCTGCAGCAGTAAAGAGAGTTGCCAGCAGTGGGGCTCAGTTAGTTTTAGCTATTTCAGTCAGTACGGTGATACCATAATCAAGTCTTGAGATGACTAAAGAATGTACCACATTTTCGATGTCTAATGTGGAATGAAAGGTTTGATTTTTATTGAGTAGCCTTAGTTTGTGTTGAGCCCTATTTGTTATGGCATTCAAATGAGCTTGGAGGTTAATATCTGAAGGCTGTAAGGCTTATGAAGATCATTCACAACAGTAGGAGCCACTAGCACCTCATGGGTAGAGCAGAAGGACACCTCCTGGGTGGTTCAAGGACTTGTGGAATTATTAGGCATTCAGGCAGGGGTTCAGTGTGCGGGGGCTGCTGAGGAGCGCCGCAGAAGAAGGATGCAATGGATAAGTTGTCCATTTGCCAGAGATGTCGGTGTGCAGCAGTGGAAATGAAAGAGCTTCATACATGTGGGAGATGGCAGCATAGTGGGGAAAGGATGTGGAGGGTATTTAATATTGGATGAGCTGTACATAAGAATAGGGTATTCGGGAACTGAGAGCCACAATATCACTCAGAGAGGGGTACCTGGGAGTTGCTAATATGTTACTATGCTTCAGCAGGCCACACACAGAGCCAGGGGTCTTCACTATCTCCCAGAGCACATGCACCTCCAGCTCTACGACCAGTTCCTCTGGAGAGCATGCTCTCCATACTGTTGGGGTACAGATAAAAGGACTTCTGCAGGACTTCGAGCAGATGCCATCCCAATAGAGATGGCTGAGCCAAGTGAACACATACTAACCTATGTTAAACACATTGGGTATTAAAATAAAAATAAAACCACAATCATGTGCCTTGAGAACAGTCTGTAAATGCCACTTGACACCAGTTAAGTAAATAGGGCCTCAGTGCTACTGAGGTAGTCATCTGCGCTTCTCACAAAAAATGCTCCCTAGCACTTCCTGCAATTGACCCTGCCTGAGGGGTGGTCCCTCAGATCTTAATACTGGGTCATCTGTCTACTCAGTGCTTCTAACATCACGTTCTGCTCTCCATGATGAGCCCCTGTCCATCTCTCTGCTCCTCATTGGCCATGCCCATACAGTGTTCTCAGTCCCACTCTCAATGGCAGGTGCCAATGAGGGTCTCATTGACCCCAGGAATTCACTGCTTCTTCTCTTCAGAAAGCAGCCAGGCTACGCCTTCCTTGATTATAGTATATATTCACTTAGGTATAAACAATGGGGGAAAACTATGGTGACAGAATAGAAGGTAGCCTCTGATTGACTCATTTGACCTTACTTGAAGGCTTTCTTGGTGTTGGTGGAAGCAAAATCTTAACCAATGTGGATTTATTTGCTTCAACTTCCATGAGGTTGGAAAAACAGCCACAGCGCAGTTGTAGGTTCTTCCTTCTCCACAACCACTTCCCTTCTCATGCAAGCTTAAAGCCCAGGGAGGACACCAACTGGGTGAAAGGAGAGAAGAGCAAATCAAACATAAACTTTCAACCTCTTTTTTTGTGGGGTGCGCGAGGCACAGAAAAATATTAAACATCCTGCTGGTGAACCTCATTGAATTGTGTGTTAGTGACAGCATCATTTTGTAAAACCCTTCACAGTCCAATGAGGGCATTTCTATGATCAGCACTATAGTTTTTTTCTGCGCCTGGCTTGCAGTCTACCCAGCTGATTGCTCACCTCCCGCACAATAGTATGCAGAAAGTCTTTTTCTGCTGCATTACCACTTTGTTTCTCGGTACGTTATCCCCTGTGGTGATCAAAAGTGCAAATGGCACTCAAACATTGTTATGTTGCATTGACTATAGGTGGGGGGGGTATTGAGATCATAGGGTTCAGGACCCACTAGGGGTGTAACGTAATATGGGGGTGTAACCAAAAGTACTTCCATCTACCTGATTGTATATGTTTGGAATATAATGTGTAGTATTTAGTATTGTGTGTGTAGTTAAAGTATTCTTACTTATTAAAAGAAAGAAAAAAAACACTGACTGGACAATGATTGATTGATTGTTGTGTATCAGTGACCTGGGGTTACTAGCCAACACCGCCTCCCCTGAATAGGACTTGGACTGCTCTGCTTCGCTACTCTGAGAGAGTCAAGTGGTACAATGGGGTACGTGTTCCTAGTAAAAGACAACTGTGGACTTTTGTACCTGACCCTTTCTGCAGAGCCACCCCAAATGTTTTGCCTTCCTCTAACTTCTTTTGCTGAACTGTTTTTGTTGGTTTTTAGAACTCTGCGTAATTTTTCCCTGCTAACCAGTTGTAAAGTGCTCATGTTCTTCCCGCAAATATGGTAAAATTGGTCTACATCTAATTGGCACAAATAATGTTCTTGTAAGTCCCTAGTAAATGGTACTATCTGTACTCAGGGTCTGTAAATGAAATGCTACTATTGGGCAGCAGCACTCATTGTGCCACCCACTAAAGTAACCGTTTAAAACATGTCTCAGGCATGCCACTACAGCCCGTAGTGCAGTTTTAAACTGCTATTTCCACTGGGCAAAATACACATCTGAAAGGCCTAAACCTTCATTTTATTACTTATAAGTCACACCTAAGGTAGGCCCTAAGTCTTATAGGGCATAGTACATGGTATTTAAAAAGTAGGACATGCAGGTTTAAGTTTAACGGATGCATGACGTATTGACGCTTGCTTTTGAAACGCTTGCCTTTACAATGCGGGCAATACAACGAACGCATTGTTACCATGCGTTCCATTACAACGCAAGTCGTTACAACGACTTGCCTTAAGGAAGCACTGGACTTTGGAATAGTATATTTTACTATTCCAACTCCAGTCTGTGCAACAGTAGGGAAGGTGTTGGATTTATAATCCAACAATGCGTTCCCTAAAGCAAGTCGTTGTATTGACTTGCGTTGTAATGGAACGCGTGGTAATGACGCGTTCATTGTAGTACTTGCATTGTAATGGCACTGCATAGTTCTGTCTGCGTTGTAAACGCTGTTTCCCAGTTTTACATGCCATGGCAGTGAAAAATTCATCAAGTTTTTTTTCACTGTTGTAAGGCCTAACTCTCCCATAGACTAACACTGGATGGCCTTATTACACTTAATAAGTGCTAACTTCAGATTGGGAAAAGATAGAGAAATTATGTTTACACTGAGTAAAGTTGGATTTTAAGTCATTATTCTGAAATGTCACTTTTAGAAAGTTGACATTTTTCTGCCTAAACTTAATGTGCCTTTCTGCTAGTATCCTGGTTCACATGACTGTTAATAGCTCTGCTGTTGGGTTTTGTGTATTGCTTTCAGTCATGGGAACAAAGAAGGCCTAAGTGTGAGGGAACTGGGTCTTCCTGACAGGATGGCTGGGGATGAGCTGTTACCTTCCCTGTTTACAATTGAAAGGGCCCTGCCTACGTATACACAAATGTACTTTACATTAGGCCTGCCCTTGCCTTTGTCACCCTATACAGTTTGAAACCAGGATCAGGGGAAGGGGAAGAACTGACCAGAACCAGTTTTGGGGATAGGCCAGGGAATTCCCACAGACAAAGGCTGGCACCAGGTATAAAAAGTAAGACCTTCAGAACCTCTCATTAGAACACTCCAGGGCCTGTGGAAGATTCAAAAGAAGAACTACCCTGCTGCTGCTAGAAGGACTACCCTGCAGCTGTCCAGCTCACCAGTACCAACTGAACCTACCTGGACCTGCCTGAGCCCTGCCGCTGGCCTCTGCTGGAGTGAGCCCTGATCCCCAAGAGGTGCCCCTAGGCCCTGGATCCTTGGCTGGCATCAGTGACAACTCCTGAAGAAAAGGTGGAAATCCTAAAGTTTAGGCTCTTAGTTTGTCAGCTGGTGTAGGAGCACCTGCAAACATGGAATGGCACTCACAGGCTTGGTGATGCGCCATTACTCCAGACCAGAAGTCAACTCCAGATAGTTCATTAGTACACCTCGGCACTGCCTTCTTTCTCCACTTCTTACCAGAGGGTGCTTGATGAATATGGGGGCAGGAAAGCCCCAAACGGCTTCTAATCTGACCCATGTGCCTCCAGAGAGAGGGAGAGTGCAAGAACTGATGCACTTGATGAAAGAGCAGGAGCTGCTGAGAAATTACATACTGAATAAGTGGACAGGAGTCACAGGTAATGCTCATTTACTATTCAATATCCCAGCAATTCCTTTCTTAGTAGCGGCCTGGAGCAGTCCACTGTGTGCTCAGTGTTAAATGCTGTGCAGGTTTGAGGCAAGTATGACCCACCCTCCTCCTTGCAGCTGACAAGGAAACACCCTCATGTGACCACCTAAGCCATGTCCCTTGCAGCGGTTTCACATAGAACCTCCTCCTCTCACAGATCAGGTGTGGCTTTTAGGAGCTTACAGTCAGGAGACTTCACAGTGGTGGCTCGTACCTAAGGGCATTGGGGCTCTGCCCTTCCTTTTTTTCTACTTTCTTGCCATGAATGTGCCTTTGTATGTGATGGCCTGAATGTCCCTTGCTGGAGGTGAGGGTCAGCTTGTCAGGCAGTTTTCATTGAACCATTGAGAAGTATGTATGTGTGGTATAAAGGATTTAGTAGGGCTTAGACATATATAGCCCTGCCCTGAAGGCTGCTGGGCCACACACGTACATGTTTGCAGCAGCATTGCTGTATAAGGCAGACCAAGCCCTCTGTACTGCAGAGTGTGGATGTCAGTCACGACCACTCATCCCACCCTTTCATAACTCGCCACATGATCCCTGTGATGAGCTGGGAAAGGGTAGGTTGACAGTGGAAAGGCTGCAATGAGCATTTGCTCTTCACTTAGGGAGGAAAGAAGAAAGCATGGTTAACCAGTTGGCTCCAGGTCACATGCACACTTGTAAATAACTTGGAAAGTGGTGCATAATTTTGTGCATGTATCTGCTACCTGTTCCACCCTGGACTTCAACTAGACTTCTTGGTCCAAATCAGAGTGAATTGGATGCTTTTATGAGGATGCTGTCCTTCCCACTCCGAGCAAAGTAAGCCAGAATGAGAAGACTCAGCCACAGCAGCTTACATATACCAGTGCCAACCAGTGTCAAAGGTAAACAAGCATCGGCAATGTAAATAAGACTGGCTAACGTGATGCGTGCACTGACTTTATAGAGTTAAATTAAGCGACGTACATTGAATCACAAGAATCGTGCATATGTGGAAGGCTTTTTATGCGAAATTCCTTCTGGATACTTTTTATAATTAATGCTGATTTTTATGAAACCCAGCTGTCATTTGATAGGGATGCCGCTGCTCTAATCATCTGAGCGGGTTGTGTGCTATAAAACTGTCAGCATTTAAAACCAACCCATTATTTTTTGTCTGTGTCTGGGAAATATTCACATAGTTTGTCGCTCAGCCTTCTCCTGCACCCACCTCCCTGTGAAGCGTTATTTTGTAAAATGGGAAGAAATCAAAGAGAGCACAGATCCATAACAGAAGTTCATTTTACTCGGGTTTTCAGAGTCCTGTTTTGTTAAAGTCGTCCTTGAAACTCGTCCTTGTAAAATGAAAGTTTCACCTGCGATATTAATTGCAGAGATTTCAAACGACTATCCAAGAACAGTAAAGGGCGCCTAGAATCCTTCAAATTAACATAAGCAGTAAATTACATCTCATCCCCAGCAATGTGCTCACTATCCTTTTAAACAATAAAAAATAGCAAGTTAACTGGATATACATTCTGCGAAGGAGCGGCCCTCAAAAATAATGCATTAAGTGTATGAGAGCTTCATAGTGGTCTGATTTTTTTGCTTAACCTACATCACAACTCACTCTTTCTTGCTCCTGTGCTGTATAATACTGAGCAGCATAATTCGTTAAGACCCCGTTCGTTCTATTGTCCCAGTGTCGCTGGGCTGTGATGTAGTTGTATTAATGGTCCTCAAGCACTGAGCTCTACAGCCCCCCACACTGGAAAATAGGGCCTGTAGCTTCTACAAAGATTTCAGCAGCACATGCTCCAACCCTCTGAACTATCTCACTGGTGTTAGACACATCGGGCGGATTTACAATCCCCTTGCGCCACTTTTGCGTCACTTTTAACATGGGAAAAGTGACGCAAAAGTGGCGCAAGGGGCTTGTAAATCTTCCCCATCATCTCAAACAACACCTCATCCATGGTGTTTTTAGAAATGGGTTTCTCGTTAGCTAGGGTATGCATCTAAGGCAGAACCCACCACCCTAGTCAGGGTAAGGGTGTTACACACACAAGATAACCCCAGCTCACCTCCTTGGTAGCTTGGCAGAGTAGTTAGGCTTAACCCAGAGGCAATGTGTAAAGCATTTGCGCAACACACACACACCAGTGACACATTAGGCACACCACAAAAAGAGACTCCACACAAGGTTATATAAAAATATCACTGTATTATATATAAGACACATAGATCATAGATCACTTTGTAGTATGTAAAGCACATTAGATCACAATCACATAAATCCATATTCACTTTGCCACTAGGCAATGGTCATAATATCACATGTAGTGCACTGAAGTAAAATACTTGTAAGTTGCACTGTCATAAATCATTTTGCCATAAGGCAATTGTCAGAGATACCACAATTAGGGGGATATTCTCAAGAACGTGCGATAAACATCGCCAAAATAGGTTAACGCAAGTTTTCATATCGCCGTCTATTGCAGGAAAATAACTCTGTGTTAACGTCGTATTTTCAACACGGCAGTAACATGCGATAGTCTCCCGATAACGCGTCAAATGTCCGCTATAACATTACCGGGACGGCAATGAAAATCCAAACCCGAACACGAAAAAAGTTGCGATGGCCCCAACCGCGATAAAACAATCAGCGAAAAGCAGCGCCAGGCCTGCAAATCACACACGTCAGGCGGGAAAAATCACTACAAAAGCAGAAAAAATAAAACACAAACAAAAACCAAACTATAGCGAAGCACAATGGAGGCAGCCGGAGCAGGTACAGAGGACGGCCAGAACCCCACAAGCCCCCCGGAGGAGCAACCTGGGACCTCAGAGACAGGGAAGGGCAAGGACAAGAAGAAGAGGAAGACGCGGTTCAGTCCGCAGGAAAACAGGATCCTGATCACGGAGGTGATAGAACACCATCAACAACTGTTCGTCACCTCCACTGTGTCATTGGCAACAAAAAATGCAACATGGCAGTCCATCGTGGACAAGGTGAATGCAGTTGGAGTGCTGAGGAGGACAATGGAAGAGCTCAAGAGGCGCTGGAATGATGTGAAGCGCAAGACCAAGCAGAAACTCGCCAACAACCAGAAGGCAGCAATGCAGACTGGAGGTGGGAGTCCAGCGCCACAGGAGGAGCTGGATGAGATGGAGGAAATGGTGTCCACAGTCATCAGTGGGGAGACGGTGGCAGGAGTTGGGGGACCGGACACTGCTCAACATGACCTGACAGCAACAGGGTGAGTAACGACCAGGGACTGGGGGGACGGGGGAAGATGGGCACAATGGCACGCATGCACAATCAAGCGGAGCACAGTGCACACCCACAATGACTCTGGATCATGTCCCTGATCCCCTTGGCACACTGCAGCACACATAGAAACAGCACATAGGCCCCCATCGACTATGTGCCCAGAGGAGGCCCGCCCACACATCACTTATCTCACAACCAACCTATGCACATGGGCTGAACCCAGCAAAGCTGCGGGTCCGTGAGCCACACTGACAATGCTAGTGACACTGCATGACGATTAGCATGGCTGCAGTCCGATCATCATGACATGGTGCACGCCACCACACTGAGGTGGCTGAGTGTTGACCACATCCGTAAAGGAGCAGGTCACACTCTGACACATCCACCTGCACAAACAACCCCTGACGTCAACAACACATCTGCGGACAAACCATGCCCCAGAGTCCCAACTCTCACCAAGACCCAAATTCACCCAAGTCTGCAACATCTCAGTACTGTATGGGCACAGAAGTCAAAGGCACACCGCCTGAAAGGGACAAGGGGCAGCAAAATCAGAGCTGCAGGGGCGACTCTCCCAAAATGCAGCACACACACATGACATTCAGAGCGCATCAGCATTGACAACAATGTGGTACAAACTGCAACACGTTTACAACAGGCCAGAGGACACAACAGGTGCCGCTTGTGTGTAGAAACTGGCCAATCACATTTGGCATAGCAGGGAAATGTGAGATGTCAATGTGCAAGTACAAACACATATCCGTGATGTTGACGAAATGTCCACTGTCCCGCATCAAATAGGCAGCTCCTCCTAAACAGTCCCAATGTACATTGTCATGCAGTCTGCATGTGAACTTGTACAATGCGACAACATACATGTGAACACAATGTAATACTGCATCTCCCCTTCACATTGCAGAGGGAGCATCAACACCTCCTGCAGAGCAGCCCCAACAACTCTTCACTGATGACGATGAGGACATCCCCAACATCAACACCGAAGCCCTCCAAACCCTCATTGACAGCTTCGGCACCCCACCTCCAGGAGCAGGGCAGCCCAGCTGCATCAAGGAGACCCCACCCCCTGCACAGACCACACAGCAGGAAGTACCTACCACCCCGGCTGTCTCCCAGGACCCCCACGAACAACACATGGCCTTCCAACACCGTGTGTTAGAGGTCCAGGAGAAGATGGCTGATCAGGTGCGGGTGGGGTTCGACCTCATGGCAGCCAAACTTGATGCCATACATGGGTGTCTGATTCCCATCAGGGACCACTTACAGTCCCCAACGGACACCCACAGTCCGCTCCATGCTCTCCAACGATCCATGGCTGACATTGCTGGAGTCATGATACTGAGACAAGAACAACTGTCCAGTCAGAGTGGCTCCAGCGATGTCAGCCGGGAGTTGGGACAGATGCGGGGGCTCATGGAGAACATGGAGCGGATGACGGCGGAAAGAATGGCTGCCACGGCTGCACACCAGCGAGATGTGGCTGGGACCTTCCATGTCCTGCAGCACATCGTCATGGCATTGCTGCCTCAAGGCCTTGCGCAGATGAATGCTGCTGCTGCTTCTACATCCACATCTCGGCCCCCTGATGTGTCAGTGCCTCACAGTGCGGCAGGCAATCCACCTCCGGCCCCGGATGTGTCAGTGGCACACAGTGCGGCAGGCAATCCACCTCCGGCCCCCGATGTGTCAGTGGCACACAGTGCGGCTGACATTCCACCACCACCCACGTGTGAGGCACATGTGACATCAGAGGACGAAGATGCGGGTGAATCAACTTTACTGGTAAGGAGGAGGCAGTAGCATTAATCTCCGCCATATGGCCTGTTTCTGCTAGGTTCTGCCCTTTGCATCATCACCTTCCACTGTCCCCCGATACACTCTACGACACTCACCTTGGACCTCGACATGGACTGCCATTTTCTGTTTGGTTACCAATGACACAGCGATCAGACTGGGGACTGAACTCTTCCTCTTCCGATGTACTTGTCATTCCCTGAAGGACCCTGGCTGGCCCTCCATGGGCCAATAATGTGAAGTGGGGTTTGCATGGCCCTGTACTGCTCCAGCTGTAACACTCCACTGGATGTGAATTAAACATTCAGAATGGCACAGATGTTCCATGTCTTTGATCATTCAAGTATGAGAGTATGGATGAATGTAGGGTCAGTGATTCCCCCTTACGTCCATGTTGCTCATGTGATGGGACTTGAGTCACAGGGTGCAACATTGCCGATTGCGGTCCGGGTGGCGTAGACACTACAACAGAGACACAAGCATCAGTTACTTCCTTGTCCAGCCCAGAACTGAAGCACGCTCAGAGCCCCGGGCTCATTGTTCCCACCCCTACGTTGGCCTGCCATACGCTAGGCCAGTCCACTCCGCTTACGCTCAGGGGGGGGGGACAAAGCTACATGTCCTAGGTCTTCCCTGTAGTGATCTGCTGATCACTGGTCTAGTTGTCAGCATGCCACAGCCACTCCCTGAGGGCTGGTTAACACCCACACCACACCCATCCAGCACAGGCGTCACAGGACATGTGACCCTGCCAATAAAAGGGGCCTAGCACATCACATTCCCCACTGCCGGAGATGACATGATGGCGTCCGCAACACGAGACTCAATCATAAAGGGTCCATGACTTGTGGCGCACTGGGTCAGTGGCACCCGCTGCACTGCAGCTGGCAGGGGCCTACCGCCACGTGATGATGACTTGCGTTGCACAGGGTTAGTGGCACCCGCTGCACTGCGGCTGGCAGGGGCCTACCGCCACGTGACGATGACTTGTGTTGCACAGGCTTTGTGGCACCTGAAGAGCTGAGCGGGTGTGCAGCCTGCGATGATGCATAGGCCTCGATGAGCCGTCCTGCTAATCGTGGTTCGATTTGAATTGTGAGTCCTGCTGGACCGTAGTGCATGCCGAAGGCAGCAGTCAGCACACACATGACTCCGCGGTGCGGTGCCGCAGGGTGCGCTGGGGGCCTGTGGCGCGGAATCCAGCGATCGGCTGAGGAGGATGCACCGGCACGTGGTGAGCCCTCTTGGAGACACGCCGGTGACGGCAGGTGAGCATTGAGGTCTGGGTGCGCAGGGACGGCCAGTCATCGCTGGGCGGAGGACCGGTCTGGGGACCAGGGCTGGGGTGCAGCAGGCACACAGGATCGCACAGGCACCACCGGTCATGGCAGCGGACTCGTGGCTGGGTGGGGGGCGCCGCCCTTGCTGACACGACCCTGCATGCGATGATCGTGATGTGCGCGGGTTGGTTTGGGACGTAGCCACCTCGTCTCCAGTGTGAATGTGCCCGTTGAAGGTGATCGGCCACGTGTGTGTAGGCCTATGGACAGGTTGTGGCGGAGACTGAGACACATGCAGTAGTCACTTTGGTGGTGGATTTGTGATGTGTGCATTCCCACAGTTGTGAGTTGGGGCATTGTGGAGTTGAGGTGTGTGGTGTGTTCAGTTGGTACTTGCCGATGGGCAGTGCATTTCCATGGGGGCCATCCTCAAAGCGCTGGTTGGTGGCGGACTTGCTGACATGTGGGAATCATGCACACTGCCTGGGGAGTTTGCGACGACATTGGTGGACAGGCCACGATGGTCCACTTTTGTATGCACAGTGATGGTATGCGTGTGGTTGCTGTTGCGGTGATTGTGTGCAGTGTCGGCAGGGGGCACAAGTTGTACACGTGTGCTGTGAATTGCCCCCAACACGAGCGTGACACCAGCTATGGCGTAGTTCCCTTGCGTGGTCTCAAGATGTTCCTGCGCAGTGTGGGGGGAGTGAGGGGCAGGAGTATCGAGCTGACACACACCGTGATGCTTTCAGGTATGATGAGTCCTGCATGATGTGACCGTAACAGCAGTTCGTGTGGTCGTTACCTTCCTCTTCATTCCTACGACGGTTACGGCCACACGAACTTCTGTTATGGTCTTCTCATGCATGGTTTATCATGCCTGTGAGCATTCAGGTTTGTCCAAGTGCAGTACACTGTACCAGATTAGGCATGTGACTATACGGAAGTTTGACCATTGTCACCATTTCTCCCACAGGTTTCTGAAGACACGTTGCCCTGTTGAAGTTCCCCGTTGGGAATGGAACGCGTTGGCTGAGCTTTTCGTTTTGTTTGTTTGTGTATTTGTAATAAAGTTCTGTTTTTACACTACTGTTGACTACTGGACTTCATGACCTGGCGCACCCACATTTCGGTTACTACGATCTTGGGTCTGGGGCATGGAGGCGTCTAGCACGGCTGGCGTTGGGGTTAGTTGCGCAGGTACACTACGAATTGGAACTATCGTGTGGTGCGGATACAGGGGCCCGCTGTTGCTTTTGTGGACATGCATCCATGACATGTGTGAGGGAGTTTGATGGGGCTGGCTGTGAGACTCCTCCGACTCCGGCAGTTGTTGGTTGGAAGGTACCAGGGGCCAACAGGTACAGCACAGCCAGCAGCTTTGTCTGCGGGGGGATGTTGGTTCTCCGCTGTGTTGGTACCATCAGCCTGTGGGTAATGTGGGTCAGGATGCGGAGGATGGTTGTCCTTTTGAGCCTGTGTTGGCCAATGTGGCTTCCTCTGGCATTGAGTCTCTGGGGCTGGTGCGTTTTAGGGTCATCCGCTGTCCTGCACTGCCTAGGTGGTAATCCAGGGGGGGTGGTCCGGGGGGGGGGCTGGGAGTGGTGGTGGTGGGTGTTGTGGCCCTCTTGGTTCTCCGAGCTGCATGATCAGTAGCTCCATGGCATCTGTTGGTCTTCAGATGTGGCTCTGGGCTGGGCTCCCTTTCATGCTGCAGGTAGTCGTCCTGCTTAACACCAGCAGAAGGCAGGTGTTAAATCCCTTCTGCTAACGCGCCTTATCGCCTGTTTTTGGTTCGCATCGCAGATCTGACTGGTTGTTGAGAATCTCGCGAAGTGGTGTTTTCGTGTGTTTTTGCACGGGATCGCCTACTCTGCATATCATTAGCGTTAGTTGTCGCACTCATCCGTGGCGGTGTTTTTTGTGGCAGCTATCGCTGGAAAACTGGCGATATTGACAGTTTGCACCAGCTTCAGAATAGGGCGATAAATATATCGCCACTTTTGCGGCACTAAAGTGCCGATAAATCAGCGATAAGTCCTTGAGAATATGCCCCTTAGTGTACTACAGCACATCCTTGCCAGTTGCACAAATTAGAAAACCTCATCTGAAAACCTTATGCCCAACATCACCGTGAGAGCCACAAAAGAAACTACTCATACAGTGCACAGGTCATAAACGAATCATTCAGAAAAACATTATCATGATACATAATAGGTTGTTCCTGCAGTAGGAACACGTTTTAATTGGCATCTCATTTAGGGAACTAAAGCAGAGGCTTATACTGTGCCCATACCATGCAACCATCAGGGCATGCCTAACAGGTAGTGCATTACATCAATGGTTATCCGCTGCACATGGCAAAAAGAACGAATCCATCATGAGAAAAAAAACATAATTAATGGGAATAACCTTTAGCTCCTGAACACAATATTGAGAGCAAGACCGAAAGCATGTGTTCAGAGAGTGCTTTTGCTACAGAAAGCTGTGTTCTAACGGGCTCAGCAGAAGCAGGTCAAATGGCCTCAATTCGGATTTAGTAGAATTAGGGGGAGGGAGAAACTGCTCCGATCCCCACCTTGAGGTTAGCATGGCGTTGATAACCATTTCTTGAGCACAACGCCCCTAGTGTGCTACTGCTGCTCTAGGTGCAGTCCCACCGGCCCTGTTTGGAAAGAGCGTGGCAGTACTTATTGAACCAGTGGGGGCTGAGAGGGACCTCCATTGAGGATTGCTCCCCGCTCAGCTGACTGGCCTTGGTAAGAAACTAGGGGCCCATGGCGGCCCACTGCACCTGCAGCAGGACGTTTCCTCGGTCCTTCCACTCATCTCCCAGTTGCCCACAGCTCACTCGAGCCCACGCCGCGTGGCTCCATCCGGCGATGGGTGGGGCTGGATCTGGGCAGTGCTACTTCTAGTCTGCTTCTTCCTCTGCTTGCCTCGGGTGGCCTGGAGAGGTGTTATTGCTGCTAGGCAATGCCAGCCGATCCTGGCACTCCCGCCCAGTTGGAGAGCGGCCGCATTTCCCTTACTCGAAATCGGAGACCTCGTGGTTCTGCTCGGTGGGCGGCTCCTAAGTCGCGGCCAGCGCTCGTCGAGGCGGGGGGAAAGCACCAGAGATTCTTCCTCGTGGGGAGCCCAGCACGGGTTTCCAGAAGCAGATGAGAGACAGCAGAAGGAAAGGGGCACAAGGCTGTTTTGCCAAGGACAGCAAGAAAGCACAAGGACGGTGCAATTCAGAGTGCACGCACCAGAACTCTCTCCAATGAAAATAAATGCAAGCAGATGGAAGCTTTTCCAGAACTAAGCACCAGGACTGTGCAAAGTAAAGTGAAAGCACACAGACTTTGTAAAACAAAGTTGAAGCACCAGGGGTCTTGCAAAATAGAGTACACACCAGAACATTCCCAAAGCAAAGGGAAAGAGTACAGAAGGAAGACTTTGATGTCCCTGAGTCTTCGACAACAGAAGGGCAGCACACTCAGGCCTGTGGAGAGTTCTTCACAAGCAGGATACCACAGCAGGGCAAAAAAAGTCAGTCCTTTGACTCCACCACAGACAGAAGCAGCAACTGCAGGCCAACCCACCCCTTACTTAGAAAAGGCAGAGCTCCTCACACAGTTCTTCCGCTCTTCTTCTTGGCTGTAAGGGTCTCTGAACCCAGTTCAAACCAGTCCTGTCCTCCCTGGTGCAGCATGACCACAGGGGGCGGAGACAGCATTGTGAAAAAGGAGACACAGCCTATTCAGGTGCAAGCTAAACTCCTCCCACCACTGTAAATGCATACCAGGTCTACTCAGGCCAGCGATGAGTCACCCAGGCATGGCAGGGCACACCTCAAGCCCCCTAGTGACTGTCTAGAGTGAATGCACATCCCAGCTTCTGTCACTCAAACACCAGACGCTGAATACACAAACAGCCAGAGGCGCACAGAATGGTAAAGTAAGAAAATGCCCACTTTCTAAAAGTGGCATTTTCAAACACAGAATTTAAAAACTGCCTTTACCAAAAGGTGTGTTAATATATTCTGAGTTCAGAGAGCCTAAACTCCATTTTTAGGGCGAGTATCAGCGCGCATGCGCTGTGTTCAAGACCTCCTGTAAACACTCAACAGAGTGTAATTTCAGCTGCTGCCTGCTATTGGTTCATAGCTCCATCGCTTTTGTTTACTGACTCCTTGTTGGCCATTGCTCAAGATACATCACTTCCGTTTGGAAGCCAAGAGCACCGGCCAACTACAGTTTCATTACACTGTAGGCCTTTATGTAGTTATTCATGGACTACTTTTTTTTCTTTTTTTTAAACAAGCGACCCATTCCGCGCTTTATCTTTAATGGTGGCACGCTACTTCCTTTAGACTGAACTCGTCTAAACAAAGGTGCGCGGCCGCTATTAAAGTGAAAGCGCGGAATAAGCGCTTTATTAAAAAAGCATTTGTTTTGACTTGACAAACAAATGCTTTTATTTGTAAAAGCGCCCCATTCTGCGCTTTCACTTTAATAGCGGCTGCGCACCTTTGTTCAGACGAGACCACCACCAGTACCACCACCAATACCACCAGTACCAGTACCATCACCAATACCACCAGTACCAGTACCACCACCAATACCACCACTACCACCACCAATACCACCACCACCAGTACCACCAGTACCACCACCACCAGTACCACCACCAGTACCACCACCACCACCAGTACCACCACCAGTACCACCAGTACCACCACCAGTACCACCACCAGTCCCGCCATGAGTACCACCAGTACCACCACCACCGCAACTACCACCAGTACCACCACCACCAGTACCACCACCAGTTCCAGTACCACCAGTACCACCACCAGTACCACCACCAGTACCACCACCACCAGTACTACCACCACCAGTACCACCACCAGTACCAGTACCAGTACCACCACCACCACCACCAGTACCACCACCACCAGTACCACCACTAGTACCACCACCAGTACCACCACCACCAGTACCACCACCACCAGTACCACCACCACCAGTACCACCAGTACCACCACCACCAGTACCACCACCAGTACCCCCACCACCAATTCCACCAGTACCAGTACCACCACTACATACCACCAGTTCCACCACCAATACCACCATTACCAGCACCACCCACCAATACCACCAGTACCACCACCAGTACCACCACTACCAGTACCACCACCACCACCAGTATCACCACCAGTACCACCACCAATACCACCACCACCACCAATACCACCAGTACCAGTACTACCAGTACCAGTACCACCAGTACCACCACCAATACCACCACCATCACCAATACCACCAGTACCACCAATACCACCAGTACCAGTACCACCACCAATACCACCAGAACCAGTACCGCCCACCAATACCACCAGTACCAGTACCACCACCAATACCACCAGTACCACCACCAATACCACCACCAGTACCAGTACCACTAGTACCACCAGTGCCACCAGTACCACTACCACCAGTACCACCAGTTCCAGTACCACCACCACCACCAGAAACCAGTACCACTACCACTACCAGTACCACCACCACCAATACCACCACCAATGCCACCATTGCCACCAATACCACTGCCACCAATACCACCACCACCAATACCACCACCACTAATACCACCACCAATACCATCAATACCACCACCACCAATACCACCACCACCACCTCAGTGCATCTCGCTCACTAGTAATAGCAGGGGCACTGTACGAGGCCGGAGCTGCAGCCGAAACATCCCTCCCTCCCTCCATGCGTGCCATAAAGCACAGTCCGCCCTGCACCACGAGGTGAAGCCAGGGCCCTACAACAGCTGGAGTGTTTATTAGGCCAAAGATAGCAATGACGTTATGCAATGCCACACTGCACACTCAAATCACGAAGAGGGCAGGAAATAGCCCCCCCTCCCGCTTTTCCTCCTGAGCCGCAACAGTGTAATCACAGTGCGAAAGGTGTTGGAGCGCTTTGTTAGTGTTTATAGCTCGGATCATATGTAACTCTCACTTCACACTTTGTGTCTGTGTAATTTACAACACTTACACATCTTCTTCACTGCACTATTTGTCACTACTTAGAAGACGTCGCAGGCCAGTCTCTTCATCTGATATTTACAATCTAACAAGCGGTCGAGAAGGCCCTTTATTGCAAAGCAATAGGTCTCGCATTTGCGGGAGTTTAAGCTATTAGTATTGTAAATGGCAATGCCTTTCATTTATGTTTTAAAACCCAAAACATAAATAAAAGGCATTGTCATTTACAATGGCAATAGCTCAAACTCGCGTGAATGCGAGACCTATTGCATTGCAAATTCTTGTTCTATCTTGTCCCTATGGAAAGCTACACATATAATAGGTTACAGCGCAGCCCCGTTGATAAGCCTATGGGACAGACAGCCTTTCAATATTGAAAAATGAAATACACAGGGCCTCATTTATGAGGTCTTGGCGTAGGGCAGTGCCGCAAGGAATCTTGCTGTGCTGCCCTACGTCAAAATAAAATGGCTGGAATGCGCCGTATCTATAAGATACGGCGCATTCCTGTCCTTTTCCCCTGCGCCGGTGCACAATGGGCTGCCGTGCGTCAACGCAGGCACCCTTGCACCATGGTGCAAGAGTGCCTGCATTGCGGGGATGATTGATTTTGTGCAGGAAGCGGCACCTTCCTGCACAAAATCAATCACAAGAGGAGATTTCCTCTTTCTATGTGTGCTGCTTTCCATCGTGGCGCTGCCTGGTGAGTCAGTGTAAGAACCTTGACGACGAAGGACCCCAGTTGGAGCAGGTATGTAGCGCTGTTCCCCCTGTAAGACTGTCCTCTCTGATGCACCTTCTTGTTTGTTCCCTTTCCTTTCTTTTGTTTGTTTCTGACTAATGATTCTTTTCTTTATGCTTTTTCGATGCAGGTTGCAGGCAGCACACGGGGCAAGCGTGGGGACTAGGGGCCTGGCGCCAGACGAGGAGTAGGGCCAGAGCAGAGGCCTGCAGGAAAAGTCGTCTCCCCCCCGATGCTGCCGTTGCTGGGAGAATGTGGCTGCAGTACCGCAACTGGCCACAGCGCGGAGGACTCAGCGAGTCAGGTCACTCACCGCAGAAGGAGCCCGCGCCACCGGCTGAACACGCTCCCGGTGCACGGGGAGACGCGTGGGCGGGCGCAGGGTGAAGCGGCAGGGTGGGCGAGCTGGTCCACGTGGGCCTCAGTGGCAGCGGCGGCAGCGGCGATGTGCCGAGACACCAGGCAGGATCTCTGACCCACACAGGAACGGAGCGTCGCGGGTGGGCTCCGCAAGCTCCCAGCTGACCGGAGGACAGGAGCCGGTGCACGCGTGCAGTGCGACCGGCCTCATTGCCAATGTAGCGCAGCGGGGCCACGTGGGTGAAGGCCGCAGCAGCGCTAGAATAAGGTGCGCCACACTGATGGATATTTGCTGGCTGGAAGACCCCGAGCGATCTTCTGGCCGTTTGTTTATCCCCTCGGGTCGAGCCCGCCCCGAGCGGTGCATGGATGTGTGTGTATGTGATACATTGTTTAGGGGAGCCCGGGTGGCTCTCTACAGTCGGCACAACCCATGGCTCTAGCCATTGCTGCCAAATGGTCAACATAGCCTATTGACAGCATTACCTACTGTCAATCACACTTAAACAAGTGTGAGATTTTATACTAATGCAGGTCACCCCAAGCAGTAGGGATGGCCTGGAAGTGTGAGTTTTATTATTTTTGAATGCATTGAATTCCTAAACACTCATGCTGTACAAATAAAATAAAATAGGCTGAGAGTGTCACATATGGTGTACTCTCATAAACAAGTGTTGTTGTTTAACCCCTTCGCTGCTAGGCCTTTTCCCCCCCTGTGCTAAGCCTTTTTTTGGCTATTTGGGGTAGTGCGCGCCCCTGTAACTTTTTGACCACATAAGGTATCCACGCCAAATTTGCGTCCTTTTTTTCTAACATCATGGGGATTGTAAAGGTACCCAGGGTTTGTGGATTCCCCTGGAGGGGACCCAGAAATTAGCCACAATACAGCAAAAAAAAATTTTGGGGGGAAAAATGCGAAAAAAGGGCTACAGATGAAAGCGTCTTGTTTTTTCCCTGCAAATGGCATCAAAAAAGGGGTTGTGGTGCTGAAATCACCATCTTCCCAGATTTCAGGGACAAGCAGACTTTTGTCAGAAAACCAACATTTTTAACACAGTTTTGGCATTTTTCTGGGACATAGCCTATTTTTGCTATTTTTTTGTGCTTTCAACCTCCTTCTAGTTAATGGTAGAAATGGGTATGAAACCAATAATAGATCCTGAAAAGCCATACATTTCTGAAAAGTAGACAAAATTCTGAATTCAGAAAGGGGTCATTTGTGTAGATCCTTAAAGTTTTCCTTATAGAAACTAACAGTTAAATGAAGGAAAAATTGAAAATTAGTTGAAAAAAACAGCCATTTGTGTCAACGTTTTCACCTGTAACTTCTTCTAATTATGACAGCTATTTGAAAGCAATATACCGTTATATCCGCTGGACCTTTCTGGTTGTGGGGATATATAGTACTTATAGGTTCACCAGGAACTCGGCGAACCCAGAGCCAATAACTGAGCAGCATCTTGCAATGGTTTTTTATTATGTACCGGGTATATAGCAATTATTTTGGGAAAATGTATACATGGAAAAATTGTTATGAAAGACACCTATGTATTTCTGAAATGGGAACAAAATGTAGATTTTAGAAACAGTAGATATTTGCACATTTCCGAAATTGGGAGTACCCATACTAGCATGAGAATTATAGGTCATTTTTCAAAATGACTTATTTTTTACACATTGTCTTTCATTTGGAAGGCAGAAATGCATCGAAAGTCAATAGGTAATAACAGTTGCTCTACAATTCTGTGTTACCCTAAGTCTCCCGATAAAAATGGTACCTCACTTGTGTGGGTAGGCCTTGTGCCCACAACAGGAAATGGCTCAAAATGCAACGTGGACGTACCACATTTTCACAATGAAAAATTACCCTTTTTTTGAAAAGTGCTTAGCTGTAGTTTCTGAACCCTAGCTCTGCGGGCACTTAGGAAACCTAGCAAACCTATACATTTTTGAAAACTAGACACCCAGGGAATTCAGGACGGGGTGACTTGACCTAGCTCTCACCAGGTTCTGTTACCCAGAATCCCTTGCAAACCTAAAATTTGGTAAAAAAACACATTTTCCTCACTTTTCTGTGGTGGAAAGTTCTGGAATCTGCTTGCGGATCCACAAAATTCTACCCACCCCACGTTCCCCAAGGTCTTCCAAAAACAATGGTACCTCACTTGTGTGGGTAGGCCTAGTGCCCGCGACAGGAAGCAGCGCAAAGCGCAACGTGGACGCACCACATTTTCACAGTGAAAAATGACCCTTTTTTTGCAAAGTGCCTAGCTGTAGTTTTGAACCCTAGCTCTGCCGGCACCTAGGGAAAACTAGCAAACCTATACATTTTTGGAAACTAGACACCCAGGGGAATCCAGGATGGGGTGACTTGACTGCCTCCCACCAGGTTCCGTTACCCAGAATTCCTCGCAAACCTAAAACATTGTCAAAAAAAACACATTTTCCCCACATTTCTGTGGTGGAAAGTTCTGTAATCTGCGCGGATCCACAAATTTCCACCCACCCCACGTTCCCCAAAGTCTTACGAGAAAAATGGTACCTCACTTGTGTGGGTCGGCCTAGTGCCTGCGACAGGAAACGGCGCAAAACGCAACGTGGTCACACCTCAATTTCGCAGTGAAAAATGACCCTTTTTTGGCAAAGTGCCTAGCTGTAGTTTTTGAACCCTAGCTCTGCCGGCACCTAGGGAAACGTAGCAAACCTATACATTTTTTAAAACTAGACACCCAGGGGAATCCAGGATGGGGTGACTTGACTGCCTCCCACCAGGTTCTGTTACCCAGAATCCCTCGCAAACCTTAAAAAATTATCCAAAAAAACACATTTTCCCCACATTTCTGTGGTGGAAAGTTCTGGAATCTGCGTGGATCCACAAATTTCCACCCACCCCGCGTTCCCCAAAGTCTTATGAGAAAAATGGTACCTCACTTGTGTGGGTCGGCCTAGTGCCTGCGACAGGAAACGGCGGAAACGCAACGTGGTCACACCTCAATTTCGCAGTGAAAAATGACCCTTTTTGGCAAAGTGCCTAGCTGTAGTTTTTGAACCCTAGCTCTGCCGGCACCTAGGGAAACCTAGCAAACCTATACATTTTTGAGAACTAGACACCCAGGGGAATCCAGGATGGGGTGACTTGACTGCCTCCCACCAGGTTCTGTTACCCAGAATCCCTTGCAAACCTAAACAATTGTCAAAAGAACCACATTTTCCCCACATTTCTGTGGTGGGAAGTTCTGGAATCTGCGTGGATCCACAAATTTCCACCCACCCCGCGTTCCCCAAAGTCTTACGAGAAAAATGGTACCTCACTTGTGTGGGTCGGCCTAGTGCCCGCGACAGGAAACGGCGCAAAAAGCAACGTGGTCACACCTCAATTTCGCAGTGAAAAATGACCCTTTTTTTGCAAAGTGGCTAGCTGTAGTTTTTGAACCCTACCTCTGCCGGCACCTAGGGAAACCTAGCAAACCTATACATTTTTGAACACTAGACACCCAGGGGAATCCAGGATGGGGTGACTTGACTGCCTCCCACCAGGTTCTGTTACCCAGAATCCCTTGCAAACCTAACAAATTGTCCCAAAAAACACATTTTCCCCACATTTCTGTGGTGGAAAGTTCTGGAATCTGCGTGGATCCACAAATTTCCACCCACCCCTTGTTCCCCAAAGTCTTATGAGAAAAATGGTACCTCACTTGTGTGGGTCGGCCTAGTGCCTGCGACAGGAAACGACGCAAAACACAACCTGGTCACACTTCAATTTCGCAGTGAAAAATGACCCTTTTTTGGCAAAGTGCCTAGCTGTAGTTTTTGAACCCTACCTCTGCCGACACCTAGGGAAACCTAGCAAACCTATACATTTTTGAAAACTAGACACCCAGGGGAATCCAGGATGGGGTGACTTGACTGCCTCCCACCAGGTTCTGTTACCAAGAATCCCTTGCAAACCTAAAGAATTGTAAAAAAAAACACATTTTCCCCACATTTCTGTGGTGGAAAGTTCTGGAATCTGCGTGGATCCACAAATTTCCACCCACCCCGCGTTCCCCAAAGTCTTACGAGAAAAATGGTACCTCACTTGTGTGGGTCGGCCTAGTGCCCGCGACAGGAAACGGCGCAAAACGCAACATGGTCACACCTCAATTTCGCAGTGAAAAATGACCCTTTTTATGGCAAAGTGCCTAGCTGTAGTTTTTGAACCCTAGCTCTGCCGGCACCTAGGAAACCTGGCAAACCTATACGTTTTTGAAAACTAGACACCCAGGGGAATCCAGGATGGGGTGACTTGACTGCCTCCCACCAGGTTCTGTTACCCAGAATCCCTTGCAAACCTAAAAATTGTCAAAAAAACACATTTTCCCCACATTTCTGTGGTGGAAAGTTCTGGAATCTGCGTGGATCCACAAATTTCCGCCCACCCGCGTTCCCCAAAGTCTTACGAGAAAAATGGTACCTCACTTGTGTGGGTCGGCCTAGTGCCCGCGACAGGAAAGCGGCACAAAACGCAACGTGGTCACACCTCAATTTCGCAGTGAAAAATGACCCTTTTTTGGCAAAGTGCCTAGCTGTAGTTTGTGAACCCTAGCTCTGCCGGCACCTAGGAAACCTACCAAACACACACATTTCTGAAAAGTAGACACCCGGGGGCTTCCAGGGAGGTATGGCTTGCGTGGATCCCCCAACGTTTCCTTACCCAGAATCCCCTGCAAACCTCAATTTTAGCTGAAACAAAATCACTTTTTTCACACATTTTTGTGTGGGAAAGGGTGGCATCACTGGCCTCACACAAATTTCCCACCACCCAGCGTTCCCCCAGGTCTCCCGATAAAAATGGTGCCTCACTTGTGTGGGAGGCCCAAGTACCCGCGACAGGCAAGGGCCCAAAACGTAGTGAGGCGACATCAAAATTGCCTATCTCAAAACCACCTGGTTTTGCAAGGAAGTCACCTGGGTTTTTGGCCCGTGCTCGGCGGCCATCTAGTGAAACCTACCAAACCACACATTTCTGAAAAGTAGACACCCGGGGGCTTCCAGGGAGGTATGGCTTGCGTGGATCCCCCAACGTTTCCTTACCCAGAATCCCCTGCAAACCTCACTTTTAGCTGAAAAAATCAATTTTTTCACACATTTTTGTGTGGGAAAGTGTGGCATCACTGGCCTCACACAAATTTCCCACCACCCAGTGTTCCCCAGGTCTCCCGATAAAAATGGTGCCTCACTTGTGTGGGAGGCCCAAGTACCCGCGACAGGCAAGGGCCCAAAGCGTAGTGAGCGACATCAAAATTGCCTATCTCAAAACACCTGGTTTTGCAAGGGGGTCACCTGGGTCTTTGGCCCCGTGCTCGGCGGCCATCTAGGAAACCTACCAAACCCACACATTTCTGAAAAGTAGACACCCGGGGGCTTCCAGGGAGGTATGGCTTGCGTGGATCCCCCAATGTTTCCTTACCAGAATCCCTGCAAACCTCAATTTTAGCTGAAAAAATCACTTTCTTCACACATTTTTGTGTGGGAAAGTGTGGCATCACTGGGCTCACACAAATTTCCTACCACCCAGCGTTCCCCCAGGTCTCCCGATAAAAATGGTGCCTCACTTGTGTGGGAGGCCCAAGTAACCGCAACAGGCAAGGGCCCAAAACATTTTTGATAGGCAATGTTGATGTTGCCTCAAAACGTTTTGTGTCCTTGCATGTCGCTGGTACTTGGGCCTCCCACACAAGTGAGGCACCATTTTTATCGGGAGACCTGGGAGACGCTGGGTGGTAGGAAATTTGTGTGAGCCAGTGATGCCACACTTTCCCACACAAAATGTGTGAAAAAGTGATTTTTCAGCTAAAATTGAGGTTTGCAGGATTCTGGGTAAGAAACGTTGGGGATCCATGAAGCCATACCTCCTGGAAGCCCCAGGTGTCTACTTTTCAGAAATGTGTGGGTTTGGTAGGTTTCCTAGATGGCCGCCGAGCACGGGCCAAAAACCCAGGTGACCCCCTTGCAAAACCAGGTGGTTTTGAGATTGGCAATTTGATGTCGCCGCACTACGTTTGGGCCCTTGCCTGTCGCGGTACTTGGGCCTCCCACACAAGTGAGGCACCATTTGTATCGGGAGACCTGGGGAACGCTGGGTGGTAGGAAATTTGTGTGAGCCCGGTGATGCCACACTTCCCACACAAAAATGTGTGAAAAAGTGATTTTTCAGCTAAAATTGAGGTTTGCAGGGATTCTGGGTGAGGAAGCGTTGGGAGATCCACGCAAGCCATACACTCCTGGAAGCCCCGGGTGTCTACTTTTCAGAAATGTGTGGGTTTGGTAGGTTTCCCTAGATGGCCGCCGAGCACATGGCCAAAGCCCAGGTGAACCCCTTGCAAAACCAGGTCGTTTTGTGAAAGGCCATTTTGAGGTCGCCTCAATAAGTTGTGGGCCCTTGCCTGTCGCGAGTACTTGGGCCTCCCACACAAGTGAGGCACCATTTTTATCGGGAGACCTGGGGAACGCTGGGTGGTAGGAAATTTGTGTGAGCCCGGTGATGCCACACTTTCCCACACAAAATGTGTGAAAAAGTGATTTTTCAGCTAAAATTGAGGTTTGCAGGGATTCTGGGTAGAAGCGTTGGGGGATCACGCAAGCCATACCTCCTGGAAGCCCCGGGTGTCTACTTTCCAGAAATGTGTGGGTTTGGTAGGTTTCCCTAGATGGCCGCCGAGCACAGGGCCAAAGACCAAGGTGACCCCCTTGCAAAACCAGGTCGTTTTGTGAAAGGCCATTTGAGGTCGCCTCAATACGTTGTGGGCCCTTGCCTGTCGCGGGTACTTGGGCCTCCCACCCGAGTGAGGCACCATTTTTATCGGGAGACCTGGGGGGACGCTGGGTGGTAGGAAATTTGTGTCAGCCCGGTGATGCCACAACTTTACCACACAAAATGTGTGTAAAAGGGATTTTTCAGCAAAATGTCAGGTTTGCAGGGATTCTGGGTAGGAAAACGTTGGGGGATCCACGCAAGCCATACCTCCCTGGAATCCCCCAGGTGTCTACTTTTCAGAAATGTGTGGGTTTGGTAGGTTTCCCTAGGTGGCCGCCGAGCCCCGGGCCAAAACGTCATGGGACCCCCCTTGCAAAACCAGGTCGTTTTGTGATAGGCCATTTTGAGGTCGCCTCAATACGTTGTGGGCCCTTGCCTGTCGCGGGTACTTGGGCCTCCCACACAAGTGAGGCACCATTTTTATCGGGAGACCTGGGGGAACGCTGGGTGGTAGGAAATTTGTGTGAGCCCGGTGATGCCACACTTTCCCACACAAAAATTTCTGATAAAAGTGATTTGTTCAGCTAAAATTGAGGTTTGCAGGGGATTCTGGGTAAGGAAACGTTGGGGGATCCACGCGAGCCATACCTCCCTGGAAGCCCCCGGGTGTCTACTTTTCAGAAATATGTGGGTTTGGTAGGTTTCCCTAGGTGGCCGCCGAGCCCCGGGCCAAAACCCAGGTGACCCCCTTGCAAAACCAGGTCATTTTGAGATAATGTGTTGTTTATTTCTGCAGCGTGAAAATTTTGGCACAATATTGCAAGGAAAATGTGACAGACATTTTGAGGTTTGCAGGACATTGTGGGTACCATAACTTGTTGGGATCCACAAGAGAGATATCACCATGTACTCCCATGGGTGTTTCGTTTACGACAATATCTACAGTTGGTAGGTTATTCTTAGACAGAATGTACACCTTGGCAGACAGACTAAAAAGACAAAGATTACTGCACAGCCATCTATTCCTCAAGCACACACACATACTGGTTGGATTTGGCACGAGGGCAAGTGCTGGTTCAGTATATACAATTTTATTAACAAGAGATTTCACAAAAATGAAATGCACTGTCAATAATTGAAAGGACAAAAAACTGAACCAGTGACTCGTAGCTCGTGAGCTGTAAAGCCACGTCAAGGCCCCAACCGCTTTACAGGCCATTCACACACCTTTCATACGTGATACACACAAGACCATTCACACCACCAGGCACGAAACAAACACATTACAACATTCACAAAAAGGGACCAGGTACACCCTGCTTGAGAAAGACAAAAAAAAATATTACTGCACATCCATCTAATCCTCAAGCACACACACATACTGGTTGGATTTGGCACGAGGGTGAGTGATGGTTCAGTATATACAATTGTATTAACAAGTGATTTCACAAAAATGAAATGCACTGTTAATAATTGAAAGGACGAGAAACTGAACCATTGACTCACAGCTCGTGAGCTGTAAAGCCACGACAAGGGACCAACCTCTTTACAGGCCATTCATACACCTTTCATACGTGTGACAAATACAAAACCATTCACACCACCAGCCACGGGCCCATCACATTACAACACTCACACCAGCAGACAGCGCCATTCAAGGGCCCATCACTTTCACACGCCCACATTCCTAACACAGCAACCACACAAGCTGATGGATTGCGTGGAGTGTCGCTCGGCTAGCAGTGTGTGTAGTGACCAGCAGCAAGTCACTACTCACACACTGCCAGCCGAGCGCCAGTCCACGCACACCGCCAGCCAAGCGCCACTCACGCACACCGCCAGCCAAGCGCCACTCCACGCACACCGCCAGCCAAGCGCCACTCACGCACACCGCCAGCCAAGCGCCACTCACGCACACCGCCAGCCAAGCGCCACTCACGCACACCGCCAGCCAAGCGCCACTCCACACACACCGCCAGCCTAGCGCCACTCCACGCACACCGCCAGCCTAGCGCCACTGCATGCACACCGCCAGCCAAGCGCCACTCCACGCACACCGCCAGCCAAGCGCCACTCCACGCACACCGCCAGCCAAGCGCCACTCCACGCACACCGCCAGCCAAGAGCCACTCCACGCACACCGCCAGCCAAGCGCCACTCCACGCACACCGCCAGCCAAGCGCCACTCCACGCACACCGCCAGCCAAGCACCAGCCTCACACACCACCATCACATTTAGGATTTTTTATACAAAAAAGAAAACACAAACAAATTGCAAATAGATACAAATCTACTAACACAAAATCAGAAACTAAATACATTGCACTAATGCCAACCTTGAAACAGAACAACAATTCTTAAACATTACAGACCAGGCAGTTCACTTTACCACTCATGGTTGCTCCCAATAATTATTTTGCTTGTGGTACGCTCTATAACAAGCAGGCACACACAGCCCAGGGTTAGAAGGACACTCAGGGCAGTACATACGAGTCTCCTTCCGCGTACCTCTTCGCCAACAGACTCTACATCTCCTAGTGGGAAAGTCTTTTGAGGGTGTAGGAGGAATGTGATCAGGAAAGTGGCGATCTTTCAATCGAGCCACATCCTCCACCACTCCAACTCTAGGAACACTTGCCTGTTCCACAACAACAAGGCTGCCTATGACAGACTGCTGAAACTGAACAAAAGTCTACTTTGACGCAGGAGAACACTCCTTGAACACAACAAAAGCATTGAAAGTTGCTGAATTGAAGAGATGGATGGCCAACTTCTTATACCAAATGTAAGCCTTACGAATAGCAGTGTAAGGTTCCAACCTCTGATCTACTCTATCAACACCACCCATGTGCTTATTGTAGTCTAAAATGCACACAGGTTTGCGCACTTCAGCAATCTGACCCCAAACAGCCACAGGTGAAGTACTCTCATCATGGATGGTAGTCAGCATGTACACATCCCTCCTGTCCACAAATTTCACAGCTAGCAGTTCCTCACTACGCAAGGCACTGCACTGTCCCCTCTGAAGTTTTTGCAAACAAGCTCTTTTGGATAACCTTTACGGTTAGAGCGGATTGTGCCACAAGCAAAAGTGTCCACTTTGAACAATTCCTTAAACAATTGCACAGCAGTGTAGAAGTTATCAAGGTACAAATGGTGGCCTCTGTTAAACAGTCCTCTAGCAAGATCCCACACAATTTTCTCTGAAACTCCAAAAGTGGACGGACAACCAGGGGGTCAATAGTGGAATCCCTACCAGTGTACACACGCAAATTAAAACCATATCCTGTCCTACTCTCAGACAACATATACAGCTTAATTCCATAGCGTGCCCTCTTGCTAGGAATGTACTGCCTAAAACCAAACGGCCCTTGAACAGGACCAAAGACTCATCAATAGATATTTCTTTCCCTGGAGTATAGATCTCTGAAAATCGATCTACAAAGTGATCAAGAACAGGCCGAATCTTAAAAAGACGGTCACATTCAGGGTGATCTCGTGGCAACGCCAAACCATTATCAACAAAATGCAGCATCCGAAGCAAAAGTAAATACCGATCCACGAGTCATAACTGCAGGAAATATGGCCGTTGCCATCCAGGGAACTGGTAGACCAATATGAACCCATGGACGGCTTCCTTATCAAACCCATCAAAAAAGTCAAACCCAAAAACTACTTAATCTCTTCGAGATTTGTGGGACTCCACCGGGTAGCTCTAGAATGGGGCCTAAGTCTGGCACTGTTGTCCCTCAAAAACTGTTCAGCATTCAAATTAGTCTGCTCAACAATCTCACCCAAAAATACATCATCCATAAACAACTGAAAATACTGTATAGGCAAATAATGTTCACAATCCTCTCTACACCCTGCATAACCACTAAAGGCAGGCAACACCGGCTGCACCATGTTTGGATCAACCCAGAGTCCAGCACTTCCAGTAGGAAGCCTAGCAGCCCCAGGCTGCAATCCAGATGCCTCTTGCACCATCGGCACAGTAGTATCCTCCTCTAAAACAGGCACTTCATCTGCACTGAGAGTACCTTCATCATCCGATGATTCCATGTGGAGAAAACTCACTGCCTGAATCTTCCCCTCCCTCCTCTCCCTCAGGCGCACTGTCAGTCTCATAATCCTGCTCAGAGGAAGATTCAAGAAGCAAACCAACCACCTGCTGAGCAGTAATTCTACGGCTAGCCATAATGCTTACTAATAAAAGTTACTTGTCAAACAAGTCAACAATAACAAACCCTTTGTAAAAAAAGAAATAAACAAAATGTAGCTTTATCACAAAGACCTATATACTCCAACACTATACCACTCACGTGACAGAAGCAGCTAGACTCACCACCACCTACTCTGCACAGACACAGTAAGGATCAACAATATCCCACTCAAAAAGAAGAAAAAAAAATTACACATAAGACAATGCAAAACATCGCAAAGAATTTCATGCTCTGAACACTAACAAATATGCTGCCATTATGACACCACTTACAAAAAAATTCATTCATGCATGACAATAATACTCATTTGGAGTACACACAACAAAAATATTTTTCTTACCAAATAAATGCAATTACGCAAAACTGCAGAACAACCACTGCCGAAACCGCAAACAGGAATCAAAAGCTTTACACTAGAATAAAAAGAAGAAAAAAACATTACAATCACATATGCAAATAATGCACCAGTCCACACACAATCCACCAGCCAAGCTAAGGGGTAGGTGGGCCAAAAGTATAAATAAAATATTCACCCCCGTAAAGGGAGCAACCCTTGCCCTTTTGGCCACTCCCCAACACAAAAATTTAAAAAACCCTGGTGTCTAGTGGCTTCTGCCCTCCTTGGGGGCAGATGGGCCTAAAAACATACTGCTATTCTGCCACCCAAGGGGTCACTCTCCACAAATAAATGCCTGGTGGACTAGTGGGAAGATACCTTTATCTTCCGCACACGATCTCTCACTACTCAACTCTACTCTCAACTCTATTCACAACTGGATGTTAGCTCACCAACTCATTCTGAATCCCGCCAAAACTGAATTCCTCCTCCTCTCTACCTCTCTCTCACCTCCTCCTGTTCAATCTTGGATGGATCAGCTGAACCTACTCAACAACAAACCCATCATTGTCGACAGCGCTAAATCCCTAGGTGTCATTCTTGACAAAAGACTCAACCTAATCTCCCACATCAACTCTATTGCTAAGAACGCACGTTACCAGTTGCGCCTTCTATGGGGGATCCGTCGGTTCTTCCCGGAGAAAGACTTAAAAACCTTGGTACAATCTCTTGTTCTCTCAAGACTGGATTATTGCAATTCTCTTCTGACGGGCCTACCCAAATCCCACCTCTCCCCTCTCAAATCCATCCTCCATTCAGCAGCTCGCTTCATTTCAGGGTCTAAGCAGAGCGACCACGTCACTCCTATCCTGTCCTCTCTTCGATGGCTTCCGATCGAGGCAAGATCTATTTACAAAACTGCCTGCATCACACACAAAGCCTTACACACATCCTCCCCTCGTTACCTGGCGAATAAATTGAAATTGTCCGGTGGCTCTCGCCCTTCTCGCAATGCGAAAAAGCTTCTGCTTGAGCCCCCCCCCCGTCTTCAAAAGGGAAAGATCGATGGCGCAATCCTTCTCAGGCAATGCAGTGAGAATCTGGAACTCGCTTCCCCCATTGCTCCGTGCCACCTCCTCTACCCGGATCTTCTAAGCTGACCTCAAATCTCTTCTCTTCCAAAGACACTTTCAGAACTAATACTTTCACTCTCAGCCCCTTCTAGGAAGTTCACTCTTCATTGTAAATTTGTACTTTTTCCTGTACATTCCTCACCCTTGCGTGCTGTGCTGGATTTGTGTACCCTTCATTTAATTCACGCCCTCTCTACTCCCTCAAGGAAGTTCTTCCACTATGGGAAATTCTGTACTCCATGCATATAGAAGTGCCTTCCCAGTGTGTTCTGCCACTTATTGCAGTATTATACCTCTATTTGTATTTTGTATCTCATGTATCATGCACAATTGTCACTTTTTCCTCATGTAATGTAACGCTTGCTTTTGTATTATGCTCACTTCTCACTTGTAACCTTCTCATCATGTAATGTTACTGAAGCGCTCTCACACCTTCGGGTAAAGCCCCGCGCTATATAAATAAAACTGCCACCCCGAGAGTAGAGCACCAAAACATAAGGCCCCCAAAGGGGAGCGACCCTTGCCCAAGGGCCGCTCCCAAAACAGTATTTTCCGTTTTTTATAAATTCCTGGCGTCTAGTGGGCATTCCTGCTGCACGATCGCATGATCGTGCAGCAGGAATGCACAAAAGGCATCGAGGGAAAGGAAGGGTTTTCCTTTCCCTCGATGCCTCTTCTGTTTCAAATCCCCCTCCCGGAGCCAAAACTAACCTTATTCCCCGACGCGCTGGAAGCAAATGGCTTCCAGCGCGTCGGAGCTAAGGAAACCCCAATGACGTCAGCGCGCCTCGCGTGCTGACGTGATTGAGGGGGTGGGCGGGGAGGCAGAGAAGCCCTTCCCCTGCCTTCCCCCCCAAAAACCCGACGATCGGATTCCCACGGGAGGAGCGCCAGCGCTTCCCCCGTGGGTGGTCTTATGACGAGCTGGACTCGTCATGAGCACACGACCACTGTGTGCCATGACGAGTCCAGCTCGTCATGAGCATCGAAGGGGTTAAAAATAAGTGCTGGTGCTGAGCCCCAGGAAACAGGGGCACAAATTAAGACCTGATTGTAGTGATCAAAGCTCCTCCCTTTGCAGGAGAGAGGGTTTGGCTGACTGTGTCCTCCACCTCATTAAGGGAGATCACCCTCTAGCTTCCCACAAAAGCTACTGCATTCCACTGTTTGAGTGTCCATCAAGCAAATAGAAGAAAAAACGAAGGGCCTCATTTTTGAGAGGCTTGCGTCATGTTTGCACCACGCAACGTGGTACATGCATGACGCAAACCTCTAAGTCAGAATTTTGAAGCCATACAATGCCACTTTGCGTGGCTCTGAGTGGCTTCACAAATCTGGAGTAACGCAACATAGCATGAATCACTGCATTGCGTTACTATGCCCTGGGTAGCCGGTTCATGGGCATTGCGTGCGTGTTCCCACGAAACTCAATTGGATTTTTACGCATCCCCAGATTTACAAGAACATATAAACCTGGGGATGCGCTATAAACGTACACCTTCCCAGGGGAGGTGTAACAAGGAGAAATATTTCTATTTCTCTTCGTTTCTTGCTCTTTCTATCTGCGCTGCATTCTGCAGCACAGGTAGAAGAGGAATATGCCTCCCAGGATTGGTTTTGTGCAGAAAGGTGCCCTTTCCTGCACAAAAACAATGCTGCATGCAGCACTGGCACCATTGCACTATGGTGCAGGAGGCCTGCATTGGCCCTAGGCAAAAGGGCGCTAGCACAAGTGAAAGGACAGGAATGCACAGTATTACCTTAAATATGGTGCATTCTTGCCTTTTCCTGTCACGCAGTGCAGTGCAGCAAGGTGACTTGCTGTGCTGCACTGCGTGACTTCCTCATAAATGAGGCCGTAAGTTATTTACCTCCTAGCAGGATTGGGGCATCTGACGCAAATTTCATCTGGGTGTTCTAGAAGTAAATGCTGGTAAATCTATAGTTTTTTTGTCAATTGGATACAAAAATTGTACTGGAAAATGCAAAGTTTTATACACATTTTTTACTAACATTTCGGGGAATAAACCCTGCATCCATCCCCTGCCCCCTCACTGCCCAACTCAACAGTCGAGATCAGTTACTATGCTTGCATGCAAGCATTTAGTCTAACCCCCCGCCATTTGCAAAGCTCACCAACCACTACTGAGGTCAAGAGCTTTTCCCAGTTTGCAAAGAGAGCCAGTGACCAGGACAGCAGGCTTATGGAGGCACAGGAGGCAGAAAACTGCACTTTGGCATTCCTCCCATTGTTCACAGAGTAGCAACATAAAGAAGCTGGAGGCGGAAGTCTGGAGTAAGCATAGGATTAGAGAATGTACTTGTTGGGTAAGGAGGGGCACAATCTGCACACAACTGGGGTAAGGAATTTTACATCGGCTTCAGGAAGAGTGCAGGATACGCTCATGGACGCACCCTGCTTATGCATGGGTTGAAGAGCGGCACGGTGGTGTGTAAGCCACACAGTGCCCAGCTGAGTGCCTTACTTCAACGTCATACCCTAGCCTTAGTACACTGCCCAATAATTATTAACAAGAGTAGACCTGGTGAATATTTATCAGCCATGCCAAGGCTGTATGCACCTAGGGAAACAGGAATGTTTAATGAAAGTTTAGTCTTCTTTCATAAATGATTCCCGTCTGTTTGCATATGGGGTTGGTTCTGAACCTTGGAAACAGCAAACAGGCTACCAATTTTAATTTTGGTGAATGGGCAGTGGCGGCGGCTCCTTCGCAATGAAGGAGAAGTGTCACCTCACTGACTCAGAGCCAGCAGCTGAAAAATAAATCAATATTTTAATATTGTATTATTTTTCTGCTCCTGGCTCTGAGACAGCGCCGCAGGGAGGGGCGGGGCTGGGATCACAGGGAGGAGTGGTTGTGTACTTCTAAGTGCGCATGTCTGTTTGGCCGGCTGTCTTAGGCCAGCCAAACAGAAATGCGCAGTAAGGTTTCTCAACCCGACTGTATTCTGTAGCCCGGTGGAGAAACGGCACAGACTCCATCTGCCTGAGTGGAGCGTCTAAGCAGCCCACTCAGGCCAATCTTGGTGCTGGATTGGTAGGGGAGTCTGTCCCAGGGACTGTCGGGACTCCGAGCAGCAGGAGAAATGAAAGGGAGTAGCAGGAGAAGCGTGAGGCAGCCGCAGGATCAGGTACATTTAAAAAAAAAAAAATGTTTAATTCACCCCCCTGCCGCTGCTGCTTCCCTGTCGCCACTCCTCCCCCTCCCCCCCACTGCATATTGGCAGCAGCCATGCCTGTGAATGGGATACTTCTTCATAAATTTGATGGATTTTCTGTCTATATTTTTACAAGTCTGTAATATCCTATGCCAACTTGTTATAATACAGATGGGATATTCATCAAGTTTATGGAGTAATCTTTCATTCAACTCAACATCAGGCCCTAGCAGTTACTTTTTCCCACAGTTTGAACAAGCATGATGCCCTGTTAAACTGAAGTCTAGAATCCTTGAAATAAACACGCATAAGTGCACTCTGGTAACTTTACAGACATCAGATTTTAACTTTGCATACGTGTGTAATCAACAACCCCTCGTGTTTTAGAGGCTAAATTTGCTATTTCTACCTTTCTGATACACCTTAGCCTACTAATATGGTCACCGTTAGAGATGAGCAAGTCATTTCCGTCCACTCGCCTGCAAGCTAACCCTTTTCTGGCTCTTAGACCACAACCTACCCACTCAGAAAACATCCGGTAACATCTACAACGCATATTTTGCTTGCGTGCCTGTGGATAGCCCAACCTCTCGATACCAAGTACATTCACTGATGACTTTTCCAGGACAATGTGTGACACAGTAAGAAGCAGATCCATTACAGGCACTATCGATTAACTTTGGTGCCATGCAATCGAATGTTATTTCTGAAGGCTTTTTTTTTTTTACCTTTAATGACCGTAATCATCTTTCCACACATGTAGAATCTTGATTTTTTAAGCTGTTGCTTCTGAACCACATTTTGTTTTGGATATAGTTTCCCAAACAACCTGATGATCCCATTTTCTGACTTACCACAGGTCCATTCTCATCTAAAAATTCCTAATCTAATGCATGAACACATTCTTAGTTTTTAAGATGTTCAATAAACGAGGTACCATACCTGTTCCTTTTTCCTTGCCCTTTGTATTAGCATTAGGGGTTGGGAGGAACTCACGGGGTATCACTCCACGGAATTCTGTGGACTTATATAAAAACTCTGTGAGATTCCGTGGAGTTCCACCAATGAGCAGAAATATGCTTGTGACGCTGTTCATGCTGCAATTTAGCGCCAGTAGCGCAAGCAACATTAAAAAATCAGTGCAATGGCACCATGGGGTGCGCAAGAGCGCACGGACATTCGAGTTTATTTTGCTGTCACTCAAATAGAAATCTACCTGAGCAGCAGCAAAGGTACTCAAGAAGCAGCCCTCTCGCCGCAACTGTGCGTGTCCACCCTTGTTAGAAAATAGCACTAGGGGATGCCAAATATGCTTGTCCCTGCGTTTTTGGAGCCTCACTGGAACATATTCCGCCACACATAATTCTCCTTTCTGTGGTGTGGAAACAGGACGTTTTACTTGACACTACGTGATGCCCAAAACTGTTGTCAGACATCCTGAAGGTGCTGTTGGGGCAGACGGATGTAGTGGGAAGATTTTTCAGCTTCTGTTGTTACGTCCTAAAATTTGATATCTGAACCAACCAAACCAGTTTTGAGGTATCCTTTTCCACATGGAATATAAGGAGTTTTAATTTGGTGCATGAACTTGCCCTAACACCTATGGATCCATTGATTTCCCGCACTATAGAAACGGATTTCATTGAAGAGCTCTGACTGAGAGGCAGAGCATACCCTATCAATGGTTTGATCTACAGTTACTTGGGTTGGACACATACTGGATTGGTAGTGAACATAGTTTTACTCAGAACTCAAAGCTGACTTCTAAAAATTGTTCACACAGAGTCGTCAAGTTCTGCCAATTTTGCAGGTGGAATCAAACTTACCACTCACCCCTAATTAGCATCATTTAAATTCATGGATATTATATTATTTTTTCTCTGCTCTCAATAAAACTTTGTCTCTCACTTCCAATAAGCCTTTGTAGTATTCCACCCCCTCTCTTAAGGGAAGGTGAAATCAATCCAAGATTGCACCCAATAAGCCTTTGTAGTATTCCAACCCCTCTCTTAAGGGAAGGTGAAATCAATCCGAGATTGCACCCGGGTCCAGCAACCCCATCAGACTGCTTTTATGGCGCATTTTTAGTAACAGTCACATTCTCCTATCCTACATAACAACCTCCATACCTGGCTACTTTGAATTTTTTAGTGCCAATCATTTTACCTGTGCCAAAAATCCTAAGATATATATGGACTAATTGTAAATTTGGAGTAAATAATTTTGTCTTCACTAAAAAGTGTGGTTCACTGAGGTTTCTCTAAAACCGCATCTTATGTTGCACAAGTGCAGTGACACACTAGTATGCAGATCCCCCTCACGAATGGTAGATGCTCAAATAACATCTGATGGTGCATATGAGTAAATAATATTTCTGTTCATTAATTATTAACAGCCTAAAAAAGCACCAGGCCTGCACACCAAATAAGAAGCAAAACACGGGTTGACTTACATCCTGAAGCATAATATTCGAACATCAGATACTTCATACATTTGGATTCTTTCTGACAATGTGATGATAAATTATACCATTGGTTTTATGAATTCTAGGTGTTTGCAGTCTGTATTTGTATGTATTTTCCTAGGTGTCAATGGAATATAGCAAAACCAGGCATTTTGGTTTTAACTTGCTTCACATGAGTCTTACATTCTCTGATATACCAGTGGAGGCTCTCCTTCCCATCACTAGCCACATACACTTCTCTGGTAACTCACTCATTGAACATCACTGCTCTCATCCATTGTACTGGAGTCTCACTCAATGCACATCATTGCCCTTAATGAATCTGATGCAGCGGGTACAATAAAAACTATTTTCCTCCTAGGTCACTTATCGGTCATCCAGGGGCGACTTATATTTTCTCACATCCACATGACGATGGGGCCCATAACATCGCCTATCACACACACACACACCTGGATTTCCTCTACACCTTTCCGAAATTCTATACTCCTAGGAGAAATAGGAGAACTAAATGAAAAACATCATGATGTACCGCTGGAAGGAGCCGGGATACCTTATTACCTTAACCTATCACTTTCTTAGTTATTTCTTAAGATATTCCTGCTCATTGTTTTGTCGATGGATCATCTAGTAAGAAATCAGTTTATAGTGATTAAGACCAGCTAAATCATAATAACCAATTACCAGTTTCACAATCATTTAGTAAAATAACCACTGAGTCGTTTGATTTAAGAATCTTAAATTTTATATAATTTTAAAGGCATGAAAAAGAATTTTAGACTTTTTATTCAATTATTCATTCATTATTAATTCAAATATTTATTAAGCAAAATCAATTTTATTGCAGAAAGGAAATTTTGTCATGAAGCAAAACCCTAATTACCTGCCTATCTTCCTAATTTAGCCTAATGATTTCTAACCTAAGTTTAAGATTTAAAAATAACCTGATTCTCATACTCAACTGGAAAAATAAGACAGCAACAGAAACTTCAGCTCGTCAGCATCAGCTACCGCAACCCGTCTCATCTAACAGTCTTTCAGCATCTCCCGCTCAGTAAAATGGATCGATCTGGAACACCAAGCACTGGAAACCACCAACTCCAACACCGACTCTGACTACCCCTCCCACTAAGAGTAGGCCTTCTTATACCCTAATTCTAACTTTGCTAACTAGATTGTTGCAACATTAATAACGCGCTTTTCTCTCATTGGTCCACTCATTTCATCTATTCATTCTTAATCAAGTTCTCCCGGATCCAGCTTGTTCTTTTGGAATGTATATGTTCATTTCCTTTCTCACAGTTCAAGACATGTTTCCATCCGCTTCGATCAGTACATTTGTAACTTCTTTCGATACATTCGAGAACTCTGCAGGCATTGTCCTTTCTCTTAAAACGGTTTCCCACGATTCTTTGCTGATCACCACGGCACACTATCAGTTCAATTAGGTCACATCAGCCTTGACCATTCTTGCATCTTAGCCTCTCAACACCATCACGTGGTTAGCCTTTCTCCAACTTTTTCTCCCTTGTCACGCGTTTTCTCAGCACATGCGCACTCTAATAACCGGCAGCCATTTTATATCGCCACTCGATTAGACTTAGAAGCACTATTTAGAAATAAACAAAACATAATTAAAATAGAGAAACATAGCCTTTTCGTTTCCCTCCCGTCATCTACGTACCCCAATTAGTTATTACCTAGCAGAAAGCAACATTTAGGCTGTTCCTTACTTACCATCACTATTGTTTTTGCAACGACACGTTTATATTCTATGAAGCACAAATCATGCATTTATTTTTTATTTAGTACGCAATTATTTTATGTTATAATTAGACACACAGACATTCGTTAATAGATTATTCAGTATATATACTTGCGTGTTACCCTTCCCTCACGTACATTGTTGATTAATACATTTAAACGAACATTTTTATTAATTATTTATAAAATTTTGTTAGGGGTTAAAAATTTTATTTTCTCTGCTCCATCAACTCCCCCCTTTGGTGATTTTTAAAACACCACATAAAACCCAAGTTATACTTCTTTTTCAGGCAGCATATGTCTTTCATCCTTTTGCTTTTTGTTAGTTATACATCTGTTTCCATTTCATCTTGTCTTCTTGTTTCTTTATACATGCTTTCTTTCATTTTCTCTAACTCAATTTCACCCATTTCTCTCTCTCTTTCTTTCATTATTCTGTTATTTCTTTTTATCTTATTTTGTCTTACTTTTCTTTTTATACACGTTATTACAATTTTCAACACCATGGCTAACAATATTGCTACCGTTGCTATTATTATAACTTTCCCTATCATTAGTCTACTCATTCTTGTTAACCAATTTGCTACTGAAGAAAACCCTCTACCAAGTTTTCCCAGGACACTTTCAACCTCCAGTGGAACTAGTTCTTTGTGCAAATTTGTAATATTTGTAATATACTTTTGTATATTTTCACTTTTATCAGGAATGTAAGTGCAACAATGTTGGACTTTCAGCATTCCACAAACTCCACCCTCTTTTGCCAAAAGAATATCAAGGGCAAGCCGATTTTGCATCACCATAGCTCTCATGGCAACCATTTCGGTATTTACCATCAAGAACCGTCCCGCAGTATCTGTAGACAAACGATCTACTACTGTGGATAACTTCCGAATTTTAAATGCATTCAAAGATATTCCCACTGCTGGTATTAATGCTCCAAAAATATCACCTACAATTTCTGAAAAACTTTCCCTCTTTCTACGTGTAAAGCTATTAATCATCTTGTATGTTCCTTTTTCTTCTCTGTCCATATGAAAGATTTTTGGAAAGACCAGGCCTACATAACAAGTTCCATACCAATGGTCCGGTAACCTGTAATAAGCTCTATTCCCACAAATATAATAGATACCTGGAAATATTGGATCTTTTCCACCTTTGAATCCCCAACCTCCCAAAATTTGATAATTGTCATGGCAAATACTGGAACCTACAAAATAATTGTCATAGACTGTCTTATTTCTCCTAATACACAACTTTCCTGTTTGCGGCCAATCTAATGTCATTGCTGCATTTATCTTTTCCCTTCATGATTTTCTTCCTCAAACGTCCATAGATGTGTTCCTTTCTCTTTTATTGCTTCTCTTTGAAATTTCATTCTCCTTTCTTCAACCATTTCTAAAAATACCTTTTCTTCTTTCTTTAACTCACAGGTAAGGTTGTTTTTAGCTATTTCTTCTAATGTTAAAATGTTATGCTCTAAAAGAATTCTCCTAAAACCTTTGCTTGTTTTACTTTGTTAAGTTCTGGAACTACAGGAACATTTGCAAAAATTTTATCTATATCAGTGTAATAAAACTCTAATCTACCTGTTTTATAAAATACACTTGCTATGACACTACAGGTTATTCCATAAGTTAGAGGTAGGTGATGATAAGTCACACCTTCTGACACTGATGCAGGCAGCTGCATACAAACATAACAATCTCTCACATCCATTGTCTCTACATATTCGTACAACAATTTTGTAAAAACATTTTTAGAAAAGTCTGTTACTGACTTATCCTTATGTAATTCTGCACTACTTCTTAAAATTACTGGTTCTTTAATATTAGTTTCTTTTTCTGGTTTAGTGTCATTCTTTGCTTCTATTACAGTTATACTAATAGGAATTGTGATTGCTAAAACTATCCATACTGTCATTAATAATCCTGTACAAGAGCAGCACATTTTACACCATCTTTTTACAAACTCACATTTATCTCTTCTATCTCTAGTATTTTCCATTTTGCTTTTATCTTTTGTTAAATCTCAGAAAATTGTGTCACTACACCTCAGAAATGACTTAGATGCCACTCTGCTTTCAAAAGTCTTTGCTTAGTACTTTCTTTTAATTCTTTCCAGAATTCTTTCGTTGTCACATCCGGTGATTTGTCATATCCAGTAAAATTGTCACATCCGGCAGAAGCACTTTAAGTCTTCACTTCAGGTTTGTTGCATCTCACCTTTACCCATTCGGTTTCTTAGTCTCGGGTTCTCATGAGTGTTTCCTTCTTCTTTGTAATCCGTTAGAGCGATGTACAACCACTCAGGTGACTTGTATTTCGAATTCACTTTCTTTGTTCTTTTAGACTTTTGCAATCGTTTTCCACTTGGCTTTTCTTGTTCCTTTTGACTTGTTATTTCATTCACCTGTTCAGCACTTTTTTCTCCTGTTCTGATTATTCTGTATCTCAATTTTCTTATATAGTTGCTGGGCCAATTGTCTCCTTTTCTTGGCTTTTTGGCTTCACCTTCTTTTTCTCCTCTTTCTGATTTCCAATTTCTTTTTCTTGATTCGGTTCTTGTTTTCTCTTCTCCGCTTTCTTCAGATTCTGTTTCAACTTCTTCACAATTGTCTCTTATTTTGAATCTTATGATCTCATCTTCTTTTACTGGTGGATCTGTCTTCTCCTTCTTGTGTTCCCTTATTACTGTCCCTCCTCGATGTTTTTCCGAATTGGTATTTATCTCACTCTCTGCTTCTAATTTTCCCTGTTCTTTTGTTTCACTATCTGTCCCTATTGCTCCTCGGGGTTCTTCTCGATTTTCTAACTTTTTATTTGTCTCTTTCCCTACTTTGTCTATTAATATTACTTTTGAAGGATTTACACCATAACTTGTACTTGGTTGCTCATTTAGATCATTTTCTTGTTCATTCTCTTCTCTAATTGGTTTAAATCCCCAAGTTCTCCTTCGAAATTCTTCACAGTTTTCAACTGAATCATCAGATCCTGAACTCGTGTCAGATATTTCCAGATGTTGACTTACAGGTCGATCTTCAAGTTCTGGAATTTCTGTAATTTTTCCTTCTTCTTCTTCTTCTTCCTCTTCCTCTTTAGAGGTGCTTGCAGTTGGGGTTTCCAGATGTCGACTTTCAGGTCGATCTTCAAGTTCTGGCACCATTTCTCTTATTCTTTCTGTCCCAGTCGCTGAACTCTTATCCCACACTTCCAGACGTCGACTCACATGTCGATCTGCAGGTTCTTGAACTCTGATTGTGTGGCTGGCATGGACCCAGTTTTTTACTCCTGCACACTTGACTGCAGTTGTTGTCACTAGGATTACCTGTCGTGGCTCGTCCCAGCGAGGAACTAGACAGTTTCTTCTCCTGTGGATTTTTATGCGGACCCAGTCTCCTGGATTCAAGTCGTGGGCTGGTTTTCTTTCAAGAGTGGTCGCATCCGGTCCAACCTGATGAAACACAGAGCGCACCACATCAGCCAGTCCTTTGCAATAATCCAGTACTAGATCATCAGTTATAGTCAATAACTTGTTGACAGGTACTTGTGCTTGTCTCATTGCTCGTCCCATGATCACCTCATGAGGACTAAGTCCAGTTTTCTTTTCAGGAATGCTTCTGATGGTCATCAGGACAAGGGGCAGTGCATCGGGCCATTTGAGTCCTGTAGCTTAACACATTTTTCCTAACCTGTTCTTAATTGTTCCATTAATTTGCTCTACTACCCCAGAAGCCTCTGGTCTGTATGCACAATGCAGTTTTTGTTTAATACTTAATGCTTCACAAATTAATTGAATCAACTCATTTTGAAAATGTGTTCCTCTATCTGTCTCAACCGTGACTGGAAAACCATACCTTGGAATGAACTCTCGCAGCATAAGTTTTGCTACCGTTATTCCATCATTCCTTCTGGTGGGGTATGCCTCCACCCAACGAGAAAACAAACAGACGACCACTAGAACATATTTGAGTCTATTACAAGGGGGCATTTCGATGAAGTCTAATTGCATTCTAGTGAACGGACCTCCTTCTCGTCCTATTGTTCCTAGACTCACTATTGTCTTTCTTCCTGGATTAAACTGTTGACAAATAAGACATCTTTGACAAAGACTTTCAGCTATGGCTCTGAATTTTGGGTTATACCATGTTTGTCTAAAAAGTCTGATCATTGCATCTCTCCCAATATGAGCTTGTCCATGGTACATCCGTGCCATGTCTGCAATCATGCTATCAGGCATAACTGGTCTTTCATCTCTGTAAACCCACACACCATTGTTTTCTTGTCTTCTACATCCTGCTTTTATCCAGTAATCTTTTTCCTCATCATTGCAACTTCCTGTAACTGTCTCACCTCATCCCATGTCTCGACAGTTTAGTAAAAAGCAAAGGAGAAGAGATATGCTCCCTTTCGCGATTCTTATTTAGGGATACCATGTTCTCTGCACAATATTTGGCTATCTCGTCCGCGTAATTATTACCCACAGCTATGTAATCTTCATTTTTCTTATGTGCTTTGCATTTCACTACAGCTATCTGCTTAGGCAGCTGTATCGCCTCAAGCAGTTTCTTAACAAAATCTCAATTTCTGATAGGTGTTCCTGCAGACGTCAAGAAACCTCTTTGTGACCAAATCTGACCAAAATCGTGCACTATACCGAAACCGTACTGGCTATCGGTCACAATTGTAACTCGTACATTTCTTCCCAACTTACATGCTTGAATCAAAGCAATCAGTTCTGCAACTTGGGCAGACCTTATTCCTTTCAGACAAGACGCTTCCATCACAGTTGCCACTGTACACACTGCGTAAGCTGCGCTTAGAACTCCTTCTTTCATTCTCAAGCATGAGCCATCCACAAACATGACATAATCTGATTCTTTTAAAGGCTCATCCTTTATGTCAGCTCTTGGTTTTGTGCAATATTCCAGCACATTCAAACAATCATGATCTACTTCATCTTGTTCAATTATACTCTCTTCATCTGGCAATGATGTCGAAGGATTCACATTCATACATCTATCTACGGTCACATTTTCTGCACTCAAGATTACTTTTTCGTACTTAGTCAGCCGACTATGTGTCATGTACTGTGTTTTTGTTCTTGTCAAAAGAATCTCTACTGAATGGGGAACATATACTCTCAGTGGATACCCCATCACTATACCTTCACTTAGTTCCAGACTTACACAAGTAGCAGCAACAGCTTTCAGACATCCAGGCAACGCTTTTGCTATAGGGTCTAAAACAGCTGAAAAATAAACAATTGGTCTCTTCATTGTTCCATGTTTTTGTACCAGTACTGAAAATGCACATCCATCTCTTTCACTGCAGTACAATTCAAAATCCTTTTCATAGTCAGGCATTCCTAAAGCAGGGGCCTCACACAATTTCTTTTTCAACTCTTTGAAAGATTTCATTTCTTCGTCATTCAATTCAAAAGGGTCTTTTACATCCTTCTTGGTCAGTTTTTGTAATGGTTTAGCAATCAAGGAAAAACCACTTATCCATTGTCGGCAATATCCAACCATTCCCAGAAACATTCTTACCTCTCTTTGCGTCATTGGTGCTCTCATTCCTTGAATCATTTTTATTCTTTCTGTCGCTATCTTTCGCACTCCTTTCTCAATTTTATGCCCTAAATATTGGACTTCTTTTTGACAAAATTGCAATTTCGAAGGGGACACTTTATGTCCTCTTTTCTCTACATGGTTCAGTAAAGCAATTGTATCGCTGACACATGCTTCTTTTGTTTTCGATGCCACCAACAGGTCATCGATATAATGCACCATCACTGACTTTTCTGGCATTTTCAAATCTTCCAGGGACTTCTTTAAAATCTGATTAAAGATTGAGGGGCTTTCTGTATACCCCTGAGGAATTCGGCACCATGCCAAAATACGCTCTCGGAACCGGAACGCAAATAAGGGCTGGCTATCTGGATGTAAAGGAATAGAGAAAAATGCGTGACACAAATCTATCACTGTGTACCACTCAGCTTCATGTGGAATTTGGTATAGAATTACTGCAGGGTTTGGCACTATTGGACAACAAGGCACAACTATTTTGTTGATCTTTCTCAAGTCCTGTACTATTCTATATGTTCCGTTTGGCTTTTTCAGTCCCATAATAGGTGAATTACATGGACTGCTCATTATTTCTTTTAGAATTCCCTGTTCGATCATTTTATTTATTACAGGAGTTATTCCTTCAATTATTTCTGGAGTCAATTTATACTGTGGCGTATTTGGGTAAGTTGTTCCTTCTTTTACTGTTACTTGTACGGGATCTACTTCTTTCATTAATCCAATATCTTCTCCTGTAAAATCCCACACATTTTCTTTCACTGCATTTTTCAGTTCTTTTGGAAGTTTTTCTGCATCAAATGCAGGAAACAAACCATTAATTTCAGGTTCCTGATTCATCAATGTTACTTTATACAATACATCTTCATCTGGGGTCTGAAATCCAATTCCATCTGGCGTACAATAAATTGTGCAATTCATTTTGCACAAAAGCGTCACGACCTAAGAGATTTACAGGACTATAATCGCACACTACGAATCTATGCATTTTGCTAAAAGAACCAATTTTTACTTCCACTAATTTAGTAAGTGGTGTTTTAATCTGCTGATTCGCTACTCCAACTACTTGGATGTATTCACCTGAGAGAGGAAGGTTTGGAATTTCCACTGATCTAACAGTAGAACGGGTAGCTCCAGTATCGACAAGGAATATTACATTTGCACCATTCACTTCTCCATCCACAAAGGGACCGGACTGATCTACCTCTAGAGTTGCGCCAAGTACGCACTCTTTTCCCTCTCCTAGGCACCGTCAGAAACTTTCATCCGCCTCATCCTCACTCTGTCGCAACCAATACTGAGAAATGTTAGCTGCTCGCGGCAACTGTGTTACCTGCTCTCCTCCGTAGAATCCTGTTTCTGTACTGTATCTTTGCTGGTTAACAGTGTTGGGAAGTGGTGGTTGTGGCACCTGACCTTGTTGAACAACTACCTCATTCTGCACCTGTGGAGTTAATGATTGATTTTCCGGATTATGTTTAGGTGGGAACTTACACTCGTTTCTCCAATGCCCTAATTTTCCACAATTATGACAGGGCCATTTCTTCTTTGCCTCCTCTAGACTCATTTGACCTTTCCCTTTACCTATGTTAGGTCGCGATTTATTCTGTCCTGTTTCATTCCCACTATTATTGTCCAATTGAGCTTCTTGCTTTTCTGCCACTTTCACCTGTGCCCACATTGCCTTCTCTTTCAATTTACGCTGTCTACTCTCAATATCATCACTACAATACTTAGCATACCTCAGTACCTCATCTACCGTGCCATTTTGCCAGTTAATCATATGTTGTTTAATCATTTCACTAATCTCTGGTTTCAGCCCAAACACAAATCTGTATACGAAATGACTCATATCTTTTTCACTCAACTCCTCATATCCACTATACTGCTTGAAGACCAACAACAACCTCTCATAATAGGCATGTACAGACTCCTTACTTTCCTGTGTAGTTCTATCGATTTTTACCCAATCTGTTTCTTTAGGAGGAATCTTATTTTTCAAAAGGTAATCACCTTATCGTACTTCCTCATCACCTCAGGACCTGGAGCTCCTGTCTTAGGATCTCTTGGATATTCTGTAGTTGGCCAGTCAACTGTAATTTTACACTCAGACCACAAATCAGTTGGCACCACTATGTCAAACAATCCATCTAAATCTATCCACAATACTTTTGAAACCTTCACAAACCTCTCCACTTGTCGGTACCATTCAACTGGTTTCTCTCTCAGCTTCGGGAATTCATTTGTAAATGACAGTATATCCTGTCTAGTCCAGGGAACATGCACATAACTACCACCTGGAGTTTCTCTCATAGGGTATTCTCTTGCAACAGGTTCTTTTTCAGTTATCATAAAAGCCAAAGAAGCTTTGTCTGCAGTTTTCTCATTCTTTTTTGTCCATCTAACTTTCCATCTGTCCACATCACCCCATTTTCTCAGTAAAACAATTAACTCTTTTATCTGTGTCAGCCTTCCTGCTGTGTTCAAGTTTTCAATATCTTTCTCACAAAAGTCTACTCTGTACGGTTTCTGCAATGTTTTCACTTTCGCAAAATCTACTCCAATTTCACTTGCTATCTCTTCTAGTTTGCCATGTAAAATTTTAGCTCTCCATGTAATACTTTTGCACAGAAACATGATTTCATCATCCTGGTAATTTTTTAGCTTTTCTGTACCAATCGTCCCTAAAATTAATTCTTCCATGTCAATCTTTAACCTAATTACATCTAATGGTTTTTCTTCTGGTTCTTTTATTTTAAATGCCTTCATCCACTCATTTAACTCATCAGGAGTCGGACCTATGGGTGTATTATTTAGTTCTATCCAATTACCACTCTTTTCAGGAGTCTCTGTTGCAGATTCTGTTACCATATGCATTTTTCTACCATTACACTCATTCACAGTCAAATTTGTAGGTGGACTTGGTCTGTAGGTACTAGCCAAATTACTTGTACTTGCACTTGGTTCCATCCTTTCTTTTTCTCTCTGAAATTGTGAACTCATAGGAATCACTAAAGACCGTTCATCAATTTTCTGATTCTCAAAAACTGGTATTACTGGACCTATTGTTACAGGTACAGTCACAGCTTCAATGTTTTTCGTTAATTCCCTAATTTTCTCAGTCAGTTCCTTTGTTGTTCTTGCTAATTCAGTTGCATTGTCACTTTCTACTCCTTCATTTTGTGAAGTTCTTATTTGATCTTGTGACCTATTTATTTCCATTCTTTTTACCGGACTTTTATTTCGCACAGTCTCTATTTGCGGCACATTTGGTGTCACCACTGTGGAACTCTGCTGATACGGAGGGGATTTCTATTTAGAATATCTTCCAGCAATTCATCATCCGTTTCACTCTCATGCATATATTTTTCCCTCTCCATATGTTTCTTTTTCTCAGTACGTTTTCTCTTAGTCTCTTCCTCAACTGTAAAAGCCGGAAACAAACCTCCTGTCATGTTAGCACATCTCCATCGTTTTATTCTATCCTCATGATTTATTCCCCACATTCTTCCAGGCATAAACTCATGATCCCTTAAACCTCTGAATCTCTCTCGCTCATACATCTCATCTTCCCATTCCGTCAATGCTTCAAACTGTGTCGGTCTAGGTCTAGGTTCTAAATTTGTCATCTTTTCTCTCAAATTTCGCAAAACCGCTACACTAAATGAACCATTCTCCGGGAAAGCTAATGCACCATCATTCTTCGTATACTTTGCCCAATTTTCTAACCATATGCATGTATGATATCCATATTTCAGCATCATATGTGAAGCTGCTGATTTCGGCGGAGGAATTACTTGTCCCTCTCTAGTCACAACCTTTTTGTCTTTCTTAAAGAAATTCTTAATTTTTGTCGTCCATGACGTTCTCTCCCTTTCATACTCGTAATATGGCATGTTTTCGATTGGTTTTCTCTTCAAACCAGCACTGTTCCGTGTACGGAACTTCAACCAAACACAGCGCGACTCACACCAACACACCAATCAGAACGATTCCCTTCGTCCGCGGACCAACCAATCCTAGCGCGGCACTTTTCTACGTCACTCTTGTCTCTGTGTTCACGTGACTAGCGCACTATCCAATCCTAGCGCGGCACTGTCGATGTCACTCCTGCTCTTTTACCCCTCCTTTACAAAAATTATCGGCAATTTTTCTTTTCAATGTTTCTTCGTTAGTTACAACAATTAAAACAATTCCATAGTCTGATTCGCTAAACCAAAGTGACAGCTTTGTCCTTTTACACAAGAATCCTGTATTTCCAGTAGGCAGCGCTTACCTCTACCCTACCACAGAATTATTAACTTTCCCCGATAAAGTAGCACTTCCCTCTACCTTACCCTTCTTTCAAGCAAACAATAAACCCGTTTCTCTGGGGATAAGACACATGTGGAGACTATGCTCCTGAGAATTAAGGCCAGAGTTTCACAAGAAAACGTGATTTGCTATCTCAGTTACACACCTTCTGTACAGAAATCCCTAACATAACACAACCTGTGTTATTACCAAAATTTGAATTCAGACCATGTACCAAATTCCATGTGACTTCTCTTGCCACACGTGTTCCACTTCCTACATCCCAGAAGCGTGAAAACTCACATATAACATAACACGACTCAACATATAGTATTAGTCATCAAAAATAATCAATAATCAATAATCACCAAACGAATCTATAGAAACCATAACTCTGCTACCAAGAAATCTGATGCAGCGGGTACAATAAAAACTATTTTCCTCCTAGGTCACTTATCGGTCATCCAGGGGCGACTTATATTTTCTCACATCCACATGACGATGGGGCCCATAACATCGCCTATCACACACACACACACCTGGATTTCCTCTACACCTTTCCGAAATTCTATACTCCTAGGAGAAATAGGAGAACTAAATGAAAAACATCATGATGTACCGCTGGAAGGAGCCGGGATACCTTATTACCTTAACCTATCGCTTTCTTAGTTATTTCTTAAGATATTCCTGCTCATTGTTTTGTCGATGGATCATCTAGTAAGAAATCAGTTTATAGTGATTAAGACCAGCTAAATCATAATAACCAATTACCAGTTTCACAATCATTTAGTAAAATAACCACTGAGTCGTTTGATTTAAGAATCTAAAATTTTATATAATTTTAAAGGCATGAAAAAGAATTTTAGACTTTTTATTCAATTATTCATTCATTATTAATTCAAATATTTATTAAGCAAAATCAATTTTATTGCAGAAAGGAAATTTTGTCATGAAGCAAAACCCTAATTACCTGCCTATCTTCCTAATTTAGCCTAATGATTTCTAACCTAAGTTTAAGATTTAAAAATAACCTGATTCTCATACTCAACTGGAAAAATAAGACAGCAACAGAAACTTCAGCTCGTCAGCATCAGCTACCGCAACCCGTCTCATCTAACAGTCTTTCAGCATCTCCCGCTCAGTAAAATGGATCGATCTGGAACACCAAGCACTGGAAACCACCAACTCCAACACCGACTCTGACTACCCCCTCCCACTAAGAGTAGGCCTTCTTATACCCTAATTCTAACTTTGCTAACTAGATTGTTGCAACATTAATAACGCGCTTTTCTCTCATTGGTCCACTCATTTCATCTATTCATTCTTAATCAAGTTCTCCCGGATCCAGCTTGTTCTTTTGGAATGTATATGTTCATTTCCTTTCTCACAGTTCAAGACATGTTTCCATCCGCTCGATCAGTACATTTGTAACTTCTTTCAATACATTCGAGAACTCTGCAGGCATTGTCCTTTCTCTTAAAACGGTTTCCCACGATTCTTTGCTGATCACCACGGCACACTATCAGTTCAATTAGGTCACATCAGCCTTGACCATTCTTGCATCTTAGCCTCTCAACACCATCACGTGGTTAGCCTTTCTCCAACTTTTTCTCCCTTGTCACGCGTTTTCTCAGCACATGCGCACTCTAATAACCGGCAGCCATTTTATATCGCCACTCGATTAGACTTAGAAGCACTATTTAGAAATAAACAAAACATAATTAAAATAGAGAAACATAGCCTTTTCGTTTCCCTCCCGTCATCTACGTACCCCAATTAGTTATTACCTAGCAGAAAGCAACATTTAGGCTGTTCCTTACTTACCATCACTATTGTTTTTGCAACGACACGTTTATATTCTATGAAGCACAAATCATGCATTTATTTTTTATTTAGTACGCAATTATTTTATGTTATAATTAGACACACAGACATTTAATAGATTATTCAGCATATATACTTGCGTGTTACCCTTCCCTCACATACATTGTTGATTAATACATTTAAACGAACATTTTTATTAATTATTTATAAAATTTTGTTAGGGGTTAAAAAAAATTATTTTCTCTGCTCCATCACCTTCAATGGAATCTCACCTTCACATCACCATCCTCCTGCCCTTCATTGGAGTATGAATGAATGAATGAGTGGCTTTTATATAGCGCATGACTACTCGATGAATGTCCTGGCGCTAGGGAGACTCATCTGAAACATGCGCGAAGAGGCAGATTCCGTAGGTATCCAGAATTCCTAAAGTTTGAAAAGATACGTTTTCAGTGCTTTTTTGAAGGTTTTTTCCTCAGTGATTGATCTCAGATGGCCAGGCATCTGGTTCCACATGCTTGCCACCCTGACCGTGAGGGACGACCCCCCTCTTTGATGTTTTTTAAAATGGGGGACTGTTAACAAGACAATGTTACTAGAGCGCAGCAACCTACCTGGTCTGTACTCCTTGATCCTCTCATTCCAATATGATGGACCCTTGTTGTGGATGGCTTGGTGGACCAGTGTCAGGGTATTAAACAATATGCACTTGCACACCGGTAGCCAGCGTTGCTTCTCTCGGAAGTGAAATACTGAAGAGTGTTTGAGTAATTTGTAGATTAGGTGGACCACCATGTTCTGTACCACTTGAAGACACTGGACTAGGTAGTCAGGTATACCCAGGTACAGAACATTGATGTAATTAAGCCTGGATAAGATCAGCGCCCTGATCCTGTGACCTGAGATTCATGAGGGAAAAAATACAGGACTTTCCTGAGCACGTGGAGGATCCAGAAGCATGATTTTACCACCACTGAAACCAGGGAACTGAAGGAAAGTTGAGAATCAAACATCACACCCAGATTTTTTGCCACCACCGTAGGGAGGGAGCAGAGGGGGGACATTATTGGGCCAGGCACCTGTCCATCCTAGGATAGGGTTCAACCCAAACAATAGGATCTCGGATTTGTCTGGGTTGCATTGTAATTTGTTCGTCCAGATCCGCCCAGTTGTGCCTTCATGCAAAGGGCAAATTATGTTTTTTGCACTCGCCGAAAACCCCTTGTCGGTGAGCAGGAGTTGCATATAGTCTGCGTATGATATGACCTTACTACAGAAAGACTCAACCAGGAAAGCCAATGGAGTTATATATATATTATCTACTGGCGGTCGCCAGTAGATAGTTATAGTTACAACCTATTATCCATAGGAAATCCGCGACATTCTATTTGAAATAACTCTCTTGCCGGTTGACGTATCTTCGCGAACTTTTCAAACTTTGTGGCCCGCTCCGGTCCGCTCCTACCCTGAAAGTCTCGGGGATTCGTCAAGCGGGGCCGAGAAAAAGGGGGGTCCCAAAACGTGTTTTCCCCATGCACTTTTCCATAGGAAACTTTAGACACGGCTACAGCCCGAACTGCTGAACGGAATTACACCAAATTTGGCAAAGAGGTAGTTCTTGGTTCAGAAAGAACCCTTTTGTTAAATGTTGTAAATCCGTTCAGTAGTTGCTGAGAAAATGAAAAGTAAAAAGTTAGTGATATCTATGGCCGAGTAGGGTCCGCGTACCCTCAGCGCACCCTGCGCGCACCGTCCCGATCACGAGCTGCATGTTAATTGGCTGTCAGCTGGCTGTCAACATTCCGATTCAGGAAATGTTGGCAGCCATTTTGTCCCTCGGTAGAACCGAGGGACAGAAACAAGTGCGCAAAGCGCACAAAGGGGGCAGGGTAGAAACACCCTGACCCCTAGGTTTGCTCAGGGGGTCCCACAAGGACCCCTGGGCAAAAAACAACAATTTTTTTTCAAAATCGGCAGGATGCGCTCAGGGTGCGCGAATCCTGCCGGAAAATCGAAGCGCGGTCTCCCGCGCTCGATTGTATTTTGCCTCGGGTGGCCCAAGTCCCGGGGGCATGGTGGGGGTTTAATTTTATGTGTGGGGGCCTCAAGGGGCCCCCAAGCCCCGGGGACCGCCACCCCCGGGGCTTTTTTAAAATGGTGCGGGAGGGCTCTGAGCCCTCCCGCAGCCCCGGGGACCCCGGGGCTTTTTTTTATTATTGAACAACCTGTGTGGGGGCTCCAGCCCCCACACGCCCGGGACCGCCACCTCCCCGGGGCACTAACAAATTAAAATGGGGGTCCGTTTTGGACCCCGAAGCCCCGGGGACCGCCACCTCCCCGGGGCTGTGCTGATGTAGGGAGGGGGCCGCGCGGCCCCCTCCTGGAGCCCTTGATGGCCCTGGGGACCACCACCCCCAGGGCCGGCTCCTGCAGTGTCCCGGGGTGCCTACCCCCGGGACACTGTAGTTTGCTATGGCAGGACGGGAGCCTCGCGGCTCCCGTCCTGCCATAGCAAACTGCTTTGGATATTGGAAGAGAGAGCAGGGAAACCTGCTCTCTCTTCCAATATCCAAGCACATTGCTTTTCCACATGGGGAGCAGCATGTCAGCTGCTCCCCATGTGGAAAGCAATGCCGGAACCCAAGGGACGTGGGGAGCCGGCGGGACTGTGGGGGATTGGGGACCCCCACAGTCCCCAACGGAGAGGGCCAGCCCCGGGGGATGGGGTCCCCGGGGCAAGTAGTGGCCCAGGAGGGGGCCACGCGGCCCCCCTCCCCAAAAAATAAAAATAAAAACATTTAAAAAAATGGAAAGGCCGGCCCCGGGGATGGGGTCCCCGGGGCCTTAAATGGCCAGAGGAGGGGGCCACGCAGCCCCCTCCCAAGAAAATAAAAAAGGCCATGCCCCGGGGATGGGGTCCCCGGGGCCAATACAGGCCCAGGGAAGGGGGGCCACGCGGCCCCCTTCCCGTTTTTTTTTTTTTAATTAAATTTAAAAAAGGGGTAAGGCCCTGGGGGATGGGGTCCCCAGGGCCCAAAAACAGGAAAAAGGAAGGGGGGCCACACAGCCCCCCTTCAGGGGACAACCAATTTTTTTTTTTTTAAACGATTGGGCCCGCAGGCCCCGCCCCTTCCTTCACCACTTTGCAAACGCGCCCCTGGCGCGTTTGCAGAGGGGGAACGAATTCCCCTTGAATACTGGCGGTCCCTGGGGGCCAACTAGCCCACCAGGAACCTCCAATATGCGCCAGGGGCTGCGTTGCAGAGACGTGTAGAGAGGCCACACCCCTTTTACACCTCTCTGCAACGCAGCTCTGTGGCGCTTTTGGAGGTATATGGTGGGCTAGTTGGACTCCGGGAACCCTCAGGATTCAAGGGGACTTAATCCCTCAGCTTAAAACGCGCCACGGGCGCGTTTGCACAGTGGTGAAGGGAGGGGCCGGGGCTTCAGGTGACATGTGTGCAAACAGGCCCCGTGGCGCGTTTTAAGAAGGGGAATTAAATCCCCTTCAATCCTGAGGGTCCCTGGGCGCCAACTAGCCCAACAGGTACATCCAGAAAGCGCCACAGAGCTGCGTTGCAGAGAGGTGTAAAAGGGTGTGGCCTCTCTACACGTCTCTGCAACGCAGCCCCTGGCGCATATTGGAGGTTCCTGGTGGGCTAGTTGGCCCCTAGGGACCCTCAGGATTCAAGGGGACTTAATCCCCCAACTTAAAACGCGCCACGGGGCGCGTTTGCACAGATGTCACCTCAGGCCCCGCCCCTCCCTTCACCATTGTGCAAATATTCTTCTAAAATCATCCGAAATACGAATTCCGATTTACTCACCTGTTATCAGGAGAGACCTCAGTGCTGTATCTTTCAGCCCAGTACTGGTCCTGAAAAGTAATTTTAACCGTACTTACCAGTAACTTGAATTTCCTTCCATAGGCTAACATTGACTGGTTTCACTTGGAAATTCTTCTAAGTGTGGAGTTTTGGAACTTTAAAATATTCCTCTAAAATCAGCCGAAATACGAATTCCGATTTACTCACCTGTTATAAGGAGAGACCTCAGTGCTGTATCTTTCAGCCCAGTACTGGTCCTGAAAAGTAATTTTAACCGTACTTACCAGTAACTTGAATTTCCTTCCATAGGCTAACATTGACTGGTTTCACTTGGAAATTCTTCTAAGTGTGGAGTTTTGGAACTTTAAAATATTCCTCTAAAATCAGCCGAAATACGAATTCCGATTTACTCACCTGTTATCAGGAGAGACCTCAGTGCTGCATCTTTCAGCCCAGTACTGATCCTCAAAAGTAATTTTAACCGTACTTACCAGTAACTTGAATTTCCTTCCATAGGATATCATTTCCTGCTTTTTGCTGAAAAAGTTTCTAAGTGTTGATTTTTGAAACATACAAATATTCCTCTAAAATCAGCCGAAATACGAATTCCGATTTACTCACCTGTTATCAGGAGAGACCTCAGTGCTGTATCTTTCAGCCCAGTACTGGTCCTGAAAAGTAATTTTAACCGTACTTACCAGTAACTTGAATTTCCTTCCATAGGCTAACATTGACTGGTTTCACTTGGAAATTCTTCTAAGTGTGGAGTTTTGGAACTTTAAAATATTCCTCTAAAATCAGCCGAAATACGAATTTCGATTTACTCACCTGTTATCAGGAGAGACCTCAGTGCTGCATCTTTCAGCCCAGTACTAATCCCGAAAAGTAATTTTAACCGTACTTACCAGTAACTTATATTTTCTTCCATAGGAATCCATTGTCTGGTTTTCAGCAAAAAAGTTTCAAAGTGTTGATTTTTACAAACTACAAATAGTCCTTAAAAATCACCTGTATGACTTAAACGCATTCTTTCAACTGTTTACAGGAGATGCACCAGTGCTGGATCCAGGATCCAACACTGAGTAAGAAAAAGTAACGATAACAGTTTTTACCTGCTAAGTGAATTTCCTTCCATAGGATAACATTGGTGATTCTATGAGAAAAAGTTTCTAAGTGTCAACTTTTAAAATACAATAATATTCCTTAAAAATCACGACTGTAACCAAAACGCTTTTACTCAACTGTTTACAGGAGATGTACCAGGACTGAATCTAGGATCCAGTCCTGTGGTTAGAAAAGTAATCCATAAAGTAACTAATTGCATTTAACTAGAAATTCACATTGAGCTGAATGTTGCATTGTGTTTGAAAATGTGTTGCCCATTGCAACAACTGTAACTACTGTACTTAAAAGTCTATTGCCTATGTGCAAAGTATTTAAACTAAAGTAATTCATTCTGAGAAAGTATTTTTTGTAATGTAATGTATAATGTAATTACAATGTAATTTAAAAAATAAAATCTGTAAAAAAAAATTGTTTCTAAAAATGTAGTAAATCAGTATGAAAAAATTAGTATAACAATTAATACATTTAAAAATTGTCATTTACAAAACCTTTGAAATTCACTGAAAAAACCGTAGGTTTCAGGCACGTTATAGTTAGAAATTAGCATTTAAAAAACCTTTGAAATTCACTGAAAAAACCATAGGTTTCAGACACGTTATAGTTACAAATTAGCATTTAAAAACCTTTGAAATTCACTGAAAAAACCATAGGTTTCAGACACGTTATAGTTACAAATTAGCATTTAAAAAACCTTTGAAATTCACTGAAAAAACCATAGGTTTTAGGGACAGTTATAGTTACTTGGACATTGCACTCGTACAAAACCCGTGAAATTCCCCCGTTATAGTTAGTTCAGCTAACTATAACTCGCGCCCCGCAATGCACTGCTGATGACGTCACATATTACATCACTCATGACATGGTCAGTGACATCACTGATGACATCACTGATGACATCTCAAATGACATCACTGATGACATCATCCACGTGATAATCTGATGCACCTCCTCACACCCTAATATAATCTTTGATACACCCACTCTAAATTACAGACTGCCATTCGCAAAACCATAGACACTCCAACACCAATAACTACATACCCACTCACTGATTCTTAGGTCTACACACACACATCCACTCACTCACCCGTACAGTCACTCATACTTACGGTCACTCAGTACAGGACTATCATATGCACTCTTACTCCTATATAGACACTCAAACAACGCCACTCATCCATAGAGATACTCAGACACCTAGTCAGTCATGCAAATAATTAAACACACTGCCATTTACTCACCTATACAGTTATACACACACCAGCTCACTTACTCATACAAATAGTAGCACATTGTTACGCTCTTATACAATCACTGATACAAGCACACACTCATCCATACAGCCACTATCACAATCACTCACTCTTGCTTATAGCTATTTATATACTCCAACACACATATATACTGCCTTTCACATATGTAGTTACTCACACATGTACCACTGGGACATACATTCACTCACTAACACACTCTTACACACACTTACCCACCCATACAGTCTATCACAGATGCACTCTTGAAACCATCCACCCAGTGAATCACCCACTCACACATCTATGCACAGAGTTGCACACACCCCTCCCACACAAACACTCAGGCACCCATACAGATACTCAGACAAGCATTCAATAACTCATATAGACACTCATTTAGCTATTCACAAACACATGCAGCCACTTACACAGCAACAGACAGACGGATACAGACATTCACCCAGTTTAGTCACTAACCCATGCATTCAGTAAGATACGTTAAATCACTCACTTATAGAGTCAGTCACGCACCTACTAAATCATCCATACAGACACTTACACACCCACTCATTCTTCAATATGTCTTTTCCTATATATATTAAAAATATTTAAACTTTACAGAAACACACAGTCACTGGATGATGTCATCAGTGATGTCATTTGATATGTCATCAGTGATGTCATCAGTGATGTCACTGACCATGTCATGAGTGATGTAATATGTGACGTCATCAGCAGTGCATTGCGGGCGCGAGTTATAGTTAGCTGAACTAACTATAACGGGGGAATTTCACGGGTTTTGTACGAGTGCAATGTCCAAGTAACTATAACTGTCCCTAAAACCTATGGTTTTTTCAGTGAATATATATATATATATCACTTCAACCTCGGCGTGTGAGCACCGAAACGCCTTTCCCCTTCCTTCTTGCAACGGCGGTCCGCGGTGAGGGGGCGAGCCTCTAACTACACAATTCTACGCTGAATTTGCCAAAACAGCAGCCGCGGACACCAAAGCTTTCAGCAAAATTATTTATTTGGCAGATTCAAGACACCTCTCGACGCGTTTCGGGACCAAGTCCCTTGATCACGAGTGCCTTTGCTGTGTCTAAGATTCATTTAAATAACCACGTGATTCAAAACAAACATGAAAAAAAGACTTCACACAATACGGAGTTTCTTCACTCCTACTTATAAAAGTCAAATAAATATCAAATAAATATCACTTGCGGTTATAACATTAGTCATTAACACAAAAAATAATATATATGTTTAGAGATACATTAACACCATTTACTGCTGTATTTTAACATTTCATGTGACCTAATTCATTTCCTTCGTATCCAACTTTATTGAAAACGAACACAGATTTGTGCCTATGACACAGCCTCGCTGTTATCGTTAACTTATACAGCAAATTCAGCGTAGAATTGTATATATATATATATATATATATATATATATATATATATATATATATATATTAAAAAGAGTAGGGCTCAGTGAGGAGACTTGAGGGATCCCCCATTTCAATGGTTTAGCTCTGGAGGAACAAGGGTTCATCCAGACTACCTGCTCTGAGTTCTCCAGAAAGGAGCCCAGCCAGACTAAGGCTGGCCCAGTCACATGCAGTAATCCACTGTGTCAAACTCTGCTGACAGGTCCAACAGCACCAGAGCAACATTACGTCTGGAATCAAGACTGATCTTAATGGATTCAGAGACCTCTAATAGCATTGTGTCCGTGCTGTGCCGAGCTCAGAAGTCAGATTGGGAGGGGTGTGACCGTTTGTTTTCTGCCAAAAAAGTGGTGAGCTGAAGATTCACCACTTTTTCCAAAGACTTGTTGGCCGCTGGCAGTAGTCAGACTGGTCTGAAGTTTTATAGTACTTCAGGATCCGCATTTGCCTTTTTAAGGAGGGGGACCTCATTGGCCTTCTTCCAGGTGTCTAGTATGACACATGAATGGAGTGAGACAAAGAATAGCTCCTTGTAAATTGCGGCAATAATGTTTGCAATAGTCTTAAGGATATGAGGTGGACAAAGGTCTTCTTGGGATCCTGATCTGCAGTTTGCAAACTGCACCCTCAACTCCTCTGTTGTGGGTGGTAGGACGAGTGCCGGTTTTGTTTCAGCTGTAGGCCCTGCTATGTCTCCCAGGCTCGGAAGCAGATCCAGAAAACTAGTATCCCCCGCCCCCGTTTGCCCAGATTATGGTGATCTTATCTTCAAAGAAGTTGCTAAATCCTTAACAAAGGAGTTGATTGCTCTGAGGCAGAAGGACCAGAATTATTGGGCCCATGAAGCTGGAGACAATCTTAAAGATCCCCTTCCTGTTGTTATCGGACTCTTTAATACATTGGGCATAAAAAGAACAGTGAGCTAGTTTTATGTTGTTATGATATACATTGAGTGCCAATTTGTAGCATATTTTCTCTGCCTACTGATAGTCTCGCCGCCAGGCCTTCTCCAGACTTTTACAAGAAGCTCTCTCGAGGGCTAGTTCCTGAGAAAAACAGTGGGTCCAAAGGGCCGTCATTCCCTCCGAGAGGCCCTCATTAGAGCAACTGAGTCAGCTGCTTTCAAGAGCCAGATATTGATAACATTATCGTCCCCTGCGACCTTACCCGTGAGCACTGATCTTGACTCATCACCAACCCTCTTGAGGTCAGGTAAAGATAACTTGTTCCAGTATCTTTTCCCTCACACCTGTGTGGATGATTGACTTTCCTTTGGACCTGCAAAAGGCCAGTAAATAGGAGTAAGAAGTAGTCCGACCAGGTCATCTGCTCAGGGCTTTCCCAGAGTATCGCTATATTAGACAGGATGCCATCAATGGCATGACCTGCTCTATGCGTGGGGCCTGTATCAGCTCATGTTAGGTTGAGTGTGGCTAGGGATTCCAGGAAGTGATGGACAGTGGGTCATCTGTCCTGTCCAGATGTATATTGAAGTCACCTAAAATAGTGAAATTTGCATAGTTAATGCATTTAGGGATTATGGCCTGGTCAAGGGATGCTATGAAGTCTCTAGCGTGAAAAGGATTGTTTGGCACAGGGAGAAATACTAAAGCTGCGGGCTTCTGCTTCCCTCAGTTCCTCCAGCAGAAATGTCTGTCATTTGAAAGCCTTTCTATTATGATGTCAATGCCTCCCCCCCTTTTGCCCACCCTGTCAGCATGCACACAAGAGTAGTTATCGGGGATGGATAACTGTAGATCAGGCATGAAACCTCGTTCACCCATGTTTCTGTCAGGAAGAGGGCATCCAATCCACTCTCCTCTAGCAGGTTATATATATCTAGAGCATTTTTGTGTAATGAGCAAGTGTTAATCAGGGCAGCCTTAAATACAACTGGGTTTGGGGTTGGACCTGGCATGCTTTTGTTCTTCCTGTTGAGAAGGTCTAGCCTTCAATTACTATGAACGCAGGAATTTTGGCCTACACAGTCTAAGACCAAAGGAGTGCATGCTTTGGGATTTCATCCCCTCATACCTCTTAATTTGGATGCAGTATAAACAAGTCTGGGGTAGCCATCTATGGCTAAACCGGCATAGTTGCTGGCGCTGGCCGCGGTCAGGTCACGGAAGGGTGCAGACGAGCTTGCCTTAGGCGCACCTTTTGCGCACCAGCAGCATGAGTCCGCTGCACATCCCCGCTGGGAGCATGTAGATATAGGAGGGGAAGACTCCTCCTCCTTAACGTTAGAGCAATACAGCATGTCCTTTACAAATTGGCGTCACTCTGTGGCCTAAAACCTCTCCTCCTTCCATTAACACTTTATAGTGCCTACTTAAATTCCTGCCCCTTAAAAAAGTATAAAAAATCTTAAAACTACATCACAGAAAAAAGATCATTTTACCAGGATATTATGCTTAAAGTGCTTCGTACAAAGTTAATGGTGCGCTTAAAGTGCTTCGTGTCGAGTTAACGGTGTGCTCAAACAGATTCAAATTCAGCACAGAATCAGTACATTTCAGTTCATCCAAAATTAATACAAAACAGTTTCTAAGACCATTTTTATGCCAGGGAAATACACTGGCCGGGCCTGCATATTCCGACCTGGTTAATGCCTATGTTAGCGCTTCTGTGCTGCAGGCATGTAGAAATAGAAGGGGAACAGTCCTCCTCCTTAACGTTAGAGCACTAGAGCGCATCCTTTACAAAATGGCGTCGCTCCCTGACCTAAAACCTCCCCTCTTGCATTGCCCTGCATGGCTTGATACATTGCAAGGCAGTGAAAATTGCTACCTGGCCTTACTCTTCCTCAGGGAGGTGTTCCATGGGTGGAGTTTGAATGTTCCCAAGCCTCCACCCATGGATTTTGGTGCATTCTCAGATTTACCATCAATGGTAGACCTGGGAATTCACCAAAATGCTACACCTCTCCAGGAGAGGCGTAACGAGGAGAAATATCTATGTTTCTCCTCGCTTTTTTCCTTTTTCATGTGTGCTGAATTCTGCAGCACAAATAGAAAGAGGAAAATGCCTCAGAGGATTGTTTTTGCACAGGAAGGTATCCCTTACTGCATAAAAACAATTCTGCCTACAATGCAGGTACCCTTGCACCATGACACAAGGGTGCCTGCATTGGCGCTAGGCAGCCAAAAGTGCACCACCGCTAGGAAAGGACAGGAATGCCCTGTATAATGGTATACCTGCCCTTTCACACAGCGCAGCAAGGTGACTTGTTGCATTGCACTGTGTGAAAAAATTATAAATATACGCCTCAGTCATGATCCATGGAAACGTTCCCTTGTTTCCTGAAGAACTCTGAAGTAAAATTTTGCCGAAAATTAAACAACACAGAACATAGATATGTCGTAGTTTGAATCTCCCACCCTGCGCAAAGAACTTATAAAAGAGAAAGGAGAAGAAGGCATCCATTGCAGAGACCTAGATGCTTACTCAGTAGACCCAGACACCTGACCCCAAATGGTATGGTACAAGAATTTCATAACCAAACTATAGTCTGGCAGAAATATAAGGCCTGATTTAGAGTTTGAATGATGGATTACTCCATCACAAGCATATATCCTGTAGCCGTATTACAAGTGATATAGGATATTAAGCATTTGTAATAAGGAGGATGGGATATCTGTCATGTTTTTTATGGAGTAACCCATCAGTAAATCAGGCCCATAGTGTCTTAAATATCATTTACTAAAATCTCACCCATTCAAGTTAATAATATAAACTCTGTGTCCAAAGGGGAAATATTTTTTGTAAAGGACATTTCGATCAAAGTATTTCTTCCACATGATATTTTTGCTAATGATATTCTGACATTGCAACCTCCACAACAATATATGTAACAAAGGGATAAAGGGTGGTGAGAAGATGAGGAGGGAATCTTTAATTACAGGAGCTCAACCCAGTCAGGCAATGCTCATTCATACTGATTTACAGAAACATGTCATGGCTATGAATGTAAAAAGAACAATTGATGGACCGAATGCTGAGTAATGTCATACATTCACCCGAGTACAGAGATCTGGGCCTAAATCCATTGTTTTTTGCTTTCCACGCCATTCCAGTTTGGACCCAGCCATATGCAAATTAGTCTCAACCCTGCTCCCCATGGGAACAGTCCAGCCCGAACTGCCAAGCCACGTCCTCCCTGGACCGGAAACAAGCATCCTAAGATGGATTTCTGGGTATCATCCCCTCATCAGCCAGGATAGCTTGAATCCAGTAGCATGGAGAGTATGGGTCCCACGTTTGGGCATACCTGTCCCACTCTGGGTGACAAATGCAAAAATAACAATTGATGAATGGAATTCTGAAAAATGTTAAACAGTAATCCCCAGTACAGAGATCTGGCCCTAAATCCATTGTTTTTTTCCTCACCACGCCATTCCAGTTTGGACCCAGCCATATGCAAATCAGTCTCGACCCTCCTTCCCATGTGAACAGTCCAAACCAAACTGCCAAGCCAGGTCGTCCCTGGACCAGAAACAAGCATCCTAGGACTGGTTTTGGGGGTATCACCCCTCATCAGCAAGGATAGCTTGAATCCAGTGGCATGGAGAGGGCATACCCACGTCTGGGCATACCCGTCCCACTTGGGGTGACAAATGAAAAAAGAACAATTGATGGGCGGAATGCTGAACAATGTCAAACATTTACCCCCAGTACAGAGATCTGGACCTAAATCCATTAGGCTGGACTGTTTCCTGGGGAGCAGTGTCAAGGTTGATTTTCATATGGCTGGGTTCAAACTAGGATGGCGTGGTGAGCAAAAAAATAATGCACTAAACCCAGATGTGTGACTGGGGTGAGTCTTTGATTTGTTCAGCATTCCATACATCATCTGTTCTTTTTGCTATAGCCATAAATGAGGATGTGTATATTGAACATTCTGGTGTTCAGGAAATTAAATTAAATAATTAAATTTAGGTTCCTAGCTGCTACTACTGCAATGTGTTAAGAGGCCATTACACAAGACTGATGGTAGTTACCTTCTCTTCATACTTTATCAGCACTCTTAGCAAAGTTCAGTGGCTAGGTAATGTAGCTAAGAATCAACATAAATCTTCACTACATTCTGGCCTTTTTAAATCTGATAAAGTGGAAAAACTCCTCAGGTGGCAGAAAAACATAGGGAGTCACACTAGCATTGGAGAAATGACCTAGTCCCAAGATCTACTTTTCATCCTTAAGCCAAGTTTCTCTATTTCAGGCAGCCGCGGTCCATGCAGGTAAGAGCGGTGGGGCCTGTGGAGGGGATTTCGACAGACTACCATGAGGGAAAATTAAATAAATAATTAAATTTCCCACGTCGTCGTCTGTTGAAATCCCCCCCACCGGGCCCCACCGCCACACCGCTCTTACCTGCACGGGCCACAGCTGATTACAGGGTGTATTTTTTGGTCTCTGTAGGGCTTTAAGGTCTGCCCTGGGCACCGCAATACAATAGGTGCTATAATTTTGGAAATTTCCTAACGATATCCTTTGATATAGGCAATTTTATATTCCTACATTGTCATAGATGAATCAGTGATTCTTTCTCACATAATTGATAAGCTACATAATAACATTATTGAGATTGCCTCAATATATAATCTGCTCCAGCCTCTGCCAGCATTGATGGTTGAAGTTTGAGTGATCTTAAAAAAAACACTATTTGAGGGAAGCTTTCACACTCTGAAAGCTTCTTAACAAAAGTTGCACCTCAAACGGAAACCAATTTAAGAATGTGTTAAAAATCAGGCTTCCTCACCTTCTAACTAATCAAGTTAATCGGCTAGCTATCTTTCTTGCAGGTTTCATTACTCATTGTGGCCTAAATTGATCCTCTAGGAAGCCGTAAATGATAGTGTGTTATAGATTTCCCTGCATTATTCACTATTTCTTCTTTGGTGTTGGTGTTTTTGCACTTAGGTTTTTATAGTGAACTATTTACTGTTTGTCACATATGTAAGTTTTGGAACGGAAACTCCTCTGAAAGAATAGACTATAAATACTACACCCAAATGGGACTTCAGATGATATATGCAGATGTAAAGAAGCTACTTTCGTTACCAAATATGAGTATAAAGTGCAAACCCTGGCCTCATTATCTTATCACTTAAAATAACCTCAAGAAGATGCAAGATTAGATCTCCAACAGCGTGTTCGCTTTTCTAAATGGTTGAAGTGTATTGGCCATGAGACCGGAGAAGCATTGGGGGTATTAGGCACTCCAAGAACAAATGTAAAATAGCAAAAGTAGGGGCGCGTGGCCTGGCAAGATGGCCGACAGGTCACAACACTAGAGAGCTCCGGCTCCCCAATTACATAATCCTACATCATCCTTACACTGGCAGTGAAAGTTGTATGAATTCTTCTAGAGAATTGCTGGTTGGAGTATGGGGTAATGTTTCCCTCCTGCTGCGGGCCCCCGGAGAGAATGCCAGACTGGAGACAACCGAGGTGGCCTTCTGCACCTCGTGTGTGGCCCTGAGTGTTGTGAAACCCAGAGCAAGCCTGTGAAGCTGGAGGGCACACCTTGCCCGGTAACCTGCGTGGCTGCTGCCGAAAACGCAAGGTACAAGGGTTGCTGAGCAGAGACACGGAGTTGTGGCAGTGCCATGCTGAGAGCCCCAGGGCACTGGCATAGCTAGAGGGGGGCGGTGGGGGCGGTCCGCCCCAAGCGGCACTATTTTGGGGGCGGCGGCCTCACTGCACTGGTGGCCCGTGGCAGCGGTCTTTATAATTTATTTGGGGACAGTAGTGTCAGTGTCCCAGTGGGTCCCAGGGCCGTCAATCTTGTAGCGCGCGTAAGCGCTACCAATGACGGCCCTGGGCATCGTTTTTGGCCAGCCCCCACGTCGTGCTGAAAATGCAGCACGGACGCGCGCCACCGCTACGCGCTCTCGTTGGGAGTGGAATCGAGTCTGGGGAGACTGAAAAGACTGCGCAGGGCGGCGCTGGTCGGCAGGCCGCGGCGCGCGCTTGAGTTGTAGCAGGAGTTGTTGCGGCCACGAGGCGGCCCGCCCGGCCCGGAACCGAATTGCTGCAAATGAGCCTCGCAAAGTAAGTGTGCGTGACAGTGCCCCCTGAAGTCTGTATAATTTATCGGCTATTTCGTTGGCTATGGTATTGGTTTTATAAATTAGCAGCAGTTGTGGCGCGGTCATGATCACCTGCCTGCCTGTGCCCAGTAGATGTTTCATAACCACCCAGGCGGCTCCCTGCCCCTCCAAACCCCTGCAGAGAGGCTGCTCCGCCCCCCCACCCCATCCCCGCAGAGGCGGCTCCGTGCCCTCCCCAGTTCCTCGGTTTGCTAATGAATAACCCTTTTGTGCGTGTTGAACTTACCACCACCACCCAGCCCTGAAAGCTCTGCATCGGCTCCCAGGGATGCAAGGATCAAATTTAAAGCCCTCCACTGTCCACATAGCCTACTGGCTCAAAGGGCCAGCCAGGATACTTCCAAAAATCCCTACCCCAAAATGCTTTGCAGCACCTTGGCAATGGCATGTCAGAATATATTCGCATCCTTCCAAAACTCACTTTAGTACTAGATTGACAGTTTTTTTCTGACCACAAAATGGCAATTTTTTTATTTTTCTGAGCGTATTTGAACCTGTAGCTTTAAAACATCCTTTTGTAGGTGTTACTGGGTTACTTATTCCCTGTGCTCATTTGACGCACTGAATAAATATAAAATGTAGAGAGGTCATGTTTTTCAAAGCAACAGTGCTTTGATGCCAGGCCTCTACGTGCTGCTTTGTCTGTGGCTGTAAAGCTGTCAGTAGGCAGTCAGGGGAGAGTGCCTTGTTTGTTGTCACACCTGGGGCTTTGCAGTGGCAGACTGCAGGACACAACAGCAAGGTGGCTGAGACAGGTGAAGAAGGGAGACTTTAAGACCCCCGCATGTCATGTGACACTCGGAGAGTGCAGAGGTGTGCCACTATGCAGGAAACTGAACCCTGTAGTCTTCAGTGACACACCTCATTATCCAATGTACCTGAAAATGGAGAAGATGATTGGTAATCTAGAGCTTCAGGATGTGACATACACTACATCTATCAGTCTCTGGTGCCTGAGTAGACTAATGTATCCTCTACACGGATCAGTGTTTGACCTCATAGTCACAAGTTTGTATCCTAGCGGGTACGCTTAGCCGGTCGATTAAATGAGAACCATTGAGTTGGATAACAATAAAGATTTGCTGTTCAGTGCGTAGATGTTCCAAGATGTGATCATGCACTTGCTATGTTATAACCTTGGCGACTGGAATCATGCCTTTCTGTGGCTGCAACATTTCCACATAATTATGGATTTACCATACTTGCCACATAATCCAACTTCTGCTTTATAATTTGCAGATTTTAACAAAAATAATTTTGACCGTAGTTCAAACGGATGAAAAGCTTTTACAGCACCACATGTGGTAGACTATGCAATTGTTACCTGTTCGCTTTTCATTTATTGAGTTCTGTATTTAGGTGTTAAATTGGTGCTAATGAGGTGAAACGTTTTCCCAGATAGAATACATGTCTGCCTGGCAGTCAATTCAACTACACAGTGCACTTTTTTTCAACGAGGAATGCAGGTACTTTTGTGGACGGAGTGAAGCTGTCTCTGTGCCCTGAGTGAACCGCGATACCCTGCACCTGCGCCCGTTTGTTTGTGTGGGTCTGCAATCACATGACCTTCATTTGAGGGCCTAGCTGGCTCCACTAAAACAATTTCAAGGTCCTAAAAGTTCATTGCGCTGGCAGAAACATTTTAATCTTAATTTTGAGTTGGCCTGCAATTTCATTGTCAGGGGACTCACAACTTTGACAGGTTGAGAGCAATGGCCCCGAAAATTCTGGTGGTACTATAGTGTGTTTATGGTTCAAAAGAATGACACCGCTAGTGCACAACTGTAAAAACTGCACTGAACAAAAGTCAACATCACAGCCTTTGTAGTGTTTGGAACTGGCTAAAAAAAACCCTGACCGCCTAGACCCCTGCTCCACATTTTACTAAACTTTGGTTATCAGAGATCACATCACACCCCACACTTTCTATGTGTCGGTGCATTCAAGTAATCTTTCGATAGGGGTAGGCCCCTTTTAAAGGGTGCATGGTTATAAATACTAGCCGTAGAGACTGGCAGAATGGCTTCAGCTCAGCTGATGAGTTCACATCAGTAGAAAGATGCACATTTTATTAGAACTTACTTTATTGTACATTACTAGTGCACAGTACTTTTCAGGAGCCCTGAGCCGCGCAACATAGTTGAAGTCGCACTTAACTCGCCGGTGACGGTGGGGTGACTCTGGTCAGTGGTGACGGAGATAGTGTCGCTCATAGTTGAAATGTCACTCATATTTACACTGAAATTCTGAAAATGTCACACTTAGCAATCTGAAACCTTGGCAGCTATGGGAGTGCTGGGCGATTTGCAGCAGAACAACCCCTACGGTAGGGGCCCTGCCACCACTGTGGACTCTACACACGACCGACAAGAGCCTGAGGTAAGAGCTAAAAACGGTTGTCATAAGGGGAGGAAAGGATCTTTGGTGAGCGGTGAGCCTCCTCATTTTGGGGTTTAGAACTGCCCCTGAACATTACCCCAAAAGAGTTCTTTTCACAGGGCTCCATTCCCAACTACCTCAGACCAAGTGCCTCTAGTTTCAGCAGCAGCGAAATTGAGAATAGGTTTGGTTGGTATCTTTAGTTGCAGCAGTTTGCTCCTGTCATTGCTTGACTCTGTATGGTTTGAAGAGGACAGTGTACTGCTTCCCCATTCCCAAGATATTAATGGGCGTTTAGTCATATAACAAAGTATTAAACCTTCCTTCATACACGAGTCCTAATTCACTTCTTCTGTCCTGATGATGGTCCCGTTCATTGGTTGAACGTGGGAACAAATCCTTTACACCTAAAAGTCGAATATTATTAAAGCTGATTTAAGAATAAAGCAATCATTTTTTGGGAAACCCATAGAAAGAGTAACACCATCATAGTGAGAGTATAAAGGAGCGTGGGCTATTCCCTGAAAGAGGACATGTAGAATAAAAGCAAAAAATTGGTCATAGGATATCTGAATCCATTTTGTTATATATTAAAGGAAAATAATAGAAATAAACCAAAGATTCTGTGGTAGAAATGCGGTTGGCCCATTACCATCACAGATAAGGCCGGGAGTCAAGTTTGATTGAGTAAAGTATACATCCTGTAGGTTGGCAAACAAATTCCAGAGCAAATACGTTCCCCCCTCCCCCCCCCACTACCTGCCATGGGCGCCAATCTGAGGGATAGCCCCGGGCGCCAGAAGCTCTAGCTACGACACTGCCCCGGGGGCACCTGAAGGGGGGCCCAGGAGACCATGGGGACTGTGATGGAGGCCTGTGGGCCGCGATCAGCCTTCCTGCTCCCTGGAATTCTGGAAAGATTTCAAAGTGCCGGTCAACTCATTGAGCGCTCCTGGCCAGCTGAGAGTGTGCGGCACCTTTGGGGAGATCTCTTGCGGCACAGAGAAAATGACTGCGCCGGCCTCCCGAGAGTTGCACGCGGCCCTAACGACGGCGAACCTAGAAGTAGGGCGGTTGCACTGGAAGGCATCTATGGTCCTGAGGGCTGCGGGGCTTAAGCTGTGCCCTGGGGACACGAAGTGGATCTAGCAGTGGTGAACAGGACGAAAGTGGTGACATGCTGAGAACCCTTCAGGTGGCCAGGAGTGGTGATCTATGAGCCTGAGAGGCCTACAAGCGCAGTCCACAGTGCTTGCTGGACGTGCCTGCTCTCCAGTCCACAGTGCTTGCTGGACGTGCCTGCTCTCCAGTTCACAGTGCTTGCTGGACATGCCTGCTCTCCGAGGGCTCTGAGGGATTTCCTGCTACGGTTTGGGCCCTGGAGTGCTGCCACCGGGCCGATCACACAGCACGCAACTGAGGCTGCATCGGAGGTGAGAAATGCCACTGCTGGGGTCAGCGAGAAAAAGAAGAACAACAAGAGGGGCCTGCAGAGAGGTGGACAGTGCTGGGGCCCCATGTGGAGGTTCGAGTGTAAGAGCGGTGTGCTGGAGGGAGCCCAATTGATCCTCCAGTGACCCCTGGTGGATGAGACTGAGCAGCTGAACATGGGGATTAAGCAACTTTAGGAACTCATTCAGTGTTGGGCCCCAGGGCTTTCCCTGATATCCAGAGGCGGAAAGGGGAGAGCAACAGGCTGCATCGCACTCTGGATCCTCCACAGTAACCCGCAGAGGGGCACAAACCGGCAGTGGTACCCTGAACTGTGCAGCAAAGAGACAGTCTGCTCTGGCCTCCGGAGAGCTTGGGTCAGCTGGGGACCAGGAGTTGGCCTGGAGGGGCCAGAGTTGGCATGGATTCGAGAGAAATTGAAACCACCTGGGCTTTCATCCTTCTTTGTAATTGAGCCTGCATCCAGAGCATTTGCCCCGATGCCTCAATCGGGGGCCCACCTGAGGCACTCATCGTAAGAGTGCTTAACTATAATGACAGAGATGTGATATTAAGAGCTGCCAGAGAGAACTCGACCCTGCAGTTTGAGGGCCGAAATGTTGCCATTTACCCTGACTATACTTATAAAGTGCAAGAACGCCCCAAGACATTTTTTTTTAAGTGAAAAAAATGCCTTGGAACCATGGGTATCCGAAATATGCTTCTATACCGGCGAAATTGAAAGTCATAGACGCAGGAAAGCCCCACTTCTTTGAGAGACCGGAGGAGGCCTGGACCTGGTTGGATATGACGAAGCCCCCTGGGAAAATTTCCCTGACTGACCAGGAACCTTGGCATACCTCCAGCAGGAGAGGCAAAGGCCGTAAGCAACGTACAGGGGGAAAAGGGCACCACAAGAAGCATCAACTTCAGGTTGATTGGTAATCTGCGAAGATGGCACGATGGTGACAGCAAACTCTGACATGCAACTAGTTGATGAGATGCCGGAAGAGGGCTTGACCGGCAATGAAGGAAAACCAAGTGAGACGCTGAATGCAGAGGAGGCGGTACCAGACACTGGCATATGAGAAAAACACTGAGGTGGCACGCAGGCGGCATTCAGAAGATGGTCCATGGCTGTGGATGCCCTGGATGGTGGGCGAAGTGATAGCGTTGAGAAACGACCACTCGTGGGCAAAGGTTATAAACCCCAACAATGATATGTACAGTGACTCCATGAATAGATGCTAATCTCATATAGTGTCTTACCACTGTGACAGAAAATGGAGGAGTAAAGCTTTCAGGTTGAGGTGGGATGGGGTGAAGGCAGGGTCTGATCGGAATTGGACTGTACTGCTACAGGGCCCTGTCTATTGATTTTTTGGGCATGTGGGTGGTTTATTGTTTGGGTTGCTTGTCCTGGATGGGGGGAGGGAGGGTTACATGAGAAATGTTACCTGTTTGTTACAAGGGGTTTGTGGCCATCCTAACATGTGGACATCTATGTAAATAGGACATCAGAATTTGCAACAAAATTACTGTCACAACTAACTTTAAACTTCTTTCCTGGAATGTGAGAGGACTTAGCACATATAATAAATGGTATTGAGTGTTATCACTTCTTAAATGTCACGGAGCTAGCATAGCACATCTCCAGGAGACCCACTTAACCGAGCCAGAAGCCAAAATGCTTGCAAAAAAATGGAGTGGGCAGACATATTATGCTACCTATTCGTCATTCTCCAGGGGAGTGTTGGTTTGGATAGCCCCAGGGGTACCGTTTACATTGACTTACATGGAGGTAGATGTGGAGGGCCCCAACATACTGGTAGAGGGTACAGTAGAAGGAAAAGATGTTGTGATCATTAATTCATATGGTCCAAATACTGATGATCACTCCTTTTATCCTACACTGAGAGATGGGACGTCAGCTAAGACAGGGATTGATACGTTCTGGGTGAGTGACTTTAATTGTGTAGTGAATGGGACTTTGGTTCGCCACCCTCCCAGACAGGGTACTAAACTTTGGATGGCAACTGGATTAGTAGAGGTCATGTCTCAACTGTCGTTTAGTGACATCTGGAGGGACACTCACCCAGGGCGTCGGAAATATACTTGTCACTCAGCCACGCATGGCACATTTAGTAGGTTGGATCAACTATTGGTGACACAGCAGATGGCCACTAGGGTACATGAGGTAGTATATCTGATGCAATATTTGTCTGATCATGCGCCGGTTGCACGTCAATTCCAATAGAGGGGAAGCCACTGGTCCCTCTATTCATGGCGATTCCCTTCCAAGATTCTGCAGGACCAGGTAGGTAGGGAGACTACAGCGGAATCCCTGACAAATTACCTTTATATGAACTGGACGGCCACCCAGAGTCGAGTGATGGAATGGGAGGCAATGAAAGCGGTGCTAAGAGGTAGATGTGTGGGTCTTTCTTGTGGCGTGCGATGTACCCTCGAGGTAGACCTCCTTCACAAGGAAGAGGCTTTGGCAGACTTACAGAGGCAGCTGTGGGGTGAAAATCATGGGCACGAGACTGAAACAGAGCTACTGAGGCAGGTGACAGATACTAGAGACAGGCTTGAACATTACACATTGAAATCTTACTGACAACTGTTTCACAGAGAGGAAAACTCATCGGGGCAACTCTTGATCTGAATCATTCATCACAAGCTGCCCCGTGCTTCACCTTAAAAATCTCCGAGGGGGTGAGGCGTGAACCCAGAGTGACGTACTGGAGGTGATTTGGGAGCACCTGGAGCCCAGGTGATCTGGACGGAGTGTGAATCTCGTCTATCTGACAGGGATACAGATCCCACAGCAGTCAGTGCAGAAGGGACAAACATGAGGCAGATTTGCAAACCTGGGGGCTACTCCTTGCGTGGTTTGAGAAGGCTGGAGAGGCACATGAATACGAAATACAGGAGTCTCAGGGTTGAGGAAATTCTAACAGCCATGGGAAGTGGTACACATATCTGGGGAGAAGGGAAACTGTACAATGCTTTCTAATGTAATGCTTTGTAATCAAAGGTCCATTTGCAAGAAATTACTCCTGTTGTATAACACATGCGGGAAGATGGCTATATTGTTGGAAACCGTTACTGGTGCAGAATTTATAATGCCCTGAATGATGTAATGAAATAAAAGAACTTCTTAAAAAAAAATAGCAAAATTAAAACACCAAAGCTGAGTATATAAATATTAAAAAGATATAGGGGGGGCGATAGTGAATGATAAAATGTAACTGGTAATCGAAAAAATGCCGTAAAAGGTATCTTTTTTATAGGGATCGTTCGCATTTATTACAGCTCACACTTGCTTAAGGAGGAGGCAGCTCTAGATTCTGGCAGCTAAAGCCCTGTAAGCATAAAACTAGTTCTAGGAAAAAAGTCTTCAGTCCGTTATGTAGGATCATCTAACTGAGCATGGACAATTAGCAGAAATCTACACACACTTAATCATGCTAAATCTTGTCATGTCAAAGTAAACTGATGAGCTCTTTTGAGAAACAAATGTGTATATCCCAGAAATAGAATGGGCGATTTATAATTGAAATTTATAAAGGAATCTTTACACAATGCCTCATTGTGAATTACTTTTTAATTACATCGCATGGGAGTTGGTATTCAAATGTGGAAATTGAATATAAATAATCTGAAAAGCAGGTTTCAGTCGAAAGCAATTAAGGCCCTACCGTATGAACCATGCAATGAAATTCCATATATTGAAATTGTGTGTCCACAGATTCTAACACACATTTGTATTGCAGGATTGATAGATGAATGTGACACTTTAAAAAAATATATATTTACCAATGATATATTTAATAGAAAGTGGAACACATACAATTCATACTACAAACGAATTTGGACATCTTTAAAAAAAACTTGGGGGCATATTTACGTTCCCTGGCGCATCCCTGCATATCAGCAGGGATGCGCCAGGGAAAATGCGTCACGCAAGTTTACCCTTGCGCCACGTCCGATGCGCCGCATTTATAATGCGGCGCATCGTGGCGCAAGGATAAGCAGATGCGTGACGCATCTGCCGGCGGAAGGTTGGCGCAGTGCTGAAGTTGTGTCGCAAGCGCGACGCAACTCCAGCACTGTTCCAACCTTCCCTATCCCTAACATGGTGCGTCAATCCTTACGCCTGCTTGAAGCAGGCGTAAGGATTTGACGCACCAGCGTTGGAAAAGTGACTGCGTGAAATCTTGTAGATTTCACTACGTCACTTTGCCGAGGCGTTCCTGCGCCGGAACGCCCCCCCCGCGCCGGTACACCCACATGAAACCTGACGCAGGTTTCATGTGGTGCAGGGGTTTACTACGTGACGCATCTCCCTAGATGCGTCACGTTGTAAATATAGCGCAACGCGGCGCATGGTTTGCGTCACCGCTGCGTCACGTGCGTGACGCAACGACGGCGCAAAAGTGGCGCAAGGGGCTTGTAAATATGCCCCTTGATGTCTAGGGCTAGGTGAGACAAGGCAACAGCGTTAGGCCACTACCTAATGGTGGTGCCCTATTACCAAAAGGGGCCTGGAAAAAATAGAGCATGGCAAAGATACATGCTTTGTGATGATTTAGCACGTGCTGAGGTAAAGGCCAAATGCTAACTAACTAGCAGCTACTTGACAGTTCACACCACAAAACGGGGATGGGCATACATGAATAATAAGCTTACATGAATCCAAAATGTGATGTGCTGCTTCCAATGCATGATCAATAGGTGAATAATAAAGAAGGCTAAATAGAGCACTTTACCACTGTTAAATGTTAACCATCAAGGGCCGGAATGCATTGATGTTAGGCAATTGAGCATCAGTTAATTTTTCCATGATCATTTACACCGAGAGGAGCAGCTTGTTACTGGGCAGTAAGTGCAATTGAAATTTTCTCACAGTGATTGGTACAAATGATGACACAAAATTGCTTGGTGTTGAGTAAACCTAATTATTCAGACGCAATTTCTTGCCCGATTTCAAGTTTATATAAATTCCCAATGTATTTTGAATTTAAGTAAATTCTTCTTCAGGGAGAACTCGGAATGTACACTCTATGGTACAAACAAAGGAGGACTAACCAGCCGTATTTCTAAATGTGAATCTAGTCACTTTGTCACATTGCTCGAATGTTACCGCAATCATTATACAAAGATTCCGCACTACTCTTCCATCCTCTGGAAACAGAAAGCATAGCAACATGTTTAAATTCAAACATTCCTGGAAATCGCACATCTGTTTTCATCTTAGTCCTTAAATCATTTCAAAAACCGTGTACAAAATACAAATAGTTGTTTTTGTTTGTTCAGTAAGGTCATTATAACAGCAAGATGTATCCACAGTCAATTGTCAAACTTTTTGCATACTCATATGTCCAATTGTCAGTTCATCTTGCATGTAATGCACAATTCAGATAAAAACAGCTAAGAAACTAAACTGAAAAGGAGAAAATTCCCAGCTCTTCACTTGACCATCAGTGGCTAAGCGCTTACCTTCTTTATGTAGCTGGTTGTGGTATGTGGTCAGTGCCGTCTTAACGCATAGGCACACTGGGCAGTTGCCCGGGGGTCCCACTAGCAGAAGGTGCCCCCTGCAGACCAGAATTTAACACTAATTTTCAGTTAAACATTTGTATTCCTGTGAGTTGGTGTGTAGGCAGGGCCCAGTGGACTTCTTTGCCCGGGGGCCTATAATGCTGTTAAGACGGACCTGCTCGTGGTTATCCATTAACCAGTGAGGATAGCTTATTTAAGTCCTGTACTCATCAGCCGCGGCCGCTGCCGGTAAAAGCAGTGGGGCGGTGGGGCCGGCTGGGGGGGGTTTCGAGAGCCAACCATGAGGGCAAATTAATTATTTATTTAATTTTCCCTTGTGGTGGTCTCTCAAACTCGCCCCCCCCCCCCAGCCAGCCCCACCGCTCTTACCTGCAGCGGTCGCGGCTGGTACACATTCCTTATTTTATGCTAAAGCTGGTATGAGGTCATGTGTTTGCTCAGACTGGGCGCCATCTTTAAGGATGTTTATTTTTGGTTGCTAGGATTGTGTAAACAATTTTTCGAATTAGGCATCATGTTGGAATGTGTTTCATTATAGGTATTAAGATAATATCATAGAATGAATCCTAGGCTTTAAAAGGCTTATGTGTAGTGCTATAAAAAGAACAACCTTCTCATGGTTTTCAAGTGTTAAGATGTTTCAGACTTCACAAGTGACAACTATAATCGAATTCATAATTCATACCCTTGGAACACTTTGTGTCCACATTTTTTTTTTTGACAAGAACAATTCCCTTAATAGTTACCTCTTAATTCTGTTGCCTCCTTGGTTTGAGTGCAATACCTGTTCAAGTACCTGAGTTGTGAAACATTTTGTTGTTTCTCAATGAAGTGTTGTGCCACACTTGATTTTGTGTTGTTATTTCATACTGTACTCTTCTGTTCCATAATACATATTTTTATTTTTCACCCTGTTTTGCCCACATACACAAGTCCGCATTGGCATTTGATAAAATAGATGCAGAACATTGTATTATATGTAAAGGGGCGTTTAAGTGGTAACGTGTCGGCCCATATGCACGGTATAATGTTATTGCAGGATGTACAGTTTTGAACATGGTACTGTATCCTCATGGGTACTCCCTGGAATTGTGGTCTTTTTTTTGTTACAAAGTTCCTTAGTGGGATAGGAACAACATGCTACATTATCAATCTTTTTATCTGTGAACACTCAAAGGAAATCTACCTTCCTCTCAATTAATTAAACGAAAACGCATAACATGTAACTCAGATAATTTCAATGAAGTAAAAATTTAAATGTTAGAAAAGTTTCAAAAAAGGGTTACCCCAAGGAAACACCCCCAGGAAACATTCCACAAAGCAGGACAGGGCCTTGACATCCGTGAACAAAACACCTTACTAATTGAAAGAACAAGAACAAAGAACATCAGACTGATAATGACACCTGAATACAACATATTAAAACAATTACAAAACATTATTTGCAAACACTGGACCATCGTAAAAACCAGTGAGAAAAACATTTGAATTCTAGGTGACCCCCCTCATGATGTCTTACACCCATAGCAGGAACCTAAAGGAGCTTTGTAACAAACAAACAAAAATCACAATTGCAGATAGTTAGAGTACCATCTCAAAACTGTACATTCTGCGATAACATGATAAACGTTGCACGAGGGATGATGTGCAAAGCAAGCTTTCAATATCTGTTTACGTTTTTTATTTCCATAGTCAACTATCTTTTATAAGAACACAAATATAGAATAATAAAAGATAGTTGACTATGGAAATCAGCACAGTGCACATAAAACAAGGTGAGGGTCTGCTTCAACAATACACAGAACATGAAACACTACTGTAATAAACTCAAGAAAATCACATAAAAAAAAATAAGGACGGAATGGTAAAGAGAGGTAGCATACATACGAGAAGGTAATGATGCTACAAAGGAGTAGATGGGTAAGGAAAGAAAAGCACAAGGAATTGGAAGCGGAATAGAGCAGGTTGTGTATGGGTCTAGTAGGTGGGGGTCAATCAAGAGATAAGCTTTTGGGGGTGAATGGGAGAGAAAAACTGGAAATGTTGCATTGGCATGTCAGTTCTAAAGGATCCTAGAGCTGAGGGAGACTAAATATGGATATGGGTATGGACATCAGATTTTAATAATAAAATAGCCCTGTTCGGTGAGGCACGGAGAAATCTCTTTTACAATAGTTAGTATAAGACTTCATTGATAAAAAAAAGGAAAGGCAATGAGCTATGAGGGCACAGAAACATGATTTCATCAGCTGGACCCACATTTTACATTTATTTTTACTCCAACCATTACCGGTTTCTAACCCTCAATAATTTTCCCCTGCACTTTATTGGAAGGTCGAGTTGGGCCAACATTTTAAATTCATGTGATTATCATGACAAGTGGCAAAGGATAGGAGGAAATGCTTGGCTATACATCTAGCCAGTTCGGGTTTGTCTAGAATTGCTGAAGGTTTTGAAAGATTATAGATTAACATTTGGAAACCAAAAGTTTGAAAAAACATTTGCTTGAAAGGGAAAAGTATGAAATGAAAAAATGAGAGTCCAAAAACCATTTTCATATATTTAGTTTTATTTTAAAAATAAAATAAAAAGGTATATGCTACGATTAGAGTGATGCTTAGGGATAGGCTAATGATAAAGAATATGGCAAGTGTCAGGGAAAAGGTGACTATTAGGGTCATGGTAAGGATAGGAATATAGTATGGTCGATGGTTAGGCTTAGGTTTACTGGGTTGAATGGATGTTGGTGGGTACATTTTGAGGTTTATATTAGTGAAAGTTGATTAGGGTTGTATTTAAAATGAGTTATGTGGGGGTTAGGGTTATTGTTAGAGTGTGTGCTTAAGGATTAGAGTACTTTTCAGCATGAATGATTACATTTACCAGGAACATTTAAAATTTAAAACAGATAAAAAACAAACGTTTTGCATTTCAATCTTTTGAACATTAGATAGATGACATGTAATTTCAAACTAAATGTGTCACACGTTTTGACTGAAACTTTAGGCATGTATAACTTTTATTTTTGAACTTTCAACCAATATATAACCGTAATTTCATTTTTCCTCTACTACATGAATCCAGGACTGCCTGAATGAACAATGTAAGGAAGAACATTAGATACCAGGAGTAAATAGGAGAAGGAAAAGACAGACACTGGTAGCCAATCCCCTAGGGGAGCAGACAGGATTAGGGGGTTTCCTTTAGAGGAGATATAAGGGACAAGCATGGTTTACTTCTGGTTGACTCGATCTAATTTACATTCTGTTAAAACCAGTATTGGGAGGACAAACAATGAATGCATTTGTGGCTTGGATGCGTGGCAAAGCTGACATTTTAGTAAACCTTATGAAACTGCACATGATGTTTTTAAGAGAAATGCAGACATTAGCTGTGGGAAAACAAAAGAGAGACATTTTAAGTGAGAACAACAGTTCCTTGTATTGGGGAATAGATCTGTGAAAAAACAAAGGTCAGATTCTTATGAAGATGAGCCGAACCATAGTGTCACAGAGACCCAGAGATTGACAGTGACTCAGATTTAGAGGGATAAATGCTAATTTGTATTTTAAAATTTGACAAATTTCCTGTTGTGAGTCTTGTCAGCGGACCATAGTTGCAAGTTATGACGAGACTTTTGGCTTCATCCCAAAACATTTTTGCTGGCTCTATTTTACGTAATTTGAGGCAAGGTAAATAAGTGCTTGGCACAAACACCCTTTCCCACTGTATTAGGAAAGCAGGTTTCTGGAGATGATAATGTGTTTCCAGAAAACTGTGCACTGGAACCACTGCTAAACAGGCCCCAGTGCATGTGCTCTGAGCCCTAAAACATGTTGAAATTGGCTGTACACATAATTGGCATATTTACCTTACATACAAGTCCCTAGAATATGGTAGAAAGTGTGCACGCGGTCCAGTTAGGAAAATGTCACTAGTGGACTGCAGCAGGTATTGTGCCACCACTCGAGTGACAGCTTAAAACATGACTGCATCCTGCCATTAGTAACCTGAATGTGCAGGTTTAAAATTATATTTTGACCTGTCAAAATAACCACTTTTGACAGGTCTATATCCTCCTCTTAAATATTAGTAAGTCACCCCTAATTAGGTATTAATGCAAAATAAGGCATGGTGCATGGTATTTAAAAGTCAGACATGTAAATGTTTAATGTAAAATATGTCCTTACAGTGACAAGGCCCCAAAAGCTATTTTCACTGTAGTGAGGTTAGCTTTCCATAGCAAAGCATTGGGAGTTAAAATTAGAATTAAATAATGTTATCTCTGCTTAGAAACTTGATAAAAAGTAAAATCTTGGCATTTTTAAAATATTTACTATAAATCCAATTCATTGGTAAAGTCAAATTTATACTAAATATTTTACAAAAGCACTTTTAAAAAGTCACCTTTTGCTTGCTAAAGACACTTGAAGCCCATTTGATTGATCTTCCAGCTGTCACCCAGGAGATGACTATGTCCTTGATGAGGTGTGAACTTGCTGCCAGAGCTGTAACAAAGGCCTTGGGTGTTGGGAGGTGTTCTGTTCCTCTGACACTGTGCCCATCTGGGCAGTGCCCAAGAACTTAATTATCTTCAAAGAGGCGTAGCGTCTCTCAGGAAGATGGAGCCAGCGCCTAGGTCTGCCCCCCCCTTTTGCCCATCTATCCAGTCAGACACCAATCCCAGTGGGAGAGTATCTGCCCCCAGAACAAGTTTAGAGTGACCACAGCCTTACTTCAGAGTTAGGGCCTCATTATGAGTTCAGCAGTCCAAAGGACATCCATACCCGTGGTGGCGGTCCAACCACCGCCACACTGTGGGCCCACCCGCAGTATTACAAGTGTGTTGGTCGAATGGCCACAGAACCGCTGCAATTACTGGGGATCCAGGATCCCGCGGCGTGGCGGTTAGCCTGAGTAATATGCTGGTGGTGCCTCTGCAGCACAGCTGAGCATATTATGAGTTGCCTCACTGCCACCCTTTCCATGGTGGTGGGCCAGCCATGAAAAGGATGGTGGAGAAGCAACAAAGGGGGCTTCTGGACCTGGAGGCTCATGGGGGGCACATGTAGAGCCCCATCAATTTGCACCCCCAATTCCTGCATAGTGTGGCATGTATGCCATACCATGAAGGAAGGTGCAGGTGGAGTTCTGAGAGCAGCGGTCAGCCTATTAGGCTCTTCTATGAGCCTGACAGACCCCCACTGTCAGACCGCCGCACGACCGCCCGCCAGACCAGGAATATACTCCTGATCTTGCGGGCAGTCGCACCACAGGTTTGAAAAGTCTGCTGCCGGACTGGCAAACTCAGGAAAAGGCACTTAGACTTTTTAATGGGAGTCAGGTTTCCTATGCTGGCCAATACTGCAGACTGTAGTCAAAAAGGGTTCAACATCATCGGATGCCAGTCAGCTGCTGGAACAGATTTGTTTCTGCAGTGAAGATTGCAGTGGTAGCTGCAGTGAATTCTGGCTCACGAGCGGACACCCTTGGTGGATCGTCTGACAGACTGGTCCCAGTCCTGCAACAATTCTCCAGGCAGAAATTTAGCAAAACTTTTCTAAGTCCCATATTTCTCAGTTTAGGCAGGAGGACTATACTCTTACACAAGCCAAGAATTCCAGTACCTCATGACAGCACTTGGGTGTCACGACTCACTACAACAGAGGCCAGCAACAGGGTCTAGGGCAGGTCAATTTGAAACTGGTCACCTGGGCTCTTTCATGGAAGTGGACTTCTTTCTGCTTTTGTGTCCCTATAGCTTAACAGGAGATCAACCAACTGACCCTTGGAGTCCACTTATTTGTCCAGGGTGCAAATTGAGAGCAGGTCCTGGCCTTTAGGGTTCTCCTCATGGATCTAAACAGCAGGTGTGGTTCTTCTTTTGTCTTCCACAGGTCCAGTAGTGTTTTCAAGAGGGTACTCAGTGGTGCCTCATTGATGCCTGGCACTAGCCTGTGGGTGGATGTGACTTCTGGCCCTTACCTAACTAATAGGGAAAAGGTTCCCGGGTGTAACCTTACCCACATTTGCTGTTGTTTCTATATGCTCTACTGCAAACAGTCCCACAGTGTCTCTCTCTACATAAAAAGAAGATGGCAGAACAGCCCCTCCCTCAATCAAGCCATCAACCATGAACCAAACAACATTTGTAAAGCGCAACACTGTCACCCCTAGGGTATCTGCAGTACTTTCGCAACATCACCTAGAAAGTACCTATTGAAATCTTAAAAAATAAACCTATTTATATCTGTTTGTCAAGTCAAGCTTTTAGGTTTGAAATGAAAATATGGTTTCCATAGGTTGAATAATGTGCACTGTCTGAATAATGGAATACATATTTTTGTTAATTGATTTTTACTGAAGATTCAAAGAGCAATACCAAAGAGAAATAACATTTGTGAAGAAATGTATACATCAATAAGTGTTGCAATTTTCAAAAAACATATTTATGTAAGAAAAAAGATAGTTTTGTCATTTTATTTAAAAAGAAAGAGATGATAGAAGGAAAAGGAAAGTAGGAAAATAAGCAAAAAGGACTGGGAGAGAGAAAAGAGGCAGGGAAGGGAAAGGAAGAGAGAAAGAATTGACAAGGCTAAGCACATTATTGAAAAGCAAGATTAGTAGAAAATATTGTATGTAATAAATGATGTGAATATTTAAAAATTGAATTTTTTTATATAAAAGTACAATTTGACATATGAATGCTATCTTTAACTGAAAAAAACATTCAGTAAGGATTGTTCAAATGTAATCCATCGTGGTGCGGGCGAAACATGGAAATCATTAATCAGGGCAAAAAATTGCTGAATCAGAAAAGCGGCGTGATAAAGTTTAAAATCTGGAAATCTTACACCCCCTTCATTTTTTGGGTGTTTGAGTTTTAAGAGGGCAATACGTGGATGTTTATTTACCCATAGGAATTTTGCATATGGAATTAATCTGCTCAAAATAACAATTAGGGATCCTAAAGGGTAGCATAGACATTGTATAAAGAGCATGTGCTACAATCAACATTTTAATGGTATCGAGTCTACCCCACCATGATAAATGCAGAGGAGAACACTTTGAAATTAATGTTTGTAATTTAGTTTTTAATGTCACAGAATTATGGCTAAGTTTGTTAGATATGTTGGAAGAAAACCAAACACCAAGATATTTAATTTTGGGGGGACACCATTATAAATTAGTATTGGCGAACATATATTAGTAACAAGAGGAGTTCAAAGGTAAAATTTCAGTTTTGAAAAAATTAAGTTTGTATCCAGAAATGCTAGACTATAATGTAATCTCCTGTATAAAAGCGACCAGGGAGGTCAAGGGGTTGGGCATATATATTAGAACATATCCGCGTAGGCAGATGACCTAACCTCTAGGGGATTTTATTTAAATCCGGAGATAAGTGTTTTTCAACATATGAGTTCAAGAAATGGTTCTAGGCAAAGAACAAATAGTAAAGGGAACAGGAGGAACCTCGTCTAGTACTTCTACATAGAGTAAAATGAGGGGGAAAACAACCATTGACCAAAACACTAGCATGGGTGTTGGGTCAAAGCTAAACCAATGAAGAGTGGTGAACACAAATTGGCAGTTAATGTGGTCAAAAGCTTTTTCAGCATCAAGGGATAGGGCCACAAAAGGGATAGTGCTTTTTACAGCCAGCGCAAGAATGTTAGAAAACATCCTGGCATTGTCTGCAGCCAGTCTTCCCTTAATAAAGCCAGATTGATCAGATTTGACAAGAAGGGGTACAAAGGTTTCTAGGCGGATGCAAGGATCCTGCCATAAATTTAGCAATTATAATTGATCAATGAAATGAGTCGCTAATTTTTGCAAAATATGGGATCTTTGTCAGGTTTGGGGAAAATGACAATCAAGGAGCCAATAGCTTTCAAACTCAAAAGAAGTGAGTTAAAAAGTTGTAATAATTTGGGGGCAAAAAAATGCATAATGGGAGGAAATTAGTTCAATGGGGAATCCATCTTGACTAGGTGCCATGGCTCTTTTCAGGAATTTAATAGCGTAATGTTAGCCTCTAATTCCTCAAATAGATGTGAAAGAGAGGTGGGTTTAGGGAGACCTTTAAAAAACTGTAGTATGTTAAGTTCTGATGGGGCAGTGCCTTCTGTATATAGTGTTTTATAATAGGATTGGAAGGTGCTGGAGATGTCAGAATCAGAAATCCAAGTGGGATTGGAAGATTCATTTAGAATGGGACCTATATTGTTAAGTTCTGAATTTATTTTTAAGTAGTTAGTCAGCATTTTACCAGCTTTATTCTGACCTCCGTGAATTTAGATTTAACTTCAAGAAAGGTGTCACATGCATCAATGGTAGGAGGTTTGTTGAGATTAGTTTTGGCTTTGATCAATTCATGTAAAGTCAAGGAAATTTTGGAAGTAAAGTAAGTATGTCCAAGTGCTTTAATTTGTTAAAATAAGGTTAGATATTGAGAATGTAACGTTTTTGGGGGCAGAATAAGCTATAGTGAAAGCTCAAATCTTGCTGGATTGGTTGAATTGAAAAAATTCCCAAATAAAAGCAGTAGCCTAAGTTATAAAATATGTATCAGTCAATAGGGAAATATTAAATCTCCATCTGCCAGTTTTGGAGTCAGTATGAGATAAATCAGAGGAGGACATTACTGGTGCATGATCTGAGATCAAAATGGAAACTATTTCTGATGATTGAATAGAAGGGAGTAAGGGTTTGGTAACTAAAATATAATAAATTCTGGACATTGTCTGATGTACATTAGAGAAAAAAGTGTATTCAAACTTATCAGGATTAAAAGTTTTCCAAACATCAAACAATGGTTGAGAAGTAATGGCTGATTGGAATGCCTTATGAGAAATGTCTTGCTTAAATTTGCATGAGACTTAATATCCAAAAAGTGATCCAACCATTGGTTAAAGTCACCCACCACAATGATATTAGGGGTATAAATATTAGTACTTTTTTCTTTAACATTAGACCAAACATCAAAATTGGGTTTAACTGGGCCATAAATGTTTAACAAGGAGATATTTTTTATTATGAATGATGGCATGAACCAATATTCATCGACCATTAGTATCACATTCAGTGGATAAAACTTGTACTTTTAAAGCTTTATGGCAAAGAATGGAAACACCACCCTTGTGATTAATAGCTGGAGAGAAAAAAACCTGGCCAGCCATTTGCCATTTCAATTTAACCGATTCCACATCATTACAGTGAGTTTCCTGTAAAAATACAATTTGGTAATTTAAATTAGACAAATGACAAATTACCTTCTGTATTTTAACCAGATGCCCAAATCTACCGATGTTTCACGAGACAATGTTAAACATATTGGAATACACAAGGATAAGGGTACAGGAACATGGATGACAAGCTGCAAAAATGGAAAGGAAAACAAAATGACACCATATATTAAAACAACATAGGGCATGACTTAAGTGACAAAATTATATTGGAAGACATTTAAGCACTCACATATCGGAAGTAAAAAAGGAACAGAACATAAGGAAGGAAGAAGATATAGGAAAGGAGAAGAGGCAGATCAAGGATAACAATCCAGATCTGAAAAGAAAAGGGTTGAAGATTAGCATCAGACATGTTGACACTATAACAGGAACAACAGCAGAGAAAAAGTAAATGCAGGTATGAAGTAAGAAGCCATGTATTGAACAAATGTAGGGGGAAAAAAAACAAGCGCAAGCCAAAAACTTCTTACGATTTCCAAACATTAGTGTCCATAGCATGAGATGTAATAGTTTGAAGAAATGCTTTTAATTTAACAGGCTCATCGAAAGATCTTGTGGTGCATTCATATGTAATTTTGCATATGCAGGGATGAAGGATGCTGTATCGTAAGGTGAGCTGTCTCATTTGAGGTCTTAAATCAAGGAACTCCTTTTGTCTGGCATTTGTCATAGTGGAAATGTTTTAGGAAAATAATATATTGTAGCCAGACCAGACAAGACAGTCACAAGACAACATTTTCCATAGCAACTTTCAAGACGTTTAGAAGGTCTGTAAATTAAAAAAATAGCATAATGATTTCTCTACTTTTGGAAGACTGAGGTCGTCGATGGCTCATAAGATGAGCACGCTAGATGTTAAGAGGAGTAGTAGGAAGTCTAAGAAGCTCTGGTAGAAATTTCTTCAGGGACTCAAGTAGATCAGGAACCTCAAGAGCCTCTGGCAGACCATACAAGCAAAGTGAAGATTGTTGCGACGATTCCTGTTTTCAAGATCTTCCATACACTCCGTAGCTTTAGAAATTCCTGCTCAAGGACAGGAATTTTAGTAGTTAAGCCTTGAAGAGAACTACCACGTTGCTCCATTTCCATGATTTTACCCTCCAAAAAAATCCATTGATCCTCAATTTGTTGACATTTTTCAATAGTGGCACACATAAAAGGTTTTAACCCTCTCAACTCATCAAAGATGGTGTCCAGAACTGGATTATGAGAGGACACAATAGGTGATGGAGGGTCATTTGTTGCCGTCTTTGGTTTTGTGCTAGATGAGTTGGCTTTAGCAGTCACGAGGAGGTCACTGGCCATCTTTACCTAGTGTACAGTATGACGATGAATGGTCTTAGTGGAATTTGTCCTGACCATAAAATATAGTAATGTCACAATAGTAGGTTAAAGACAGGAAATGTATGGTAAAAACCATGAAAACTAGAGACGAGCAGTGAACCAGTTGTAAATAATCTTGCTGAGCTTGGCAAATATATGATAAGTAGACTCACAGCATCGACTTATAGTAAGGTACCATGAAATCATCAGAAAAAAAGTCACCATAGTACATAGGCCATATGAAAAAGGTATGTTTTGAGGCAAAAAAAGAGAGAGAAGCTGCGTAGGCTTACATAGTTCTTCATATTATGTAGGGAGTTGTACCAGAAGTAATAGAACAGAACCAGATATCATAGCTAAGCCTTCAGGCCATTCCTTCAAGGAAATTAAATGGAGATACGTTAAATAAAGCTGTGGAACATGAAGGAAGTATGTAAGAGGAGGAAAGGCAGCCATGAGTCTGTCACAGTGTGAGACTTGGAGGCATGAAGTGTGGTGATAATCAGGTCACTCCTCAGATGGGGAAGAAGAAAAAAACAGTAAATGAGAAACATGGGTGATGCACTGACAAAATGGCGGGCGCTCATATTATTTTCATGAATCACTGCCGCAGCACCAGGATATGAAGGAGGCATGTAGAGGAGGCAACCAGGAGATTGTCACCAAGTAAAACTAGGAAGGAGGAAGTGTAATAGTATACCAGCCATTCCTGAGGATATTGTAGAGGAAAGATTCTGTGTATGGAAAGCGGGCTGTGCGCTGACAAAATGGTGACCGCCCGCGCTATTTACCAGAATCACTGCAGCAGCTCCGGGCCACGAAAGATGAGCATGAAGAGGACAGCCAAAAGACTATCATGCCGAGAAACTCAGGCAGGGCCTCAAGGCCTGCCTTGAAGCATGTTGCATTGCTGCAAGCTGGCTAAATTACACTGACAAGCTCCGCAGAGTGCCCGAGCTCAAAGAACTGCTGCTGCTGCCATCTATGTTGGCGCTTCTGGAAGACATTTTATGATTGTGAAGGAATTCTTCCTTGCTTACGTCTTTGAGCCTTTTTAAACTTAGCAGAATTCACAGTTGACCACTTCCACTTTTATCTCTGATAAATATTTGAGAACACAAAATGTGTGTTCGGAAACATAGACACTAAGGGGTCGATTCCGATTCGGGCCGGAAAACGTACCGACTGACTCAGAGCCGGAATTCATTCCGACCGACACGTACCGGTGCAGCCCGACCCACAAAGTACAATGAGAAGCGTGCAAAACCCGACCGACTCGTACGGAACACAAGCCGAACGACCGAGCCGCGTGGAAAACAGCAATCCGGCCGGAAAAACACGCGAATCTAACCGACCGACACGCACCTGGAACAATCCCAAACGAAACGTACCCGCGAACTCCTACCCGCCAAGTACGATGCAACGCGTGGAAAACACGACCGAGTCGCACGGAGGACAAGCCGTACGACCGACACGCATACAAAACTGCGAGCCGAACCAACCCAAAACACCGTGACCAACGCGTACGCAGCATAGAAAACAGCACAAACACAGCGTGAACGAATCGGAGAAGCTCGTACGAGACAACTGCAGGGTTCGACTCGGTCACAAGAACGTCTCCTACATGCACGAAAAGTACAAAGGGAAAATACACAAAAAAGGCCAAACCAGCAATTACAAAGCCAATAAATACTGAGGGGGGCAGGGAACAAAGACACACCCACAACTCCACCCATATAAAGGACACAAATCCCTACCATGATCCTTTGCAAATTCAAATTACCTGCCAGCACTCAACAGACAGCAACCACACACCCACAGCTCATCCATCACACAAGCCACACACCATCAGCACCTCAACAAATAGCAACCTCACATACACCCAGCAAAACACACACTCACACACCTTCACCTGCACACCAACACACACATCACTCACCATCACCACCCATCACCATGCCCCCAAAGAAGAATCATAAGTTCCTAGATAGTGAATTGGAAGTCCTGGTAGATGAGATCCTCAGGGTAGAGCCACAGCTGTTTGGTACACTGGTCCAACATACACCCATGTCGCAGAAAACCAAGATGTGGGAGAGGATCATCGACAGGGTGAACGTACAATCACCATGTTTGCGCACAAAGATAGACATCCAGAACAGGTGGTATGACGTGCGCAGGAGGGTCAGAGAGCTGTTGAAGAAGGACTACCTCTTGAGCCAACACACCGGCAGTGGCCCTCCTGCCAAGCCAGTATACCTCAGGCCCTGGGAGGAGAAGGTGCGGGCCATCCTACCACCAGTGAGCGTATATGGACTAGAAAACATCCCAGAGCCTGGTGAGTACACAACAAATGTACACAATATTGTGCGACAATACACACACATCACTGTCAAGGGGAGAGTCAAACCATGCACCCTTAGCAAATACACAGCAACCAGAACAGAATCATCCCAAAATGTGTATGTCAGTCAGATAAACACAACACATGCCATCTCATAGTGACATGTAACTGTGTCATCACATGTACAAACACAACTACAACTACAGCTAGGCAGTGGCACAAATATAACTAACAAACACATCCAGACATGTAGCCATCACTACAACACCACCACACAGTGAAGCCCACTGAAAGAAAGGAATTCTGTGTATGCTGGGCAAGTCAGTGTAGCCAATAGCATCATGGGAGTCGTAGTCACAGATATTGCCCACCCTCACAATGCGCACATCAACACCACCATGAACCATGCTCACATCACAGTGAGTGGAAAACAACTGACAAGATGGCTGACACTGGCTACTGCTGTGGGGAGCACAAGGCCCTGCTGGGAACTGGCCACCAACTAACAGCAGGACACCACTGCCAGCCATCTTGCCATTGCTCTCACACTCACACACAGTGAAGTCCACCCAAAAGCAAGTAAGTATGGGCATGCTGGGAAGTGGGGTGGAGGCAATAGCATGATGGGAGTGGAAGTCACAGATATTGGTCACCCCCACAACTGTCCCATCAACACCACCCTGAACCATGCGCACATCACAGGGAGTGGAAAACAACTGACAAGATGGCTGACACTGGCTACTGCTGTGGGGAGCACAAGGCCCTGCTGGCAACTGTGCACCAACCAACAGCAGGACACCACTGACTGACATCCTGAAAGACAACTTGCACTCCCTGCAATGGAAGCACGTTCCATGGTGGGATATCGGGCGGGGTGGAAAGGAGGACTCACAGCACAGACCATAGTCACCAGCAGCTCCACCCACACACCCCCCTAACACAAACTCCACACAACTCACCTGGGAGAATGCATTGCCTCACACTCCAATCAAATATCCCACAAAGAACCACAACCCTGGGTCATGCTGTGTGAAGCACAGGGACACACATGGGACCTGTAGCAGAACTAACCCCAGGATAACACTGTCAGCCATCTTGTCAGCACAGGCACACAACCCCACAGGGAAGCAGAGTCAAAGGGAAGGAAGCATGGGCATGCTGGGAAGGGGGTGGAGGCAATAGCATGATGGGAGTGGTAGTAACAGCTCAACATCCCCCACCCACATGGCCCAGCAAGCTCACACTCAAGCATGCACACCCCACAGAGAGTGGAAAGCCCCATCAAAGATGTCTGACACTGGTGCTCTGTTGTGGGGAGCACAAGGCCATGCTGGGAACTGGCCACCAACCAACAGCAGGACACCACTGTCAGCCATCTTGCCATTGCTCTCACTCTCACACACAGTGAAGTCCACCCAAAAGCAAGTAAGTATGGGCATGCTGGGAAGTGGGGTGGAGGCAATAGCATGATGGGAGTGGTAGTCACAGCTCAACATCCCCCACCCACATGGCCCAGCAAGCTCACACTCAAGCATGCACACCCCACAGAGAGTGGAAAGCCCCATCAAAGATGTCTGACACTGGTGCTCTGTTGTGGGGAGCACAAGGCCATGCTGGGAACTGGCCACCAACCAACAGCAGGACACCACTGTCAGCCATCTTGCCATTGCTCTCACACTCACACACAGTGAAGTCCACCCAAAAGCAAGTAAGTATGGGCATGCTGGGAAGTGGGGTGGAGGCAATAGCATGATGGGAGTGGTAGTCACAGCTCAACATCCCCCACCCACATGGCCCAGCAAGCTCACACTCAAGCATGCACACCCCACAGAGAGTGGAAAGCCCCATCAAAGATGTCTGACACTGGTGCTCTGTTGTGGGGAGCACAAGGCCATGCTGGGAACTGGCCACCAACTAACAGCAGGACACCACTGCCAGACATCTTGCCATTGCTCTCACACTCACACACAGTGAAGTCCACCCAAAAGTAAGTAAGTATGGGCATGCTGGGAAGTGGGGTGGAGGCAATAGCATGATGGGAGTGGTAGTCACAGATATTGGTCACCCCCACAACTGTCCCATCAACACCACCCTGAACCATGCGCACATCACAGGGAGTGGAAAACAACTGACAAGATGGCTGACACTGGCTACTGCTGTGGGGAGCACAAGGCCCTGCTGGCAACTGTGCACCAACCAACAGCAGGACACCACTGACTGACATCCTGAAAGACAACTTGCACTCCCTGCAATGGAAGCACGTTCCATGGTGGGATATCTGGCTGGGTGGGAAGGAGGACTCACAGCACAGACCATATTCACCAGCAGCTCCACCCACACACCCCCTAACACAAACTCCACACAACTCACCTGGGAGAATGCATTGCCTCACACTCCAATCAAATATCCCACAAAGAACCACAACCCTGGGTCATGCTGTGTGAAGCACAGGGACACACATGGGACCTGTAGCAGAACTAACCCCAGGATAACACTGTCAGCCATCTTGTCAGCACAGGCACACAACCCCACAGGGAAGCAGAGTCAAAGGGAAGGAAGCATGGGCATGCTGGGAAGGGGGTGGATGCAATAGCATGATGGGAGTGGTAGTCACAGCTCAACATCCCCCACCCACATGGCCCAGCAAGCTCACACTCAAGCATGCACACCCCACAGAGAGTGGAAAGCCCCATCAAAGATGTCTGACACTTGTGCTCTGTTGTGGGGAGCACAAGGCCATACTGGGAACTGGCCACCAACCAACCCCAGGACACCACTGTCAGCCATCTTGCCATTGCTCTCACACTCACACACAGTGAAGTCCACCCAAAAGCAAGTAAGTATGGGCATGCTGGGAAGTGGGGTGGAGGCAATAGCATGATGGGAGTGGTAGTCACAGATATTGGTCACCCCCACAACTGTCCCATCAACACCACCCTGAACCATGCGCACATCACAGGGAGTGGAAAACAACTGACAAGATGGCTGACACTGGCTACTGCTGTGGGGAGCACAAGGCCCTGCTGGCAACTGTGCACCAACCAACAGCAGGACACCACTGACTGACATCCTGAAAGACAACTTGCACTCCCTGCAATGGAAGCACGTTCCATGGTGGAATATCTGGCTGGGTGGGAAGGAGGGCCGGATGTCAACCAAATACAACCAATGCAGACCATGTACACACCCCAACATTCACATAGAAATGCCCAAATAATGCAGGACAATGTGCTACACCAATATCAACCCCTGACTGTGACAACTTAGGACAATGCAATGTACAGGCCCGCATCCAGAGGCACAGTCACAACTGTCAGGTGTGTCAACCATTGATGCCTGCAGAAACATAACATACATTGTGTGTGTCTCCCAAAAACAGGTGATGATGGGGACACAGCAGCAGACGCTGAGGAGTCCCCGTCCCAGGCTCAAGAGGATATGGAGCTCACTGGTGTGGAACAGCCTCTGCCCTCCTCGGATGAAGAAGACCCACCTGGCACCTCTGGAGCAAGTCATCATGCAGCACCAGCAGGACCACCAGCTGCACCCCCTGCACCCACCCCTTCAACGACTGTCAACACACATACCACCCCTGCCGACATGGACAGACCAAGGAGCACCACCAGCACAGGGACCATGGACCAACGTGGGGCCATGGACACCAACACCACCAACAACCCCCAAGGGGGCCCAGGGTCACCTGTGCGTGCCACCTCAGGTACTGCATGTGTCACCAGGGGTGGTGGGAGGGGTGGGAGACATAGGTCGCTGCTCGCAGAGGGGTCTGGAGTGCATGATGACCCACAACTGGCACGCATAGCCGATGCGTACCAGTCCAGCACCGGAGAGCTCAGCCAGGTAGTGGGGCTCCTCATGGACATTAAACAGCAGGAGGCTGCCCATCATGCCCGCTTGGACTCACACATGTCCCGCGTGGAGTCCAAGTGGGACACACTGCAAGAGATGACGGCGGTGCATAGGGACATATTACAATGCCTCCGCCAGATGAGCAGCAACCAGTCAACACCTCCCTGTGTGCCCACAACATCTGGTGCTGAAACAACTGCAACTGCCACAGGGAGGGAGGATGACTCTGGCGGAGAGTCCCCTGCACCGCAGCAGCCTGCACTTGAGGGTCCCCCCCAAAGAAGAGGGGTCGTCCGAGGAGGGGCAAGTGAGAGGCCGATGGCCATGTGCAACCCCCAGGAAGCCAAAACCTGTTCTGGATAATCACCTTTGTGCGCAAACTGTTCACCCTGTTGACTGCAACACAACTCCCCCACATGACATGGGGAGTACAAGTTGGACCAATGTCTCAGATGACTGTGGACCTGATACAGGACATTTCTGCTACCAGGACTTCCAATTCATCTAGGAACTTTGGATTGCAATCAAAATGTACAGCACTCACCATCCTGTGCGCTATTCACACACATGTATGACAATAAACACACTAATACACCATACCTGCCTCTGTCGTGATTCCAACGTGGTTTCTGTCATGGAGATGATGACCAGTGAAATTACACTGTGCATGCTAACTGCTACAGCAAGTACAACACAGGCATGTGAGTCATGGCAACGTGACACATATGAGGGAGACACACCACCAGGGCTACACAACAAATACACACCTAGGCCATCTGACTCATTGCCTACACTGATGTTGCCAGGAAATACGGTGCAATGCACAGACACAACACCTATTCACAGTCTTAGTCAACTAGCCCACTGGTGCAGTAAGCAAATGTCAGTCAAATGTGTGACCACAGACAACGCACATCACAAAGTGAAGCACAGGTTTATTACACATTTGCAACATGTTGTAACCACTACAGATGCAAGGTAATCCCACCTGGCAGCGGGCACACAGTCAACAAGTGTAGAAGGAAGGAAGTCCATGGGTGTGGTGCACATCACCTGTAGGGACACGACAGCTACCACCCTGGAAGTCGAATCACGGTGTCAGGGATCACAGTTGACCAAACGACTCTGAAAGTACCCTGTGAAGGACAGAAATGACACACAGTCAAAAGCACTGAAGAACAGGACAGAACTGCAATACTCATGCCCAATACATGTCACAAGATACCCACCCAGAACCAAGTTAGCATGTCAACACTGTTGGGGAGTACAGACTACCTGTAAGGACACATCGCTACACGCATACAGTCATGTAGCCCATGGACACACTCAAACAGCACCAGAGCACCACCAACACATATCATGCAAACTCACATCATTGACATGACATCTCTGGATACTCACATTCAGCTGAAGAAGTTGGTGATGAGCTGTGTGCGGACATCACCATCACCATCATCAGCATCATCACTGGCATCGTGGTCCAGGCCAGGATGCTCCACGGGTGGCGGATGTTGGTCATCGTCATCCAGGATGAGAGGCAACTCCTTCCGCACTGCCAGGTTGTGTAGCATGCAGCAGACGATGACAATCTTGCACACCTTTGCTGGGGCATATGGGAGGGACCCTCCTGTCTTGTCCAGGCAGCGGAAGCGGCTCTTCAGGAGACCAAATGTCCACTCAATCACTCTCCTCGTCCGACCATGTGCCTCATTGTAGCGCATCTGGGCTGGTGTCACAGGGTTCCTGAGGGGCGTCAGCAACCACGGCATGTTGGGGTATCCAGAGTCACCTACATACAGACAATTGCACATTAGCTGAGTTGGAAAAGAGGGTGGAACACTACATTGCAGAACACACACAATGGTACAAAGTCAGTACACACCAACAAGCCAGGCACGCTGGTTCCGCATCTGTGACATCATCCTCGGGATGCGACTACTCCTCATCACGTAGGCATCGTGTGCAGAACCAGGGAAACGGGCACACACGTGTGAGATGCTCATATCTGCAAGACAGACCACCAGTGCATTGACCGAGTGGTAGTGTTTGCGGTTCCTGTATGCCTGCTCTTGGGCCTGTGGTGGTACCAAAGCCACATGTGTCCCATCAATGGAGCCAATGACATGCAGCATCCTCCCCAGGGCATAGAAGTCACTCTTCACGCCAGTGAGTTGTTGGAGTCTAGGGAAATAGATGTACTGGTTCAGGTATATCAACATAGCCTCCAAAACATCGCGGAGCACACGGCTGAACATGGTCTGTGACATCCCACCAGCAGTCGCCACAGTGTGTTGAAAGGTACCGGTGGCAAAGAAGTGTAGGGCTGCCATCACCTTCACCTTGGGGGTCAGCGCTGTAGGGTACGGCCGGCCAGGTTGCAAATGTGGTGCCAAGCGCACTGCCAAATCCTCAATCAGCTGCCTGGTGAAGCGGTACCGTCGGATGCTGTCACGTTCCACCATCGTTGCCAGGTCAGGGAATGGTCTAAGGACAGCTGGTGCCCTGCAGTGCATAGGTGAAGAAAGCAAGATTGTCAGTCACCCCACATATGTGGCATTGAACACACTCAATATCACATGATACATCATTATGAGGCACAAGTACATGATGTGTGCAGTTCCGTAAGGACATGTATGGCACATACATGGCCAACATCTAACATCACAGTTCAACAAGTGGCATTAATAAGTCCCAGGTTGTGCCCTTGGATATCATGAGGCCTTGTCACAGTTCCCATCTCCTGCTGCCACGTTACAAACACACCCCACAGTGACATGTGAGGACAGATGTGCCCCAGGCATCACAGCTCAACGACAGGTAGATTCCCAGGGACCCTGTATTGCCACATGGACACTGGCATGACATGGTGTATCATGTATACACCACAGCAAAACAACCATGACCCCCACAGGTAGTGGTCCCTGTTGCCTCGGCAGGACAGACATGGACGTCTGTGACACACACACGCACAACATCAAACTCCATGCACAAACAACGTGGATGTGGAGACTGTCTCCCATTGTGCACATGAAATCAGAGACATTGTAAACACAACATGCACACAGACTGTGGAGGACCATCACTATTGTGCCAATGGGTCACCCTGGGTTAAACATACCGTCCCACATGGGACTCAGGGGTATGTGACATGACATACACATACACCACCGTGAAATGTGACCATGCCACATGCTCAGATATGAACAGTTGCACATCACAGTGGTCATGTACACGAAACACCAAGGATTCTGTCCCCATGAACACGTGCACAGCCTGGGGGTGGCTGACTCCAAGTGACACCCACAGAACAACATGTTCACCCCCATACACGGAATAGGTAATGCAGCCTTACATGCCTTAGGATACAGTTTGGACAGGCAGTGGTGTTGTAGGTGTGCCCCTCACTCCCTGGGAAGTATATGTGGCTGGCATATGTTCACCTGTGACAGGCATGGTGACATATGCCAGTGACTTGTACAGGGACGCGTTGGACAGCAATGGATCGATCGGTGCGCACACATTGGCCATTGCATTCAATGTGTACTGGTACGCGTTGTATTCGCAATACGCGTTGGACAGCAATGGACCGATCGGTGCGCACACATTGGCCATTGCATTCAATGTGTGCTGGTACGCGTTGTATTCGCAATACGCGTTGGACAGCAATGGACCGATCGGTATGCACACATTGGCCATTGCATTCAATGTGTGCTGGTACGCGTTGTATACGCAATATGCGTTGGACAGCAATGGACCGATCGGTGCGCACACATTGGCCATTGCATTCAATGTGAGCTGGTACGCGTTGTATTCGCAATACGCGTTGGACAGCAATGGACCGATCGGTGCGCACACATTGGCCATTGCATTCAATGTGTGCTGGTACGCGTTGTATTCGCAATACGCCGTTGGACAGCAATGGACCGATCGGTGCGCACATTGGCCATTGCATTCAATGTGAGCTGGTACGCGTTGTATCCGCAATACGCGTTGGACAGCAATGGACCGATCGGTGCGCACACATTGGCCATTGCATTCAATGTGTGCTGGTACGCGTTGTATTCTGCAATACGCGTTGGACAGCAATGGACCGATCGGTGCGCACACGTTGGCCATTGCATTCAATGTGTGCGGGTACGCGTTGTATCCTGGGTACGCGTTGAACAGCAATGGACCGATCGGTGTGCCCGGCCGGCCCATTGCATTCAATGTGTGCGGGTACGCGTTGTATCCTGGGTACGCGTTGAACAGCAATGGACCGATCGGTGTGCCCGGCTGGCCCATTGCATTCAATGTGCGCGGTACGCGTTGTATCCTAGGTACGCGTTGAACAGCAATGGACCGATCGGTGTGCCCGGCCGGCCCATTGCATTCAATGTGTGCGGGTACGCGTTGTATCCTAGGTACGCGTTGAACAGCAATGGACCGATCGGTGCGCACCCATTGGCTATGGCCTGGCCTGGCAACGGACGCGTTTTCAAATTTTGAACGAGTCTGATGCTGTAAATTCAGTTGGTCACCCACAACAATGTTGCAAATTCATGGGTGTCATGAAGTTGAACTTTTGAAGGATGCTGTGGGCGTGTGTAAGTGGTGCAATTCCATGGATTGGCCAGATTCAGAAGATGCAAACGACTTGGACCTATCACTTTGGACACATGGGACAGTATCTGCCTCTGCAGCACACATATAATGCTGGCTGTTCCCCTGAGAGCTCACTTGCCTGCACTACATGCTCCAGGACGACATCTGCCACCAACACTGCTGCTGTTTCTGCATCCTCTGGACTCCTGCAATGGCACGTACTGTGGAGAGAGCCCCAGCTTTCAGCCTTGAGGAGAACCAGGCCCTGCTGGACAGCCTCCTTCCACTGTACAGCAAGCTGTATGGGAAAGCAGGGGAGCAGGTGAGTGTTCTGTCCACTGCCTTTCTAAATGTGCATGTTGTCTGACTAGCAAGGCTAACAGTCTGCACGCCACTGGCTAGCAGGCTCACTGAGTAGTTGTCACCCCCCATAGTGTGTAGTTACATGCACTGGACAGGTATGGTGCAGTGACAGTGCATTTAAACAAGGTTTTACTTCCCAGGCAATGATACCATGTAGTAACTGCTGGCATACTGTCCATGGCCATCGTTGCACTGCCTGTGTACATCATGTGCCCCTGTGATTGAGACATGTATATCCAACTGTGTAATGCACGGATATGTTGCATGTGTAGTAATGGCATTCTCACTTTGTCATCCTCACAGGTTGATGCCCACCAGAAGCAGCAGATATGGCTGACCATCGTCCGGGCAGTGAGATCCGTGGGGGTCTACAAGCGCCGGATCCGCAACTGCCAGAAGAGGTGGCAGGACCTTCGGGGCTGGACCCGGAGGATCGCACGGGTCCAGCTGAAGCTGTCGCCTCCTCGCAGGAGGGGCGGACACCGGACCCTGACCCCCACATGCTCAGGATCCTGGCGGTGGTCTTCCCTGATCTGGATGGGCAGCTGAAGGCCAGAGAGCAGCAAGGAGGGGGTGAGTCCATGACTGCATTGTGAACTATGTCTGCCATGCTATGTGCCCTCCTCTGGCCTGGTTAAACTTCCACAGTACATCAGTCATGTGGTCCAGGACCCATGTCCCTCTATTGTGCACTGCCCACTCCTCATCTGATACCCAGGTGTGGCCCTTACAGTCAGGGAATTGTGTCACTTGGGTACTGTGTCCTTGCAGTTTGCTTGACTCAAGGTGGGGGACAGCATCTGTTTCCCTAACTCTGTGGTGGGCATCATGGGTGGGTCCATTGCTTACACAATGCCTGTGTTCTGACATGTAATCTGCGTGTTACTTTGATATGTGGTCCAATTGCAGAGCTGATCCACCACATGTGCCTGGGGTATCTGGCACACACCCATGCTGCGGGTGGGAACAATGTTTGGGCCCCAGGAGTGTGTATATTACGTGTGTCACACATACTTAGCCAGCTGCCTACTGTCCAGGGCTCATCCCTCATTCATGTGGGGCAGGACAGTCATGCCTACTCGAGGCCATACAATACACTCTGTACTCCCACTCCCGTGTATCAGCTGACACGTTGTGCTCAGTGATTTGTCCCCTCAGGTGTCTGCCTCTGTGTCAGTGTGCTGTGGCTTCGTTGTCAGGTCTGCTGTGGTGTTTCTCGGTTGGGGCTCAGCATGCCACCGGAGATGTGACCATAGGAGACGATACTTGTGTGACACATAGGTGTTTGATCACCTGACCGTGCAGACTGGGGTATGCGAATGTGAAGTTCAGGCAGCTGTTTCCCATTCACAGCAGATTGTGAGGTGCTCAGGTTCAGAGGGTAGTGTTACAGGTCTCCCATATGTCCAATCGGTATGACCTGGACAGATAAGGGTTCAGATGATGTGGTGTGTGGGGGATGTACATGTGCACTTGTTCAGCTCCAGGACTTGCATTCCCCATGACCTACTATTGTGACACAGTGCAGACTGTTGTTGTCTGGCTGCCCTGCCCATGTGACTGGAGACAGTGATGTATGACTTAGCAGGCATGCCTGTGCCATGGCATGTGACTTCCTATTAGTGATCCTGCAGGGGAGTGACATGTGCTACATGCACACCATTGTGGCAATGGCTATCAGGACATGGGTGCATCATGGTGTCTGTCGCTGGTATGCATCACATGCATTTCCTATTTGACTCTGGGCATCCCTTTCATCCGGACACCTGTACTGACTCAGTGGCAAGAGTTGTGATGTGTGCATGTTCACATGCTTCACCGGGTTCTCTGCACTGTCCAACTACTGTGTAGGTGGTGCATGTGTCCACACTGGGGTATTGCCATCCAACAGACACCAGACAGATGGGTGCAAGGCCAGGTGGGATGTGAGTGCCATGGTTGACCATCAGACTGACAATTGGCTTCTCCTGTTCTGTTTGGGCACTTTTAGCAATGTTCAACTAAGGATGCCAGGGCTTGCTCTGTAATGTGCTGTACTTACTGTGGTGTGTGCGTTCGGTGCAGGTGACTGATGTCTGTCTGTTTCCCTATTGATTGCAGATACATCCACGGCCACAGGAGGGGACAGCTCCACGGACCAGGAGGAGCCGCAGAGCCAGACTGGGTCAGCAGCTGAGCAGTGGTCGGAGGGACCCAGTGGCACGGAGGGCGAGGGAGCCACACCGAGGAGTCCTCAGCACCATCCACCTCAGCTGAGGACCACAGCAGCTCGGAGGATGACTCCCTTATGGAGGCGGGTGTCAGCAGCCACCACACCCCAGCTAGTCGCTGCCGCCACCACCACCACCACCACCGCCCTCCCATCGGCTCCCATTCCCGAGGTCCGTGGAGGCTCCCATGTTCGGGAGCGTGTCTCCTTCAGGCCAGGCACCGCACCCCTGCCCCTGTGTCCCCTGCTGCCCTCAGTGAGTAGTCTGTGTACCTCCTTCGCCAGCTCCATGTAGGGCAGACAGCGATGCTGAGTGTCTTCCATGCACACACCACTCTGTTGACTCAGCTGGTGTCTTTCATGGAGGGCATCTCATCGGGCATGTCTGCCCTACAGAGGGGCAATAGGTCCATGGACTCCTCCCTGACGGCAGCAGTGTCCCTCCTCCGACAGTCCCTCACCCCTCCTGCCTCTGCCCCATCCACACTCCCCAGCACCTTACCTGTCCCAAGCACACACACACCGGCACAGGCACACACCAGCACAGACACGTGCACCACACAGATACACACGCCACAAACAAGACGCACACACACGCACAGTCAGGGGACTGAAACCACACTCACAGGGGATGGGGCCCAGGCACACACACACGCATCCACGAGCACTGCGCAGTCCTCAGTTGCCTCTCCCTCCAAAGCCCCCTCCCTTGCCTCACCTGCAACCCCAAAGACACAGCGGCTCTTCCTCAGTGACCTCGGCCTCTTCCCCTCCGATCCAGCTGATACAGCATTCAGGGGGAAGAGGAAGCCCACCCACACGGAGCGGAGTGCCCTTCGCCCCCGGACACCCTCCCCCAGGCGCAGACCGACTGACGCCCACACCCGCAAGTCCCCCGGACCCGGAAGAGCAAGACCCCGCCGCCGCCCTGCAGCTCAGGCACCAAGTCTCCTTCCTCCATCCCTCAGGCCCCCACTCCACAGGTGCCCCCACCACACCCTGCCCCAGGTTCCCCCACCCACAGATACACCATCCCCAAAAGGATCAGGCCTTCTCCCCCTGCCACTTGCTCTTCCGGCCCCACACCCCCGCTGCGCTTGTCTGTGCCACTGGTGTGGTGAGGGTGTCCTCCCCCTCTGTCCTGCCCACCTTACCTGATCCCCATTCTCCTCCCCTGGAGGTAGGCACTGCAGTGGAGTCCACTACCACCCTGTCTGACTTGGGCACTGCAGTGGCGAACCTGTCCACTCCATCTGCACGGTCCACTGCAGTCGTGCCGGCACCCACACCATCTGAGTCATGCCCCCAGTTGTGCCGGCACACACCATGTCAGACACCTCCACTGCAGTTGTCAGTGGCTCTCCAGCACCCACCACCCCTTCCCTGCCTCCTCCTGGTGAGCCCTGATCCTGTCCCTGCGGTGCCTGGCCTGCCCCCGTATGCCCCTCCTAGGGCATTGTCCCTGGTTTTTATCAGTGCAGGCATGCGTAGGGTGACATCTGCCACTGTCACCCTGTTTTGACTTTCATGATGGACTGGCCATTGGCCTTTGTTTATTTTTAAATGACTTCAAGTTTCGAACACACATATGCTGAATAAAGCAACTTTCTGTTCTCTAGTGCTTTTGCTTCTGATGTACATGATGTTGATGATGCTAACCATGCCCTTGCTGCAGTGATGGTGATATATGGTCTCATGAAAATGAAGTGTTACTGTGCCGGAACCCATGTGGTCCAGGGGGACTGTGTCCTATCCTGTGGTGTATCCATGTCATCCTTAGCAGCATCTGAGGGTGTCATGTTTTCAATATTTGGAAATGGGATTTCCTACTTACATTAGCAATGTCACATCTGTGGCTTCCACCCCTGCACATCTGTTGTGCTTGCCATTGTTCAATTAGTCTACTTCCCTGACCGTGTGGCCATCTCCACTGGACATGCAGGTTTGGGCATCAATGGGGAAGGACTCATCTGTGTTGTCAGTGCAACTTGCTATACATGTGTGTTGGATCTGTGCTGATGATTTCGTTGACACTCCCATGACCAGGCTGATGTGACGGGAGCCTTCATTTGGTGCTAATTGTTGACTGTGTGACCAAGTGTTCTGCTGACATGATGGAGCCCTACTGATGCGACATATGGCACAGCTTTCCTCACACAGGAGTGGAGTCCCCTCATGGCAGTGTGTACTCCTGTGACATCGCCTGCGCCCAAGGTGTGTGTTGTATGAGCATGTCTGTGTGTTCACTTCCATTTTGCTGTGCATGCTGGGATCCCTAGTGATGTTCCTGTTTGTGATGCTTGCTGAGTTGACCTATGTTCCTCCAAAGTCTTCTCCCTGGGTTCTCTGTGATGTGGGTGCATGGCACATTACTGGTCATCAGGGTGTCACCCATAGGTGTGTTTACTGTCAGGGCTGAGTTTGTGGGCAGACGCTGATGGGTCACAGTCAGGATTCCCCTTGGCACTTGTTGTTTACACCTGTCATGTGATTTCCGGTTTGTGTTAGCTTTCATTGGTTGTGACACGTTGTGTGTGTGACTGCTGGCACTCCTCAGGGTCAGGGCTGCAATGTTGGTAGTTGTCTATGTGTGTTCTTTGTGGGTGACCTTGGCTTCTTCATTGGTGTGTGACTGTGGCTGGGATCCCATTGGTTGGTGTGGTATTGCCGTCATGTCCATGTACAGCATAGTGTGCAGTGTGTCAGACTTTCAGGAGTCTTGTTGAGTGGCCATGTGTGATGTGTTTCTGCACCTTGGTTCCCACCACCCCCTGGGATTGTCATGGGTGCATGTGCAATGTCACCAGTGCATGTGAGCTTCACTGCTGCACATTGTTGGAGGTCGAGGTGTGTGGTGTTGAGTGTGTGCAGATGAGAGTTGTTGCCCAGCTAGTCCCCTGCCTCCATGTTGGCCTTGGCTTACTGGCCGTGCTGATTGATTTGTGCTTGTGTAGGTGTGATGGCAGTTTGTTGCTCAGGACACATGACTGTGGTTCACAGTGTGAACGACATCTAGCTTTGTCATCAGAGTGGGATTGTAATGCAGCCCAGGGTCACCACATTGTGGGGGCCCTGGGGGTAGTGCTGTGGTGTCTCTGTGTCTTGCTGTGTCAGTTGCTGTTCCTACATGCTTGTGTGACATGTGTGATTTGTGCTCCCTCTCATCTGACAATGCCTGATTGCCCACATAGGGGATTTGGATCCATGAGTTGCCTTTGTGTGGCACTGTATGCACATCTGTGTAATTGGTATTCAGGCCTCCTCATGTGTTGTGTGGTTGCCTGGGGACACTGGTACCCCCCTCACCTGTTGTGTTTGATGTGCAGTGTGGGTCTGCCTGTTTGTGTTTGTGCATCTGCACCACTGCATTGGCATATCTTTATTGTGCCATTGGCTGTATGTTGTTTGGTGTGTTTCCCCTGCTGTAACTGGGACTCCTAGGTCAACAGTCAGCACAATGATCATTGTTTGTGTGTCCCATTGCTGCCATGGTATGGTATCTGTTCACCTCACATCTACAGTCTCCACAGGGTATCTGCATTTGTGTGCCCATTGGTGCAAATATGTGGGTCTGCATTCTGATGGTCACTTCTGTCATTGTGTCATTGATGAATGTTGACAGTGTCAGCCCCCATGGGTGATGTTTGTCTGCACATGGCCAAAGGTATGTCTTATTTGCACTGCACTGTTTGCCTCCCCCAATCTATGTTGCTATGGGACACAAGCACTACTTTGCCACTGATGTGTTTGTTGTTCTGTGACCAGGAATCATCCATGCAGTTTGGCAGTTGCAGCTTTTTCTTTGTCAACACTTACATTTTGGTCACTGTGATGATGGGGGTTTGGACCCCATTGCCACAATGTTCAAGATGTGCTTCAGCTATGGACCCCACACTTACATTTTGGTCACTGTGATGATGGGGGTTTGGACCCCATTGCCACAATGTTCAAGATGTGCTTCAGCTATGGACCCCACACTTACATTTTGGTCACTGTGATGATGGGGTTTTGGACCCCATTGCCACAATGGTCATGGCCTGCTTGCATTGTGGGGGCCACACACATTTATGTGTGGCACATGTGATAGGGGGTCACATTGTAGGTTCAAAGTCATGTTCAGTGTTGTAGGCATTTGACACAGTCTACACACGCTTGTCATGGTGTTGGGGTGGATGTCTTTATGTTGCATTCTTTATTATGTTGGTGTGTGCTTGTTGTGTCATGTATTAGCCATCCTGTGAGTGGGGGTGTTGTTGGTGGTAGGCATCCAGCCCCCCATGGGTAGGGGTGGTAGTAGTGACAGGCATCCAGCCCCCCATGGGTAGAGGTGGTAGTAGTGACAGGCATCCAGCCCCCCATGGGTAGAGGTGGTAGTAGTGGTAGGCATCTGGCACCCCTGGGTAGGGGTGGTAGTAGTGATAGGCATCTGGCACCCCCTGGGTAGGGGTGGTAGTAGTGGTAGGCATCTGGCACCCCTGGGTAAGGGTGGTAGTAGTGGTAGGCATCTGGCACCCCTGGGTAGAGGTGGTAGTAGTGGTAGGCATCTGGCACCCCTGGGTAAGGGTGGTAGTAGTGATAGGCATCTGGCACCCCTGGGTAGAGGGTGGTAGTAGTGGTAGGCATCTGGCACCCCCTGGGTAAGGGTGGTAGTAGTGGTAGGCATCTGGCACCCCCTGGGTAGAGGTGGTAGTAGTGGTAGGCATCTGGCACCCCTGGGTAAGGGTGGTAGTAGTGGTAGGCATCTGGCACCCCTGGGTAGATGTGGTAGTAGTGGTAGGCATCTGGCACCCCCTGGGTAAGGGTGGTAGTAGTGGTAGGCATCTGGCACCCCTGGGTAGAGGTGGTAGTAGTGGTAGGCATCTGGCACCCCCTGGGTAAGGGTGGTAGTAGTGACAGGCATCCAGCCCCCCATGGGTAGAGGTGGTAGTAGTGGTAGGCATCTGGCACCCCTGGGTAAGGGTGGTAGTAGTGACAGGCATCCAGCCCCCCATGGGTAGAGGTGGTAGTAGTGGTAGGCATCTGGCACCCCCTGGGTAGGGGTGGTAGTAGTCGTAGGCATCTGGCACCCCCTGGGTAAGGGTGGTAGTAGTGACAGGCATCCAGCCCCCCATGGTTAGAGGTGGTAGTAGTGGTAGGCATCTGGCACCCCATGGGTAGGGGTGGTAGTAGTGGTAGGCATCTGGCACCCCCTGGGTAAGGGTGGTAGTAGTGACAGGCATCCAGCCCCTCATGGGTAGAGGTGGTAGTAGTGGTAGGCATCTGGCACCCCCTAGGTAGAGGTGGTAGTAGTGGTAGGCATCTGGCACACCCTGGGTAAGGGTGGTAGTAGTGACAGGCATCCAGCCCCCCATGGGTAGAGGTGGTAGTAGTGGTAGGCATCTGGCACCCCCTGGGTAGGGGTGGTAGTAGTGGTAGTCATCTGGCACCCCTGGGTAAGGGTGGTAGTAGTGACAGGCATCCAGCCCCCATGGGTAGAGGTGGTAGTAGTGGTAGGCATCTGGCACCCCCTGGGTAGAGGTGGTAGTAGTGGTAGGCATCTGGCTCCCCTGGGTAAGGGTGGTAGTAGTGACAGGCATCCAGCCCCCATGGGTAGAGGTGGTAGTAGTGGTAGGCATCTGGCACCCCCTGGGTAGGGGTGGTAGAAGTGGTAGGCATCTGGCACCCCATGGGTAAGGGTGGTAGTAGTGACAGGCATCCAGCCCCCCATGGGTAGAGGTGGTAGTAGTGGTAGGCATCTGGCACCCCCTGGGTAGAGGTGGTAGTAGTGGTAGGCATCTGACACCCCCTGGGTAGAGATGGTAGTAGTGGTAGGCATCTGGCACCCCTGGGTAAGGGTGGTAGTAGTGGTAGGCATCTGGCACCCCCTGGGTAGAGGTGGTAGTAGTGGTAGGCATCCAGCCCCCATGGGTAGAGGTGGTAGTAGTGGTAGGCATCTGGCACCCCCTGGGTAGGGGTGGTAGTAGTGGTAGGCATCTGGCACCCCCTGGGTAAGGGTGGTAGTAGTGACAGGCATCCAGCCCCCCATGAGTAGAGGTGGTAGTAGTGGTAGGCATCTGGCACCCCTGGGTAGAGGTGGTAGTAGTGGTAGGCATCTGACACCCCTGGGTAGAGATGGTAGTAGTGGTAGGCATCTGGCACCCCTGGGTAAGGGTGGTAGTAGTGGTAGGCATCTGGCACCCCTGGGTAGAGGTGGTAGTAGTGGTAGGCATCCAGCCCCCATGGGTAGAGGTGGTAGTAGTGGTAGGCATCTGGCACCTCCTGGGTAGGGGTGGTAGTAGTGGTAGGCATCTGGCACCCCTGGGTAAGGGTGGTAGTAGTGACAGGCATCCAGCCCCCATGGGTAGAGGTGGTAGTAGTTGTAGGCATCTGGCACCCCTGGGTAAGGGTGGTAGTAGTGACAGGCATCCAGCCCCCCATGGGTAGAGGTGGTAGTAGTGGTAGGCATCTGGCACCCCTGGGTAGAGGTGGTAGTAGTGGTAGGCATCTGGCACCCCTGGGTAAGGGTGGTAGTAGTGGTAGGCATCTGGCACCCCCTGGGTAGAGGTGGTAGTAGTGGTAGGCATCTGACACCCCTGGGTAGAGATGGTAGTAGTGGTAGGCATCTGGCACCCCTGGGTAAGGGTGGTAGTAGTGGTAGGCATCTGGCACCCCCTGGGTAGAGGTGGTAGTAGTGGTAGGCATCTGGCACCCCTGGGTAGAGATGGTAGCAGTGGTAGGCATCTGGCACCCCCTGGGTAAGGGTGGTAGTAGTGTTAGGCATCTCGCACCCCCTGGGTAGAGATGGTAGTAGTGGTAGGCATCTGGTACCCCCTGGGTAAGGGTGGTAGTAGTGGTAGGCATCTGGCACCCCCTGGTTAGAGGTGGTAGTAGTGGTAGGCATCTGGCACCCCTGGGTAAGGGTGGTAGTAGTGGTAGGCATCTGGCACCCCTGGGTAGAGGTGGTAGTAGTGGTAGGCATCTGACACCCCCTGGGTAGAGATGGTAGTAGTGGTAGGCATCTGGCACCCCCTGGGTAAGGGTGGTAGTAGTGGTAGGCATCTGGCACCCCTGGGTAGAGGTGGTAGTAGTGGTAGGCATCTGGCATCCCCTGGGTAAGGGTGGTAGTAGTGGTAGGCATCTGGCACCCCTGGGTAGAAATGGTAGTAGTGGTAGGCATCTGGCACCCCTGGGTAAGGGTGGTAGTAGTGGTAGGCATCTGGCACCCCTGGGTAGAGGTGGTAGTAGTGGTAGGCATCTGGCACCCCTGGGTAAGGGTGGTAGTAGTGGTAGGCATCTGGCACCCCTGGGTAGAGGTGGTAGTAGTGGTAGGCATCTGACACCCCTGGGTAGAGATGGTAGTAGTGGTAGGCATCTGGCACCCCTGGGTAAGGGTGGTAGTAGTGGTAGGCATCTGGCACCCCTGGGTAGAGGTGGTAGTAGTGGTAGGCATCTGGCACCCCTGGGTAGGGGTGGTAGTGGTGGTGGGCATCCGGGCCCCTATGTGTATATGTGGCATTGGTGATGGCCATCCCGCCCCTATGGTGCTGCCGTTGCTGGTGTAAGTAATTTCTGCATCCCTCTGTGTGTGTGTGTGATATGTCGGGTACGTGTAGTTTGTTTTTGTGGTTGGTGTCTGACTTACCTTCTGCGCCGTACGTGTCCGTGCCTGTTCCGGTAGTAGATGTAGAATATTGGTAGGATCGGAACGATGGGATTCATGGTTGGTTCGTCTCGTTCGTCTTTCTCGTTGCTTCGCCTCGTCCTCGTCGCTGGCGTGTTCGTCTCGTAGCCGTGGATCGTGTTGTGGCGCGAATCGGAGCTTATGTGCGCCTCTCCCGGATGCTTTGACGTGCCGTGCGTAGCGACGGGTTCGGCATGTACGGGAAGCGCATCGTACTTGTCCGGCCGGACAGGGCTGCATTTTGGCTTCCGTGCGACTCGATTCTGCGTTTCCGGATCCGGCTCGGTCGGGGAACAGGACCTGGATTGGGTGAGTGCGACTGGGTCGGAATCTATGCTGTTGTGCGCATCGTACTTGCTCGTTCGGAATAATGTGCGGATCGGTCGGGAAACAGGCATTCGCATGGCTTTTTTCCCGACCGAATGGTGTTAGGTGCGCCTCCGACCGAGATCGGAATCGGCCCCTAAGTTAGAAAATATCTACTTCATCTCAATTTCCAGTCTCACTGCAGTTAAGTTAAGTGTCCTATATCATTGCCACCACAGTGGATAACTATAAAGAGGGAATGGTCATAATTACCAACAGAGGAAAGTAGAGGGAGTAACTGATTCGATTTCAAACTTTTTTTTGCCAATCCATGTATGCCAACTCCTTTCAAACCTAAATCATTTTCATCACCTAATTTCTTAGCATGGTGTCTGGCCGAAAAAATGAAACTGTGCCCAACTAATCAAACCCTAACCATCTTGCACATACAAGAATGAGGCAGACGAACACATATATAAAGAGATTGATGATTGGCCATTGGGAAACTGCATTACACCAAATTGAATTTTGAAATGAAGACAGTTATTGGCTTGAATACAATTTTGTGTACTAATGTAGCACTGTAAGAAATCAGGGTTACTGGTTGAGGGAGGTGAAACCCTACTCAAGCAGTAGCCGCAATCCTTGTCAGGGTAAAATCACAAGCAAATTAACCTGTACTCAACCCCCCCCCACCCCAGATTGGCACAGAGCAGTTAGGTTTAACTTAGAGGCAATGTGCAAAGTATTTGGGCAGCAATTCACATAATAACAAAATGAACCGGAACACAAGAAAAGTCCCACACCAATTTAGAAAAATAGAGTAAAATTTAATAAATTATCGCGCACCAAAATGACCAATATACCATTATTAGACCCAGAGATTTGCAATTTTAGAGATTTAAGTAAAAACAGTGCTTAGAAGAACAAAGCGCCAACTGTGGTTATCTGGACACACTAGGCCGGGACACAGTCACAAGTTCAGCCCTGCTGCGATGAAGTGCAGGCTGGCCACTTAGGGCCATTGAACAAAGTACAAATCATCCTGGTTGCAGGGCAATGCGGAGTCTCGCAATGAGGATGTGTCATGCAGCAGAGACGATGCGAAGCCTGGGCTGGGGATGCGATGCACGGCGGACATTCCAGGGAGCTGCAAGGCTGTGATGCGAAGTCTTGCATCCACATCGAGGATGCCGTTGACAAGCGGCATGTGATGCAAAGTCTTGCATTGAAGATACGTTGCACACCAGCCAGTTCCGAAGAAGTTGCGGGGCTTGCAATGCGGAGTTCTGCGTCATCACTGAGGATACTGTTAAATATAGGCTTGCCATGAGAAGGCCTGTGTCGAGGATGTATCGCACAGCACCAGTTCCAATGGGCTGCAGGGCTGTGATGTGAAGTCCTGCATCTGGGGTGCATCCTGCAGCAGTTCTGATACAGAGCTTTGTGAGGCTATGCATCATGCTGTGTCGGTTTCTCCTGGAACCACAGCTGGGCTGCCAGAGCTCCTGCAGGCCCACTTCCAAGGGTCCAGGACTGGGGTGCCACTACTTGGGAGGGTAGGACTCACAGCAGACAGAGTCCAGGTACTGGGTTTAAGGTGGTTGGAGCCTTCTGTCTTTGAGGCTCTGATCAGGAGGCCATCTATCTAGCCCGTGTAGTTACTCTGGTGGTCCTGGGTTCAAGATGCAGGTTCAGTCCCTTTCCTCGGTCAGCAGGCAGTAGGGCAGCAAAGCAACAGAGTAGCAGTCCTTCTTGCAGAGCAGCACAGCAGTCCTTCTGAGCCTTCAACAGATCCTGGGGTCAGCTGTACATAAACTCAGGTTTACGATTACCTAATACCAAATTTTTGTGATTCGCTATTAGGAAATTGCAAACAGCTATGTACACAGTGTGTTTTACACTGTTTGCAATTCCCAGTGGGTTACAAATTGCCCTACCTCATTAATATTCATGAGGTAAGTCTCCGTTTGCGACCCATTGGGAAATGGGTGCTGGAGTCAGCAGACCACCATGTCTGTGATTGCTTTTAAATAAAGAAACTTTTTTCTTTAAATACAGCTTGTTTTCCTTAAAGGAAAATTCGATGTGTTCAGAAAAAAAGTAAAACGTTTTCTTTTCATTATTTAAGTGTAAGCAGACGTTTACACAACCATTCACAAAGCAGAATGAGACCCTTTAGGACCCTTTCACGTTTGGAAATGGGTTATCATCTACTTGAAGTAGGCAGTAAAATGCGAATGTTTTGCGACTACATTTCAGTCGTAAAACATTCACACATACCACTGCAAGTTGCTATTAGGAAGGGATGACCTTAACACGCCCCTTCCTAATACTGAATCGCTAACCCATTTTGCGGTTCAGTAACAGGTTACTAAATCGCGAAATAGGGTTTGGTACATAGAAAAAGGCTTTTTTCCGGTCTGCGAATTGGGCCATTTGTGACCTGAAAAAAATCTATGTACATCTGGCCCCAGAGATGTAATGTAGAGCTGGGTCTAAGGGTCCATTATTTATACCTGGTGCCCACTTTGAAGTAGGAGAAGGTTCTGGAGGTTTCCACCCCCAGAGGTGCTTAGAATTACCTGCCTCCCTGCCCCTGGCCCCAGATTGTCTGGGGCCACAATAGACTACTGTCAACCCTTAGTGAGTGTGCTCAGGCAGAGCCTTTGTGATGTGTGAGTGTGGTAGGTGATAGCTTCTCCCCCTCATCAAGTCAGAAATGGCCTATCCTGATCACACCTATGGCCCTTTGTGTCACTGTCTGGGAGCAATACAGAAACACTAACTGTCTGCTATACCTAGTCATATGACCCAGTAAATGGGCAGCAGGCACCAAAAGGTTAGGAAAAGTAAACAACTTTCTAAAAGTCGCATTTTCAGAATAGTGACTTAAAATCCAACTTTACAATTAAAGAGGGCTTTAAATTACAATTCTTTAAACACCAAACTTGACATTCCTACCTGCTCCCAATGAAAGTTATCACTTATTACATGTAATAAGTTAACCCAATATTATCCTATGGGAGATGTAGGCCTTGCAGTAATGAAAAACAAATTTAAGGGGTTTTCGCTACCAGGACATGTAAAAGTTAAAGACACACGTACCACATTTTGAATACACTGTACCATGCCCTCTGGGCTGTTTCCGGCCTACCACAGGGGTCAATTATATGTATTGAAAATTGCATGCACAGGCTGCAATGGCAGGCCTGAGACATGTTTAAAGGGCTACTGGAGTGGGTGGTACAATCAGTGCTGCAGGCCACTAGTGGCATTTCATTTACAGGCCCTGGGTACATGTAGTAAAACTTTACTAGAGTTTTGGAAGTAAATTGAATATGCCAGTTGGGTGTAAGCCAATGTTACCGTGTTTATAGTAACCCCAGGTGGGTAACTCCGCTCCGCCAACAGAGTTTGCTGATTTTTGCCTACTCAAAATGCGGAGTTTAGGCAAAATCTCCCCTCCGTGGCGGAGAGGAGTTAGCCAGCCCCTCCACCCTCCCAAATTAATAAAAAATTAAAAAAGAAGGCACTTATTAATTTGGGAGGGGGGAGGGAGTGTAGCGTATTTCCACTGAGTTTTTTCAAACTCTGTGGAAATACGCGTAGAGGCACTACGCCTGCTACGCCCACCCTTAATTTATAGGAGAGAGCACAAGCACTTTAGCATTGGTTAGCAGTGGTAAAACGTGCAGAGTCTTAAGGCCAGCAAAACCAAAGTCTCTAAAAATAGGAGGCTAGAAGACAACAAGTTGGTGAAAAGCCACACTAAGGATGTAAGGTCCAACAAGCACAATACTACCAAAAACCAAAATGAGGTATGAAAATAAGCTAGTCTGCAGCAAAAACGCTTAATAAGTATTAGAAAGGCATTTGAAACAGACATTTCTGGTCACATGACAGTGAAAATGAACAGAAAACTAGACAAGAAATAAAATTAACAAGTAAAGCAATATGTGATTGGTAAATAACACAAGGAGGGCTATAAACATAGCCCAAATACGATGAAATATTGCCAACAACCATAGAGACTCTGCTGACATTTGGAAAGCAATAGAGTTCTATTTCTTCTTCTTCTTCAAAGGCATAACAGAGAACTTGAAAATTATACATTATCACCTCCATCTATATATTTTTACACAAAGCAGGTACATCTCTATATGGATCTGCATGGCTGTATAAGGAAATGGTACTTATTAGTTTTTAGTTAGTTAATTCAGGAGATATGTCATTATGTGGCCTGGCATGGGTGATGACATTTGTAAAAATCTGCTCTAAATATTGTTGTCCTCTATGCTTTCACATATATCCAATGACTTACCAAGATATATTGACAGCTGGACTTGCATAGCATCTATTTTTTTTACAGCCCAATTGATTTGCTTTCACCCAGTGTTGCATGATGACTACTATGATCATTTTGAACTGCAAATGTTCTAAAGGATTACATAGTAGTGTAACAGAAACAGTAGTTTTGTCTGAAAACACATAAAAAGGAAAACAATGATGTATTGACTTTGGGTTATGTTTATTAAATACAATCAGCTATCACTGCGATAGTCTATTATTTACTTATCATATACTATGAAGCCTCCGTAAGGCACATGTTTAATTTACCTTTCACTTACCGTTTATCTCTATATGAATTAAAACTAAATATCTCTGATACCTGAAAAAGGAAGGTTTACAATGGTAGAAGCTCTTTATCTTTTGGAACATTTGTTTAGGTTTTTTTTCTGGATTTTTAGTTTTTAACAAGGTGAGCACGACCAACCAAAACTATACTCTGAAGAGGAACCAGGAGGACAACAAAGGCAAAAAAAGATAAGGCTGTTGGGGAGGCAATTGGTGAGCCATGACAAGCTCCCGATGCATGGTAATATCTATCTCTCCCGCAACAATGACAGAATGGCAGAGGAGACAGTATGTCGCTGTACTGCCATATTTCTCTACTATATTGCGATTCTGCCTCAAAATTTGTATTGGCACCATAGTACCAGGAGCAGGTAATGATGGAGGTACAGATGCACTGATTGTAGTTGGAGGTGCTGATGGAGCAGAAATAGCTGAAGGTGCTATTGGAGGAGCAGCTGCAGCGGGTGGTGGTGGAGGTGCTGATGAAACAGAAGATGTCAAAGGTGTTGCAGTAACAGAAGACGTCGCCGCTGCCGATCTTCCTGCTTTGTGCTCTTCTATCTTCTTCTGACGTCTAATTTTCACATGCGCCAGCCTGGTAGAATGAATTGCCTACAGGTGCTTTCTAATTCCTGAGGTACCAAAGGAGTATTGTTTAATGTTCCCACCGGGACCATATTACATTAGCTATAACTCATGCACGCTCTTCTCATAAATGATGTAATTTCATTTGGTCCGAATGTTGTTATGAATGCTATGATTTAACATGCTATAAGTGATGTAACATGAAAAGGTATAAACAGGGAAGATGCGAGATATAGTTAATGTAGTTTGACTACCGAGCTCACAACACTATGTATGTGCAGAATTTATAGTGAGTTTTGGATGGGGCTCAAAATAGAACTTTAAGTTACAACTATAACTTTTGAATTTGTAAGGTTTGTGTACTTAAATTTGGTTTTGTATAGAAATAATAAATCAAGTTTTCATAACTATAACTAATCTTAAACCTTTGTTTTTTCATTTACATATATATATATATGTTCACCTAGATTGCTTCTTCTGCCCTTCTCTCGCCCGCGGCAGATGGAGCGTCGTGGCGGCGAAGCCCACCGCCAATTCACACGAATCCTTTTAGTCAATTAGGCGCTCACTCAGGGGAAATTGCTCCAACAAAGTTTTTATTACCAGTGGCACGTTTCGGAGACCCTCGACTCCTTGCTCACACACTGGTTTGAATATTCTGCCACACATTTACATGTTCGTAATGAAACATAAAGGAAGGACAACACAATTATAACTCTGATTCTGTTGAGTTACAGCAGCGGCCATTTTGGAGTGGTTCATCGTAACCTAAGAATACCAAATTATATATATGTTTCGCAGCCAAGTGGCATAATGTATTCAGTAGCTTATTTACAGAGATTACGTCTGCTCAACATTCTTAAAGGTAACATTGTAGGAGATACTGGTACATACCACATATGTATTATACACCAATTCCTCAAGTTTGAAATCATATTAAATAAACAATTGTGTGCCTTAGTGGCTTCCCTACAATGTGAAAATAAATCCTACTTCATGTACTCCCATAAATCATGTACTCAAGGTTGGTTTCTATATCCGCCAAGTGGCTAAGAAATGTATGTATATGTACATGTATCTAAAGTGGATATCTTACTCCACTATGAAAACAGGAACCAATCATGATAATATACTCGGCACTAGATGTGCGTCTTCCTGTGTGGTTGGCAGACCTCAGTTATGACAAAAATAACGTAAAACCCCCGTGACAACACTATACCTTATATCTAAACATATATAAACAGAAAACCTGTAATACAATGTAAAAAGAACTTATCTACAAAGAGCTCTTGAATCACGATGTTGTAATCCTGAACAAAAGGGTAGGCGACCTCAGACAGCATCTCCTCTCAGGAGTAGGCCCCTTCCTTTCCTCCCAAGTGAAATAAATCAAACAAATATAAAATCCATCAGTTGATTAAAACTTCGTATATCTATGCTCCCATATATATACTCTAGCATATAAGAAACACATATAAGAAACAATGTATGTTCAAAATTTGAGCACTTGCAGAAGGAAAACAACAGTCTTGTGTATCATCTTGGAGACCTAGTCTTCATGTAAGTGTATTTCTAGTACTGTCTCCAGAATAATATTGTTATGTTCAATGGTGTGATGTATAAACAAATCCTAGGTACAGCAATGGGCACATGTTTTGCCCCCAGTTTTGCCAATCTTTTTCTGGGGGCATGGGAGGAAGAAATCATGTCATTTGAGATGTCATCAGTGATGTCACTTACCATGTTATGAGTGATGTAATATGTGACGTCATCAGCAGTGCATTGCGGGGGCGTGAGTTATAGTTTGCACAGCTAACTATAACGGCTGAATTTCTCTGGTTTTGTACGAGTGAAATGTCAGACTAACTATACCGTCCCTGAAACCTGTGGTTTTTTTCGGTGAATATCTAAGGTTTTTTAGATGCTAATTTCTAACTATAACGTCCCTGAAACCTGTGTTTTTTTTCAGTGAATTTTATATATATGCATTCAATCTCCTCTCACTCTTACAGGGAAGGAATCAGCACTCAGGTTGTAGTTTGGAATTATTTAATCTGGAAAAGACGCGATCCGCGCGTTTCGGCTCGTCCGAACCTTGATAACGATACAAGACGTCATTGTAGCTACCCTATTTAAATGTACAAATGCCTCTAGTTGCCAACATTAACAAAGGGCTACATAATACATTAATGCAAAAAGCTGGTGGCCATATTGGCCTGGTCACGATGCAAAAATTCAGGAATTCATACCATAAAGAAAAGAAAACAAGTGTTAATATGCACACAATGTCATTTAAGCATATCTTGCCCCGTGACCGTCGTACCTGTATGTACATCAACGTGACTTGTTCATAATAAACATACTTACGATTGCAAACATCAACATAAAAAATGGACTACACATTACTTTAAAGTGAAAGGCTATCGGCCATATTGATCTGGGCACTTTGCGTATTATATTGGTTCTTACACGAAAGAAAAGAAAAAAAAGGGGTGTTAATATACACACACTATCCCTAAATAAAGTCCTAGCGATTATAGTTCCATTCCATTCATAGCTCATTTGAGATGTCATGAGTGATGTCACTGACCATGTCATGAATGATGGAATGTCTGAGGTCATAAGCAGTGTACTGCGGGGGCGTAATTTATAGTTAGCTTAGGTAACTATAACTGCTGAATTTCACTGGTTTTGTATGAGTGAAATCTAACTATAACATCCCTGGAATCTTTGTTTTTTTCAGCAAATTTCTAGGTTTTTTTAAATGTTAAGTAAGATGCCTATCACAATGGATGGTGGGGGTTGGAAGCAGGGCCTGGCCTGGCATTGTGCTGCCCCCACCTAAGCTTGCTGCTCCTGCCTCCCCTCCTCCGCTTTACCATCCATTGTCCAAGTTCATGCCCCTGCTCCCTCATTGCAGCCTTGTGTGGCCGTTGTTCTGCCACTGGCCTTCCCACCTTCTCTGAACAGTTACCTTGCTGCCCCATACACTTCCTCCCTATGCTCTGTTGTCTGAATCCATGCATTAGCCTCATCCTTCCTCCCATGCATGGTCTGATGTGCTGCCCCTGCTCTCCATTTAGCATGATGCCCCAGTCCACTCCTCCTGCCCTCCATTGCCCAATTCTATGCCCCATCATTGACCCCCTGCTTAGCCTCTGTGCTTAGCTTGCTGTCCCTACTCTCCTTCCCCCTGCCCTCCGATGTCTGTGTGCATGCCCCTGCTCCATCCTTTTTGCCCACCATGTTCCATGGACCTGCCCCTCCTATCTACTCTGAGTGGTCTGTTGAGCTGCCACTCCCCTCCCACCTGCCTAGCATTGTCAGATGACTGTAACCTGTCCCTGCCACCTCCACCCTGCCTGTCCAAGTTCCATGCCCCTGTCCCCTTCCTCCTGTCCTCCATGGTCCATTTTACTGCCACACCCGTCTGCCCTCCCTGGTCTGTTATGCTGCAACTGCTCCTCCTGCCTGCCCCATGTGGTCTGTTGTGAGGCCCCTTCCCCTGAACTCTCTTGTCTGTGCCCAGCTCCTACCCCTCCCTTCTATCCTCCATGGTCCTCCTTCTTGCCCATCATGGCCATTGTGATGCCACTAACCCTCCTGCTTGCCATGCATGGTCTTCTGTGCTGCCATGGCCCCTCCCACCTTCCCTGTGTGGTCAGCTAGCTGCCCCTGACCCCCTCCCACCTTCCCTCCTTGGTCTGTGTGTATGCCATTATAGTCACACTGTTGCCCTCCATGGTGTGTTGTGCTTCTAGTGCCCATCCTGCCTGACCTCCATGGTCAGCTTGCTGCTCCTGCCCCCTTGCCCCCTGTCCTCTGTTTTCCATGTGCAGACCCCTATTTCCTCCCTCCTGGCTTGTCTGTTTCATTGTAATGCCCCTGATCCCTCCCTCCTGCCCTTTATGGTCCGTTATGCTGCAGCTTTCTCTCCTGTCTGTCCATTATGGTCAGCTTGCTGCCATTGCCTGGTTCCCCTCTGTTCTCTGTTGTCCATGTGCATGGTCCTGTCCCCTCCCTATTGCTTTCCATGGATTGTTGTGCTGCACTGCCGTCCCGCATGCCCTGTGTGGTGTATTGTGCTGCTGCAAACCCTGATGCCTGCCCTGTAAGGTCAGTTTGGTGCACCTGTCCATGTCCCTCCTGTCCTCTGTTATCTGAGTCCATGTCCCTACCCCAATTCCTCCTGCCTTCCATGATCCAATATACCATACTTGCTAACATTTTGAACTTGGTAAGATGGAAATTTTGAAAAAAAACTGGGGAATTGATTTTCCCCATTGACTTACATTGAAAAAGAGGAGATTGTGAACAGGAGACAGATAAAATAAAGCCCATTTGGGCTTAAATACATTGGGCGTTTCCTGGCTGAATCGGGTCTGTTGCCATGTATGGTTGTACTACCACTGCCTCTTCCTTCTGCCCACAATGGTCTATTATATTGCCACAGCCTCTCTTGCCTGTCCTGCATTATTGGTTTGCTGCCCCTGCCCCCCTTTCCACTGCCCTCCATAGTCTGTTGTGCTGCCACTGCCCTTCCTGCCTGCCCAGTGTGGTCAAATTGTTGCCTCTGCACCCTCCTACCTGCCTTCAATTTTCCGAGTCCGAGTCCATGCCCCTAACCTCTGCCTCTCAACAGTAATGAACAACTAGATCGCTAACATTCTATATTTATTACAAATGTGTGGCACGCCTGACGTCATCTTGATGTAATCAAAACTGTAATACCTAAAGCATTTCCTTTAGAAATTATAGAAATGAGAAGGTCTTATTTGCGTCGAAATTATGGTTAGTGCTCTAAAAAACTAAAATGAGGACATATTTCTGAGTTCTCAAATAGCGACAAAGCACTTTTAAATTATTTGTTATCTTTATGTTTTTTTATCCAGTTGACCACTTGATTAAATGTTGCACTTAGGGGAGAGGATGTGGTGTTACTTCCAGAGCTGCAGACTTTGCAACTGGGGAACCAGGTTGGAGTTTCTGCTTCAGCTCGACATTCTGTGATTCTGGTCAAATCACTTAATCTCCCCATGGCTACAACCAAAATGAATTTGTCCGTGTGTGATGTAACCAATGCTCATGTAAAGCACTCCAATACCTGACCAGTCTGTACTATATAAAATTGTAAAAAAAACAAAAAATAAAAAGTTTTTTCCACACTTCTGTCATTGGGCTATATGTGGGCTACATCTGGGTGATATTTGTGCTACATTTGGGCTCCTTTTTCTCTGGTGGCCATCTTGGGAGACTTCAATTCAATTCAATAAACTTTATTCGATCTGATTTAGAAACATAGATCATAAAAGTGTACATAAAAACAGTAAATCCTCTTTCTTAATACAATACAATGAGAATTAATTAAAACTAGTAGGTAAAAACGGGTGTTACAAAGCCCGTCTCAGAGCAACTTCAGTTTAACAGAATAGTAAAGTTCAATGTTTCGCAAGATCAATCTCCAGTACTTCGTGCAAAATACTCAATAAGGGGTCCAAGTAAGATGCAACGCTCCAATACCTGACCAGTCTGCACTATAAAAAACTGCAAAAAAACAAAAAATTAAAAGTGTTTTGCACACTTCTGTCAGTGGGCTATACGCGGGCTACATCTGGGTGATATTTGTGCTACATTTGGGCTCTTTTTTCTCTGGTGGCCCTCTTGGGAGACTTATTTGATATGAAGTTTCGTAATTTCCTCATTTACTGCTTTCAGTTTTTTACTTAGATTCCATCAAGGATTCATTCAGATGTGTCACGCATTTGCCATAAATTCAGAATGTTAGCACTCTAGTTGCTCATTAGATCACTGTAGTAAAGCTACTGTTCACCAGGGAGTTAACTGGAAGTCTGCTGCTGGTATTGAAAGTGCAAGTTTCAGTCTGAATGTCAGAATCTTTTAATGAAATAGAAGAGAGTTTGAGAAGTCACTCAAAATGTGCCCTCATTTTTCTTTCTGCAGCACAAATCATAATTTCTGTGGCACAATGAACCCCCTCATTTAGTTCCTTTTTAAATTAAATGTTTTAAGTGTTACCATTTTATTCCAATCAAGATGGCTTCAGGTGTGCCATACTTTTGTCATAAGTAAGACTGTTAGCACTCTAGTTGTTCTTTAGAACACTCTGGGAAGCTGCAGTAGAACACAAAGGAATCAACTGACAGTCTCTGCCCTTGTTGGATGTACATGTTTTACTGAGAATGTCTGACATGACTGAGAAATATAATGTGAATTTACAGAAAATATGCTCTCATTTCAGCTTCTGGAGCAGCTTCCAAACCTCTATGGGAAAAGCATGAGAAAATAGTTTTCTCTCAAACATGATTCATGATATCCCAGTAGAAGGCTTTTTCACAGGGTAAAATCACCTTATAACACACCATAATTCCTAAAATTAGTATAGTACCATCAACAAATGATTTGTAATGTAACTAAAGTCTGTTGTCACCCTTTATACGTTCTCCTTTTGGTGACCCTCAAAACCTTCCATTCACTACAATGCATTTTAATGGGGTGCTATCATGTATATTGGTCCCAAGATGCCTGCCAACATTTCTTGGATGAAGTGCTGACAGCCAATCAAATCTCACGATGAGATGTGTGGTTAGGTTCCGCTCAGATATTGATATTTATTTTTCCTTTAATATTTCAAAAACTACTAAATGGATTTACACCATTTAAAGCAAGAGTGCACTCTGGACCAAGGGCTACATTTCTGCCAGATTTGGTGTAATTCCGTTCAGCAGTTCGGGCTGTAGCCGCGACAAAAGTTTCCTATGGAAATTAACATGGAGAAAACACGTTTTGGGACTCCCCTTTTTTCTTGGCCCCCGCTTGACAAATCACACCGAAACTTTCAAGACAGGAGCTGACCGGAGCGCCCCATTAGTTTTGAGAATTTCGTGAAGATTCGTTAAACGGCGCTAAAGATATTGGCAAAAGAAATTATAATTACGGAATTCCGGATTCCGCTACGGAACGCCGCGCAGTAAAGCCCCAGACTACCGGATGTATGTGAGCTATATATATGCACAGAAATAGAGTGGTGATGGATAAACATATAGGGGAAGAAGCGTCAGAAACCGCGGATAGCTCTGACCCGAGCTCAGCAGATGAGGAGACGAATGCCACACACTTGGATTTTTGTGGGGAAATGCGTCTGGCCCAGATGATAACGCGGCAACGAGGGAGAGGCAGAGGAACAACATGGGGAAGAGGACAAAACAAAACTTTAACAGAAGGAGCAGAAGAAGGAGCAAAACCAAAGAAAGGAAAAGGAAAGCAAAAGCAAAACTGAATAAGAAATTCACAAAGAATAATCTTGTAATCAATATATCGAATAAGATCTTGAACAATACGCAAATCCAATTACTAGAAAAGGATTGTCCTTCTGCCTCAAAAATTATATAGACATACCCACCCTACGTATAGACCTATATAAATTCTGCCGAAAGGTAAAACTCAAGAAATATTTTGCGGAAAAGAACATGCAACCACAGTGCAGTTCGACTGGTGATCAAGATCCCTCACCCCTAACACAGAGTGACCTACCAACCCTCAGAATATTAACATCTCTGGAAACAGAAGAAAATAATGGGAACAATGAACAATCCTTGGAAACGGATCAAGAACTGTGTAAGAGACTGGGGATAATTACAAATAAAGGGGGTGAAAGTGGATTCAGAAAACAATCAACCTTTTGTCCACAGTTCCCATCTGGGAATAAAATAGATTTGTTTCATGAGATTATGGTGGAAGAAATCAATAAAATAGCAAGAAACGAGTGTACAAAATAAGTATAGTGAAAAACAGTGGAAAAGGAAAAAGTGGAATTTGACAGCAGGAGAACACAAAGCTTTGAGAGAACTCAGGGAAGATCAGGAAATAATCATTAAAGCCTCTGACAAAGGTGGAAATATTGTGGTCCAAAATCTGAGTGACTATACAACTGAAGCAATGAGACAGCTGAGTAATGGTGACCACTATGAAAAACTTGCGGATAATCCAATCGAGCAATGGACTGCTGAATACCACCAAATGCTATTGAATTGGAAGCAACAGGATCTGATAAATTTGGAAGAATTTGTATATTTGAAGACAGAACATCCGATCACTGCCACTATTTACTTTTTACCAAAGGTCCATAAAACCATGAAAAATCCACCTGGACGACCAATAGTCAGTTCTATTGGGTCATTACTGGAATCAACTTCTAGATTTGTGGACATTTTTTTAATGAGTTATGTGACCTCCTTACCTTCTTATCTGAGGGATACAATGGATTTTTTAAATAAAATTCAAGAAATTGAGTGGAAAGAGGGACTAATAATGGCAGCAATAGATGTTTCATCCTTGTATACATCTATCCGACACAAGGATGGAATAGAAGCAGCCAAAACATTCTTACAGACTAGATCTATAAATTTTTTACAACATTCAGAAATGCTGCTGGAGATGCTTACCTACTGCCTAGAACACAATGTATTCCTCTTCAAAGGAGATCTATATCGGCAGAGACAAGGAACGGCAATGGGGACGTCATTTGCCCCCACATATGCAAATCTGCTGATGGCAGTCTGGGAGACAGAGATCCTGGCTAACCAAACCCACTTGAAAGTAAGAACTTGGTGTCGATTCATCGACGATTTATTTGTTGTGTGGGAAGGGAATCAGATTGAACTACAGGAATTAATTGACTCTTTAGAAAACAACAAGTATAACCTCACTTTTACCTCTAATATTAGTGAAACTAATATCATCTTCCTGGACGTTGAAGTTTTTATAAAAGAACATAGGGTATGCCCCAAAATGCATAGAAAGCCAACATCTTGCAATAGTATATTGCATGCGAATAGTGGTCATCCGCAAAATTTGAAATGGAGCATACCCTATGGGGAAATGTTACGTGCAAAAAGAAATTGCACAGAAACAACTGACCTGGAATGTGAACTAGATAATATGAGCTGTCGCTTCTTAGAGAGAGGTTATCCATTGGATGTCATTGAAAATGCAAGAATGCGTGTAAAAGGCAAAATAAGAAAGGATCTGCTAACTCCAACACAAGCAAAAAGAAGAAAAAACAAAAAAGGATACATTGATGATGAAAGGGATCAGGGTGATAGCACCACACGATTGATTATGGATTTTAATAACCAAAGTGGTGAAATCAAAGGTATCATTAGAAGAAATTGGAAAATTTTAATGCTGGATGAGACATTGAAAACGACATTAACATCATATCCCAGCATTACGTTTAGGAAAACAGCATCTCTAGCGGACATTTTAACGCAAAGTCACTTAAAAACACGAGAAGTGAGGTCTAAGTCGTGGCTTTCAACTCCAGGCTTTTGGAAATGCTCAAAGTGTCGGGCCTGTGAACATGGTTCTAATATCACATCTTTTGACCTACAGAATGGACGAACAGAGTTGATTCAAGATCATATCACATGTGAATCAAAGTATGTAGTGTATAGACTAACTTGTCCATGTGGAAAACATTACATTGGCAGCACTATTAATAAATTGAAATTAAGGATTTTACAGCATTTGCGTGCCATAAAGAATAAGGATTTTAGCTACCCGATTTCAAAACATTTCTTTGACTTTCACTCAAGTGACTGTAACTTTTTGAAATATTCTGGATTAAAAATTGCCAAATTAACGGAAAGGGGTGGAGATAGAACTTTGAAATTAAGACAGAGCAGAATCCCGAATGATATTGGCAATTGGTACAGAACATCCTCATGGCCACAATCAAGATGCTGAATTGCATGTACATCTGTGAAAATGGAGGTTGAGGACTGAACTGTTAAATAGGATAAGAACTAACTCTATTGTGGTCAAAAGATGGCTTTATGCCGAGAAACTATTTAATGAATTTGATATGATTAGTGTTTGATTCTCAATAAGCTTTTATATTGAATGTGTAATTGTATATGTGATGAAACTTCTTCTGTGACTTTCCCTCACTGATGTTGACTTTTACCTCTACCTTTAACTATCTTTTACTCTTTATCTGACTTTCATATATTTCTCCCCATATTAATATACTTGTATATGTGCCTTAAAAACTTTGCTCCAAAAAACCTTTTAGAATTAATGTTGACTGTCACCTTAAAAAGTATAGATGGTGCTTTAGAATGAAATGGTTGCAATGCATAGACAGAATAATCTGACGAATTGGTGTCGCAGATAGTGGGCATCAGCTATGAAGCATAAATGCGTTTGCTCATGAATTACATAGAGGCATCAGTGTTGATTTGGTAGTGCCATAAGATTATACTGGTAATAGACTGCACAAATTATATAGATTGTCCGATTAGAATGGAAGGAAGGGAATGACGCGGAAAGATCTTGAGAATATATCTTAGAGATCCTTCCAGATAAGATAAATGAATGATTAAATTCTTGGTTAGAATAACCTGATGTGGTGAGGTGTATAAGAAATGTATAAATGCTGCTATATTGTAAATACATGAAATGGTAAAAAAAAATTATGTTTGTGTACTTTACACAAAAAGTTTATTAGCATTTATTAGCAATTGTTAGTAGGTTTTTAGCATCTCTATTAGTAATATTACACTTTTTTGGAAATATTTTTAACAAAATATTTTAAATTGTTTTAATGAACCACCGAAAATGAATTTCACCTTATATTGATGATTCATCAGGAACTATGATGGAAATAGTGGATTATTTGAAAATTATCTTTTAAATTGTGCAGCTTTTACTTTATTTCATTGCTTAATGAGGACACACACAAACACAAGAAAGCTGAATGTATAATTTTTGAGCACACCTCTATGGGATAACATTAACTCTGTAATATCGTTACGATTTGAAGGTCTACTTATTGTAATTATAGGATATATGCACTACTTGCACTTTACTTTAAGTGACAGAATGTACTTTACAGTGATTGACGAAAAAGAAAAAGAAAAAGAAAAAATGGTGGCAAAATTACTCCATCAAAAGTGATTGAGGTTGCTAGTCTAGTTGTTCAAAATGATTGACACAAACAAGGGGTTAAGCACGTTGCACTTTATATAATGTTGTCTAGACACAAGGGACTCTATGGTCCAGTAGAAGGCTAGTGGTAGCCGAAACGCGTAGACCGTCCATTTTTGCTATTCTTGCACAGGGTGTGTATGTAAAAAAGAAATAAACAAACTTACTTCATCCTGCAGTAGTGCCGTGACTCTTGCCTGGGGATATATTCTTCTTTTTTTGGTGAGAGAACTGTGAAATATATATATATATATATATATACATATATATATATATCCACATATTTATATATATAAAAATAAATATAAAAAAATATATATATAAATATAAAAAAATATATTTATATAGGTTCACTGACAGACTATCGATGTAAAAACTAGATGAAAATATGTAGAATGCAAAAACTATCAACTCCCTCTACTTAAACAGATAAGTACAAACATATCGAAGAAAAGAAATATTGATGTCAAAAATATAGTTGTACAAAATATCGATTTAGATATATATATATATTCAAAAAAGCTGCTCATCGCTTTCACTCCATTTTCCAGCAAAGCAGACGCGGACCACAAAGTTGGTGCTTTTAAGATGATTTAATGTCGGCTATGAATATATATCATAAAATAATAAAATAAAATATATTAAATAATAAGATGTATTAAAAAAATAAAGTTGATTTAATATACATTTTAACCAATATAACAAATAAACTTCATTAAAAAAAGTTAAACACACATACATAGTAATTAATATATATATATATTTACTTCAAAACAATTAATAAACTATTAATTTTAATTTATTTTATCATTTTAGAATTGTATATAAATTTACATATATATATATATATATATATATATATATATATATATATATATATATATATATATATATTATCTACTGGCGGTCGCCAGTAGATAGTTATAGTTACAACCTATTATCCATAGGAAATCCGCGACATTCTATTTGAAATAACTTTCTTGCCGGTTGACGTATCTTTGCGAAATTTTCAAACTTTGTGGCCCGCTCCGGTCCGCTCCTACCCTGAAAGTCTCGGGGGATTCGTCAGCGGGGCCGAGAAAAAGGGGGTCCCAAAACGCGTTTTCCCCATGCATTTTTCCATAGGAAACTTTAGACACGGCTACAGCCCGAACTGCTGAACGGAATTACACCAAATTTGGCAAAGAGGTAGTTCTTGGTTCAGAAAGAACCCTTTTTGTTAAATGGTGTAAATCCGTTCAGTAGTTGCTGAGAAAATGAAAAGTAAAAAAGATAGTGATATCTATGGCCGAGTAGGGTCCGCGTACCCTCAGCGCACCCTGCGCGCACCGTCCCGATCACGAGCTGCATGTTAATTGGCTGTCAGCTGGCTGTCAACATTCCGATTCAGGAAATGTTGGCAGCCATTTTATCCCTCGGTAGAACCGAGGGACAGAAACTAAGTGCGCAAAGCGCACAAAGGGAGCAGGGTAGAAACACCCTGACCCCCTAGGTTTGCTCAGGGGTCCCACAAGGACCCCCTGGGCAAAAAAAAAAAAAAAATTTTAAATCGGCAGGATGCGCTCAGGGTGCGCGAATCCTGCCGAAAAAAATCGAGCGCGGTCTCCCGCGCTTCGATGTAATTGGCCCCGGGTGGCCCAAGTCCCGGGGGCATGGTGGGGGGTTAATTTTATGTGTGGGGGCCTCAAAGGGCCCCAAGCCCCGAGGACCGCCACCCCCCGGGGCTTTTTTTTAAATGGTGCGGGAGGGCTCTGAGCCCTCCCGCAGCCCCGAGGACCACCACCTCCCCGGGGCTTTTTTTTTAAATTAAAAAACCTGTGTGGGGGGCTCCAGCCCCCACACGCCCGAGGACCGCCACCTCCCCGGGGCACTAAACATTTAAATATGGGGGTCCGTTACGGACCCCAGAGCCCCGGGGACCACCACCTTCCCGGGGCTGTGACCTGAATGGGAGGGGGCCGCGCGGCCCCCTCCTGGAGCCCTTGATGGCCCTGGGGACCACCACCCCCAGGGCCGGCTCCTGCAGTGTCCCGGGGTGCCTACCCCCGGGACACTGTAGTTTGCTATGGCAGGACGGGAGCCTCGCGGCTCCCGTCCTGCCATAGCAAACTGCTTTGGATATTGGAAGAGAGAGCAGGGAACTGCTCTCTCTTCCAATATCCAAAGCACATTGCTTTCCACATGGGGAGCTGCATCTTAGCAGCTCCCCATGTGTAAAGCAATGCCGGCTCCCAAGGGACGCGGGGAGCCGGCGGGACTGTGGGGGGCTTGGGGACCCCCCACAGTCCCCAACGGAGAGGAGCCAGCCCCGGGGGATGGGGTCCCCGGGGCAATTAGTGGCCCGGGAGGGGGCCACGCGGCCCCCTCCCCAAAAAATAAAAATAATTAAATAAAAAAAAAACGGAAAGGCCGGCCCCGGGGATGGGGTCCCGGGGCCTTAAATGGCCTGAGGAGGGGGCCACGCAGCCCCCTCCAAAAAAAAAAAAAAAAATCGAGGCCATGCCCCGGGGGATGGGGTCCCGGGGCCAATACAGGCCCAGGGAAGGGGGCCCCGCGGCCCCCTTCCCGTTTTTTTTTAAATATTTAATTTAAAAAAGGGGTAAGGCCCTGGGGGATGGGGTCCCCAGGGCCCAAAAACATGAAAAAGGAAGGGGGCCACACAGCCCCCCTTCAGGGACAAAAAAACAAACAAAAAAAAAACGATCGGGCCCGCAGGCCCCGCCCCTTCCTTCACCACTCTGCAAACGCGCCCCTGGCGCGTTTGCAGAGAGGGAACAATTCCCCTTGTATACTGGGGGTCCCTGGGGGCCAACTAGCCCACCAGGAACCTCCAGTATGCGCCAGGGAGCTGCCTTGCAGAGAGGTGTACAGAGGCCACGCCCTTTTTACACCTCTCTGCAACGCAGCTCTGTGGCGCTTTTGGAGGTATATGGTGGGCTAGTTGGACTCCGGGGACCCTCAGGATTTAAGGGGACTTAATCCCCCAACTTAAAACGCGCCACGGGGCGCGTTTGCACAGTGGTGAAGGGAGGGGGCGGGGCTTCAGGTGACATGTGTGCAAACAGGCCCCGTGGCGCGTTTTAAGATGGGGAATTAAATCCCCTTCAATCCTGAGGGTCCCTGGGGCCAACTAGCCCAACAGGTACATCCAGAAAGCGCCACAGAGCTGCGTTGCAGAGAGGTGTAAAGGGGTGTGGCCTCTCTACACGTCTCTGCAACGCAGCCCCTGGCGCATATTGGAGGTTCCTGGTGGGCTAGTTGGCCCCTAGGGACCCTCAGGATTCAAGGGGACTTAATCCCCCAACTTAAAACGCGCCACGGGCGCGTTTGCACAGATGTCACCTCAGACCCCGCCCCCTCCCTTCACCATTGTGCAAATATTCTTCTAAAATCATCCGAAATACGAATTCCGATTTACTCACCTGTTATAAGGAGAGACCTCAGTGCTGCATCTTTCAGCCCAGTACTGGTCCTGAAAAGTAATTTTAACCGTACTTACCAGTAACTTGAATTTCCTTCCATAGGATATCATTGCCTGCTTTTTGCTGAAAAAGTTTCTAAGTGTTGATTTTTGAAACATACAAATATTCCTCTAAAATCAGCCGAAATACGAATTCCGATTTACTCACCTGTTATAAGGAGAGACCTCAGTGCTGTATCTTTCAGCCCAGTACTGGTCCTGAAAAGTAATTTTAACCATACTTACCAGTAACTTGAATTTCCTTCCATAGGATATCATTGCCTGCTTTTTGCTGAAAAAGTTTCTAAGTGTTGATTTTTGAAACATACAAATATTCCTCTAAAATCAGCCGAAATACGAATTCCGATTTACTCACCTGTTATCAGGAGAGACCTCAGTGCTGTATCTTTCAGCCCAGTACTGGTCCTAAAAAGTAATTTTAACCGTACTTACCAGTAACTTGAATTTCCTTCCAGAGGCTAACATTGACTGGTTTCACTTGGAAATTCTTCTAAGTGTGGAGTTTTGGAACTTTAAAATATTCATCTAAAATCAGCCGAAATACGAATTCCGATTTACTCACCTGTTATAAGGAGAGACCTCAGTGCTGCATCTTTCAGCCCAGTACTGGTCCTGAAAAGTAATTTTAACCGTACTTACCAGTAACTTGAATTTCCTTCCATAGGATATCATTGCCTGCTTTTTGCTGAAAAAGTTTCTAAGTGTTGATTTTTGAAACATACAAATATTCCTCTAAAATCAGCCGAAATACGAATTCCGATTTACTCACCTGTTATAAGGAGAGACCTCAGTGCTGTATCTTTCAGCCCAGTACTGGTCCTGAAAAGTAATTTTAACCGTACTTACCAGTAACTTGAATTTCCTTCCATAGGATATCATTGCCTGCTTTTTGCTGAAAAAGTTTCTAAGTGTTGATTTTTTAAACATACAAATATTCCTCTAAAATCAGCCGAAATACGAATTCCGATTTACTCACCTGTTATCAGGAGAGACCTCAGTGCTGTATCTTTCAGCCCAGTACTGGTCCTAAAAAGTAATTTTAACCGTACTTACCAGTAACTTGAATTTCCTTCCATAGGCTAACATTGACTGGTTTCACTTGGAAATTCTTCTAAGTGTGGAGTTTTGGAACTTTAAAATATTCATCTAAAATCAGCCGAAATACGAATTCCGATTTACTCACCTGTTATCAGGAGAGACCTCAGTGCTGCATCTTTCAGCCCAGTACTAATCCTGAAAAGTAATTTTAACCGTACTTACCAGTAACTTGAATTTCCTTCCATAGGATATCATTGCCTGCTTTTTGCTGAAAAAGTTTCTAAGTGTTGATTTTTGAAACATACAAATATTCCTCTAAAATCAGCCGAAATCCGAATTCCGACTTACTCACCTGTTATCAGGAGAAAACCCAGTGCTGCACCTTTTAGCCCAGCACTGACCCTGAAAAGTAATTCTAACCGTACTTACCAGTAACTTGAATTTCCTTCCATAGGCTAACATTGACTGGTTTCACTTGGAAATTCTTCTAAGTGTGGAGTTTTGGAACTTTAAAATATTCCTCTAAAATCAGCCGAAATACGAATTCCGATTTACTCACCTGTTATCAGGAGAGAACCCAGTGCTGCATCTTTTAGCCCAGCACTGACCCTGAAAAGTAATTTTAACCGTACTTACCAGTAACTTATATTTTCTTCCATAGGAATCCATTGTCTGGTTTTCAGCAAAAAAGTTTCAAAGTGTTGATTTTTACAAACTACAAATATTCCTTAAAAATCACCTGTATGACTTAAACGCATTCTTTCAACTGTTTACAGGAGATGCACCAGTGCTGGATCCAGGATCCAACACTGAGTAAGAAAAAGTAACAATAACAGTTTTTACCTGCTAAGTGAATTTCCTTCCATAGGATAACATTGGTGACCATATGAGAAAAAGTTTCTGTGTCAACTTTTAAAATACAATAATATTCCTTAAAAATCAGTACTGTAACCAAAACGCTTTTACTCAACTGTTTACAGGAGATGTCCCAGGACTGAATCTAGGATCCAGTCCTGTGGTTAGAAAAGTAATCCATAAAGTAACTAATTGCATTTAACTAGAAATTCACATTGAGCTGAATGTTGCATTGTGTTTGAAAATGTGTTGCCCATTGCAACAACTGTAACTACTGTACTTAAAAGTCTATTGCCTATGTGCAAAGTATTTAAACTAAAGTAATTCATTCTGAGAAAGTATTTTTTGTAATGTAATGTATAATGTAATTACAAAGTAATTTAAAAAATAAAATATGTAAAAAAAATTGTTTCTAAAAATGTAGTAAATCAGTATGAAAAAAATTAATATAACAATTAATATATTTAAAAATTGTCATTTACAAAACCTTTGAAATTCACTGAAAAAACCATAGGTTTCAGGCACGTTATAGTTAGAAATTAGCATTTAAAAAACCTTTGAAATTCACTGAAAAAACCATAGGTTTCAGACACGTTATAGTTACAAATAAGCATTTAAAAAACCTTTGAAATTCACTGAAAAAACCATAGGTTTTAGGGACAGTTATAGTTACTTGGACATTGCACTCGTACAAAACCCGTGAAATTCCCCGTTATAGTTAGTTCAGCTAACTATAACTCGCGCCCCGCAATGCACTGCTGATGACGTCACATATTACATCACTCATGACATGGTCAGTGACATCACTGATGACATCACTGATGACATCTCAAATGACATCACTGATGACATCATCCACGTGATAATCTGATGCACCTCCTCACACCCTAATATAACCTTTGATACACCCACTCTAAATTACAGACTGCCATTCGCAAAACCATAGACACTCCAACACCAATAACTACATACCCACTCACTGATTCTTAGGTCTACACACACACATCCACTCACTCACCCGTACAGTCACTCATACTTATGGTCACTCAGTACATGACTATCATATGCACTCTTACTCCTATATAGACACTCAAACACCGCCACTCATCCATAGAGGTACTCACACACCTAGTCAGTCATGCAAATAATTAAACACACTGCCATTTACTCACCTATACAGTTATACACACACCAGCTCACTTAATCATACAAATACTAGCACATTGTTACGCTCTTATACAATCACTGATACAAGCACACACTCATCCATACAGCCACTCTCACAATAACACACTCTCACTTATAGCCATTTAAATACTCTAACACACATATATACTGCCTTTCACATATGTAGTTACTCACACATGTACCACTGGGACATACATTCACTCACTAACACACTGTTACACACACTTACCCACCCATACAGTCTATCACAGATGCACTCTTGAAACCATCCACCCAGTGAATCACCCACTCACACATCTATGCACAGTCGCACACACCCCATCCACACAAACACTCAGGCACCCATACAGATAATCAGACAACAAATCAATAACTCTTATAGACACTCATGTAGCTGTTCACAAACCCATGCAGCCACTTACACAGCAGCAGACAGATACAGACATTCACCCAGTTTAGTCACTAACCCATGCATTCAGTAAGATACGTTTAATCACTCACTTATAGAATTAGTCACGCACCTACTAAATCATCCATACAGACACTTATACACCCACTCATTCTTCAAAACGCCTTTCCCTATATATATTAAAAATATTTAAACTTTACAGAAACATACAGTCACTGGATGATGTCAACAGTGATGTCATTTGAGATGTCATCAGTGATGTCATCAGTGATGTCACTGACCATGTCATGAGTGATGTAATATGTGACGTCATCAGCAGTGCATTGCGGGGCGCGAGTTATAGTTAGCTGAACTAACTATAACGGGGGAATTTCACGGGTTTTGTATGAGTGCAATGTCCAAGTAACTATAACTGTCCCTAAAACCTATGGTTTTTTCAGTGAATTTCAAAGGTTTTTTAAATGCTTATTTGTAACTATAACGTGTCTGAAACCTATGGTTTTTTCAGTGAATATATATATAGATAGATATATTACCTACTGGTGGTCGCCAGTAGGTAGTTATAGTTAGGATCTAGTTTCCATTGGAAAAGTGTTTTTTGATTTGCCTATAACTTTGATGCCGTTTGACGAATCTTCGCTAAATTTTCAAAACGAATGGGCCACTAACTTCAGCTGTTGTGATCCATCAAGCGGGGGCCGAGAAAAAGGGGGGGTCCCAAAATGCTTTTTCTCCATGTTAATTTCCATAGGAAACTTTAGACACGACTACAGCCTGAACTGCTGAACAGAATTACACTAAATTTGGCAAAAATGTAGCTCTTGGTCCAGAAAGCACTCTTTATGTTAAATGATGTAAATCCATTCAGTAGTTTTTGAGAAATTTAACGATTTCCAAGATATACAACTGTGGCCACGGTGGATCAGCGAACCCTCCCGATATCGTGCCTGAGATCTGATTGCCTGCCAACACTTCAAACCAGGAAGTGTTGACAGCCATCTTGTGACTCGGTTGAACCGAGTCCCAAGCAAAAACATGAAAAAAAAGAAAAGAGGGCATGGTAGAAACACCCTGACCCTCTAGGCCTGTTCAAGGGGTCCCACAGGGACCACCAGGGCCCCAAAAAAGCCTTTTATTTTTTGATTTCTGGTGGGATTCACAGTGGATCCGCAAATCCGGCCCAATTTTTTTTTTTAAATGAAGCTCTTTGTTTACTTTAGACCCCCGGGTGGGCCACCCCCCCAGGCAGCCCCGTGGACAGCCACCTCCCCGGGGCTACTATACTAAAATGCGGGGGGCCACACACCCCCTCCTGCCCCAGGGAACACCACCTCCCCAGGGCTATTTTACAAATGAGATGAGGGCCGTGCGAACTCCCTCCTGTAGCCGTAAATGGCCCTGGGGACTGCCACCCCCAGGGCCGGCTCAAGCAATGTCCTGGGGTGCGGACAAAAGTACTCCCGCCATCCCATAGCAAAATGGGATGGCGGACAAAAGTACTCCCGCCATCCCATAGCAAACAAGTGTGCTCACTTTGAACAAGCAAGAGCACTTTGCTCTCGCTTGTTCAAAGCGAGCACACTTTGCTTTTTACCCCCAGGGTGTAGTGTAGTTCCTATTTCCCTAATAGGCTCTGCGCATTGGAATAATATAACCTATATGCTTGACATAGGACTGAGGTCGGTATGTCCCTATCGAGTATATTAAACTTAATTACTTTGTGCCAGCTAGCTCAGAGGCCACTAGAAACTCCTTGAAAACAAGAAGAGAGTAGTTTCTGGCAACCGCAAAAACATGACTACTTTGTTTCCCTTTAGAATCAGAACACGTCTCAGAAGCGTGGAAACAATAGATAACAGTTTCACTCAGTCAATCGTGCATGCTTAGTTTCTACAGAGTTACACAGAAAGGAAAAACGGGCGTTTCAATAAAGAGGTTTTATTGAACAGTCTTGTTTCTCGTGTAAGAGATATGCGCTGTTATGATCACAAGACAGTATGCAAGATAAATAATGTACAGCGTAAGCAGTAGAAATAAATAATACTGCGCTAGCATTATCTTTTAGCATATATTCACGTACATAAATAACATGAGCTATAAATGCGAGTACTCATACGATGCGTCTCTAAGCTAGTTCTACCCCAATGTACCTAACCTAATCTAGGTGTAGGGAAAGGTAAGAAGTAGGCGAAGTATGCTCTAGTATAGTATTCTAAGAGTATGTTAAGTCTAGTATGCCAAGAGTCCCTCTAGGTTCTAGTCAGCTCCATACCTTGAGAATGAGAGAGGTGGGAATCTCTTTCCGGACTCGAACTCTAACACCCCGCGAAGGGAGTCAGATCACTGGAAGCTGGATTCTCTGCGAGCAGGGATGACAGCGTCTTCTCAGTGCGTCAGGCCGGGATCCGGGCTCCTCTGAAGTCGAGGTCTCCTCTAACTTGCTTGGGCAAGGGAAGGTATATTTATACCTGATAGGTGCCTTGGAATGTTAGCATTGACGTGAAGTCGGACAGAGGAAGACGTCAGGAATGAACCCTTAAGGTATAACGGTTCATACATAATAGATGAGTTCTTGGAGAAATCAATAATCCTGTGCTAGGGAAACTCCCAAGAGCTTAAGGGTCTGGTTTCTAAGAACTCGTTGTGACGTTAGGGTGAACGGATGTTGGTGACCATGCCTGTATTTGGAGTGCACGGCTAATGCCTAATTAAGGACTGGGAATCTATGCCTATATAAGGGCAATGCGAATTGTGCCTATATAAGGACATGTTTCAGGAAAACCTATATACGGACACCTAAAGCGGAATACAACACCCACTCCACTTTCGAATGAACGATAATACTAAATGCTAAACATTAAGTGCTAAACATTAAATCGAGTACCACATGTTACTAAAAACATTTCTAAAAGCATATTAAAAGAAGTTTAAAATAAACTGTTGAAATGCAATAGGTACTGTACATTTTAAAGTATTGGTTTCATTCTAAGCATATATTGGAAATAAAATGCAACATGAATGAATAAACAGTAATATATACATATGACGAAATGATTGATAAGCATATCAAAAATCAAAGCCATTTCATATCATGGAAGTAAATGAAATTTTAGACAGATAAGGTGACAATGTGTCCCTGGAAGTATTCAAAGAAGTCCGTTTTATAAGAATAGTTCTACTGTAAGCAGATGGATTTGCCATGTAATTTCAAAAAGTTAAAAAAGAAAAAGTTCAATTCTGGGAAAAGTTCCAAGTTTTGAAAATATGAAGGCCAAATTCATTGCGTCCCTGGTACACTGTGAGCCGAATCAAAGTCAGTGTATGGGTCTGGTGTAAACATGAAATCATCTATTTCCGTAGCCAAAATATCGTCTACCGAAGTTGGTGACATTTGGAACACCTCGTGTAGGAGATTAACTGCACAGAGATGAGAATCATCGCCCTCAGCATAAGATGCTGCAGCAATGTTCGCATCCGTTGTTACCTGTGTGCCTGTTGATCCATCTCGTACCTCAGCAGCAGCCGGAAGCGTCTGTGAGATCTCAATGAATGCCGTCATCAGGATTGGTAGCCTCTGGGGACAACACAGAGCATGGGCCGTTATCGGGTCCAGCAGAGCATCGATATCCGTTGGCATGACTGATGGGAGTGTTAGACAGGTGTCTAGCATGCATTCTTCACCGCAAAACAGGCAGCGTAGAACAGGTAAGATGCAATCTTGCCAGATTGGTCTGAATGACAGGAACCATGTTGTATTAAGTTCCCGTAGACGAGGTATGCCCAAAAGCTGTACTATTCGCTCACGGCACTTCCGTTCTAGGAGAGCTTTCTCCACATCGTTCAGAGTGATGTTGGCGAATAGGCTTGCCATAGCGCAATAGTAGGAATAGAAATAGGATTCCTGCAACAAGTGCTAGAATTAATGGCACACCACCAAACACCAAATGTGCGAAGTTTGGGATGATTCCGAGGGCTGCCTGGAAAGGTGCTAATAGTCCGGAACAGATGGTCTTAAATACATGTACAATTCCGCTCGTATCAGACATGTTAAAGATACGTCCCATCATTTCTACGAAATGTATAGGGCAGTTTGTACGAATTAAAGCCTGTATCTCAGCCGAAGTCCTTGCTACTTGCAAATCATAGATTTCTTTGGCCGAAGTCAGAGGCACTGTTTGTTGTATAAGCATGGCTTTCATTCTGCTTAAAGTATCAAATCGTATAAAAGAGACATTCAACGAAGGCCATAAAGGCGACTCCCTGACTGTGTCTATTGGGGCAAACAATACTTGCATACAGCAAGTGACCCTGGAGTCTCCTGTTACCAGATATGGGATGCCGGGCAACATGCCACAGCAACTCTGATCATTCAACATGAGGTAACTCCCATTAGAAAGTTGGCCAAATGTTGGATTAATCACAGCAGCTGGTGTACCTACCTGGTGGCAGGACAAATTTGCCACAGAACCATTACAAGCCCCGTGTAAAGAAATGTCCTGACATATGAGTGAACCGCTTAGTGCATTTTCACAGTGTGTACCGCTAAGAAACACTTCACGATCCCCACTCCAACATCTGTAACTGTAAGGTAAATCCCAGGATGTCTTAATGTATTCTTTACCCAACCTTTCATATTTGCCTGCTTGCATTTGTTTGAGGCAATACTGAAACTGGAAAGTAGTGACAGGCAGAGTGATTTTGCCATGAATAAGCCATTCTGTAGCTGGTTTTTCTGCCACAATGAATGGTAATTTCTCCAGTTTTTCAATGCTCAGCACTGTATACTTTGCTCCCCTTTGTGCCAGTTCGATCTGTTTATCAGTTAGATTGTATTCTGCAAACAGAGCCGACGTGTTGATAAAACGCCAAGGCACATAGCCCGCTTGCAAAGATTGCAGCGTCCAGCCTAATAACATGATAGAACGTAACTGAGATTGGCCTTGTTGTAACATGGCTAAATCTTGTTCCAGTATGTCAATAGCAGAGGATACAATGTTGTCCAATGAATACATTCTGGATGACAAAGTTGTTAACCCATTGTCGACCACAGAGAGAGTTTTCTCTAAGTTAATACGATCAAGTGCACGTATTCATTCTGTGGCCTCTACCTGTGACACCTTCCATGCTTCATTATAAGCAGCATAGATGCCGGCATATATGAAACGTTTTTGACGCGGTTTTCTCGGTCCTAGCAAGAATTCCCTAAGGTCTGCGTCTTCTTTAAGTAAAGATAAGTGTTGTTTCACATCCTCAAGTGTAGATTTTTGTAGCCAGTCGAGGCATAATTTTCCTACACTGTATGTTGTTACTACCCCCGGATGTTTTCTTTGGACGTATCGTGGGTCTGGCCTATGAATAGTAAAGCCCTGTGTTTTATTCAGGAATCTTTCTTAACAGGTGTTTGTGTCTGTGGGCCAGATCAACCATTTTCTCCAATCAGGATTTGTTCTGTTGAGTTGTAATATTTGGTCAACTGTAACCGCTGCCTGTGTATTGTTATTACTGGCAGGTGTTGGTACAGAAGGTGTTTTCATGTCTTTGATCTTGGCTAACCCAAGGCAAGACGTTTGTTGCACAGTGTCATTCAAAAACATTATTTGCTGAGGGATGATACATGCTCTAAACAAAGCTTCTATCCCCTGCACTTGCCAATCTTTAGAACCCCAGACAGATTTTGTGTCTATTGTGTCTTTCCATAAGTCGAATCCATGTCTAGACAGTTGGGCAATAAATGCTGCAGAGTAAATCTGTTTTGTATTTGTTAAAATAATTTTCTGTCCTGTTTTGTTTACATTTTTATAGTAAAATGTTTCCGGATCAGATGTATTGTACCCTGAAAAATAGGGAAACTTTTTAGCAAACGTTTTTGAACTACCTTTTGGTGGTATAGGACAATGCTCCCATTGGTTAAACATAAACACATTTCTAGGTGGTGCAGATTTATGCAAATAATGGTGACCATAGTGGTTTTAGCAATACAGCTGTTCATAGTCTGATGAACCCTCTAAATATTAATTATTAGAAAATGCAGCAGACCTTTCTAGGTCAAACATCATATTATTTACAGTCTCAAAGTCCCAATCATCAGAATAGGTACTGGACGAAATAAAATCACTTAGTGAAATTTTAAATAAATGTGGAATGTTCAATTGTTCCGTAGGGCCGAAGATATCGAAATCTGCTTTGTCCCACACTATACCATCCTGTATAGGAACGGCTGTGATGTTCACTGCAGACAAGTCTCTTGTTTCACGATGGGATGATTTGTGTGGTTTCAAAAGTAAGTTCACATGTTTACTTTCAATGTCCAAACGGATGTATCTGCCATTTATAAGCACGCTGATAGTCATAACCAAAGCTAGCCAAAGCAGAAAGAAAAATATTCCAGAAATAATCCAGAGTTCAATCCATGGTGAAACCAGATAAGTCTTTTTCAGAAAATGAAAAAGTCTTGTACTTGCTGTTTGAAAGTTTTTGATGCTGGCGTCGTTTCAGGCTCACTCAGATCCTCAGAAAACGTATCAAAGTTAATGAAATAGCCAGAAGCAGTTCTGTCAATTGTTGGAATTGCATCAGGATTTGTCGAAATCGCTGGAACCAGTTGATCACTTGTTACATTTGTGTATACAGGTGTATTTGGACGAACTGTTACTTGAGTGTCAAGAGGGATGAGTTCCATAGCATTGTTGCTTAGTCCTTCATCTGTTACTGCTGAATTCTCGATGGTTATCAGTCTTTCAGTCTGCATCTCTTGGATAGTAGCGAGAGGAGTGCGTCTGCTTCTAGGTCGGAGTCCACGAGGCCTACTATTTAGTATTGGCCACATACTGTGGTTTGATGAGGTCGATGGACACAAATCTTTTCTCCTTTTTTCCAGCAAGGGGCGGCAGAAGTACTGTTCTTGTTCCGTGTACGGCTAGGACAGGTACTGGTTGTCTGTAAGAAGGTCCAAATTCCTTCTTGTCCGCAATCTTCTCTCTGACTAGATCCCCAACTTTTGGAATCCAGACAGGCCTTGCTGGGACTGCCGTTTTTTCCCCAGTGGTGGTTGGCTGCAGGAATACGTTGCTTTGTTTCGATCTTAGTTCATTTAGATCCTGAAAAACAGCCAAACGATCTTTGATATCAAAGGGTTTATTTTCCACCACTGTGCCTTTACATTCGAGATCAGGAACCCACATTCTTGTCCCAAATAGGACCTCATATGGAGTGACCCCCCCTAGAGAACTTCTTGGCAAATTATTTAATGAGCTTTGGACCCCATAAAGATGTTTGACCCACCCATCACCCGAACCTAATACTCTAGCTGGTATAGACTGCTTTATGTCCCGGTTTTTCCTTTCCACAACAGAATTTCCCTCAGGATGAAACGGAGAGGAGTACCGCAATGCAATGGCCAAACTGGCCATGGCTTCTTTGTAAGCCCGAGAGCTAAACGCAGGGCCCTGGTCAGAATGTAGCGTGCCTATTGCGTATGTGCCGATAAAGACTCGCAAATCTTTTATAACAGTTCGAGCGTCAGCCGAGCGCTGAGGCCATATCCATATGAACCTAGAGCAAGAATCCACTGCGACCATTATATATTTATAGTTACCGTCCCTTTGTAAGGGACTGCAGTGGTCCAGGTAAACACAAGCTAATGGTTTGTCTGAAATTAACAGGGGTGTCTGCGCAGGATGTTTCACTGTGGAGACTTTCATCTGTTGGCATATGTCACATTCCAAAACATAGTTTTTGGTCTGTTTCCTAATGCCAGGCCACCAATATCTTTGTTTTAGTAAAGATACTGTTGCAGAAATACCTGCATGGGCAGAGGCTATCCCTTCATGTGCTGCTAGTATTAGTCCTAATCTACGTTCCTTGTTTGGAATTACCCTTTCCCCCACTCCAGGGATTCGAGCAAAAGGAACGTTGTTCGCATCAATTACATAAGAGAACTTGAGTGGAAACTTTTTTGGTAATGCTGCACCACTACCTTTGCTTGTAGCATTGACAGCCAACATTATCTCACTGTCTATTTTTGTTTTTGAACGAGTGATCGCAGCTATGGAAGCCGTCTGAACAGCCCCCTTTGCGGCTTCATCAGCCAATGAATTCCCTGCAACGTGAACGCCATCACGTTGATGACTCAGTGTGTGGATCACGTGAGCCTTTGGTAGTTCGTTTTTTAACTGAACTACTTGTTCCCAAAGCGTTTTATGCTTTATTGTGCCACCTTTTGCATCTTTGAACCCATTTTTAAGCCAATTTTGTATATATTCATTATACGACTGAACACAGTAAAAAGAATCGCACACTATCAGTGTGGGGAATTCGCGATCTGTACTTTCAAGTGCCAGTTTGAATGCTTGTAGTTCAGCTCGCTGAGCTGTACAATCTCCTAGAGATTGAGTTTTAGTGACCATTGGTCTGAAGTTACCATCTCGCATGCGTCCTTTAACGATTGCGCACGCTGCACTGTAAGATTGCTTACTCCCTGTAGCGGGTTGTGCGGATCCGTCAGTGTAAATTATGAATTTGTACTGATCGAGAGGCAGAATTTCACTGGGCAGAGGACATTCATGTTCATACTGCAGGAACGCTTGTGTTTTTAGATCAGGATCAAAAACATATTCAACATCTGTTGCAGCCAGAGAATTAACCCATTGTATTCATCTAGGATGTAATGCTATAGCATTTGGAATGCTCGCTTTTGTAACCGCCTCTAAGGCCGGTACTGGGGTTACGACAATAATGCGCTTCCCTTGGGCTAGAGCTCTTTCTTTTGCTACAGCGGTTTGAACTGCTGTCAGTATTTTTTCAGTTGAAGTGAAGCGCATTTCTGCTTGTGTATACAAATGAGATTTGTATGCAATTGGTACTTTTTCACCCTCATTAAATGTTAAGTAGGTGAATCCGCATTGACCCGAAATTATTCGGATCACTAAGTTGCGTTGACTTACGCGTGTTTGTAAGTGATTTGTTGCTAACATGTTAGCTTGGAGTGAACGCAAGATTTCTGTGTGTTCTTGTGTCCAATTTTTGATTGAAAAATCAGGTTTGATTAACGCGTAGAGAGGTTTAACCCTTTCTGCGTAATTTAGAATGTAAGTTCTCCCAAAATTTAGAAAACCCAGGATGGATTGTAAATTTTTCAGCGTTTTTGGAGGTTGGAGCAGTGCACACTTTTCTAAAAAGTTAGCTGCCAAGCTCTTTCCTTCACTTGAAAGCTCATATCCTAGAAAAAGGACATTGAGTTGGGCAATTCTGCATTTTTTAAAGTTGAACTTATAGCCCTCAGAGGCGAAGCCCAATATAATGGTACTCGCCCTGTTCAAGTGCCTATCCAGGTCATCGTCTGTCAGATAGATGTCATCGACATATGACAATGCCTCATTATCATAAATTTGTAGTAACTCTGTTACCCTCGCTGAGAATAACCCCGGGCTGTTTTTGAACCCTTGTGGGAGTCGACAAAATTGATGCTGGGTCCCCATTGTTGAGAAAGCTGTTAAGTACCTGCTTTCAGGTGCTATGTTTTGACAAAAGAAACCATTTGAGATATCTAATGAGGTTTTATATTTTTTACGCACAATGTTATTCATTAATGCTGTACTATGTGCATTTTGCACTGCAAATGTTTTAGAACAAGTGTTTAAGTGTCTGTAATCCAAAACTAGACGATATGTATTGTCTGGTTTGGAGACAGGAAACAAAGGATTGTTCATTGAGGAGGTGCATGTTTCAATCACCCCTTGGTATTCAAGTTGATCTAAGATCTACTTGACCTGCTTTTTAGCTTCTTGCTTTATTGGGTACTGCCTTTGTGCAGTTGGTTCATTTTTTAGATGTATTTTATGGTGAGGTGAGTCCTCATCCCATCCTACATGATTTTTATATAATGCTGGAGCCTGGGCTACTGCCCATTTCCTGGCATAAGTATATTTTAGGTGAATTGGAATATGGTTGGAGAAGGCAGGCATAATAATGTCCTCACCATGTGGGCACTCCCTGACAAATTGTGGTGGCCAGTCTTTTGCTGCTAGAAGTATGTCATAGCCCCTTGAAAGTTTTCCCAAAAGAGTGTTTTCACCTGTCTTGGTATACCTCCCTCCATTCGGAGTGTCATTTCATATAACTTTTGTGGAGTACTAACCCTGGTGTCCACAGTCTCTACTGTGATGTACTCATTCAAGTCCACTATCTCCAGAAGTTCCTTCCGGTTCTGGCGAGCTATTGTGACTTCTGCTGCACTGTCCAGCATTGTCTGAGCCCATTCTCCATTCTTGAGTTGTGTTCTCAGTATTCTCGGCATGTCTGATCATCAGACCTGCTACCTTCTTTTATGAAAATTGAGGTTTTGATTTATTTTTTGGAACGTGTTTGTCGTCTTTCGATTTCACGCATTCTTCTTTATGTTCTGACCTTCCTCTTCTTTCCGATGTCTGTGACGATATCTGAAAGGTATGAGAGGAATGTGTATCAGTATCTTGATACCTGTCAGGTTTTCTTAAATTATCCCTATTCCTGAGGTTATACCTCCTTTCAGAGTGCTCCTTTTGAGGAGACCTACCTCGGTATTGAGAACGTTTCTCGTTTGAGTTTTGTTTATTAGTTTCCCACTTCTTTTTAGAAGATGTAGGAGTTTGTTTAATCGAGTCCTTCTCAGGATTCTCAGATAGTTTTGGATTCAATGGTCTTCCACCCACACTATCTCTGCCTAATTGTGCATAAGATTGTTCTATTATTCTGGTTAGTTCTGTTTGATGTTCTGTTACATCAAATTCCCTTAATCGTTGGCGGATCGCCACTGCTGCTGCCTCCCCTTTAATATTAGATAATATTATTGTGGAGACCTGGTCGAAGTTTTTCAGTAATTTCATACCTAAATTCAGAGCAGGCTCTGCCCCGTATTCGTTTTGAATTTGTTTCAGGACATCTGGTATTACTGCAATTGATGGAACAGCATGTGTTTTAGTATAGATGGCAGCAAAGACTGAGCCTCAAGTGGTGCAGTCTTCCAGTTGTGGTGTGATCCCCATTGGTAAACAGATTGTTAGTATTCTGTGTTTCTCATAAGGGCTAGTATTTGGAAATACTGCTTCGATTTGAATAATTTTTTGAGCTAAGCAGAATGGAATTTGCTCACGTTTTGTGGGCATTTTACCCATGACTGCGTATAGAGTCTGTGGTGTAATTTTTAGTGTATTCCCCTGTTGAGGGGTTTGATTTGGAATGGTCAATGGTGGTTGGACTGTGAAAGTCTGCATGACATATTGGACCAATTGTCTGTAAATTTTTATTAACTCTGTAAGTTGAGTAAGTAATTCCTCGTCTGACATTATATCGATGTCAGGATGAGGTGTGTAGCCGGCTAAAATCGGCCATGTTGCTCCTGGTCTACCTAGTGGACCGAGCCTGGTAATGTTTTTGTGATCTTGTAGGGCGCCTTTAAACCAGAGCTGATGCTCCTGGTATGTTAGTGGAATTTCAATATCCTCGAAAGGAATATATTCCTCTGGTGGTTCATCTTCTTTGTAGAAGTGAAACGGTCTTGTTACTGGATTTGATTCTGGGAATACTATCCATGAATAGAATACCTCTGTCTGAAAGGATTCGTGTGCCTCTATCACAAAAACTGCTCTACCGCCTCTTGGTGGTAGGCCGTGTTTTATAAGTTTTAGAGTGATGGCTCTTCTTAAGTTTGGATGGATGTCTATAACACCCTCCTCGGTTTCATTTAAACCTGTAAAGTTAAAAGCTGTTACGACTGGTTGAGCCGCAGCTCCACCGGTTTCGGTGGCATTGTCCCCGTGTTCGGACATTTGTTTTTTGAAAAATGTAGAACAAGTTTCAAGGAAACAAAAGATAAGGTGCACAATATTTTGGAACACTGTATCCTTCAACGTTGAACAAACCAAAATAGCTAATATATAGGGTTTTTGTCCTATTTAGCTTTGGCGGATATTTAACCCTACCCACTCCAGACGTCTTATGGAGTATGTGAGTAGGGGTCTCTGAGAGAAAAGCACGACTGAGTTACTCAGTATCTAGCGTTAAATTACTGCCTTACCAAACGTTTGGGCGCCATATAGTGTAGTTCCTATTTCCCTAATAGGCTCTGCGCATTGGAATAATATAACCTATAGGCTTGACATAGGACTGAGGTCGGTATGTCCCTATCGAGTATATTAAACTTAATTACTTTGTGCCAGCTAGCTCAGAGGCCACTAGAAACTCCTTGAAAACAAGAAGGGAGTAGTTTCTGGCAACCGCAAAAACATGACTACTTTGTTTCCCTTTAGAATCGGAACACGTCTCAGAATCGTGGAAACAATAGATAACAGTTTCACTCAGTCAATCGTGCATGCTTAGTTTCTACAGAGTTACACAGAAAGAAAGACGGGTGTTTCAATAAAGAGGTTTTATTGAACAGTCTTGTTTCTCGTGTAAGAGATATGCGCGAGAGGCACGCATTCTTTCGTCAAAACCTCTGATGAAGAAAAAATTCGAAACGCGTAAGGGGAGACGAACTCTGCTTTCCTGCATGTTATACACCGCCCGTACCATGAAATAAAGGTTTAGAGGTGAACCTTCACAGTTGTTCGAGTGATTCCTAAGTGTGTGGCAAACCTCAGAGCAAGATATATATATATATATATACATATATATATATATATATATATATTCCAATAACATAAAATCTAATTTTAAAAAAAAAACATTCTATTATGAATTAAAACATTAAACTATTTGAAAATCTTTAACATAAATTTTCCACTCCAGTCAGAGCAACAGTAGCGAAAGTGCTGGATAGCGGAGAGGTAAAAATTACTATTCCCCTCCAGTGAGTGCAACAATAGGGAAAGTGTTGGGTAGTGGAGGTGTAAAAATTACTATACCCTCTCCAGTGAGTGTAGCATTAGGGAAAGTGTTGGATAGCGGATGGGTAAAAATTACTATACCCTCTCCAGTGAGTGTAGCATTAGGGAAAGTGTTGGAAAGCAGAGGGGTAAAAATTACTATTCCCACTCCAGTGAGTGCAACAATAGGGAAAGTGTTGGATAGCAGAAGGGTAAAAATTACTATTCCCACTCCAATGAGTGTAACAGTAGGGAAAGTGTTGGATAGCGGAGGAAAAGAACTTACTATTCCCACTCCAGTCAGTGCAACTGTAGGGAAAGCGTTAGATAGCGGAGGGGTAAAAATTACTATTCCCACTCCAATAATTGTAACAGTAGGGAAAGTATTGGATAGCGGAGGGGTAAAAATTACTATTCCCACTCTAATGAGTGCAACAGTAGGAAAAGTGTTGGATAGCAGAGGGGTAAAAATTACTATTCCCACTCCAGTGAGTGCAACAGTAGGAAAGTGTTGGATAGTGGCGGGATAAAATATACTGTTCCCACTCCAATGAGTGCAACAGTAGGGAAAGTGTTGGATTGCAGAGGGGTAACAATTAATATTCTCACTCCAGTCAGTTCAAAATTAAAAACAAACAAAATATTAACAACAAAACTATTTAAAAAACAGTATAAATAAAAAAATATATAAATCTGTTCAAAATTTAAATACAAATATATTTAATATTAAAAACTTTAAAAAACATATTATAATGTTAAATACATATGACAAATACCTACAAATATTTTATTAAATAAAAAAAAAAGAAATTCAAACAAATAAATATTTTTAATTTGAAATTATTTAGAAACAAAAACATTATTACATACATTTACTTTTTTATTGCTTACCCTATAACACCACAAAATTCACAACCCACATCTAAATTAACAAAAAGATACTTCCATAATTAACATAATTAATTACCAATTAAAGAAATATTATTAATTAAAAAACAAATTAAAACTCATAAAATTAATTAACTTTCCACACTTTACCACTATAATTCCCATAACCTACAGCTAAAATTAAACTGTAAAAAATTAATTACACAATTAAAACTTATTTTCAATAAAAAAACAAATAGTATTTAACAACTAACTATAAAGTAAGTAAAAATAATTTACTCCCCACCCTTTACTCCTATAAAAGTAAAACCCACACACAAAAAATATAAACAATTACCCTAATTAAATATCAATTAATTAATTAATATTAATGATCAGCTAATTATTAATTAATTAAAGATAAATTACTTCCCAGCCTTTACCCCTATTAACCCCACAACCCACACCTAAAATTAATTACACAATGTCCATATTTAATTTTCAATTAATTAATTAATAATAATTAACAACTAATTATGAATTAATTAAACATAAATTACTTCCCACCCTTTACCCCTATAAACCCCACAACCCACAGATAAAATTAATTACACAATTTCCATAATTAAATTACAATCAATTAATTAATATAAATGTACAACTAATTATTAATTAATTAAACATAAATAACTTCCCACCCTTTACTCCATAAACCCCACAACCCACACCTAAAATTAATTACACAATTTCCATAATTAATTTTCAATCAATTAATTAATTTAAATTAACAACTAATTATTAATCAAAAATAAATTACTTCTCACCCTTTACCCCTATAAACCCCACAACCCACACCTAAAAAAAGTTACACATTTACCATAATTAATTACCAATTAATTAATTAATATAAATTAGAACCAATTAATAATTAATTACAAATAAATTACTTCCCACAATTAACACGGTAAAATCTCAATTAAATAAATATTAATAAATAAAGAATAATCATTAATTTATTATAATTAAATTACTTCCCACCCTATTGCCCTATAAACCCACAACCCGCAACGGAACTAAAAAACGCAAAATTTAATTAAAATTAAATTGATAACTACTAAAAATGGAACACATATATTAAAAAACATTAGCAATACTTATACAAAAAAACATACATCACATACATATCTATAGTAATTTATATGTACAGAGAAGCTTTGGATCACATTCTACTTCAATACATGACAGCATATAGCATACAGCAATGGGTCAGCACCCTTCAGCTATTGACTTCATTGCCCTGTGTATGATAGCACCTGCATGATCACATTGCACATCTGCCTGAAAATGAGTGTGCTTCAGAGTAAGGGCGGGTGGGACAATCCTTTAGTCTTCTCCTTTTGTAGGTCCCCTTTTATTGTTTCCATTCTGCTTTTTACAGCACTGTCATTATGAGCCTGATTATAAGCGCCCCAGACAGTTGCAATATGTGCTGCACCTCGTGTTACTCAACACACTGAAATTAGGAGTTTGTGGGAAAAAAACAACCCCCTCCTCCACTAAATTAAATAGTGGCAGGTCAAACCTGTTGATATTTATCAGGTAAAAGGTCCCTGAGAATATATGGATATGCAGATATGGGTGCAGTAAGCACAAGCATCTGCATTTTAGTACCTATTTTTGCAAGCTCAAATTAAAATTGTAATTATGTACCTGATATATCATGTATCCCACTAATAATACCTGTAGCTCCTTCAAACTAAGCGACGAATGAAAATCAACTCAGAATAGCGTCACAAAATAGAAAGCCACCACAAAACCCTTTGTGAACGGACCAAGGATCTGATTGGTCTGGACCAAGAAAGTGAGATGAGGTACTGCTGAAAATGTCACCATGAAATAAGAAATCATGGAAAATGAAATATCGATTTTTTTCTCCACTAAAGTGACTCTAATAGCAAGACTTTAACCACTTAGTTCCCTTTAAGAGTCTTCATTGATGTTTGAAATTCCAAGACTGAGGTATAGAAACGTGAACTGTGGACGTTAGTTAAAGAATTAACCATAAGATTTTTATGACTAACTAAGATGTGTAGATACTCTCCTCTGGTTATTCCCTGAGATAAATGAACTGCTTCGGAAGTTATACTGGCCTGCACAGCAAAGAGTGGCACTAGCATATGCACAATTGATCTTTCAACAAGCATTGACAAAGCCAATAGGTCTTGCTTAGACATAGAACACACCCAAACAGAAAACACTAAAAGCAGCCGTGGATAACACACTTACAGCCATCCACACGTACACAAAAAATATATCTAGTCAGACTCCCACCCAAACATCACTACAGATGTACACATACAATATTGCAATAATATTATTTATTTTGTGGTGCAGACTTCATAAATAAACACAAAGAACTAAAATAAATACACCTAAACATGACAGTTCCTGTCTCAGATACATGTATATAATGCATATAATGCAAGGCATGCTAGATATTAAAAAGAAGGGTGCACATTAATTTATACCACATAGTCTGGCCTCTTTAAAAATTGGAACAATATTGATTGCCACACATAAAAAAGACACTCCTTAAGTCTCTTCAGAATATCTATTTTTAAAGAATTGCTGTATTATGCATCATAAAGTTACTCTGTAATAATAGTTTGTAGTGCCTTGTCCACGCAGGTAACCCCCTGTGTGATGTCATGGCTCGTGAGGGCTGGTGACGCGGACCGTGGGGGCGAGACAGTTGACGGTTGGAAGTCAAGGGTGGAGTGGTTTGGTGACTCTGCTTCGTCGTCTTTGGGATGATGCCTTTACAAGTTGTGTCAATAAACCACATATGAAGATAGACACTGTGTTGTGTGATCACTACATAAAAAGCGTGCCGATGACCATCATCCCATACAGAACTCACATGAACGGATATCCGACGCAGAAGGTGTCCTGCGGTGAAAATCATAATTTTTGCCAAAGTCTCGATCAGCCAAAAAGAATTGGACGTGGTCGGAAGCCAGTGGATACGGTTGGAGCTCGACAGATGTCTCATGCTGGCATTTTAGTACTCAAAGAGCCTGGATTTCAGCTGCGCAGTGCACGTCCTAGTTTCTCTGACGGGAACACTCTGGCTGAGTTCAAGTTTCAAGGAAGTGTTATGTTCTTTGGGATAGCCCTATCATGTATACTCTATTTTACATACAACATCCCATCCACACGACTATAATGATTCTAAACAGGTGACCTTTTACCTAATATCTTGCTCCTGTCTCTTCAACACCAGGCTCTTAGTCTTCTATCAGAATCCCTGTACCTGACATACATAAACATGTCCCCAGGCACGGCAGATTTATTCTGTATAAGGGTCACCACTTTTTTTTCATCCTTGGCCAACAGCCAGCTGTGCATGATCGCACTTGTTTAGAAAAGCATCGCTGATTGTTTCAAAACATTTATGATTGTTTTCAAAACATCCATGGTTGTTTTAAAAACATATTGACTCTAGAAAAAAGCCTGGAGTGACCACTTTAGTATAAAAAGACCCTCACTCCCCCTTACAAATTAGAGGAGAATTCCTTCCAAGCTGACACAGTGGTCCTGCATGCCGAATCTTCTACACACAGTGGTCTGACATCTCTTGTGGGTTGTCATCCTTGATGCAGAGACGGGGTCCTTTGTTCTAAACCATCAGGTGAGGGGGCTGGTTCTTCCCTAGGGGTGCATTGGCTACAGATGCACATACCTATGCCCATACATACACCTACACATCCAGGTTAGGCTAGGTACATTTTAGCAAATTACTTAGGGCGAGCATTTTAGGAATATGCAAGTGCTACTGTTTTTATCTGAACTGTTTCTTTTCATCTTATTAGCACTATGGTAGAAATGTATCTACTATTCACTATATTGGTACTAGCAATCTCTTTTGAATGCTTCTGTCTCCTGATTGTTGCAGCACATATGTTTTACACCAGGCTGTCACTGGAGCAATACATTCTTATTGAAAAGTCCTAATTGCCATCCTGTGTGTTTTATGAGAGAAAGCAATCACGAGTGTCTGAGCGAAGCGTACTGTACTGTTTTCCACGATCCCTGAGGAATCAGGGTTGTCATGTTCAGTGGTTGCCAGAGACTACACACACCACTGTAGAATACAAGAGGGTGGTAGTGGCACTGTAGAGCAAGCTGGTCTAATGGCTCAAAGATCCTGTGGGGGTGTCCGAAAGCGGTTGGGACACCAAGCCCTCAGTTTAGGTCATCCAAAACACGCAGGTCCTGGGGGACTCCTAGGAACTACACGACTTGACGCCGCCAACGTTAATTTGGTTCTTATATAAACAGTGAAAATCTGAGTCGTTCAGTCGTGCTTTCTCAGAAAGCCCTACTCACACCTGTTCAGAGATGTCTGAAGTGGGAAGAGAAAATCCGCCTCACCTGAGCAGATATACTCTGTGTATTGGCTGAAGGTTTCGCAAGCTTGTAAGGATAGAAGGTTCCCACATTGTGCAAAACCCTTAGTTATTCTTCTCCTTTTGAGAATGCCTGACAACGCGAGTGGTTCAGGCTCGGGGGAAGACGAATTGGCTAACGCCCTTAACATCACAGAAAACTGAAGACATGCGGTTACTATGAAATTGTAAGAACACGGCGTACAAGCAACTGGTGGCTGTGTTACCTTTGTGATCGAGGCACACAAGATGTTCGGATCAGAGGTATTCTATTCATGGGTTCAGTTCCCACCTGCAGATCCGGTGACTAAAGTGTTTCACACATACATTGTAGCAGAACCACCGGAAGCATACATTCCATATGAAGACATTGAATTCCCGTTAACTTACCAGCAGCATAAAAGCTGGTTTAAAGGCGCCCTCACACACACAACATCTGTCGTGAGACTCAGTCCACTCAGCATAGAAGGAGCGACCTGGCCAGTCTTAGCAACATACACTCCACATCCCGAGATAGATAGACTATCAGTGGATGAAGTATGTTAAATATACAAAGACTTTGGGGCCGATTCCGATTCGGGCCGGAAATCTCTCCGACCGAGCCGGACTCGGAGAGATTTCCGACCAAATCGGACTCTAGCAGTCCGACCGAACGAGTACGATGCGCACGTATGCTATCGGACTCGATTCGGTCGGACTCCCATTGAAGTCAATGGGAGCCAGTCGTACGACGCGTACACGGGCTCCCATTGACTCAATGGGCACGACGCGAACAAGGGCGCCCCCTACAGCGTGTTCGCGTCGATGCGGGTCGCACCGTACATGCATGTGTAGGGGGGACCCATGGCTCCCCCCTGTGTGCGACTCCCGTGCCTACGCTTCCAGGTGGGTCCGACTCGGACCCCCAAAGTGTGGCTCCGACAGCTCCTTTGAGCCGGACTGCGCGAGTCGGTCGGAGCGGTCGCGATGCGCATCGTACTTACCCGGCCGGGGAACGTCTCCATAGCGCGGTGCGAGTCGTACCCGTGCGAGTCGGTCGGAGCGGTCGGGTCCTGCGAACGAGTCGGTCGGAGATTTCGCGAGCGCACGCATCGTACTCGCTCGCCCGGACGCACGTACGAATCGGTCGGGAAATAGGGCTCTGAATCGGATCCGGTAAAGCCGAATCCGATTCGGAGCCCTACCGGGCGAGATCGGAATGGGGCCGATTCCGATTCCGGCCGGAAATCTCTCCGACCGAGCCGGACCGGGAGAGAATTCCGACCGAATCGGACCCTAGCAGTCCGACCGGACGAGTACGATGCATTCGCATGCTATCGGACTCGATTCGGTCGGACTCCCGACTGAAGTCAATGGGAGCCGGTCGTACAACGCGTACGCGGGCTCCCATTGACTCAATGGGTGCGAGGCGAACAAGGGCGCCCCCTACAGCGGGTACGCGTCCATGCGCATCGCGGCGTACATGCACAGGTAGGGGGGTCAGGGGGCTCCGACGCGGACCCCCAAAGTCCGGCTCCGACAGCTCTTTCGAGCCGGACGGCGCGAGTCGGTCGGACTGCTCGCGACGCGCATCGTACTTACCCGGCCGGGAAACGTCTCCATAGCGCGGTGCGAGTCGTGTCCGTGCGAGTCGGTCGGAGCGTGTTGGAGCCGCATACGAGTCGGTCGGCGATTTCGCGGGAGCTTGCATCGTACTCTCTCGGCCGGACCCGAGTACGATTCGGTCGGGAAACAGGGCTCCGAATCGGATCCGGTAAATCCGAATCCGATTCGGAGCACTACCGGCCGAGATCGGAATCGGCCCCATAGTGAGGCTATACAGACACATGTCCAGTTTGTCATGCGAACATTGACAGTCCAACCTGCGAGAAATGCTCCAGCTGGTCCACATCAGACCACATCTAAAATTAACCCCACAGACACTGAAATCAGTAATAGGGACAATTCCTTCCAAACGGGAGCAAATTCCGTTCTGGATAGCACCAAAAAATACACAGCTGGAAGCAGTATTTCCCCATACGGGTCCACAGGAAAAACATAGAATGCTAACTATTTGCTTGCCAATAGGCATGGTTCCCTCGATTGATGATTGTACCACTTGGGGAACAATCTTTGCTGCCGTTTATGTCAGAATACACAGTACTCCTTCCTTAGCAGTAGTTCCAGAATTATTGAAACAAATACATAATGAGTACGGGGCAGGACCTGCCCTGGACTTGGGAATTACATTGTTGGGTGATTTTGCCCAAGTCTCAGCAATAATGCTGAGTAATATAAAGGGGGAGGCAGCAGTGGTGGCCATACACAGCTGCCTAAGGGAAATAGCACCTAGAAATAGGGATCGAGACTTACCAAAAATGATCGAAGAAACTTACGCTGAATTAGGTAGAGATAATTTGGAAACGAACGTAGGGAAGCCGCAAATGGCGGTGTGGTCCCGACAAAGACAACTCGAAGCAAGCACCCACTTCTTCTAAAAAGAAATGGAAAAACAAAAATTTTAAAAATAATAATTCAGAAAAAAATTCACGATCAAGGGGTGGGTCTCCCCAATGGGAGTCCCCTGAAAAGAGGTACAACCTTAGGAATCATGATAACATTAAAAAACCTGACAGGTACCAGGACACTGATACATGTTCCTTTCGTTCCTTCCAGGGTTCATCAAAAAACTCGGAGAGGGACGGCCGATCAGAACAAAAGCAAGAAGATCGACCAAAAACAAAAAGGGAAACACATCGCACTTCAGATTACATTATCAAACAGGAAGAGCAACATAAAGCAAAGCCTCAATTCTAAAAGAAGAAAGTAGCAGGCTTAAAAATGAGAAATACCCAGGTTACTAAGGACCAGTAGCGGCCCGTGGTGGGAGTGCTGCCGGGCGGTGACGTGGGGCGGGGGAGGGGCAGGGTGGGGGGTAGTAAAGTATGGAATACGGCCGTATAGAGGTAAGTAGACATATAAATAAATAAAACGAATTTTGTTGCGCGCTGCATCGCATTTGGCGATGCAGCTCGTGCAATGAAATTTGTTTTATTTATTCATATGTCTACTTACCTCTATACGGCCATATTCCGTACTTTACTATCCCCCACCTTGCCCCTCCCCCGCCCCACATCACCGCCCGGCAGCACTCCCACCACGGGCCGCTACTGCTGAGGACTCAGCTTCTGAACGGGGAATGGGCTCTGATGATGCTAGACAGCGCGGCAGAAGTAACAATAGCTCGCCAAAACCTGAAGAATTTTCTGGTGACAGCCGTATTGAATGAGCACATCACGGTGGAAACACCTGATACCAGAGTTAGTGTCCCGCATAGATTGTATGAAATTACACTTCAAATAGAAGGGGACATCTCAAGAAAGGTTAAAGGTCTCTTTTGGGAGAACTTAACATATGGATATGACATACTGCTAGCAGAAAGGGATTGGCCACCTGAGTTTGTGATGAAGTGCCCAAAAGGGGAAAGCATCATTTTGCCTGCTTTCTCCGACCTCGTTCCAGAATCTCTAAAACATTCATATGTGCAGGAGTGGGCGCTAGCGCTAGCTCCTGCATTATACCGCAAACATGTTGGGTAGGACGTGGAGTCTACCCACCACGAAATCCCGTTAAAATCTATTCCAAATCCACAGAGACAGTACCCTATAAAAAACAACGCAAAAAGACAGGTCAAAGAAATCTTAGACCAACTTGAATATCAAGGTGTGATTTAAACTTGCACCTCCCCGATGAATAATCCTTTGCTTCCCGTAATGAAACCTGACAAAGCATATTGTCTAGTTTTAGATTACCGATATTTAAACACATGCACACGAGCAATTGCAGTTCAGAATACACATAGTGCCGCATTAATGAATAACACTGTACGAAAGAAATACAAAACGACATTAGATATCTCAAATGGATTCTTCTGCCAGAATATAGCACCAGAAAACAGATATTTGACAGCATTTTCTGCGCTGGGCACTCAGTGAACTTTTTGTCATTTGCCTCAAGGGTATAAGAATAGCCCGGGGCTATTCTCAGCAAGAGTGTCAGAATTATTACAAACATGTGACGAGGAGGCTTTGTCCTATGTAGATGACATCTATCTGATAAACGATGAATTACTTGAACACATGAGCAGGGTGAACAACATAACTGTGGGATTTGCCAATTTGGGCTACACATTTAATTTTAAAAAATCTAAAATTGCCCTTCTTAATGTCCTATTTTTGGGATATGAACTGTCAAGTGAAGGCAAGAGCCTGGCAGCCAACGTTTTAGAAAAGTTGGCGCTGCTCCAACCTCCTAAGACTCTCAAAAGTTTGCAATCCATTTTAGGATTTCTGAATTTTGGTAGAGCATACATTCTAGATTACGCAGAAAGAGTAAAACCTTTCTACGATTTAATCAGACCTGATTTCACACCATATCAGTGGACACAGCAACACACAGATAATCTCCCTTCAGTTCAGGCTGACATTATAGCATCTAAACACTTGCACACATGTGTAAATGCTACAAACTTGGTGATCCGGGTCTTCCCTGGATTATCAGGATATACTTACCTCACGTTCATTGAAGGTGAGACAGTTCCAATTGCATACAAATCAAATTCATACACAAATGTGGAAATGCGATTTGCGGCAACTGAAAAAATATTGACCACAGTACAGACTGCTGAAGTGAGAGAAAGAGAACTAGCAGAGGGGAAACGCATTATTGTTGTAACCCCGGTACCAACTTTAGAAGCTGTTACCAAAGCAGGCATTCCAAATGCGAAAGCATTACATACACAATGGATACAATGGGCTAATTCTCTCACTGCAACAGATGTAGATTACAGATATGATTCTACACTGAAAACACAAGCACTCCTGCAGTACGAAAAAGAAATCCCTCTCCTGAATGAAATCTTGCCTCTAGAGAAATATGAATACATCATTTACACTGATGGATCTGCTCAGCCTGCCATAGGAAGTATACAGCAATATAGCGCTGCATGTGCTATAGTGAAGGGTCGCATGCGGGATGGTAGGATCCAACCCAGCAATACGACAGCACAATCTCTAGGAGATTGTACAGCGCAGTTGGCAGACCTGAAAGCCCTGATATTTGCACTACAGTACACGGATCGGGAATTCCCAACACTGATAGTGTGCGATTCGTTTTACTGTGTGCAGTCTTTCAATGAATATCTTTATTATTGGGGCCAGAATGGGTTTAGAGACTCCAAGGGTTGCACAATTAAACATAAATTGTTATGGGAACAAGTGGCAAAGCTGAAAGCATGCCTGCCACGGGCTCAAGTTATTCACACTTTGAGTCACCAGCGTGTTGGGATACACGCTGAAGGGAATTCACTGGCTGATGAAGCCGCCAACGAGACAGTGCGAACTGCTGCCATTGCTGCAATCACTCGTTCTAGCACGAGGATAGACGGAGACATACTGATACCTGTCAATGCCTCAAAGAACGGCTCTATCATTCCAAAGGACTTTCCACTCAAATATTCCTGTAAATTAGATGCGCAAAACACACTGTATGCTCAAATTCCAGGAGTGGGGGATAGAGTAATACCAAACATGTATCCCAGATTAGGTTTAATACTAGCTGCACACGAGGGTCTGGGCTCTGCACACGCAGGAGTCAACACTACAGTTTCATTACTAAAGCGGCAAGTCTCTTGGCCAAGTTTGTCTAAACAAACAAAGGCTTATTTCATAAAGTGCAACATCTGTCAGCAGATGAAAGGTTCCACCGTAGCATGGCCACCACAAACACTTTACTCACTTCAGACAGACCTATCGCATATGTCTATTTGGATAACTGTGGCCCCTTAAATCCATACGGGGCTTACAAATACATCTTGGTGACAGTGGATTCATGCTCTAGATTACTATGGGTTTGGCCTCAGTGCCCGGCTGACGCTCGAACTGTTATAAAGGATTTGCGAGTCTTCATCTGGACATACCCAATTGGCACTTTACATTCCGACTGTGGCCCTGTGTTTAGCTCTCAGCCTTACAAGGAAGCCATGGAAAGTATGGCCGTGGCCTTGTGGTACTCCTCCCCTACCATCCCGAGGGAAATTCGGTGGTGGAGACGAAAAACCGGGACCTGAAGCAATCCTTAACAGCACGGGTATTAAGTGCGGGCGGTAGTTGGGTCAATCACATATACGGGGTCCAGAGGGAACTGAACAATATGCCAAGAAAATCCTTGAGAGGACATACCCCCTATGAGATCCTGTTTGGGACAAGAATGTGGGTACCTGACCTCGATTGTGCCAGCACAGTGGCGGATGTAAAGCCATTTGAATTGAAGGATCGTTTGACTGTTTTACAGGAACTCAATGAATTCCGGGCATTAGAAAGCAACGTCCAAGTAAAACGCACCGCCACTGGGGAAGTGAAACCGGTTCCGGCAAAACCTGTCTTGGTTCTAAAGGTTGGGGCCCTGGTCAGAAAAAAGATTGTGGACGAGAATGAGTTTGGGCCATCTTACCTGAACACCTGTACCTGTCCTGGCGGTTCAAGGAACGAGAACAGTACTTCTTCCGCCTCTTGCTGGGCGAAAAGAAAAAAGATTTGTCTCCATTGATCTGATCAAACTACACTATGTGGCCGATTCTCAACAGCAGGCCATGTGGAGTCCTGAGTAGCCACAGATCTCCTCTCGCTACTATACAAGAAGTTCAGATGGAAAGACTAATAATGTTTCAAGACTCCTCTGCGCAAGATGCAGGAGTAGCCAATAATGGAGTACGAATCACACCTGTTGAAAGTGAACAACATCCAAATAAAACTGAAACGCAAATTGCAATTCGGCCCACTAATGAACTTTACATCAACGTGTCTTCACAAGAAGCAACTGCCAATTCTACTAACACTGCTGAGCTCCCAAGGATAGATCAAACTGAATCTGGCTACTTCATCCACTTCGATGACTTTTCTTCAGATCCAAGTGAACCTGAGCAAACGCCACCCATTTCTAAGAAAGAACAATTTTGACAATTCTATCTCTGGCTGAAGAAGACTTACTTTGTGTACCCTGGGCTGCATCTTTGGTTTGCATTAGGGATCCTGTTCCTATTAATTTGGATTGGCATAGTAACTGTCTTTTTCCTACTAATAAATGGACATTACCTCCCACAACGCTCTGTAGTCCAACCTGTGAACTCGGTCTTGAAACCACATACATCATCACACCGTGAACAAAGAGACTTGTCCCTAGTGAACATTTTAGCAGTTCCAGTACCGGATGGTATAGTTTGGGATAGAGTTTCATATGATGTATTTGGTCCTATTGAAAATGTGAAAATTCCTCATGTATTTAAAATTTCAATGAATGACTTAATTACCCTGAGTACACTCTCTGTTGATTGGGACATTGAGACTGTAAATACTATGCTCTCAGATTTAGAACAATCTGCTGCATTTTCTTACAGACTAACATATCCACTTATCTTATCAAATTTCATATTTCACTATACTAATTCACCACTAATCCTTATGGGTTCCGGAGTAGCGTGCTACTCACCAAGAAAGTGCTTCAACACCCCATTAGGGGTAACAAGCGCCATATAAATGCAAACCTTTTTTCCCTCTTCTATCCCTCCGCTATCCTTCTGAATCCAAATAACTGACTAACCTATCCACCACTCAAATTGCTTTCATATTTCACTATACTAATTCAACACTAATCCTTCTTGGGTTGCGGAGTAGCGTGCTACTCGCCGAAAAAGCGCTTCAACGCCTCGTCAGGGGTAGTAAGAGCTATATAAATGCAGTTACAATACAATACATGGAATAGTATGAAGATACACCTGACAACGATAGCATGTTTTGTTACCAGCACTATGGTCATCACTTTTTGCACAGATCTAGTGTTCCACGCATTGTAAATACTTACCACCAATGGGAACATTGCCCGACACCACCGAAAGGTAGTTCTGCCACATTCACCCAGAAATTTGCATACTTTTCAGGGTTCAATACAACAGACCCAATGTCATACTACTATAAATTAGTACAGACGAACGCAACAGCGATGAAAATGATGCTGACTAACACAAAGCTCATATATTCAGCACCTTTCATCTCCCAACTGTCTACACAAGGTTTCGACTATTGGAGGGACCCGATAGACACAAAATCCATCTGGGGGATGAAAGATTGGCAGGTTCAGGAAACAGAGGCTTTATTTAGAGCTTGCCTCATACCGTTACAGATGATATTCCTGAACAGAACAGTGCAACAGACCACCCGCTACGGGTTTGCAAAAATTAAAGACCTAAAAACACCATGCATCCCCTCATCCATACCTATTGAAGGTATATCACATGACACACTGATCGGTGAGGAGGTACTGGGAACAATGATACAGAATGGTACATTCAATTCTTCAGATCCCAATTGGAAGGGATGGTTTGTTTGGCCTATCGACACAAATAGGTGTCAAGGAAGATTCAAGGGTACCACCAGAGGGTTTAGTATCCATAGGCCTGACCCACGGTATGTACACACAGACGACCCAGGGGTAGTGACTTCTTATAGTGTTGGGAAGTTGTGCCTAGAATGGCTAAAAATCTCAACACTACAACAAGTGAAACAGCACTTGTCCCTTCTTGCTGACAACATGGATCTTAGGGATTTCTTGTTAGGTCCCAAGAAACCACGTAAGAAATGCTCTTGTATGCCATCTACAATGAACTATGGAAAGTCTCCCAACAGGATGCTGCTGAGAGATTACGTGAAATTGATAGAGTTAACCTTGAAAAGGCCCAGGCTGTGGTAGACAATGGTATGACCACACTTTCTTCATGTATTTATTCATTGAGCAACATTGTGTCCTTGGCAATTGACATAATGGAACAAGATTTGTCTATTCTACAACATGGGCAATCTCAATTGTGCTCCATTATACTTTTAAGCTGGACGCTGCAATCATTGCGTTCAGGCCATGTGCCATGGAAATATATTAACAGCACATGGAAATATATTAACAGCACAAGTCGGTTCTTGACTTACAATCTGACCGACAGACAGTTGACTATGGCACGCAGAGATGCAACATACACCATGCTGCTCATTGAAAAATTAGAGAAGTTACCTTTCACTGTAGCAGAGTCACCCTCTACTGAATAGTTAATTCATGGCTACATCACACTGCCAATCACGACATTTCTGTTCCAATACTGCCTTAGATACATCCAAGCAGGCAGGTATAAAGCGTTGGGTGAAGGGTTCATACAGGAAACCTGGGAGTTACCGTATAGTATAGGTGTAGAAATAAGGACACTGAAGTTTTCTTAAGTGGTAAAGACAGCAGGAAGGCTTTAGGTGGGTTTTTAGTGTGCAAAGAAGTGTTGCTTCATGGAACGTGTAATGCGTCAAAAGCGAACTTATCTTGCTACTAGAAAGGCTCCCCAGCTGCCGTGATTCATCCGTTTTTTTTATTGCTTTCGAATGGAAGTTATTTAGTGCTGAATGATCAAGGCTGTTGTGGAATGACGCCAGGCATCGCATATCTAGTCACAGTAAACCTCAGGGTTGTTTGCTGTAAGCAAGTATTGTTTCCCCCAGCTCGCACAGTTAGGGAGGCACCACTGTGGCCTTCATTGAATGTTTCCAGTATATGGTTTGATTGCTGAGCAGACTGAAAGCCATGTTGTTTCAACAAAATGTAGTCTAAACAGCAGCCCGAGAGACTTTTGATCTCCAGGTTGCAAGGTCTTCAGCAGGGTTACAGACTCTGGTCCGTACGAACTTCCCGATCCATTTCGGAGAAATGGTTCATCGTATCTTTAACATGTCTGATACGAGTGGGATCGTACACTTATTTAAGCGACTTGGATCAGGTCTCTTAACAACCTTTCAGACCATCTTCGGAGTAATTCCAGCCTTCATACACTCCGTACTTGGAAGCGTTTTTGGAGGGCTTACTCTGGTCCTGCTTTCGGTATCGGGCATCCTGATTTTAATACTCTTGCTTCACAATGGACGTCGCAATCCCTCATGAAATGGAGAGAACACTGCTGGAACGACGTTGTCATGAGCGCATGGTGACTGAGTGAGCATTGGTTCCTGTCTTTCAGACCGGTCTAGCTAGACTGTGTCCTGTCTGTGTTCCGTTGCCTCTTCTGCGGATTCGGCTGCGTGTTGGACCTGTGTCTGATACTTCCATACGGTTGCGCCGCCGGACAAAGATGCGCTACTGGCACCTTTACAGGCCCACACATGCAGTTGTCCACAGTGTATTCCCTTGTTGATGACAGCATTTCTAGAGCCTTCAAGGCATGCTACTGCTCCTGTTCGAAGGAATATCGGCTCTGCTCCAGAAATACAGGCATCGGCATCAGGCGGGCAGGCATCTAACTCTTCCCCGGCGGCTGCCGTGGGAACCAGAGATGACCACCTTTGCTCATTGGATATGATACTGGAAGTTCTTGAGGGGCTGCCATCTGCGGATACGATGTTCAGCGATGTTGAGTCTTCAGCGCAGGATTCTTAAAACAATCTGGCCTCTCCTGTGCTGGGAACCCTTTGGCTATTTTTTAAACAGTTACCAAATTGAAGGTAGAGTGTGACTTTGTTTTATTCCCTTTCTCGGCTTTAACTGAGCTTCATGGCTTTCAAGGTGCTCAGTGAAATAATCACAACATATACAAGTTTAGAGGACCTTTTGAACGCATTTTTAGTGAAAAATTACTTTTATTATGGACATTGTTTCACGCTTTTAGGTACTTTTTAGTATGTTTTATTGTAAATGATTTTATGCCTTTTTTATAGCGTTAGCGTGATCATTACCTAGCTGACCTTGTTGACCTTTTGATGAGGAGTGGAAGTCATGTTTTTTGGGATAGCCCTATCATGTATACTCCATTTTACATAGAACATCCCATCCACACGACTATAACGATTCTAAACAGGTGACCTTTTACCTAATAGCTTGCTCCTGTCTCATCGACATCAGGCTCTTAGTTTTCTATCAGAATCCCTATAACTGATGTACATAAACATGTCCCCAGGCACGGCAGATTTATTCTGTATAAGGGTCACCACTTTTTTTTCATCCTTGGCCAACAGCCAGCTGTGCATGATCGCACATTGTTTCAAAACATTTACGATTGTTTTCAAAACATCCATGGTTGTTTTAAAAACATATCAACTCTAGAAAAAATCCTGGAGTGATGAATTTAGTATAAAAAGACCCCCAGTCTCCTCTACAAATCAGAGGAAAATTCCTTCCAAGCTGACACGGGGGTCCTGCAGCCGAATCTTCGACACACAGCGGTCTGACATCCCTTACTGGTTGTCATCCTCGACACAGAGACGGGGTCCTTCGTTCTAAACCATCAGGTGAGGGGGCTGGTTCATCCCTAGGGGTGTCTTGGCTACAGATGCACATATCTATGCCCATACATACACCTACACATCCAGGTTAGGCTAGGTACATTTTAGCAAAATACTTAGGGCTGGCATTTTAGGATTATGCAAGTGCTACTGTTTTTTTTCTGAACTGTTTCTGTTCATCTTATTAGCACTATGGTAGAAATGTATCTACTATTCACTATATTGGTACTAGCAATCTCTTTTGAATGCTTCTGTCTCCTGATTGTTGCAGCACATATGTTTGACACCAGGCTGTCGCTGGAGCAATAAATTCTTATTGAAAAGTCCTAATTGCCATCCTGTGTGTTTTCTGAGAGAAAGCAAGCACGAGTGTCTGAGCGAATTGTACTGTACTGTTTTCCACGATCCCTGAGGAATCAGGGTTGTCATGTTCAGTGGTTGCCAGAGACTACACACACCACTGTAGAATACAGGAGGGTGGTAGTGGCACTGTAGAGCTAGCTGGTCTAACGGCTGACATATCCTGTGGGGGTGTCCAAAAGCGGTTGGGACACCAAGCCCTCAGTTTAGGTCATCCAAAACGCTCAGGTCGTGGGGGACTCCTAGCAACCACACAACAGAAGTTGCCACGGGTGTCTGTCAAGGTGGTAACCCAGCGCAGGCTCAGTCAGGTGCAGGTTATTCTTTGAAAAGCTTCTCAGCAGCTATATGCTGGGAAAGATTTTGTAAGTACTGTCACTATTATTCTTCATTTAAACATATGCGGTGTGGTGACGGGCACACCCATTGACCTTTTGTTGTGGTCCGTAGACAGCTCAGGAGAAACTTGACATCGCGAACAGCGACAGCGTGGTGATGCTCACACCAAAAAGCACAACTTTCTAATTCTCTTACAAGGATCTGTATACCACGTGTACACCCATTGACACTGCATTTCTTGAGGATTCGTTCCACACAGCTCAAGTGTAATCTTTATTCACAAACAGTGACCACGCGGTGACGTGTACACCTAGAGACATAATTTCCATTTTTTTCTCTTTTCTTGTGTTTTCCATATACTGATAGTGGGTGTTTGTACTGTTTGTATAGTCACAGTTTTTTTTAGCATAGTCAAATAATACTTATATGGCAATGCAGGCAGTGAATCCACCACCACCATTCTTGGATTCACCAGGTGAACCCCCAATTTCATGACATCATTGGTTAGACACTTTTGAAACATACCTTGGGGCAATTGATGCTCATAGATTTGGACCGGAAACAAAAAAGTACCTTTTACTGCATTCCCTTGGGTTTGAAGGAAGGCCAACATTTACGCATCTGCCAGATCTCGTAGTGTGGGATGGGGAAGAGTTGGATGAATACCAGGAAACCATCAAAAAATTTGCACGTAGGTTTGACGTCTAACCTAGTCTGGTTGTGTTACATCATAAATTCTTTAAACGAGTCCAGAGGGTTGAAGGAGATTTGGACACCTACATAACTGCATTAAGGAAGTTAATGGCAGAGTGTGATTTTGAGAATTTTAGTGACCAATTGGGGCGTGATCAATTCATTAGTCATTGTTCAGACAGAACCATACGGCAGAAATTGTTGTCTTTAGGGAATCCCTCTCTGGAAGAATGTATGTGAGTAGCCAAAAGTATAGAAACAGCACAGAAATCAATAAATGAATTGGATGGTAAAGTAGTAGAAGCAGTTAATCCAGTATGTCTGGCCTAAAATACTCTAAGAAGGAAAAAAGATGGTTCACAGAAGAGTGTTTTTTTGTTTTTTTAAGTGAACAGATGCAGCAACACTACTCATAGTAAGAGTGGAAGACCATGTCCAGCTAAAAATGTTATATGTAGGTCTTGTGGTAAGCTTGGCCATTTTGCGAAGGTGTGTCAGGGACAGAAAAAAGATGAAGTAAAAGTGGGTTATATTAAAGACAACAGTGACAGTGAAGTAGAAGACATGATTTCGGACATGAGGGACATGGTGTTGGTTGTTAGTGACGACACTGTAAGAACAGGAGATCCTGCGGATTGTGTGGATCCATATGTCAACATACTTGTGGGTTAAAAACAACTATGCCTTTTGGTTGATTCGGGTGCACGCTTTACAATCATCACCCAAGCATTATTTTTGGCCAAGTGGAAAAATAGAGAGTTGTTGCCAACAGATCCTGCACCAATTTCTTATGAAGGTCGTAAAATAGATTTGCTTTGTTATTTTGAGGATGTCTTGGAATTTAAAGGTAGACGTATTCAGGACAAGGTTTAGTTTGCAATCAAAGGATTGAACATGCTCTGGTGGTTCCACCAAGGTTTATTCGATATGATGTTGTGTCCTGGTGCCAAAGAACAGGTTTCAGCCATACGCGATTCTACTCTGGTCAAAGAACTGTTGAATAATTACCCCAAGGTGTTTTCAGGTGAATTGGGAAAAAAAAGGTTTCAAACACAGATTTAAGGTAAAAGAAGGAGCTATTCCCATCAAACATAAGTTAAGGAGCGTCCCTTTCAGCGTGAGGGAGGATTTAGAAAAAGAACTCGCAGTGCTATGCGATAGAGGGATAAACCAATTGAATCCTTTATTTGCAAGAAGAATAATGAGCTTAGAGTATGCATTGATTTATGCAGTCTGAACAAAGAGATCTGGGTGGACTCCCATCCCCTAAACAACTTTACAGAAATTTTAGCCATGGTTGCAGGAGCCAAGTTTTTTACAAAGCTTGATCTGGTATCTGCATACCACCAGGTGGAGTTAGACCCAGAATCACGTCATCCTACAGCTTTCGTGTCCCCATCAGGTATTTTCAATTTTGTCATCTGCCTTTCCGGTTAGCCTCAGCGGCATCTGTTTTTCAGTGTCTCATGGTAAATCTGCTTAAGTTAATTTTTTGGGGTTTATTATCCAGCATGTTCCCTGAGTTTAGTTGCTTTTGGAGTTGGAATAGTAATTTTGTATGGTTTATTGTCCAGCACTTTCCCTGAGTTTAGTTGGTTTTGGAGTTAGGAATAGTAAATTTTTTCATGGTTTATTATGTAATTTTTTTAGAGTTTATATGTACATTCAAATAAAAAGGAGACGTATGTTAGTTTTTATTGTTAACGTTTTTATTTGCAAATACATGTATTTTTTTGTTGTTCACAAGTAAATTGTTTTTATCTGGTTTTGTTCTAGAATTTTTGAAAATATTGGAAAACATGATTCAGAATTTTTGATGTTATTCAGAATTTATTATAAAGTATAATAGATTTTTTAACATATATTTTTCATGTACATTTGCAAAATTAAAAATATTTTTTTCATACATTTTTATTAACAGTTATTAAAAATGGTACATTTTTCTGAAGTATAGTCATGTAAAAGAAAAGCAAATATATTTTCAGTTCTTTCATTATAAACGTTTTGATTTTCATTATTTATCATTGTTTATGAAAAAAAGTAAACAGTTTAGTACATTTCTTTTTACATTTTTTTAATGCATTTTATATCATTTTATTTTTGTTGTAAAATTATATGATATGTATCTTACAAAGTTATATTTTGTACATTTTGTTTTTATTATTTAGTATGTTAAATATTATTATTTAAAAAATTATATTTAATATATTAAATAATTAAACAAAAATTTACAGATATATTTTTGTATCATATTTTTTTAATTAAACACTGTTATATTGGTTGCACATTTATAATAGTCTTTTTGTACTTTTATATTTTGAAGGTGAGCACATCAAACAAACATACATTTTAATATATATTAAATATATTTTTTGTTTTTTGGTAGTATCATATTTAATATATATTTTTCAATATGTTTAAAGAAAACTTACATTTGTTTTGTTTTTTACAATAAATAAAATTATACATAACTTTTTTTAATTTTTTTATTATTTCTCCATTCTTGTCTATGGGAAGTCAGTCTTTTTTTCATTTTTATTATGCAGCCTTTTTTTCCTTCTTCTCACTTTTCTGTCTATCTGTTTCATTTTTTGGTCATTTTGGAAGACAGAACCTCACGGTTGGGAGCTGTGTTTCGTAGGTTAAGATAAGTTTGATTTAATTTACTTTTAAGGTAGTTTTAGGGTAGGTGCGAGGTAGTAGTAGTGTAGTTAGATTTGTTAGGTCGTTAATTGTTCGTTTTTGTTGTAGTTAGGTGTTATTTTGGTAGTTTAGTGTTTTATGTGTTTGATGTAGTGGTGAAGAGAAGTAGAGTGTTATGTGGTGTTAGTTATGTGTTGTTTAATTATGTTATGTTGTATTTAATGTTGATATTCTTGTGTGTGGGTTTGTACATGTTATTGTGGGAGGATGATTTTTTTTTATCTTTACAGGTTCCCCGTTTCGTGAACGGATGGTGCTGACGAAGCGTTTCTTTTTAAAAAAAAGGAAAATTTATTTTGTTTCTTTGAAAAAAGTTACTTTTTTGCATTTCCTTTTATTTTTCGGGCTTGTTGGAGCGTTTTTTTTTAAGCTAATTTTTGGGTTCTTGAGCATTTCGTTATGTAGAGGACTGCATTGTTGGAGCCTTTTTTCTACAGTTGTATTTTTGCATTTTTTGGGGCTTTCTTTTCGGATGGATTAGTTTTTCAATTTATCTACTATGGATTTGTTTGTTTTCGAGGACTGTCTACTGCGACATAACTGTAAGTTATTTTTTATTAATATGTGTGGGGAATGTTTTTGGTTACATTTGGTTTGTTTATTCTTTTTTATTTTATTAATTATATTATGTCATATATTTATATGTACGTTTTTAATTTTTAAATGACATAATTATAATTATTAATTTAAAAAAGAGTAGAATTATGTTGTTTAAATGTTTTGTGATTTTAAAATGCTTATGATGTTTAGCATTGTTTTTTGTTTAGAGTATACATTTAGCAATCATGTCTATGTATTTTAGCCCTTTTGTGTTTGGAAATAGTCGAGTTTTGTGTTGTAGGTATTCATACATTGTTTTTTTTGCTTACTGAGTATAGGGCCGATTTTAGTTAGGGATTGCTCTAGCCTCAGCTCTTGATAGCTCTGTTATTTTTTGATGGCTTCTATTAGTTTGTATAAGGTTGTTTCTCCTCTTCCTATTGTGGCTTGGAGGGCATTTTGCCATCCTTCCACCGCGTTATTAGTTTTAGCTTGTTGAGCAAGGGTGCTATCATAGACGTTCCACCAGGGGATTTGGAACTTTGGTTGCCTACGGTGCCCTGACCTATGTAGCCTTCCCACCCAAGTGTCTTCAAAGTAGTGTAGGAAGGGGGTTAGTTTCGTTTCGTGTGCTTGGTAGAAAGGGCTTTCAAGAAGTATGGTATAGTGGTTGGCTACTTCAGTTGTTGGCACATAGGCCAGGGCTATTAATTTTTTGACTTGATAGGCAAAGTTGCTATTGGTGGCGTATTCTATACTTAGAGTATATTTTTGTAGGTGTCTCCAGATACTTTGGTTGCAGTGATAATAGAACACTTGTACTGCAGTGTGTGGGTATATTTTTAACATTGACTGAATCATTGCTTGTTCAAAGTCAATGATTATTTTTTGTGCGAAGTAGTTGTCGTGTGTTGTTTTATTATGGTATGGAGCTCTATGTAGGTGTTATTTTGTTTATTGGGGAGTAGTGCGTATATGAAGGGGATGTTAGTGTCTTCATATTCATCGTGGATGGTATATAGTTGGTAAAAAGGCTTGGGGTAAGCTTTGAATGTACCAAACATCATCCACGTTTCGCAGTTTTTAAATTTTTGATATTGTTGTTGGTGGCAAAGATAATAATTCATTTTTCATGACTGTTATTGTCCTGAAGAACGAATTTCTCATCTTTGTGGGTGAAAGTGTATTCTGGTAAGATTTGTATTTCTGTAAAAGTTTGGGGATTGGGTGGTGTTTGAGCAGTAGCTCTTTTAGTTCTGGCTATTAATCTTTTTAGAGTGGGAATGGATGGTAGTTGTCCTGTGACATGTTCAGGAACCCTAGTTAATAAGTTTTTTAGTATTTGGGTACTGGTCTGTTGGGAGCTGGTGCTTGCTTCTCTGATGATTTCTAGAGCATCTCTGACTTCAATTTCTGTCACATTGGGGGGATGGTTGTGTTCCCTGACATTAACTACATTTGATTCTACTGTTGCGGCTCTCCCATAGCAAGAATTGGAGTAGTATTTATTACATTTCCAATGGATTTTGTTTCCTGTTATTTTTTCTTGCGTATAAGTATAGCCCATGTAGCACAGAAGTAGTTTTCCCTTTTGCGGTGTGATGAATTTTGTTCCTTCTACCATTTTTTGTGTCTATCTGTGAATATATGAATATATATATATTTATTAATTATAAGGTCTTGAACAGTAAACATGTTTGTATAATTATTATATTTGAAGATAAACTTACATGTGTCCTTCTTTAATTTTCTTGTTGGATATTTTATTGATGGTCGTGGTTGATTCACTGGTTTCTTTTTTTCTGTTGGGCTAAAAGGAAAATGTTGTTTCTATTAAAGTTTTACATTTAATTTGATTAATTTGTTTATTTAGTTTCTGTTTTTATTTAGTTGATGAAGTTTATTTCGTTGAAGTTGTTGCTTTGTTGAAGTTTGTAGAAGCTGTGAAGAGAAAAGTATTTGTTAGTTATATTTTGTTCTTTTTATTTAATTTATTATTTTTTATTAGTTTGCGCTATTTGTTGGTTAATTTATATACTTTACTTAAATTTATATTTTTCTTTAATGTTGATTTTGTCCTTGTTTTTTAAGTTAATCGTTGTTTTGAGTTTTTTGGGTGGAGTTTTAGTGAAGTGCTATCTGTGAAACAAAAAGGAAAACGTTATAGTTTTTGTTAATTTGATTATTTCTATTATATAGGGGGTGATTCCGATCTCGGCCGGTAGGGCACCGAATCGGATTTGGCTTAACCGGATCCGATTCGGAGCCCTCTTTCCCGACCGATTCGTACGTGCATCCGGGCGAGCGAGTACGATGCGAGCGCTCGCGAAATCGCCAACCGACTCGTACGCGGGTCCGACCTGCTCTGACCGAATCGCACGGACACGGCTCGCACCGTGCAATGGAGACGTTCCCCGGCTGGGCAAGTACGATGCGCGCCTCGAGCAGTCCGACCGACTCGTGCCGTCCGGCTCCAAAGGGCAGTCGGAGCCGGACTTTGGGGTTCCGTGTCGGACCCCCCTGTATGCGTAGCCGCGCGAGTCGCACACAGGGGGGACCCATGGGTCCCCCCTACCTGTGCATGTACGTCGCAATTTGCATCGATGCGTACCCGCTGTAGGGGGCACCCTTGTTCGCCTCGCACCCATTGAGTCAATGGGAGCCCGCGTACGCGTTGTGCGACCGGCTCCCATTGACTTCAATGGGAGTCCGACCGAATCGAGTCCGATAGCATGCGTACGCATCGTACTCGTTCGGTCTGGCTGCTAGAGTCCGATTCGGTCGGAAATCTCTCCGGGTCCGGCTCGGTCGGAGTGATTTCCGGCCTGAATCGGAATCGGCCCCATAGTCTCTATTTTTATTCAGTTGTAAAAAAAATGTGCTTACTATTTTTAGTTGATGAAGTTTTTTCATTGATGTTGTTTTGTTGATTTCTGTAGAAGCTGTTAAAAGAAAAGTATCAGTTAGGTATGTTTTGCTTTTTTATTAAATGTATTCGTTTTAATTCGTTTACTTTATTTGTTGGTTAATTCATATACTTACTTTGTTATATATTTTTTTTAATGTTGATTTTATTGTTGTTTTGGACGTAAATCTTTGTTTTGAATTTTCTAGGTGGTGTTTTAGTGAAGTTTAATCTGTGACATATAAAGGAAAGCATAGTATAGTTTTAGTTATTTTTTTTAAGCGAATTTTATTTATTGAGTTACAAAGTTTTGTTCTTACATTTAATGAGAGTTTTTCTGAATAGTTGATTGTGTAGTTCCTTTTTGTTCTGTTTTCTGTCTTGCAAAGGTTCCTGCTTCCTCTGTGTTTGTCCGTTATATAGTACATTTTGTGTTAATTAATTGATTGCTTTTATAGTGTTTATTTAATTAGTTAGAGTTTTCTATTGGTTTGTGTTGGTGTAGTTTAAATTTATTGGTCGAGATAGCTTTTTTGAATTTTTGGCAGTAACCATTTATTTGTTTAAATATTTATTATGTGTATTTAATGTTTGTTTTTATTTTGTTTCTTATTTTTATTAAAATGTATATGTAGATAAATGTTATATTTTTTTATCTATGAAATATATTTATGTTTGTTTTTGGTAGTTGTGATTTTTTTTATGTTGTATTGTTTGTTTTTGAATTTTCAGTGTATTTGTTTTATTTAATTTTATTAATTTTGTAATTTTTTTGTGTTTGTTTATAATGTTTGGAATATGTTATTCCATTATGTTATTGAACATAGTTTATTTTTATGTTTAAATGAAATTTTCGGTATAGTTTATATGTATTTATTTGATGTTTGTGTTGTCGATATTATTTATATCGATGTTTTTGTTGTGTTATAATTTATTGTACTGCTATCGATATTTTTGTGTTCTTTATTTTTGTCATAGAAATTTTTTTAAAGATATTTTTTTATCGATGTTTGTGTTATTTCTTTTTTGTGTATTGGGTGTCAATTTTTTTGAAATACAATATTGTTGACTCAATATTTTTGTAGCTCGATATTATAGGAGTCGATGTTGTATCAGTAATCCGTGGGAGCTGAGGCTGAAGCTGGCCCAGCTGGGTGCAGAGGAGAGAAAAGGGATCTTTGAAGGATAAAAGGTTTTTGCTGGCTGTAGTGTTAAGGAGGTGCACTTAAAGGCCAAATTGCTCTTAGAGTCTAGCAGAAAAGGTGGGAGCACCACTAGTGTGTCCAGTGCACAAGAACAAGTTCATATCGCCAGGGACTTGGTGGCTGACTTTAAGAAGGGGTTTGATTTAGACAGGTTATTTTTATCATACAAATTAGCTGTAGTGGTGCAGAGGATCGTTTTGGAGGATTGTAGAGGAGCCTTTGGCGTCATATTCATGGTGATGGGAGGGACAGCATAGTTGTTCTAGAGAAGGTGAAGAGGCTGAGGTGTCCCACTATAAAGTAGTTCCTTGTCTATGGTGGATGTTGAAGTTCAGTGTTAATCAGGAACTGTGTCACTAGTGCTAGGAGGCTTTTGTGGGGTAGTTTAGAACTGCTTGTTTTAAAGTACTGTTGTTTTTTAAAAAGGTATTTATAACAGTTTTATACCTTTTCTGTTTTTTCAAACAGGACTGAGAAGAAGCAATTTGAGAAGCCTTTTCTTCCGACAGTTATTGGAGTTTTTTAGCTTGGTTATCAGATACAGTTCAATGGTATCCCCATAATCGCTTTTGAATGTAGTAGATGGATACTGTAATGCTCATATAGTTCTTTAGATCTACTTCTATCCATTTTTTCAAACTGTCCACTTGTAGGCAACATTTCTTCCATCATGCAACTTCCATGTTAGAAAACATCTACATCTTTATAGTACACATTACTGTGTTTAAAATATAATGTAGCTTTCTTCACCATATTTACATCCACTAGTTCCTGCCAGATTGTGTTGTCTTTCTTGGGCATACCATGCACTAGAATAACAAGTAGTTCTTTCAAATCTGTCTCTAAACCCTTAGTTTCAATATAGTGTTTCAGATGTAAAGGAAAATACATTTAAGCCTGTTCAGAAGCTCAGTGGATGATACCTTGAATGTTAGAGTTTGCTTCTCTGAGAAAGCATTGTAAGTGATCCCATGGATATTCTGCCCAACTGAGGGTTATAAAACAAACTAGTTTTCCTAAATTTCACAACATGCACTTAAGCTCAACATGACAACAATACCATTACTCATTCATCTCAATATTTGCAGAGGTAAAGTAAATATACAACAGCACTGAAAGTACATGGGCGGGGTCCTACTGTATCAAAATAATCCTGACAAATCCTACAAATACTACTACACTCTCATTTATATACAGAAGCATGTCTACACCTCCCTTGTACCTCTTTATCTATTTCTTCTTCTACATTTCTAGGAATCATCTCTTCCTTTCCTATGGTGCTTCTTTTGTTGTAAAAGTTCAAGTTTCAGTGTTTCTGTATTTGTAAATAGGTAAATAAGTTATATTGTGTTTGTTTGTTAATTGTTTGGTTTAAATTGTATTGTAATATGTTAAAGAAATATATTTGCAAAGTTATAAATATATTTATTATTCAGTTAATGTAAGGGGCACAAATACACCCATACAGGTACTCATGCAGTTACTCACATACCTATACAGTCATTCACACAGGTACAGTAGTAGGGACAATGGAGCCACATAAGACATTTTTTCAGTGGCAAACATTGGCATTTCACACAGTGAGTAATCATCTCACTCAAATATTCACAGGCTGCTGGTATTCTGATGACTGCAGCTGATGAATGTTCTGCCAAGGTTGTTCTAGCGGTGGAATATTCTGCTGCACTTAGCTTCTCGTGCATGATTCAGTCGTACACCCTTTCACTAATCACTTTTAAGTGCTTTCAATTGGAACTTGTCCTATGGAATACTTCTTGGCAGCGCTGCTGGGTAACTGTGTGCTGCAAATATTACACTGCACATATTTAGCTGGTACCTTCTTTTCCCCAGAAGGTATAGTAAAGTGGTCCAAACATCACTTCCTTTTGTTGTGTTGTAGAGATATACATGCATGTGCTTGAAAAGATTGTGTAGAAAACTATACTTGTAAATAGTTCATAATAGTTAATAATAGTTAAATAAGTTGTGTTATGTTTATTTGTTTATTTGTTGTGAGTGCAATCCACAGTGTTTCTTAATTGCAATAAGATGGTGTACAGAATAGTTTTTTTTGTACAACCTTTAAGATTGTTTTTCCCCCGCTGTTCTATGATGTCTTCTTAAAAAGACCATCATTTGTGGTGTATGAGTAAAGCAGCTGAGAACAGTAAAAGGGAAAATGAAATGCTTATTCATATTAATATTTAGCTTTGCAGTATGAGAAATGTCTAGTTATTTCTTAGAATTACATCCTAATGCATTGTTGAAACTATACGTTACTTTTGCAATTCTAGTACTTATAAAACTAACACATTTTTCAGTTTTTTTTATTTTTATGCAGATCAATGGCACCATATATTGGGGTAATGTACTTTACTGATTAGTTATTGCAGTGTTGTTCCATAGCCTTACATTTTGAGGATGCACACCCAAGGACAGATTGCTACAGTACTAACACAACTGAGCACACATCAGTACAGCAACTCACACAATCAGCTACACAGAGACAGAGGTACTAACAGACACAGGCTCACACTTATAGAGTCACTGACACACCTAGATGCACATTGATATAGTCACTGACACACCCAACTACACACTGATACAGTCACTGACACATCCAGCCCAACACTATTGCATCCAATAATACACCCAGGAATACACTGACACACTCGGGGACATAGCAATGTAGACACTGACACACCCAGACATACAACAGTGCAGACACTAAGACAGCCAGGCAAACATTAATGCATCGAATAGCACACCCAGGCATACACTGACACACTCAGGGATACATCCAGGGACACAGCAATACAGACACTGACACACTGAACCATACAGCAATGCAGACACTGATACAGCCAGCCAAATATGAATGCATCCAGTAACACATTCAGGCATACACTGACACACCCAGAGACTTAGCAATGCAGACACTAACAGATCCAGTCATCCAGCAGTGCAGCCACTGACATGCCCAGCCAAACAGTAATGCATCTAATAACACACCCAGGCACACACTGATACACACACTGATACACCCAGGTACTTTTCAATGCACACACTAACACACACAGGCATACATCAATGCAGACATGTACACTCAGCCGAACACTAATGTATATAATAACACACCCAGACACACACACTGTCACACCCAGAGACTTAACAATCCAGACACTGTCACACTCAGGCATAGAACAGTGCAGACATCGACAAACCCAGCTAAACTCGAATGCATCCAATAGGAAATCCAGGCATACACTCACGCATACACTGACACACCCAGAGACTTATCAGTGCAGACACTGACACACTCAGATATACAGTAATGCAGACACTGACACACCCATCCAAACACAAATGCATCCAATAACACACCTAGGCATACACTGACACACACACTGACACACCCAGGGAAATAACAATGCAGACACTGAAAAGCCTAGGCATACAGCAATGCAGACACTGACACACCTAGCTAAACATTAATGTATTCAATAACACACCCAGGTACACACTGATGCGTACACTGAAACACCCAGAGACTTATCAATGCAGACGCTGACACACCCAGACCTACAGTAATGCAAACACCGACACACCAGTCGAAACACAAATGCATCCAATAACACACCTACGCATACACTGACAGACAGATTGATACACCCAGGGACATAACCAATGCAGATGCTGAAAGCCGAGGCATATAGCAATGCAGACACTGACACACCTAGCTAAACTGTAATGCATTCAATAACATACCCAGGTACACACTGATGCATACACTGACACACCCAGAGACTTATCAATGCAGACACTGACACACCCAGACATACAGTAATGCAGATACTGACACACCCATCCAAACACAAATGCATCCAATAACACACCTATGCAAACACTGACACATACACTGACACACCCAGGGACATACCAATGCAAATACTGACAAGCCCAGGCATACAGCATACACACCCAGCTAAACAGTAATGCATGTACTAACACACCCAGGCATATACTGATGCAGACACTGGCACACCCAGGGACTTTTCAGTGCACATACTAACACACCCAGACATTCTGTAATGCCAACACTGACACAGCCAGCCAAACATTAATGTGTCCAATAGGACATCCAGGCACACACTAACACATACACTGACACACCCAGGGACATAGCAACACAGACACAGACATACCCAGGCATACAGCAATATTATACCTGGTACAGCCAGCTAAACATTAATGCATCCAATAACACACCCAGGCATACACTGACGCATACACTGACATACCCAGGGACATACATATGTGGACACTGACAAACCAAGGAATACAGCAATGCAGACACTGGTACACCCAGCCAAACAGTAATGCATCCAATAACACACTCAGGCACACACTGCTGCATATGCTAACACACCGAGGCACATACTGATGCATTCACTAACACACCCAGGCACCCACTAATGCACATACTGATACACCGTATCTCACTCTGACACAGTCACTGACTCATTAGAACACATAGTTAGCTCTGTGCTTGAGTAGTTGGTGGTTCTAACCATTTTTTTGGAAGTGTTTTTTAAGTTTTTAAATTTGTTTCTAGTTTTTTTTTTTAACAAAAAGTAAAGAAGTCAGTGAAAAGGGTAAGGATGGGGAAATGCAAAGAGGCAACTGGCTTCAGTCTTCAACAAACATTTTGCAGTCTTTCAATGCAAAAAAAAACTAACAGCAATGCTTTTTCACTGTATCCAAGAGCGCACCCACAGAAGACATTTTCAAAGCAACAAGGATGTGGCATTTCCTGCAGTGAGTAACCATGTCAGTTAATTCCTCACAGGCAGCTGGTATTGTAAGGAGTGCAGCTGAAAATGGTTCTCCCAAGGCTGCTGTAGAGGTTGACTGCCCTGTTGCACCTGCTTTCTCTTGCATCATCTGGTTGTACACCCTCTAATGAATTGTTTTAGGTGCTTCCACATAGAACTAGTCCCATGTGAATATTTCTTTGCAGTGCCTCTGGATAACTGCTTGCCACAAGTTGTGCACTTGACATATTTTGCTGATGTTTTATTTCCCCCAGATGGTATAGTGAAGTCTTTCCACACATCACTTCCTTTTCTGCAAGGTGGTGTGTCTCTTTCTTCATCCTAAAGAGGTTGTGAATCCTCATCTTGGATGAAAGATGTAGTTTCAGACATTGTCTAAAAGCACTGAGCTGCTGCTTCTCAATCCTCCTTCTAGAGACTTAACTGGGGAAGTCTCTGGGTGTGGTTTTCCATGTGGAAGGGTGGAGTCCTAATGCATCCAATCAGAAGGCAAGGTTTGGGTGTATTACTGTGTGAATTTGCGGTTCCGGTGCATGAATTCGCGAAACTGGTAAAAGAAATACATTTTTGGAAAAACAGATATAAGATGGTTTATATATACTTGTAAATATGTTCAAACTGATGTTATTACTGACAACGAAGGGGTGTACATATGTGCAGTAATTTGTAAAATTTTTGTCGAATCTGCGGATTCGCAGATTCTTTCCAATCATGCGAGCAGCTGTAAAAACCATAGAATAGCAGATCATCTAGGTTTTCAGTCCCGCAAATGTACCGTGGTACCTCAAACATATATTTTTTAATGATTAAACTACTTTAAAAAAACGTCTTTTACTTTACATTACTACATATGTGATTTTTATAATTTTAAATGGATAAAAAGTTTATTTGTAAAATAAGAATATCTATAGTAGTAAAAGAAACTTAATGAATAAAAAATATAAAAATAAAAATAATGTTGTAATACACTTAGGGGCCTATTAGGATGGCGGGTGGACTTTCCTCTGCCCGCCACCCTAGCGGTGCTGGGACGGGCCGCCAGTGGTGCGGCAGTCCCGCACCAGCGATTAGGATGCCACCGCCACCGTGGCGGTGGCATCCTCCATTCCCAGCATTGTCGCGGACCGCCCGCGACAATGCTGGGAATGGACTGGCAGGCACCGCGCGGTGCCTGCCACCTTGTCCATGACAATGTAGGGGGGTACCATAGGTACCCCCCATGTGCACCCCCCACCCCCCAATGCCCTGGGGCCCGCAACGGGCCCCCAACAGCAAACTCCGCATGCCTTTTCGTGGCGGCATCGCCGCCACGGAAAGGCTGCTTCCCGCACCCATGCTAATATGGATGGCGGTGTCTAGCGGACACCGCCACCATATGTAGCCCCTTTTCCGCCCGGTCGACTGGTTGACCGGCAGAAAACCGGCGGACGGTCTCTCCATCCGCCGGGGTCCCCCCCGCCATACTAATATGCCGGGGGGAAATTGGGTGCGGGCGGTGAGGAATGGCGGGCGGATCGCCACCGCCATACAGGTGGTGGCGATCCGCCCGTTATCATAATGAGCCCCTTAGTATTAAAAATAAACCCTACAAATTAACTAAAAAAGTAAACATTAGAAATATTTTAAACCTTGAAAATTCACTGAAAAAGGGAAAGATTACAGGAACATTATAGTTAGGAAATAACGTAAAAAAACCTTAGAAATTCACTGAAAAAAGAAAGGTTACAGTGATGTTATAGTTAGGAAAGAGAATTAAAAAAATCCTTAGAAATTCACTGAAAAAAACAAAGGTTACAGGGATGTGTTGTAGCTAGGTTCACATTTCACTTGTAAAAAACAAGAGAAATTCAGCAGGTATAGTTACCGGAGCTAACTATAACTTATACTCCCACAATGCACTGCTTATGACCTCACATATTACATCACTCATGACATGATCAGTGACAACACTTATGACATCATTGATGACATCTCAAATGATATCACTGATTACATCACTTATGATATCATCCACAGAACCACTCACACCTCTATACAACCTCTCATACACCTACTCACACACCCACACAACCACTCACATACCCACTCATAGACCCATACAAGTACTCACACAACTACTCACTCATCCATAGAGCCACTCACACACCCACTCACTCAATCATACAGCCACCCGCACAACCACTCACTCACCCATAAAGCCACACACTCACCCATATAGCCACCCACTCACCCATACAGCTACTCACACACCTACTTATTCACTTATACAGTCACTCACACACCCACTCACTCACCCATAATCCCTCCACAAACCCACTCAATCACCCATACAAGCACTTACACACTCACTCACATGCCACACAACCACTTACATACCCATTCACACATCCACTCCCACATCAGCTCACTCACCGATAAAGCCATTCCCACAGACACTCACTTTCCAATACAGCCACTCACACACCAACTCACTTAACCAAACACCCACTCAAACAGCCACTCACTCACCCATACAGCTACTTACATACCTAGTCACTCAATCATACAGCCATTCAGACACCCACTCACTCACCCGTACAGTCACTCATACACCTACTCACTGACCCATACAGCCACTTACACACCCACTCACTCACCAATACAGCCACTCACACAGCCACTCACTCACCCACACAGTTACTCACACACCCATTTATACACCCACACAGCCACTCACACACATATTCAGCCACTCAGATACCCACTCACACACGGATACACACAGTCACACAGCCACTCACATAATATATGTTAGAAATAGTATCACTCATTAGTTGTAGTGGTACAGGGAAGTAAGTATTATTTTATGGTTTCGTGGTGGTTAGTGGTAAAAGGAGGTAAGCATAATTTCAGGGTTCAGTGGTGGGCAGTGGAAAAGGGATGTAAGGGTAGTTTTAGGGTTTTGAGGTGATTAGAGTAAAGGGAGGTGACTGTAAACTTAGGATTTAGGGGTGGGCAGTGATAAAGAGTTGTAGAAGTTTAGGGTTTAAGGGTTGGTAGTGGTAAAGGGAGATAAGGGTAATTTTAGGGTTTAGTGGTAGGCAGAGATAAAGGGAAGTAATGATAATTTTAGTGTGGGGTGGTAAGTGGTAAAAGGAGGATAGGAGTAAATTAAAAACATTACAAAATAATTGGGTCACCCAAAAAGCCGAAGGACCTGGGTAAAATGCAATAAAGACAAAAAAACAGTTGTGATAGAAAAGTTCAAAAACACAAAGAGTATACTACATCAATTAACGTATCTTGCTCCTGCAAAAGTGATCAATTACTCCAATCCTGGGGAAAGGGGCTCCCTCGGGAGACTTTGATACGTTGTATCACATGAGTGCCAACTGCTGATTAATAGTGGAAGGGCTCTCCCACCCTGAAACTTACAAATTAAATCTGTGTTTTCATACTGACCTTGATTGAAATCATATCTTGTGCCATATTTCTGAACTTGCATTTATTGTACTTCCAGGATCTAGAGGAGGATTCCCTACAGATGAAGAGTCCCTGGGCCTTTGCTAACCTCACAAGTTACCAGGCGTGTTTTGATTGGACAGTGCACAACTCCAGTATGCCCCCTCTTTCATTTCATTTGGTCCTGATGAAGACCAGCATTTAAGGGTCTAACTGCCCCCCCCATCTTCGGGTCGAAACGTGGACAACCTCCATTTTAAGCCTGGATTGAACCCAATATCCACAAAGAGGCAATGTACTGACTTAGGCAGCCACCTCTATTCTATGGATGTAAATTTAGCCTTCAGACAGGAGTTCTGCAGTGGCTCCAGAGCGCTGCTGATTTAATTCTAATTGATTTTTTCTTTACCTCCAATCACGTTTACACGAGCACTTTTCTGAGCACTCTTCTTGCACATAATGGCGCAACCATTGTATATAAAATATGTGTATATATTATTGATTTTCAATACAATTTGAATTGTTTTTGCATTTCTTTGTGTCTTTCTTGTTGTAGGTTCATGTATTCTTTCCCCTCCCCAATGAACCCCTTTTCCCATGATTGGAGGAATTGATAACTTTTGCATGATCAAGATATGTTAATTGATTTCGTATACTCTTTGGGGCAGATTTACAAGCCCCTTGCGACAACTTTACGCCGCCGTTGCGTCACTTCTGTGACGCAGCGGCGTTGTAAACAATGCGCCACGTTGCAACATATTTACAATGTGACGCATCTAGGGAGATGCGTCACGTTGTAAAGCCCTGCGCTACATTAAACCTGCGTCAGGTATAATGTATGCAGAGTGGGCGTTCCGACATGAGAAAGCCTCGTAAAAATGAGGCAGTGAAATCTACAAGATTTCACTGAGTCACTTTTACGACGCCACTGCGTCAGAACCTTACGCCTGCTTGAAGCAGGCGTAAGGAGTGACGCAGCATGTTAGGAATAGGCAGTCCTAACCATTGCTGGAGTTGCGTCGTGCTTGCGACACGACTTCAGCAATGCACTGCCTGTACGCCAAAAGATGCGTCACGCACCTGTCTATCCTTGCGCCACGGTGCGCCGCATTGTAAATGCGACGCATCCATGGTGGCGCAAGGGTTTTTTTTCGGGACGCAAATGAACTGGCGCATCTCTGCTAATATGCAGAGATTCGCCAGTTCTTGTAAATCTGCCCCTTTGTATTTTTGAACTTTTCCATCAGAACCATTTTGTTGTCTGTATTAAATTCAAAACATAGGTTTGTGGAGGTTTCTCCCCTAAATGAAAAAAAAATATTAATGCATATAGATGGCGTTCGAGGGTTTCACCCCCCCCCCCCCATAAAAGTGTAAATTAGCTTACACTTAATATACGTATACCTACCATCGTAGTAGAGGCATGCATGGTTATAAAGGCATCTGTGTGGTAAAGGCTGCATGGAAAAGGCATGCTTGGTAAAGGCATGTGTTGTAATGTCGTACATTTGCGTGGTGAAATATACTCTTCTGCTGACTGGGTGCCGCAATTGCCTCCAGATAGAAATGCAAATTATCTAAGTTGGTTTACACTTCACAATTTTCTACTTTTGTTAAATTTGTTAAAAATGGGAGGCAATAAAAACGGCAGTTAAATGAGACACGAATTAATAGTTTGCATAAATGTACTGCTATATAACATTCAGAAATGCTCAGTAAAACTGCATTTCAAGACTTTACAGTGCAGCAACTAAACTGTACACAAGCAACCACTCACTGAGCAATCAAGAATACGTGAAACGAAGATTGTGTTTCCGATAGCAAACTTATCAAACGTGTAGTGTTCCTTATAATTGCTGTCTCATATACTGAAAATGCACTGATTTCGTGAGTCAGTCAGCAGCTGCACAACAAAAAGGAAACCAACAGAATAAAGAGCTCACCACTCCCTAGGTGGACTAATCTCACTGCTGCACAAAAGAAATGGCACTATTCCTCAGCGCAATGGCAAACCTCAATACTTCAAGAATAGCTGTTCCAATCAACAATGGCTGATGAATGTGATGAATAAATAGCTGACGGGGGTTAAGATCAATCTTCCGCTCGGTATTGATTGCTTGAGCTCTGCAAGACAGCCATAGGTCTCTCTGACAGACCTATAAAGAACAGATGGATGAAATCTGGGTATTGCCTTATCAAAAAACTTAAGCCAGAGCTAAAATGTAATGATGAGTGAGTTTTCTTGAGTAGTGGGTTTTAAAACTTGGCATTTTCTACCACCAATACCATTCCACACTTAATCGGTTTGTAAAATCAATGCTTCCTCCAGGGCATTCAGGAATAAAATAGTAATTATGACACAGTTCTGTGCGTTATCTTTCAGTTTTATTCGTCTATAACACCTTAACTATTAACCCTCCATTGTCCATTTTTCATATCATCGCATTGATCCACGTAGAACTAGTTTGAAATTTCTTGAACAAGGTTTGAGATGTGATGTGTTTATTGTACTTTAATATTCATTAGTTTTAAAAATGGCAAAGCCTTTCAAGTGGAGCCTTACTATAATTGTTACATGTACTTTCCACATCCACAAAGACGATTTGCAGAAAACTCTTTCACATGAATGAATATAAATAGAACTTAATTAGCAGAAAAACATGTAAACGAGGAAAGTGTTGTACGTGAGTGCATTTCTGTCCACATAGCTATACTTGAGTGTAAATATTTATTTTGAATGTCGAGCATACATGTAAGTAGCAGTGAACAGCTCAATAACTGGGTACACTGGTGAGAAATGTGGTGGCAACAATTACCTTTATTTTTTTGACCCATGTGGACAGGTACGGATTTGTAGCGTGGTCGCAATTTGCCCAAGAGCTAGAGGATTTGATATGCACCCTTGGTAACAGTTTACCCTTGTGGTAAAGAAAAGTCAGGACACTTTGGGCCAGATGCATCATGCATTTTACTCCTCGCAAACGGGCCGATTCGCAGAATAGGTCCGTTTGGGATCGCAAAAAATGCATTTCTGATGTAGCAAACCCAATTTTGCAATTTGGTAACCTTTTACCGAATCGCAAAATGGGTTTGTGATTCGCTATTTGGAAGGGGCATCTTTAGAGCGTCCCTTCAAAATAGCGAATCCTGACGGTATGCATGAATATTTTGTGATCGTGAATGCGGTTGCAAAACATTCGCATTTTACCACCTACTTCAAGTAGGTGGTAACCCATTCGCAAATGGGAAGGGGTCCCCAAGTGACCCCTTCCCCTTTGTGAATGATTGTAAAAGCATTTTTAAGAGCAGGCAGTGGTCCCATGGATCACTGCCTGGTCTTCACAAATTAAAAGAAAACTTTTAATTTTACTTTTTGTAAAGCATCTTGTTTTCCTTTAAGGAAATCGAGCTGCTTTACAAAAAAATAGATTGCTTTATTTAAAAGCAATCACAGACATGGTGGTCAGCTGACCTCAGCAGGCCACCATCCCTGTGAAGGCGTAGATTCCTAATGGCTTGCAATTTATGAACTACCTCATTAATATGCATGAGGCAGGTCTATTTGTGATCTATTAAGAATCGCTAATAAAACTGAAAACAGTTTCATACATTAGGATTAGCGATTACCTAATTGCGATTCGGAGAAAATCGCAATTAGGTAATTGCTACTTGTAATGATGATACATGTGGCCCTTTGCTCTTTCTTAAAGCATGTGAAGTTTCTCAGATTCTACCAAATTTGCATAAGGGAATTTCAAACCGCCGGGCCTGTTGCAAGTGCTCATATCTTGCAGCATGTTGTCAGCCTAGATAGGGTTGTACATATTTTGCTCAGGGAACTGTTCAAAGCTGACTCTTGGGGGCTCAATATGATGGCGGGCGGACATCAGTCCGCCCGCCATCATACCGGTGATGGGACCGCCCACCAGACGTGCGGCGGTCCCACCAGCCCAATTAGCATGCTCCCGCCACTATCGCGGGCGCATCCTGGCCTTTTAACATTGCGGCGGTGCTGCTGGCTGCAGCACCGTTCGCAATGCCAAAATGCCACGATGTGCATTCCCATGCACAACGTGGCAGGCACCACGTGGTGCATGCCACCTTGTGCATGGGAATGTAGGGGGAGGGTACCATGGGTACCCCCCCAGTGCACCTAAACCCCCCCCCCACTGAGGGGGCCCGCAACAGGCCCCCAAAACCAATCCCCGCCAGCCTTTCCATGGTGGCAGCGCTGCCATGGAAAGGCCTCTTCCAGGGCACATCATAATATGGCGGACGGGACCGCCACCATATTAGTGGCCCTTCTCCGTCCACCAGGCAATCGGTTCAATTGCCTCCGGCGGAAAAGCGGGGGACGGACTTTGCGTCCGCCGTGATACACACCGCCATCCTAATTTGGCGGTGGGTAAAATGCTCAGTGATGGCGGAAGGACTGCCACCGCCGGCCCGGCGGTGGCGGTCCTTCCGCCATCATAATGAGCCCCTTGGTTCGGTTCTTAAACTTTATTCGGCTAATTAAAAAAAAACATAAAAGTACTTTTTTTTTTTTAAACATTTGTTTATTGGCATATCCAAAAATAAAACCATTACATTACAGGATGACTATAAATCAGTCTTGACGTCATATTACAGCTATACATCAGCATTCTTTATGACTTGGCGGTATTTTGGCATACAATGCTTTACATTCAACATTATTCATTTTTCTGCATTTCGTTCAGAACTATAAATCTTGTCTACCATTTCAGGATTTGTTGTCCTCCATTTTGACTAGGCTTGTTGTAACTCACTCTATGTCTACCTTGTAGTTATAGTCTTACTTCTCCAAATTCATGTGGGAAACAGCTATAAACTTAACTGAGAACCTTTCAACTTAATAACTGCGACTTAACTTATCTCCGCTTGTGGGTGTCTTATTGCTGGTATATTTATTGGGGTGCGCAGGTGAGTGTGCAGGATCTGTGCCAGGTGAGGAGTAGTTTCTGGGGTCTATCAATGGCAAACGTGTGGGGCCTTAACTCATGACTCTCAAATTACTGTGTGTCACCTCTTATTTAGAGTTTGTTGGCTGCTTTAATTGTTTATTTTCCCCCTACTCTATGTGGGCTCAGGTGTTCTGGCTGGCACTCTTGTGGTTTCCACTTCGTCAGTTTCAACGTTTCTTAGTATTAGGCCAGAGCCATTGCTAGATCGATAAATTTGTTTCCTACTTTTCGCTTCGGCAGTTGGGGAAATAGGCCTAACAGGTATATCTCCACAGAATTGTCCAGTGCCCTCCCCAGGGTCTCCCCTGTCAATTGCACTACCTCAGACCAAAAGCGGTTTAGTGTTGAGCAGTTCCACACCATATGAATAAAGTCTGCATCTTGTTGGTCGCACCTCGGGCACACATGCATCTCCCCTCTGTGCATTTTCCTGAGCCCTTGTGGAGTCAGATATGTCATATGTATATAATTAAACTGGATGCATTTCAGTCTTGTGTTGTGGGATACTGACTTGGGGGAGGCCAGGACTTTCTCCCATTCCCGATCAGTGAGTTGCCTATTTAGGGCCTGTTCCCAATGGTCTCTGGTCCTTGGTAATGGTGTCAGCGACGTCTCTACTAAGGTCGTATAGAACCACTTCACCTAGTGTTTAGCATCTCCCAGGGAGAGCAATACATGCAGCAGAGAGTGTGTGTCTGGCTCCCCCCCACCACTGCCCCACAGTTCTCTGAATGTATGAATCAGGGCTTCATATTGCAAGAACTGGCCAACTGGCAAACATATTGTTCCACTAGTTCCACAAAGGGGATCAGCGTCTTTTCTTGATAGCAGTTTCCCACTGTCTTGAAGCCCACTTCTGACCATTCCATTAGCTGCTCAGGGGCAAATATCTGGCAGAGGAATCTGTGCGGAAGGCCCATCAAAGGGAGCCGGTGCGAATACCTGGGGGCCACAGGTAGCCTGTCCATGCTTCTCTTCCGGCACTGTAATGCTGTGTTTTGCAGGGTCAATCTATAGGGGGTCTAATATCTTATCCAGTAGGGGGGTAGAATGTCCACTTGGCTCACTCATAAACATTTCCTCTATGTTAGTTCCCTCTAGCCACTGGACCAACCATTGTATCTGGGAGGTTAGGTAAAACAATTCAAAGTTGAGTACCCCCAGTCCTCCGTTCCGTATTGGTTGCCTCAGTATCGTCAGCTAGACTCTCCTACGGCCTTCACACAAAATTAAGTCTCGTAGTAGCGAATCTAGGGGGTTGAACCAGCTTCTGGGTAGCACCAGCGGGAGGTTCACGGAATGATATAATAGCCTGGGCAACATAACCATTTTGGTCAATGATATACGCACCATTACTGGCAATTTCAGAGAGCTCAAGAATGTTACACAGGATCTGAGCGATAGAAGTGTCCTATCCAGGTTGCCCTCACGCACATCTGTCAAAGAATGATAGATTTGAGCCCAGTTAATGTCTTCCGGAAGTGCAGGTGGTCTCATCAATGGCCCCGGTACAGGGAAGAGGTAGGTCTTAGTCCTGTTAACCCGCAGTCATGTCAGGGTGGCAAATCTATCTAAGTGACCCAGAGCTGTAGCCGACCCTGCCACTGCCTCACTTAAATAGACCAGGATATCATTGGTGTATAGGAAGATAATGTGCTGTCGCCCATCAAGTATCAACCCCATTATAGTCCCCCCTTGGCGAAACAGAGCCGCAAGCTGTTCCATCGCCAGTGCAAACAATACAGGCGACAACGGGAAACACTGTCTCGTACCACGAAAGATCCCGTATTGGGCAGAAACTGTTCCCTCTGTTTTGACTCTCGCAAGTTGGGCAGGCGTATAATATTTTAACCCATTTAATGAAGCCTTCTCCTAGTCCCATTCTCTCCAAGCATTCAATAAATCCAGCGAACTGTATCGAAAGCCTTTTCAAGGTCTATCGATAGTATCGCTGCCTGTTTGTGGGTTTTGATCTCGGGTGGTATAGAATTGAGTAGAGTCTCCTCAGGTTATATGAGGTGTTTCGCAAAGGGATGAGCCCGTTCTGATCCCTGTGGATCAGTGTGGGCATATGTGGGAGCAGTCTCAGTGCCAGTACCTTGCTTAAGATTTTAAAATCCATGTTGAGCATAGAGAACGGTCTGTAGTCTTCTACCCGGGTCCCTGGGGTAGTTGACTTGGGGAGCGGGATTACTATGGCGCTTTGCATGGAGTCCGGGAGCCGTCCTAGACTTAGTGATTTAGCATATAGGGTCTCTAGGCGGGGCGCCAGTATAGAGGCAAAGGTAGAAACTCAGCAGGGAGACTGTCTGGGCCTGGTGTCTTCCCTGTGGCCATTTATGTTATCGCTTGTCTTGGCCCACCCAGTGATTCCCGGTGTTCCCTGTCTAGGGTTGCTAGTTGCAGGGGTGTCAGAAATTACCTAACTGTGTCTTGGGGGGGTGGGGATGGGGCAGTGTATCGCCTTTCGTAATATTCCCGGAAGAGGGTATTAACCATCTCAGGCTCAAACAAAATTGTGCCCGCCGTATTACTGATGTGTGTGATGTGGTGACCTCGTGTTTCCGGCTTGATCAATCTAGCTAGAAGTCTGCCTGATTTACCTTCTTCGTCATGTACTCTAGCCAGGTAACCCTTATAATCAAATTTTTGTAGGCATTCCAATGCCTCATTATATAAGGATCTGGCATCTAAGAGGGCCGCTGATGCCATCACATCCATCCCCTGAATGTTGTCAAGTATACGTAGTCGCTTCTCAAACTCATCTAGCTCCCTGCATAAGACTCTCTGCACCCCCACTGACTGACTCAGACAGTGTCCACGGACAACCACTTTAAGAGCTTCCCATTCCATTATTTCCGTGGAGGCAGAGTGCGCGTTTGCAGTGAAATACGTTTCGATACAGGAGCCCAGTGACTCCTTGAAGGGGCTGTCTTCTAGCATCTCAGGTCTGAACCTCCACATAGGTATCGGGGGTCTAATTCTCCGGGGTCGATGGAAGAGCAGCAGTGGGCTATGGTCCAAGAAGGTACGCCCCAGATACTCAGTGTGTGTAACAGTCTCATGCATGTCGACAGAGGAATGCATCTAGCCTGGTATGTAGCTGAAGGAGGGGGTAAAAGAAAGAGTATTCCTTGTCTGTGACATGTTGTACCCTCCAAGTATCAACCAGTCCTCAGTGGTTACTCCACTCCTGAAACCCCGTTGATGTGCGGTGTGGCTGGGTCCCGGGAAAGGGGGGGGTGTGAGCGATCTAACTCTATGTCCTTCACACCGTTAAAATCTCCCCCTATTATTGCAGCTCCCGGCATCTGGTCTGTCAATATGGCCGAGAGTTCTTGCAGGAAAGTTAACTGTTTATGGTTCGGGGCATAGATACTGCAGATGGTGATGTCCCTGTCAGACAGTTTCCCAGAAAGTAGCACATATCTCCCCTCTATGTCAATCGTGGCACTGGTGACCTCTATGGGGACCCCTCGCCAGGACACCTCTAGCGAAGGCCGAATAACATGTTGCGTATATTTCTCCCCTCCATCGTTTATGCAATTTCTTAATTTCACTCTGTATGAGATGTGTTTCTTGGAGTAAGGCAATCTGGACCCCCCTCCTCTTCAGGCAGCTATACACATTGTATCTCTTATTCATTAACCCCAGGCCGCTGACATTCCAGGTGAGGAATTTAATAGTCCCTGGATCAGCTGCCATGGTCTATGGTAGCGTAAAATTGCTCAGTTCCCCGCAACACCCCCCAAGCGACCTCCATGTCTCGATGCCCACCCCTATTTAGCGGAGAAAACAACAACGCAAAAAACACAACTTCCCATAACTTACAACTCCCTTATCCCAGAGCAGGTCGACAACTGTTGGCTGCCCAAACCTTGCCCTAGTCACTAACCACCAATGCAGGGTAGGAACCATCTTGGTACCCATCCGTCGAGGGGGTGCAGCCAGTATGGCAAGCTTGGCATTTTGCCCTGTTGCATCAGCCCAGAACAGACAGTCTGAGCCGGACCAGCCGACAAAGGGTCCATATGTGTTAGGACTCCTCTCTTGCCCCGACGTGCTCCATCATCCTTTCAGCTATTGATCAAATAATGTCATCTGCTGTCCCAGGGGTCACCGTCAGCAGCACCTCACTACCGGCCCCAGAAGTCTCGGACTCCTGACCCTCCGATCCTTTAGCCGAACCTGAGCCAACTTCCGATGGGGTCCCAGCACTTTGCACTATCTCGGCCACCGCTTGCAATGCTGCTGCTCTCTCTCTCTCCGTCTGTGATGGGTTGGGCTTTTTTAGTTGCTCTCACCGGGGTCTTCTCCTGGGCCTTTTTCTGTTATCTCCACTGGTTCATCTCTGGGATTGTCTTTCTCCACCCATCAGTTTATCGGTTTTGTATGTCCCTATCCTGTCCAATGCCATTTTAGGGACATCGCAGAAGTGGGATTGACCATCCAGTAGGATACGGAGGCGGACTGGGAACATTAATGAATACTGAAGCCCCTCTTCTCGCAGAGCTTTATTTACCTCCAGATATGTTGCCCTCTTTCTTTGGACCTCCAGTATATAATCTGGAAAGATTGAAACTTTGCAATTGTTCACCAAGAACGAGCCATCTGTATGCGCTCTTTGCAGGAGCAGAGCTCTATCTTTTCTAGTGCAACAGCCTGGCCACCCCTGGGCGCGGATGGCAGCCCGGGGCCAAAGGTCTTTCCGGGACCCGATGTGATCTCTCCAACGTGTAGTATGTGGACAGCCCTTCCGGCGCGACTACTGTTTGAAGCCATGTTACAAGGTAGCCGATCATGTCTCCGTTTTCCACTTTCTCCGGCAGTCCCACCACAAGGATATTATTCCTTATATTGTGGCCCTCTGCATCTTCCACTTTTCGCTCGAGTGTGTCCACCTTGGATGAAAGGCCCAACATCTGGTGCGACAGGGCCGCTTGCGCAAGGGGTTAGGTTCGCGATTGACAACTCCGCTGTCTTTACCCTTTCAGATAGTTTGTGGTGTTCAGCCCGGAGGAGCCCCAGGCCCACTGAGACCGTACTAATGTCTTCATGCAGTGTGGCTTTGGTGTTGGCTACGGCCTCCAAGATTTTGGCTAACTGCTGCTGTACCAGATCTATTGGCAGCTGAGGAAGCGTGTTCGGTTGTTGGAGCTCTAGGGTCTCCTCCTCTTGCAGCAACAGGGCTCCTACCAACTTTGCCCTGGCCTTGCCCATGGCGGCACTTGTCTTCCCGCCTGGTGTCTCCACAGCTCAGGGGTCATGTGTAGTATTTTCTACTCAGGCAGACCGCCGGATTGGAGAAAGGTCGTTCGCATCTAATCTTCCACAGGCATCCAGCCTGTCCCCATAGGCCTCTAGTCTCCCACCAGGTGCAGAGATCCATCCCGCGATTGACCAATCAGGGTGGACGTTTAACCACTCACTTGGGTATCTGCTTGCAATGTATGCCGCCCCTCTCCCAGCTCAGACTGAGCGCGATCGCCGCGTCTCGGGCATACCTTGGCTCTCAAGTAGAGGGAAAACGAGAACTGCACCATGTGGCAGAAGCTTTCTCCCCCGGTCAGACCTCCCTGTGCCCTCCCAGAGGTAAGGTTATGATAATGGGTAAACCCTCCCTTGTGGTCACTCCAAACAAGTTCTAGGGCAACCCCCCAATCACACTGGTTTTAGGGCAAAGTTGTCTATGAATACATAAGAGAGGCAGACCTAGGTGTGAGCTACATCTACTAGTGACAGGAAAGACATATGTTGAAGCTCAGGAAGGGGTTGCGCACTGCCTAGGCCATACTGCTCAAGGAACAAAGACACCTCCAAATCCTTGGTACACTGCCTGTGAGCAATCCACATCACACCACAGGGCTAGATACCATCAGTCATGTGACACTGGACACTGGCAGAAAGGCATGTTTGACTTTTGGTAGAAAAATGGCAACTTTCTAAAAGTTCAAAAACAACGTGGACGAACCCACTAGTAGATCAATAAGCAAGGACGACTCTACTGTAAATGTAGGAGTGCCAAGAACCACATAGGTTTGTAAAAAGAACCCTCACCCACCAACCTAGTTGGTGGCATTCTTCATCATAGGGTTCCCAACTGGGTAGCCGAATGCTACCCAGCTGTGCTTTGACGGTATTCCGGTCTTCTCTGGATCGCGATGGAGGAGAAGACTCCGATCCTGAGAAGACCGGAATAGGTGTTTACGGCAAGCGTCCCGCCTTGACGAATGTGTGACTACAGGCCTTCGCCCCTTCCGGGATCTGTAAAAGCTACAAGAAATACGTAGCCAGTGTTTTAAAATCAACCAGTGGGTCCATAAGTACGGTCACACCACTGCATGCACAGCACACCTTAGTGTGTGTGCTGTAAAAAATACACGTGGATTATTTTTGCCACAACACCACTTTCTCACACTGTTTGGTCCTGAATAAAGCCTCTAAAATATTTTTCTGAGGCTGAAACATGTCGACCAGTTGGATAATGAAGACCAATTGCTAGTCTTCACTTTATCCCCTTGTTTTCTTTTTAACCATGTCCTGGGCCGCTGGGAATAACAAATTGGTCAGCAAGGAATCCCAGAGACATTTTTAATCTCACCACCTTTTGAGCACCACTCATACAAACACAAAAAAAAACCACTCCGCTGTAACTCAGGCATCGAAGCACAGCTTGGTAGCATTCGGCTGCCCAGTTGGGAACCCTATGATGAAGCATGCCACCAACTAGGTTGGTGGGTGAGGGTTCTTTTTACAAACCTATGTGGTTCTTGGCACTCCTACATTTACAGTAGAGTCGTCCTTGCTTATTGATCTACTAGTGGGTTCGTCCACGTTGTTTTTGAATAGTAATTAGGGGATAAGGATGTTCCCCGAACATAGTCCTTGCTCTCTCTTTTGTTTCTTACAACTTTTTAAAAGTGTCATTTCCAAAACAGTAATTTAAAATCTGATTTGATCATTCAGTTGGATTTAAAATTACTATTAAAATAAGTCACTGAATTATTTTTCTAGCTGCCCTGCACTATCAGTTGTGTAACCCAGTATTTTCCTATGGAGAGCCTGCCTTGCTGTAGTGAAAAATTGGCATATACATGCCCTACATTTTCATGCACCTTGCTCTATGGGCATTTAGAGACTACCTTAGGGGTGGCTTATATGTATTCAAAAGAAAGGTCTATGCCTGGCAAAAGCTTTTTTTGCCAGGTTGAAATGGCAGTTTAAACATGCACACCCAGGCTCCAGGGTCAGGCCCAGAGACATGTTTTACAGTGCTATGTTATTGAGTGGCTCAATGAGTGCTGCTGCCCATTAGTAGCATTTAATTTACAGGCCCTGGGTACAGTAGCGGCCCGTGGTGGGAGTGCTGCTGGGCGGTGACGTGGGGCGGGGGAGGGGCAGGGTGGGGGGGTAGTAAAGTACGGAATACAGCCGTATAGAGGTAAGTAGACATATAAATAAATAAAACGAATTTTGTTGCGCACGCTGCATCGCATTTGGTGATGCAGCGCGTGCAACAAAATTTGTTTTATTTATTTATATGTCTACTTACCTCTATACAGCCATATTCCGTACTTTACTACCCCCCACCCTGCCCCTCCCCCGCCCCACGTCACCGCCTGGCAGCATTCCCACCACGGGCCGCTACTGCCTGGGTATATGTGCACCGTGTTAGTGAACTGCTTCCCCACAGCTCCACCTGGTAGCTGCTGCCCCTGACCCTTGCAGGTCTGTGAGTTCAAGGCCCTCCTCCACCCACAGGCACCCGCCCCGCCTCATCCCTGGTGGTTCAGTGGGGAGCATCTCTGGTCTGCAGCTGCTCTGCCCTCTGTCTCTATGCTTTTTGCCCTTTTCTCCTCTTTTTTACCTTCCTTTCACATTTTCTGCTTTTTGTCACTTTCTTTCACTTTTGGTTACTTTTTCACTTTTTGTGCCTTTTTCCTCCCTTTGTCCCTGCTGCAGCTCGTCCTCCGTGGCCCCCCCCCCCTCTAGTGCAACTTTGCCGCTTCCCTCTTTGCCGCCTCCCAGCTGTCCAGCCCTCCCCCTCACACTATTTAATGGTGGGCGCTGTGCCGTCATGCCAAAGACAAGCCCGTCTGCGCCCATCTGCACCTGGACCACGCCCAGCACCACAGACTCTGGTCATCGAAGCATCCACCGCTACAACGCCAGCACCCTCCACACCCTCAACACCGGACGCCACTCTGCCTGCTACCTCGCCGAGGAACACCCAAGGCCTGTTCACCTCCCACACCTGCAACTGCACCTTCACTGGCCTCTGCACACCAGACCCAACGACCGCATGACCCTCAAGAACCAGACCCGAACTGGACTGAGCCAGACCCGACCACCTCAGATGGCTCTACTCGACACCCTCTCCCTCAATTGACACGCCGTGGAGATCTGGAACCTGCTCGACTCCATCTCCACCGACATCATCTTCTTCACAGAAACCTGGATGAACTCCAGCTCAGCCCTGAAATTTGCAACCGCCATCCCCGGCGGATACAAAATCATCCACAAGAACCATGTCAACTGACCAGCAGGAGGCATCGCCATCATACACAAAGACACCCCTGCCTCCTAACCAGCACTAATGACCACTCATCCGACAAGGAGAACCTCCACTTCTACTTCCAGATCCAGACCAACCCAAATGCCACCCTCCGTGCCACCCTCGATTACAGACCTCCCAGATCCCACCCCCCCTCCAGCGAAGCTATAACCAACTTCCACACTCTCACCTCAATGACTACATCCTCCTCGGCAACCTTAATTTCAGCTGGACAAAAGACCATAGCACCTCGTCCCTACTGGAGAACCTCACCACCATCGGACTCAAACTGGTCACATCATCAACCCACTCAGCAGGACACACACTCGACCTCATCTTCTCTGCAAGCAACAACATCAGTGACACCTCTGAGCTACACTGGTCTGACCACCACTGCATCCACTTCTCCTTCACCAAACCCACTGTACGCCACCACACTCACCACAATCCTTGCAGAAGCTTGAACAAGGTCACCGAAGACCAACTCACCACCTCCCTCAGCAAGACCCTCACCAAAGACATCGACTGATGCCAACACCTCAGCACACAACCTCCACCACTGGATTTTGGACTGTGGTAACACACTGGCCCCCCTCAGGAAACCTTCAGGCAAGCAGCCCTCCAAGAAAGCCAGCTGGTTCTCCTCCACCCTCAAAGAGTCCGCACCAGCAGAGTGCTCGAGAAAAGACAGAGGAGCAACAAGATCACTGCAGACCACGCAGCCTTTAAATCCTCCATCACCGCCTCATCAGAACAACAAAGAAAGCAGCCATTGAGGAATGCATCAATTTCAATGCACACAACAGCAAAGAAATCTTCGCCGTGGTCAAAGAAATTGCTAAACCTAGCACAGAGACAGCAGACATCCCCGCTGTCTCAAGACCTCTGCGACAACCTTGCCACTGTCTTCTACAGCCAGATCAAGGAGATCTACGACAGCTTCGCAACCCAAGACTCACCCATCCCACCTGCAACCACTGCACCCAATGGCTCCAGCCCCCAGCAGACCTTGACCAACTGGACTACCCTCACCTCTGATGGCACCCTCATGATCATGAAGAGCATCCAATCGGGAGCCCCTTTGGATCCCTTCCCTCACCACATCTTCAACAGAGCCGGCATCTCCATCGCAACCAAACTCTGCTGCACCCTCAACTGCTCCATCAAGAACGCAACCTTCCCGGAAGACTGGAAGCATGCAGTGATCAACCCCCTGCTGAAGAAACCTTTTGCTGACCCGATGGACCTCAAGAACTACAGACCCATCTCTCTGCTCCACTTCCCAGCCAAAGTCATCAAGAAAGCCATCAACGCCCAACTCTCCGAGTTCAACGAAACAAACAACATCCTGAACTTCTCCCAATTGGGCTGCAGAAGCAACCAGAGCACCAAGACCGCTCTCCTCACTGCTACAGACAACATCCACACCCTCCTCGACCGAGGTGAGACTGCTTCCCTCATCCTCCTGGACCTCTCAGACGCCTTCGACACTGTCTCCCACCACACCCTCTGCACAAGACTCCACGACGCCGGCATCCACGACAAAGCCCTAGAATTAATCTGCCTTTTCCACACCAGCCAAATGCAGAGAGTCAGATTTCCACGGTTCAACTCAGAACCCACAGAGATCAGCTGAGGAGTGCCTCATGGATCCTCCCTGAGCCCCACCCTCTTCAACATTTGCATGGCCCTGCTTGCAGCCATAGTCAGAAGCCATGGACTCAACATCATCTCCTACTCCGACGACACCCAGCTGATTGTCTCCCTCACAGATGAACCCACAGCCGCCAAGAGCAACTTCCACAACAGGATGAAGGCAGTGGCCACCTGGATGAAGGACAGCTGCCTCAAGCTTAACTCAGACAAGACTGAAGTCCTCATCCTGGGCTCCTCCCCCTCAGTCTAGGATGACTCTTGATGGCCCGTAGCCACAGACAACGCATGAAACCTCTGCATCATCCTGGACTCCTCACTCTCAATGAACTGACAAATCAACGCAGTTTCGTCCTTCTGCTTCCACGCACTCCGCCTTCCTCATAAGATCTTCAAGTGGGCCCCCGCCGAGTCCAGGAAAATGGTCCCCCATGCGCTCATCATCAGCAGACTCAACTACAGCAATGTCTACGCTGGCACCACCCAGAACTCCCCAAAAAAACTGCAGACCATCCAGAACACCTCCGGCAGACCCACCCTGAACATCCCACGTCACACCCACATCACCGATCACATGAGAGACCTTCACTGACTACCTGTCCACAAAAGATCACCTTCAAGCTTCTCACACACACCTACAAAGCCCTCCACAATGCTAGACCTGCCTTACTCAACTGCCTCCTCTCTTTCTACACTCCCACCAGACAGCTCCCCTCTGCCCAACTGTCCACCATCCCACGGATCTGCAAGACCACGGCTGGAGGAAGATCCTTCTCCTACCTCGCTGTGAATACCTGGAACTCCCTCCCTCTGTAACTCAGGCAATCACCATCATTTCTGGAATTCATGAAGGACCTAGGGACCTGTCTCTTTGGCTGAACCACAGACACCCTCCCCCATTTAGCGCCTTGAAACCCTCACGGGTGAGTAGTCGCTCTTTATAAGATTACTGATTGATTGACCATTAACTAGGGATGTATAAGTAAATTAAATATGCCAATTCGGGCTATGCTAGTTATAACATGTTTAGAGAGTGCAAACACTTTACCACTGGTTAGCAGGAGCAACGTGTGCAGAGTCCTATGGCCAGCAAATATGGGTTTAGCTAAAGAAGGAAACATTTGGGAAATCCCAAGCAAATGATGGTCATTTCCACCATAGGGGAGACAACAGTGACTAAAATTGGAGGTAATGATTTCACCCACAACGCCCTGATGCTTCTCTTAGCCCTGAATATTAGTGGGTAAACAGCTGCTACTTGGCAGTCACAGCCCAGCAACTCTCTAATACCAGAGGCTCTGCCCCTTAGAGGACCAGAATTTGGGGCCAGCAGAAGTCCACCTGCTGCTGTTTACTGCCCTATGTGCAATGAGAATATTTTTCTGTTTCAATGAATGGCCTCTAAATTGATTCAACTTTAAGCTTTCAAGCTTTGCAGTTCTCAAAGCTTGCAAAGTTAAATAAATAATCAAAGTTGCAAAATTGCAGATGTCAGAGTCTTACACTGTTACTTGCAACAAGGCTCCTTATATGCCTGGGTTCATTTTCATTGAAACCGAGGAGGGGTCTGCTGAGAACATGATAATGGCAAGTGAGGCTCTTGTACTCAAATTTTTAGTAGCACTCATTTCCCAGGTTAATGTAAGACCCATGCCTTTGAGATAATGCAATGTCCCTTACGGACATATATGTCGTATAAAATGATAATGGATTCAGTAATTCTCTTTGTTTATTATATGTTTTATTTATTGTCTGTGAAAGTAGAATTGAGTGGATCAGTAAAGTACTTCAAGTATAGCTGAAATGTTCACTATACTTTAAAAGCCTCAGCTTATTGCAAATTGTTCCCCAGAGGGAAGACAGCACTTAGGGGCTCATTACGATGACGGAACGATCACCACCGCTGGGCCAGCGGTGGCGATCGTTCCCCCATCGTCATGAGATTTACCCCCGCCATATTATGATGTCGGTGGGATTCGCAGCGGACGCAAAGTCCGTCCACCGCTTTTCCGCCGGTGGCAATCATTACGATTGCCTGCCGGGCAGAGCAGGGGCACTAATATGGTGGCGGTGCCTAGCAGGCACCGTCCGCCATATTAGGATGTGGAGTCTGAAAGGCCTTTCCATGGCGGCAACGCCGCCTTGGAAAGGCTGGCGTGGATTGGGTCCAGGGGCCTGTCGCGGGCCCCTCTTGTGTCTGGGGGAGGTGGGGTGCACTTGGGGGTACCTATGGTACCCCCCTACATTTTGCTGCACCGAGTGGCAGGCACTGTGTGGTGCAGTGAAATGGCAGGCATGCGATTTTAACATCGCGGCGGGTCCTGCTGTCAGCAGCATCCGCCGCAATGTTAAATTGCAGAATGCGACCGCCATGGTGGCGGTCGCATCCTAATTCGCGGTGCGGGACCGCCGCATCTCTGGCGGCCGGTCCCAACACCGCGGGGATGGCGGACGGACTCAGGTCCGCCCGCCATCCTAATGAGCCCCTTAGTTCCTTGATGTTCATGCATTGTATTTAAAAAGTTGGACATGGACTTTTAACTTTTACATTTCCTGGTAGTGAAAAAGTCTTAAATTCGTTTTTCACTAATGCAAGGCCAACATTGGTTTGCCTTATTAAATTTAATAAGTGATTACTTTTCTTTGGGAGCAGGTAGGAATATCACGCTTGCGGTCTGAGAAATTGGAATTTAAATCTCTCTTTAATGGTAGAGCCAGATTTTAAGTCTCAATTCTGGAAATGCCACTTTTAGAAAGTTAGGAAAAAAAGGGGGTTTTACCTGGACCTTGTATCATTAAATACACTTATGATTTACTGTGAAGGTCAAAGATAATTATTTTATTTGACCAAGTTTTGTATTTTATTTTTTACTTATCAAAATTCATTTTGTTTTTTCATATTCATTCAGTTGCAAACAAAGAAGACACACAAAAATATTAACAACTTTCTATACAAAAAAGTCACAAAGACTCAATCATCAAATTAATAATACATGAAATACTGTCATTAATGACAACCAACAATACAACATCACCACATAATGTACAACAAATACACAAAAAGCAAAAGATTATGTGCAATCAAAATAATAAATCAAATGGTTAGCACGTGTAAGCATTTTTCTGACATTGAGGAACAGAGATTCAATTATCACGCCATACGGAGGGTTTTAAAATTGTTTTCCCCTGTTATGGACACTATGTTTCGTTCCCTTTGTGATTATAAGCTAGGATAATCATTTGATTCATTATTTGATTACACATGCTAACCATTTGATTTATTATTTTGATTGCACATAATCTTTTTTTGTGCACCCAGACAGGCTGGAACCAAGGCAGGAAGGCAGGAAATTCCAGGCACTTCTGTGGGAGCAAAACTCCAGAGGTTTCTTCCACTTTAACTGGGCCCTCAGGCTCACTCTTCAGTACACTTCTAGACATGTAGATACCACAGAAGAAGGATAGCCCTGCATCCAGAGGACTTTACTGCTGCTTGAGGCCTGCCCAACTGTCTGAGAAGAAAGACTGGACCTGCACCCTTCATCCCAGGTTGAAGTGACTTCAAGGGTCAGCTTACCTCCGATTCTGAGCTACAGAGACACAACAAGCTCCAGAGGCCTCTCTGCAACTGCCCAGTGGACCTGCTTCAACTGGACTTGCCTGAGCCCTGCTGGCCTCTGCAAGGGTGAGCTCCCAATCCCCAAGAAGTGCCTCCCTGTCCCTGGACCCTTGGTGTGGCATCAGATGAGCTCCTCCCTGAAGTAAAGTAAAACTCCTGAAGTTTTGGGCTCTTCGAGACCACAAACAGGCCTGTTCATGCCAAGCTCTTGCCGCCTGTGCCGACTGCCAACATGAAGCTCCAGTGAACCCGACTCTTTGCTATACAACAACCGCCAGCAATGACCGGCATAACGAGATATGCTCTTCACGATACAGTATTGACAGCCCGCAGTGACTGACAATAGGAAGCTCCAGCAGTGACCGTCCGCAATGCCTGCTAGGTTCTTCGCACTACAATGATGACAGTCCATGATTCTCAGCCTGCTCTTCGTGCTACAGTGACGACTCTCCATGCGTGATGCTCTCCCTGCTCCTCATGAGCTCGTACACCATTAACGGAACTCTTTGCGCTGCACTTTAAAAGGTATCTTCTTCCACAGGACTAACCTGGCCCCTATATCTGGCCACCGCTCTGTTGGCTTGAACCTGTGACCTTCAGTCGGTTTCTCACAAGCAGATAATTATGAGTGGTACTGTAGGAAAGTAGGATCTGCTTTCATGGTTACCCCCACTTTTTGCTGGTCTTCAACTATTTTCTGACTAGTCTGACTGGGATCCTGCTAATCAGGACCCCAGTCACTGTGCTTCCACACTAAATTGGTTATGGTAAGTACCTTGATACCTTCCTAATTGGCTACTGGGGCACCCTGATAAGTCCCTAGTATATGGTACTAAGTTACCTAGGGCATGGGTACCCTAGAGGTCGCCCTTGGGCTGCAGCATGTATTATGCCACCCATGGTGAACGCTCAAAACTACCACTACAGGCCTGCCATTGAAGCCTGTGTGAGTTTGTGCATGCACCACTCACTAGAGATATAAGTTTCCTTATATCTCCCACTCACTGCACTCGAGACCCATAAGTCACCCCTATAGCAAGCTTTCCACTCCTGAAGGCAGGGTGCTCGGTTCTAAGTGCTCGGGTGCCCCTGCATGAGCAGGACACCCCTACAGCCTACAGAGTCCATTCTCCGGGGTGGTAAGTGTATCAGCCATAACATATAGAGTGGCATCGCGTCATTACGTGATGACCATCTCTAAACTGGCTGGAACGAACCTGGGCATGTTTGGAATTGGAGGTATGATTCTATCCATGGTAGGGCTCCTCCAGGAGGCCCTCCATGCTCCCGGGACTGATCTAACAGAGCCTGACAGCAACCTAGGGCTGCTGCCGACCACAGAAACGATTCTGCCCTCCTGCTGCTGGACCAAGCCAGAGCAGGGGAAGGTAGGACAATAGGTTTTCTGTCACAGGGAAGTATTACCACCTCCCAGACAGGACTAGGGGCCAGATGTATGACAGTTTTTGCATGCGCAAACGGGTTTGCGAACCCGTTTGCGCATGCAAAAACCAATAGGGGTATATACCATTCCTAAATAGCGAGTCGCAATTTATTTGCGACTCGCTATTTTGGAATTGCGAGTCGCTATTAGGAAGGGGCATTCCCTTCCTAATAGCGAGCGCAACCCCATGTACAAATGTTTTGCGACCGCAATTGCAGTCGCAAAACACTTGCAAATTACCACCCTCTTCAAGAGGGTGGTAATGGGGTCGCAAAAGGGAAGGGGTCCTGCAAATGCAGGGGAAAATATTTTTTAAGGGCAGGCAGTGGTCCCAGGGACCACTGCCTGCCCTTAAAAAATGAAACGAAAGCGTTTCATTTTTTTTTTTTAAATGCATCCCGTTTTCCTTTAAGGAAAACGGGCTGCATTTAAAAAAAAAAAGCTGCTTTATTAAAAAGCAGTCCCAGACATGGTGGTCTGCTGAGCCCACTAGGCCACCATCCCTGGGAGGGCTGGCATTCCCAATGGGCTCACAAATTGCGAGAGGCTCATTAATATTAATGAGCCCCACAATTTGCAACCCCATTGGGAATCGCAAAACAGTGTAATAACACTGTTGATTCATTTAATTTAGCGCCTCGCAATTTGCGACTCGCAATGAGTCGCAAATTGCGAGGCACTAAATGAAGGGGTCGTACATCTGGCCCCAGTTGTATTGGGCTGGGGCGGGGCGCTTGCCAGCACCACTTAGTCTGCTAGAAGGGCACATTTGGTGCCCTCCTTGCATACTCCAGTACAAACCAGGTCAGGGAGCCATTGGCTCCCCGCTCTGGTGCAAAACTGGACAAAGGACATGGGAGTATCCTCCCCACTGTCCGACCCCTCCTCTGAGAGGGACCCCTGAATCGTCCCAACTCTCACCTTAGAGTACTTAAGGACTTACCTGTGGGTGGATCCCTAGACTCGTCATGGGATTTGATTCAGATCCAACTCCACTTCTTCTTTGACCATCTTGACATCTTGGCTCAGTCATGCTGACTGTGCCGAACTGATCGCATCGTCTGTTTGCTTCCAGACCAAGACTGCAACGAGGAAGACTCTGTCGACTCCTGACCTCGTCATCCTGCAAACTCGCTGCAACCTCAGTGTCTGTGTTCTGTACAGGTTCCGTCCTGGGCCTGTGGACATCTAAAGACATCCAAAGGAATCTCCCTTGGAGTGAGGGAGTCACTCCCCTGCATCCGCAGGCACCGCAACAAGATCGACTGGTTTGCCGAACTTGGGCTACCATGGACTCCACAAGGCTCTGCAACACAGGTGGTGGTTCTGCGTGCCCTTGAGGCCAGAGCTGTCCTCTCTTTGAGTTGAGGCCAGCATCCTTCGTAGAACACTCTGGAACCAAACCCCTGTGCACTGTGTCGCTGTCCCACTTTGGTGTACCCCAGCTTGAAGCTTCTTTACTTAACTTATTTTCTTGAACTCGAGTGGCCTTCATCTTCATGCCTCCTGGACGTCCCAGTGTGACATAGACTCTGTCCTCTCTGCTTTCAGGTATTCTTAGTCTCAAACTCGCCTCAGCGTTCCAACAGACTCTTGTTGTCCCTCTGTGGTAAGACTGCAACCGCACCATACCCGTTGATCAGAATTGAGTGTACAGTCAAGTATTCTTTCACACCTGCCTGTTGGGGGGTTCCACAACTCTCACCTGGGGTGGTTCTTTGGTTCCCAACTCTTCTACATCTCCAGGATCCAGTCTTGACTTAGGTCTTGGTTCACTTCCCATTTACTTTGATATGTGGTCTGTCTCCCCTCTGGGGACCACTGTGTATTGGTGCTAACTGCTGTTCTCTGTCCAAAGTATTGTGTGCATTGTGAATATCTCCGGGTAGGAGATACCATAATGTGTTAGTGAGTGATTGTAATAAATATTTATTTTTATAAGTACACTGTGTGGTTTTTTTTTCATTTAACCTACAAAAAACTATTAGATACTGGTAAACCGAGCTGCTTTGCACTCCTCCTAGATTAAGCCAGAAGGCTGCTCTCCACAGCTACCACTTAGAGAGCTTTCTATGGTTATCTAAACCCCTGAAATCACCAAAAGGGTCGCCCAGGTTAGTGCAGGGTGCTACACCTACATAAGTGAGCACCATATACTGACCCGGCTTCTCACAGGCGCTTTGTGCTTTTTAGGTGCTATACTTAACGTCAAACTTTAAAATTGCATATCTCCAGTTCTAATGATTGATTACATTTTATTCTAATTTTCTAAAGGGGTGTGAGATTTGTTTTGTGTGGTGTTTTCAGTTTATTACTGTTTGGTATAAATATTTACATACTTCCTCTAAGATAAGCCTGACTGCTTTTGTGCCAAGCAACCAGAGGGTTAAGCACAGGTTAATTTAGTGACTTTTTGTGGTTCACCATGAGAGGGATTGTGGCTGTTGCTTGAGTAGGATTTTATCCTCCCTCAACCAACAATCCAATTTCTCAAAGAGCCCTTTTCTGCCTCATCTGCACAAGGACACTGTGAAGCCATTGTTTGTAACTGGCTCAATGTTATTAACTCCTTACTACTCAGCTCAATAACATCTGTTCTTAAGATAAGCTATGCTATCCCTCCCCTTAAAACCCTGATATTGACCCTGAACTTTCAGAAAGTTACCGATCGATCACACATGTCCTCTTATTAGGGAAGCCACTAAAGAGATGCCTTGGTGGGCAGCTACAAAAAAACTGCCACAAGCTATCATTCTTTATCTGCATTTCATTCAGGATTCAGACCAGGCCATCAATTATATTTTGTTTATGATAGGTTGCAGATCATTGACCAAGGTGACTTTTGTCTCCTTATGTTAGTTAATCTATCTGCAGCATTTGAAGTGCTCAACCATGAGATCTTTCTGCTTATACTAAGAGAAATAATAAGTTCTGATGCCACTGACCTCAAGTCATTTATCATACCTTCAAAACAAATCCAACTGAATTAAAATTGCAATCTCACTTTCAACACCCATTCTAGTTCAATTCAGGGTACTTCAAGGTTCATCTTTGCCCCCTTCCTCTGCATACTGTGTGTTGAATCACTTAGCAATCTTGTAAACAAACCTTAGAATATCCTTCCATCTGTATGCTGATAGCATGCAGCTTTACCTGAGGATCATTAGTAACAGCAGTCTTAATACCTCGGCCATCTGTCTTTCAGAAATAAATCCTGGGTATCTCAAATTTAATCTAAACTCACCAACACCCAAAAAATCCTGAATTTCCCTGACTCTCGCATAAACAAAACCCTTAATCCCAAAATGAATGCCTGTAACTCCTAAAATGAATGGGTTGATAAACTAAACCTATTGCTGTATCTCAAAATACAATAATATCTTCCAAATCCTTGGGTATCATTTCAGACTCCAGGCTGCTAAACTTCGATGTAAACAAACTGTAAAACAAAGCTAGGTGCCAGCTAAAATGACTTAGACCCTGCAGATCTTTCCTCCACAAGGCTGACTTAAAACCTGCTGTCCAATCACTTGACATCTTCTGCATTGACTATAGACATGGCCTGCTAACAGGACTTTCAAAAGTTTGGTTTTCATCCCTCAAGTACATGTTCACCTCGGCAGCTGGCCATATATCTGATGCTGAAATGTTGTACCACATGACTCTAGCTCTTTTCTTGCTGCATATGTTCCTCCTGGTATACTGTGTAAAAATACCTGTACAGTGCTACACCCCAAATAGCCTACTTTAAAAATAATCTGTCACTGAAAATGCACCCAAAATGGAATGACCTGCCCAAACGGGCCCACCGTTCCCCATCATCAAGAAATATTTAAGTATTTTTTCATAGACATTAATGCCACTGATGGATTGTATAATTCCTCTGGACCCACTTTCTCCTTTCCTAATATTATATTTATACCCTTTTATTTAATGTTGTTTTTTCTGCCATCTCTGTATCGAATACTGCCTTCATCTTAAGCTCTCTTTAAACATTTTTTGGGTCTAGTCAATGGTAAACAAACCCATTCAATAAATTTAAATGACTGGGTAAAGACTGCCAGGTTCCCTCCTTTCTAGGACCAGCATGGGGCACATCACTGAAAGGGGCAAGACAATATTGTCTTTGCTCTGATACACACAGAAGGGATACTGAAAGAACACTAGATGGGCTGAAAACAAACTGCTCAGCATGAATGACTTAGAGTGAAACTGAGTCTGTGAGAAGGCACAGTATCTGTTTTGGAGTTTAGTGCTCTCCTCCACTGATGTACCTAGAAAGGCCATGTCCACTGTCCAGAGATGTATGTGCTCTCTTGCAGGTTCCATTAGATACACAGCAGCCCTGCCTGCATAGCTTTCGGTGCGACGCCCCTACTCCTTGCTGCACACCATCAACACTTTTAGAACAGTCAAACTGCTACACTATTTAAGCTTCCCCACTAGGCAATGAGGTGTTCTAGGAGCTACTGCTGCATATAATAAACACAAACAAATTACATAACAGCAAGAAACAGAAAGTGGGCTTATCCTGGAATGGCTTTAAAGTAATTTTCACCATTTTACCTTAGATTACTTTCCAGGGTGACAGTTGTTCACCTGGCTAACATACCTATATTTTAAGTGCATCAATGTGAGTCACAGCCATCTCTTTAACATCCTTGACTAGTATCATCTTGTTGTCATGGGCACTCTGATCGATGCGGGTCATAAATTTATTGGTGGAAGAGACACCAGGTGTTACTCACCTAAGTATATATGTGTTGCCTTCTCTTCCCTGTCCCAAATACTAAGAGCATTATCAAATTGGGTCATTCATCTTTCTGCAATTTTCACAACCTAAGACTGTTCATCTTACTGTCTTCATAATTTTCTGACAGGTGCTCATATGTTGTATTCTTCATTCCCAGCATATTGTGACTGATGAGTAGGGGAGGTGAGAGTCACAAATTCAGGACCTGACAGTACTGCAAAGTCTGCTGTCTTAACTTATTGATGTCCTGTCTTGGAACTTGGGCAGTCCAGATGATACCCCTGTGGCAGTGGATGCAAGTTGGTATTGGCTATCAGTTTCAGTTTAAAAAGATTTAACACACAGACGTATGCATACATACACAATAAAAATTACAATCATTGTTACAAATTCAACATTATTAAAAATAATTACTATTAAGCTAAACATTTATTGGCTCTGCCTAATTAAAAGTATTGAAGCGTAAAAGCAGACACAAATAAAACTTTGCATAGAGATATAAAAAGCAATCCAATAAAACAATGACACATTTCTGCTTTAGCATTTGGTCCATAGAGACCACCATTATTCATTTTGATTAAAGTGGGCATTTCCAAAAAATGCTAAAGTAGGTTGAAGCCAACTCTTATACAAAGAATCTCTAGCATTACCTTCCTGGCTCTGCTGTAAAGTCTGCTTATGACTTCCTGTCTTTGACCATGTACAGTCCAGCATTAATGGTTCTAAGTTGGTATTGACTTTCAGTTTCTCGTAAGTTACAGGAAAGGTGACTGAAGTGCATCCTGACTGTCCCTGCCCAAGAAAATTTGAGGAATTTATGGCCAAGTCAATTTAAAAATGTATAGAGAAGAGACTAAATTAAAGAATATTATATATTGTGGTCACCAAGTGCCATATGTATTTAAAAGATATTGCTATTTCCATTTAAATGTAAACGTTGTGGCACTTACATGCAATAGGGCCTGATTCACACAAAGTGTAAAAATAGTTTAGGAGATTTACACCTCACTTATGCTGGAGGGTCAAGGTGAGCTCAGACACACCCATTCTGCAGGACGCTGGGCCTTATTTTGATTTTGGCAGATGGAACACTTCATCACAAATGTGACAGATATCCCATTGGCTGTATTACGATCTCTATAGGATATAATGGGATCGTAATATGGCAGACGGGATCTCCATCATGTTTGTGACGGAGTATTCCCCTCCTCCAAGATCTAAATTGGGCCCATAGTGTCTGTTCTGTGGGAGTGCTCTTCAGGTGGATGCAGAGTACAGCACCTTTCAAACCAGGTATTGAAGGGGTCACAGACATGCACTGAATTTACTAATGATTGCTGCAATGTCTTTATCAATTGCCTTGTTATTGTTTAAATTGGTGGCTGTTTACAAAGCATGTTTTACATTATATGGGAAGTTTATGTATGGTGCAAATGATTTGCATAAACAGGAACAATACTTTATGGTATTGAATATGCTGCTGTAGTAGGTACACATAGGGGTGTTTCTAAGTTTGAAAGTGTTACTTGCATTTCATACATTGGGGCGCTTGTGCGGTTCTTAAATTGTAATTACTGGTAATGGGATGTGCTGAAATGGTGCACTGCTTGACAGTCACTGGGAAAGGGCTCTCAACGTGAACTGAGCTTCCTTTTACAGTGCAGGAACTATATGTATCAATTGAAAGATTGTAAAAGCTACATTTCTTTAGAGCAGTATTTAAAACTGTTTCTTTGAACAGGTTTACATCCACAGATTGCATGCACAAAATCTGTACCTGCTACATTCCTTTACAATCCTAGATGAAAAATTGGCCTTCGATGAAAATTTTACTTACTTCCATCCATTATTTTTCTAACTGTATCTTTACATCCCATCTACATTCTGCCTGCCTCTTCTATTTAAATCTCAACCATGTCTGTCTTAAGCTCTTTTTGGAAACCATAAAACTATCTATTAACTCCAGCAAGCATTTGCTTCTTACATAGCCTCCTCTAATGATCACACCTAAGTGACTAATTATCACAAACAAACTAATGCATGGAGTGGTTTCCTTTAGTGTGCAAACATAACCCCAATAACTAATGGACTGACCACTAACTTTGGGCTCTTGGGTGGCGTGCAATTTGCCATAAAGCACTTTGGTGCCTCATCAGGGGTGTTAAGCACTATATAAATGCAATTTAAACTTAAGCTAGACTTAAAATTTAAGTAGTCATTTTGTATTGTTTGTTTCTTCCATCTTCTCTTTGTTACTTCTTTCACTCAGAGTATTGTATAACCCCATGGTATATTTGTCTTGAGATCAATATTTAATACCCTCTGCTAAACTCATTATCATATTTACATGTGTTATTTAAACTTTCTAATTATCTGTCTACTACATCTTTTAAACTCCTTTCTTAATTTGACACTTTTGATGATGTATTTATCATTATTGATATAGCTTGAGCAGCTTTTTCTCCATCTCTTGTTACATGCATGTATGTTGAACAAGAAAGTCATTAATCTCTTTCTCTTGATAACAACAACATGTTGGTTAAGGGACTACAAGTGCTGAGGCTCCCATTTTTAAGGGGCTTTATAACATCTCTTATTTCACTTTGGGGAACTGTACAGTCAAACACAGTAATCAGAGTCTTTTGCTAATTAGGCCATTCATATGCAGAGCCGCTATTGTCAGGACTCCCTGGGTAGATGCAGAATCAAGCTGTTTTCTTTTTTCTGGTATGTAACTAACAGAAATAGCTATTTGGTAACACGTTATCGAATCGGAATTTGTGTTTATAAGTACATATGGAATCGATATTTGGAATGGGCGTGTTTATGGTGCCTGTTAGAAATTGGGGTCTCTAGTTGGCAGAGGTAAGTACCTTTGTCCAAGTAGGGGCCCTTCTTCCTTGTCAGGGTAAGGGAGATGCACTTCTAAAATAGCCCCTGCTCATCCCCTTGGTAGCTTGGCACGAGCAGACAGGCTTATCTCAGTGGCAGTGTGTAAAGCATTTGTGCACACATACAGTATTACAGTGAAAACACTACAAATGGACACCACACCAGTTTAGAAAAATAAATATTCTTTATTTAAACCAAATAAGACCAAAACAACAAAAATCCACAATACAGTACTAAAAATATGATTCTTAAAAGATAGAAACAGTTCTGTTCCAAGAAAATGTGGGATGAATTTTTTTTACACAAAGTACCTTGGATGCGTCGAAAAAGGCAAGCAAAAAGGGTCGCAAGGAAGGTGATACGTCGGTTCCTTGCTCCAGGGGAGGTGATGTGTCGGTTCCTTACTGCTGCGCAGGGGAGGTGATGCTTTGGTTCCTTACCGGAGAGGAGGTGATGCGTCGGTTTCTTACTGCGTGTTTCTTACTGCGTCCCCCAATGATGCGACAGACTTGACGCTTCGATGCGATGCGTCATGATCCGGTAAGATGCGATGCGTGCGGGATGCACTCCGATGACTTCAGCCGCGTCCCCTCAATGCGTCGGTTCTTCTCCAACAGGACCTGCATCAGAATCAGTGCGGTGATCTCGGATGTCAGAGATCGGTACACAGCATTAATCGCACTGCAGACACTTCAGCCACGAGCAGGCGCTGCGTCGATTCTTCGGCAGTAGCGATGCATCAGAAATTTCTTCTGCACCACTGAGATGCGCCGGAAAACAGGTGATGCATCTAGTTTCACAGTTCTTGCAGTTTCCAGTACCCAAACAACCTCCAGAGGTCCACAACACTGGCAGGCACCTCTCAGCAGGTCAGAACTCCCAGCAAAGGAGTTCAGGGGGAACTGGGGGTGAAGACTTTGTGTCCCTGAGACTTCAGAACAGGAGGCAAGCTCAATTGCAAGCCCTTGGAGATCGTCCTCAAGCAGGGGACACAGCGCACAACAAAGTCCTTCTCCTTTCCTTGGCAGAAAGTAGCCACTGCAGGCCAACCCCAGAGAGCAAACAGCACAGGGGCAGTATTCCTCTTCAGTTCCTCCAGATCTTCTCCTTGGCAAAGGTTCCTCTTGATTCCCAGAAGTGATCTATGAAGTTTTTTCTATCCCTGAGACTTCCAACAGGAGGCAAGCTCTACTTCAAGCCCTTGGAGAAAACTCTAACAGCAGGATGAGAAAGCACAGTCCAGTCCTTTCCCTGCCCAAGACAGAAGCAACCACTGCAGGCCAACCCCAACAGCACACAGCACAGGGGCAGTACTCCTCCTCCAGCTTTCCCGGTTCTTCTTCCTGGCAGGTTCCTTAGTTCAGCAATAATTTAAAGTGCAGGGGTCTGGGCCCCACTTTTTATAGCACAAATTCAATTTTTCTCTGGTGGCAGAGAAGCTCTTTGCCCAGCCAAAACCAGTTCTGTCCTCTCTGGTGCAGCTGCCCAGCAGGAGGTGGAGACAGCATTGTGTAAGGCAGACAGGGCCTATTCAGGTGCAAGGGAAATCTCCTCCCCCTACTCTGAATGCAGCCCAGGTCTATTTTGCCCAGACCTGACTCATTCAGGAAAGGCAGGACACACATCAACCCACCCCCCCGGTGGGTGTCTGAGAGAATGCCCCTCCCCAGCCCCTGTCACTCCAAAGCCAGACAGTCATTACACAACCCAGCAGAGGCAAACAGGATGGCTAAGCAAGAAAATACCCACTTTCTAAAAGTGGTATTTTCTAACAAACAATATAAAAATCATCTTTACTAAAAGATGCATTTTTATATTCTGAGTTCAGGCATACTAAACTCCATCTTCCTATCTTGTCCCAATGCAAAGTTATATTTATAAGATGTTATAAATAAACTCCCAATCCATCCTATGGGACAGATAGCCTTTCAATAGTGAAAAACTAAATTGGCAGTATTTCACTATCAGGACATGCCACACACATCAGGGCATCTCCTACCTTTCACATACACTGCACTCTGCCCACGGAGGTACCTTGGGCCTACCTTAGAGGTGACTCACATGGAAGAAAATGGAACGTTAGGTCCTGGCAAGTGGGTGCACTTGCCAGGTCGACATGGCAGTACCAAACTGCGCACAGACACTGCAGTGGCAGGTCTGAGTTACATTTACAGGCTGCTTATGTGGGTGGCACAATCAGTGCTGCAGGCCCACTAGCAGCATTTGATTTACAGGCCCTGGGCACACACAGTGCACTGTACTAGGGACTTACCAGTAAATCAAATATGCCAATCATGGAATCACCAATCCATACACACAATTTACAGGGAGAGCATATGCACTTTAGCACAGATCAGCAGTGGTAAAGTGCCCAGAGTCATAAAACCAACAAAAACAGGGTCCAAAACAGGAGGTCAAAAAGCAAAAAGTCTGGGGATAAACCCGCTGGACAAGCCAGGTCTAACAGTGCCCCTCCAAAATACAGATTCAGAATGGAATGTACTCCTATTTTGCAGCCAAAACCCAGTCGCAAAACATTAATACTTTACAGACTACACAAATGTAGTAGTAAGCCATTCGCAAACGGGAATGTTGAAAAAAATATTTTATGATTATACAGTAGTCTCATGGACCACTGCCTACTCTTAAAACATGTTCGTTACAATTTTCATGTTTTTTTAAACACATCCCTTTAACTTCAAGGAAAATGGGTTACATTTAAAAACAAATTGTTTATTTAAAAGTAATCACAGACATGATGGCCTGCTTACCTCAGCAGGCCACCATCTCTGTGATGACCGCGATTCATAGTGCATCGCAAATTTGCGACCTACCTCATTAATATTCATGAGGTATGTAGAATTGCAACCCACTACGAATTGGGTTTTTGCGACTTGAAATATTAGTACATAGGTCGGTTCACGCAAACAGAAGGGAATCAGTAAAACTTTTACCGAATCTTTTCTTAGTACATCTGGTCCCATGTTACCAGTTTCATGGTTTTCCTTTAAGAAATAAATATATTATAGGAGTCCTGGGGCTGGATGTAATAGGGTTTGTTTTGAAAAAGTGGTTGCATGTTGTGCACTAACTTTATGCAAATGGACTCTGAATTTGCAAAGTGACCTATGTACTATTAGGTCGGTTTGCAAAATCACCATTCACAAGTGGTTGCAGAATGACCTGCCTAATGAATAGTACACAGGGCTCAATTTGAGATGCCCTTTTATTGTCTACAAACACAGGGATGGTGACTTGCAAGGACAGCAGATCATCATCCCTATGTTTGCATCCCCAAATGGGGAACTTTTTGTTTTTTAAAGTAGCCCAACTTCCTTAAAGGTACAGGCGTTATTATAAAAAATAAAAAAATAAATTTTTGGGAAAATATTAGGGAGAGCAGGAAGTGGTCCCATGAAACAAAATGATTCCTAAAGGGGACTTCAGTTACACCTCCTTTGAGAAGTTGGTAACTGGTCAATGGATTGCAAGCCTGGAATTGCTGTTCAAAAACACTGAAGCATGCCATACTGAATCGCAGTTTGGAGAAACATCCCTCTCATGGTCCATTCAAATTTAGCTTTGGTATTAGTCACAAAACCCATTTCACAAGATGTAAAAACTTTTCTGGCTGACTGTAAAATTGGGTTTGTACATTGGACATAGCCGTTATGCAGTCGCACGAACTGGTTTGTGAATCACAGGGTTTGTGATTGCAAAATGACTTAGTAAATCTGGCCACTAGAGTAGGTTTGTTTCCAATTAACCAGTTTAACTAATGCACCTGATAACAGTAATTTGAAGCAGAAAAGGCCAGTACTGGAAACATGTTATCTTGCCAACACAGAGAGCAACCCGATTCTTAATATGTCAAGCTCAGGCATGTATGTCTTGTGCATTCTGAGATCCAAAACACCCTTGGTGCTTTAACATGCTGTTGCTGTGTCCTTGTCTCGTTCATTCTGTTATTTGAACACCACCTATATATTCTGTTATATGAACACCACCTATAGCTTTAGCTGCATAATTGAGAGATACTTAGATTAACCTGACTTAATCCTCTGAGTGTAAAACAATGGATTTGGGGATTTATCCATACGAAGCTGTGGCTAGAGATTATGTCATGTTTGTGTACATTGACTTCCACGTACACTGATCAACCCCTCCCCCCCCATGTTTTACTCTTTCGAAGAAAATAGGATGCTTTTATTTTCTCCCTAATGCCTCATAATTCGGCTCTTACTCACTGGCAAAACAATATGAAGCTTTGTGCTCGATATACATAATACAGCGCATGACTAGAGAATATGGTTATGTATGAGAAGATACACAGGATGTTATGCTTGTTGATTTATTCATACATTGTAATATGTGTGTTTGTTTAATGGTGGTCGTATAGATAGTCCTTTCTGTAGGGTAGTTTTAAAATAACTTTTTGTATAAATTTATATTTTAGTATGGATCCTTTTCTGATTGAACAAATCCTGAAGAAGGTCGCATCTGTGGAACAAAACATGTTGTATGAACTAATTAAGAGTCATTTTTAATGAACATTTGAATTGGTTGGAGCATTGAATTAAGTAAAATTTAAGGAAAGTGAAGATTTCACCGAGACAGCATTGACAAAAGTCATGGTGAATTAAAGAACTGTGCAATGATCGCAAGTGCCTCTCTCATTTGTGAATTTGTGTGGTTTCTTGGCTGCCATCGTGGTTTTGGGTACTGTGTATTTTTAATGCTCGCACATCTAATTTGTAAAATGTTGTCATATGCATTGTGGCAGATGTTTCACGAATTTATCTAGCTATGCAAGGCATTATTAAAAGTGAAGACCACACCTTTCCATGATCATTTCTTGCATAAGGATGTTCCTTCGTGGGATATCCTAGAACAGGAAATGCTGGCTAAGCGGAGTGCATCCACCCATAGTTACCAATAGGTGCCAGAGATTGTAGCAGTTGTCTACAGTATGGGCGGGATTGTGCAGGGTGCATGGTGCAGGGATGCAGGGTTAGCACAGGCAGTGAGTGGTATGGTGCAGATTGGCTGACTGGCCATGGTTTTTTGCCCAGAGAGGTTAGTGGGTTTAGGAGAGGGGACTGTTTGGGTACTGTCCATTGGAACCAGTCCATTATTGCATTGAGTAGCTATTGGTGGAAAAGGGAAGATGCCCTCTGACACAAAACACTGCTGTTGCTGCCTTTTGCACCTTTTTTTAAAGTACAAAGCTTCCCATAGTTTAAAAAATAATATGTGAACTTGTGGGTATTCAGCAGTATGCAACTTTCCACACCCCCTAAGTATTAACTATGTCTATGATCCCTGTCTGAAGAATACGGAAGATTGTAAAACCACTTTGAAATGTAATAAGGTAAGAGGGAGTTTGATGGCAATACGTACCTAGTTGTTCATTGATGTTAAGTTCTAATTGTCCCTCAGTGCAGTGCACTGTGGTCAGGTTGTGTCTCTAGGGTGCAGTGCAGTGTTGTAAGTGTGTGTCTCTAGGGTGCACTACAGTGTGGTCAGGTTGTGTCTCTAGGGTGCAGTGCAGCAGTTTGTTAAGTGTGTGTTTCTTGGGTGCAGTGCGGTGAGGTGAGTGTGTGTCTTTAGGTCGCAGTGCAGTATGGTGAGTGTGTGTCTCTAAGGTGCAGTGTGGTCAGGTTGTGTCTCTAGGGTGCAGTGCAGCAGTGTGTTAAGTGTGTGTTTCTTGGGTGCAGTGCAGTGAGGTGAGTGTGTGTCTCTAGGTCGCAGTGCAGTATAGTGAGTGTGTGTCTCTAAGGTGCAGTGTGGTCAGGTTGTGTCTCTAGGGTGCAGTGCAGTGTGGTAAGGTTGTCTCTCTAGGGCGCAGTGCAGTATGGCGAGGATATGTCTCTAAGTTGCAGTGTAGGGGGTTATTGTCTTAATGGCGAAGTGCTGGATTGGACATTTTAACAGTGCTATAACACAGCATGGTAAATATTTGTCACTCCCTCTAAAATGCAGTGTTGCTGCTGTCCTTAGGGTGCATTGGAGTACAGTGAATTAGTGCCCATAGGAGATAGTGTAGTGTGATAGGTCAGTGTCCTAAGGGTGCACTGATATATGATCTTAGAGTTCCGAAGATGCAGTGCAGTGGATTCGTGTTCTAATGATCTAATACAGTGTGGTTGGTTAATGACCCAGTGATGTTTATTGTACACTTTACACTGGCAGCGAGAGACAAGCTCTATTTAGTCAAGAAAAAATTAAATATAATCACATGCTCAGAAACATTCTCTATTTCGGCTATTTACACATGCACTCGCATTGAGTTCTTGTTGCACATCAATTGCGCTGGCAGTGATAGGCAAATTATTCAAATCACATGCAGTTGCAATAACGAATGCCATCTTTGGATGTCCCAACATAAAGGGTTTTGGGCTCTTAACGTCAAATTTGGGTAAGCCACTTCAAAATCCACCAATAACACAGATGCCAAACCTGACACTCTTTCAAAAACCACACTCACTCACACACGCTAAATTTACTCAATAACAGCGATTGCTAACAAGTATATATTAACCACAGTTCATTTATTTTGAAAAACATTTTGTCACACACAGGAGACCAAACACAAATTATTGACAGTATTTGTTTCTCCCACCCACAAAAATTCATACAGGACAATGAATTACATCACATTAAGCAAACAAAACGACATACATCTCACACATCAGTACATCTATTCATATTTCAACATAAATTGAATCCATCAAAACATCAGTTCTTTTTTATACACACTCGGGAGCTTTCTCACAGGGCAAATACAATACGCCCCTTAGCAATTCTAAAGTTAAATCAAAAGCACCCTAATGTTCTAAATGTCAGATCCCTGTCAGAGCAAAACTGAACACCAGGTACATTCTTCCAATCATTCTCTTTGAACATTCCCTGGGTTAAACCAATACTCTGAAATGCACAACACTTTTCAATTTGCATGATTAGAAAAAAGGACAAAGCCATTCTAATTCATCCCTCATGGTCACCACTTGACCTTCGATTCCGTGCTCAATCAGGATTCGCGACAGTCGTTACGTTAGTCCCACTTGCTCACATCGCCGGCTCCATGCATCGTTTGAACAATGTCCGTCTAATCATGACAGATCCGAACTAAGTAGATTGAACCTACTCTACGAGGCACTTGAGAGTGGATATCAGTTCTATGTCCTGAGGAGAACCCCACTAAGGGGGAACAGGGGTTCGAAACGCGTCGACCATTTTCATTGGATCCACTGTTGCAAATTGAAAAGTACATTTCAGTTAGGAATTACACTTGGTCAGATAATAGGAAATTAAATCTTAAGAAAAAAAAATAAGATAACAGAAATGGCTGTGTGATGGACAGGGCATCTGTGTTATTGGTGGATCCCGATCTTGGGATGCCCCAGCACATTTCAGTATTGTAGCAAGACTATCAACATCGCAAGGGAATAACTAGCAGTACATTAGAAACAGATAGAATAAAAGAGAGGGACCAGAGAGTGGGGTACAGCTAGACACAGATTCAACAAGGGCAGGATGAAAATAAACAAAGGACTTGATAAAAAAGGGGTTAGCAGCCGAAAAAGAGTAGTGCATCATGGATAGAAAAAAAAACCTCAAAAAGGCGAAGAAAGAACGAAGGAGGGGGGAGTAGGGGTAAAGGAGCAGAGAAGGAGCTATAAAAGAAGATCCTTCAATTTGAAAGAAAGCACGCTTTGAAAAAGAGTGTATTTCAGAAAAAGAAAGCAAAAAACACCTTTCCAAACAAGGTGGTTTCAAATACAAATATTCAAATACATTGGAATTTCACCATGGTTTCAAAAAAACACATGGTGCTCAATTTTCTGATAGGAATTCGGAAATGCTCCAGCAGTTGTGCTATCCCACAGAATTCACCAGCATTTATAAGTGTGCTCCTGGAGCTTGTGACAGTCACAGGCTTCCAGGAGTACGTCTGGAAAGATTTTTCGAATTCCCATCTGAGCCAAGCAATGGACTTTCCACATGCACAGGGTTGAATTGTGTACAATTGCACTTGTGCAAATGCCTCTGCAGTATAACAATTACGTTTTTCCCTTCCCTTTCACTACAGTCCCAACAGTGTTGGCAGTTTTCAGAGAACAATCCCTTCATTGCAAGGTCTTTACTCCTGCCATTGACATGAATGAACCTCAATCCATTACAGTATGGGAATTCATCAGAATCAAAGTGAATACCTATAAACTCATGAGTTCATTGATGTTCCCAATCTCTTCAGTACATCCCTTGCCTTGAACGCCCACACTTCCCCTGGAGTAGGATTTGTACATGCCGAAAATTACACCATTGTGAGAGCATATGAAGCATGTGTAAAATCCTTAACACGTGTAAATTCTGGGTCGGTGAACACCCAACATATATTTGCATGTGTAAAACACGAGCTTTTTACTTGTAAGTGGAATTTACACACAGAAATGGTTAAGTGAATGTTGCCCCTAGACTGTACTCCTTTAACAACAGTTCATTCTTCTGCAGGCAAGCCTAGCCAGAGACCTGTAGGATAGCACCTTGAATCCTACAGCTCCTTTCACTGTATCTTGCAGAAACAATAACGTCTTCCTGGAAAACTACAGGGGATTTGAAGTAAGTGCTCTCATAATAAAAAATGCAACAGGAAAACTGAAACTTCTTGGCCAACGATGTGTAAAATTATCTTTCTCAAAAGTATGCCCATTTCTGTCAAATGCACAAAGCAATAACAGTTATCTCTTGGTCTTCTGATCATGGCATTGGATTTACAGCATCAATGTGAATGATGTTTTCTTGTGCTTGTCTCTTTGTGTCTCTGTGTGATGGGGTGGGGCCTTAATGCTTACTCAGAAAGTAGCATTTTGTGATTCAAAGTCTTTTTCTTGAGCCAGTATGTTTTACACCTGGAAATGTACTAGTAAGTCACAAACCTGCCTGGAATATGAGAAAACTATTCACAGAAAAGGCTTTTTTTTCAGTCAGGCCTGGATTTTCAGCTGTAATTCACAACTAAGGTTTTGATTGAAATAGGGACGGATTTAGGTGTGAAAATACGTTTGGCCTAAAATAATGTTTCTGGTTGGAATTCTTGCACCTAAAAACGACAAAACCGAGTTAACTTCAAAGGAATATGGAATAACCACACGGGCCAGTGTTCTTCAGGTGAAATTACACTTGGAATTCCCAATTCCCAGGATGTCAGGGGAGGGGCAGACTGAGAACTGGAGGGGGTAAGAGGAATGTTCTCCATGCCATAGGAGGGTATCGGGTGGGGGCCGACCACGCTGCCTGATCCTCATTTGAATTTTCCAGATTTTTCGGCTGCTAAAATCAGTTTCGGTTCTCCCACATCCAGGAAATTCTGTGCAGGAACACTGGGACATAGTGCCAATATCGGCAACACTCAGTTCTCATACAGCAACATGCATAAATAAACCACACAACACCTTTTTAGTGGAGAAATTTGCTGCAGGTTTATTTGCATAACCAATATGCCAACATGGTGGGTTATCTTACGGGCGATCCCAGGGCAGGCCAGCCCCTATGCCGCCTGCCCGTCTGATGAGCCAACTTGCACCGTGGCCGTCGCCAACCGGTGGTTACCAATTATTGGGAGAGGCCACCTCTCCCATCAGTGGACCGCCAGTCCACTCCCTACTCACGCCCCCGACCGGTGGACGGAGCGTTCCAGGCAGCCCCGGTTGCTCAGACCCACAACCGCCCGTAGGGCTAACGGGGCGCCGTAGTTCTTCCAGGGGACCCGCTAAACATCCCTGGGTATCCTTGGCTTAGCACCCTTGTTGTGCTGCTGCAATATAGTACCCTTCTGTACCTTGCAGACTCTGGATCGCCCTGTAACTCCTCCTGCAACACAAAACAATAAGTTAGATTCTTCCCTCCCGTACTACCCTTTGGCCGTCCGCAGGGTAGGCGGTAGGGTGGGAAACAGCGAGACGGGTAGCGGTCAAGAGACCGTACAGTGGGCGGGGAAGGCTTTTGTACCCCTGTCCCCTCCCACGGCCGGAAGTGACGCGGCCAGCAGACCCCTGGTCTCTAGCCCAGGGAGCCTAGTGAGCGGACTTCTGTGCCTTCCTGTGGCACTAAGGCGGCCGCCCTTTTGGAGGGTCCACTACGTGGCCCCCTGGGCAGCCTTGGCATAGTGCCAATATCGGCAACACTCAGTTCTCATACAGCAACATGCATAAATAAACCACACAACACCTTTTTAGTGGAGAAATTTGCTGCAGGTTTATTTGCATAACCAATATGCCAACATGGTGGGTTATCTTACGGGCGATCCCAGGGCAGGCCAGCCCCTATGCCGCCTGCCCGTCTGATGAGCCAACTTGCACCGTGGCCGTCGCCAACCGGTGGTTACCAATTATTGGGAGAGGCCACCTCTCCCATCAGTGGACCGCCAGTCCACTCCTTACTCACGCCCCGACCGGTGGGCGGAGCGTTCCAGGCAGCCCCCGGTTGCTCAGACCCACAACCGCCCGTAGGGCTAACGGGGCGCCTTAGTTCTTCCAGGGGACCCGCTAAACATCCCTGGGTATCCTTGGCTTAGCACCCTTGTTGTGCTGCTGCAATATAGTACCCTTCTGTACCTTGCAGACTCTGGATCGCCCTGTAACTCCTCCACAGCTCTGGGGGTGGCCACCGTCACCACCAGAGCCCCCCACCAAGGCAGATATCCTACCTACATCCTGTTGCTTCCAAGGCCTCCCCAAGGCCAGCAAATTAAGTCCATGCCTACCCTTGAGAAGTGAACCTCATCCACTTCCCAGCATCCAGTAGACTTGGCCTGAAGTAAACCATGCCAGATGAAGCCAAATCCCCTTTGTTCCGTGCATTTACGCATGGCGCTGTTCACTCTCCTACGTGATATCTCAATGGTGTCTCCAGATCGGGCTCCTTGCCAAACTGGGCGAGGTAAAGTTTAAGACCACCACAGTTCACATGCCCCAAGCTGAATGCTCAACTGACACATGATGTCCCTCATGTCTTGGAGCATTATTCTCCTCCCCAGGGTCGTCAGGTCATTCCTTCCCAAATGTATGACCAGGATATGAGGTAGACCGATCCCTCCCCCAAGTCTCTGCTGCAGCTTCCTCATCAGCTTGTTCCAGCGCATACCCGGGTAACCCAGCCACGTTAACTCTGTGGCGGAGGAGCCATGACGCCACTTTCCTATCTCAGCCCACCGTGCCACTCTAACGATGCATGGATGGCCAATTACCCAGACCTCGGTTCCTGGTAAATACGGAGATGTTGTGTTTGAAAACCATATATATAGTAACGTTTTTATTCTAATAGTCTACAATTGCACAACAAAACCACATCACTGCCACATCAGTTGGCAAACCGGGCCAAAACCGTCCACCTATAAACACCTTGCTTTCGGTTGCAACATAGGACATACGAGTCCTGTCGCCATATCGTCCCGCACAAGGCCTTATATATCGTTTGTAGCATTGCGAGTCCCAGCGCCCTACCTGCTTAATACGCTCTGGCGCATCCCTGATAGAAAGGCTGTGGTGTGAACATGGGCTTCTATTGGAATTCTCCAGGGCATATTATCAAGCCCATTATCGCCACTTTAGCGGCAGTTTTCTGCCGCTAAACCGGCAATAATTTTAACGCCGTCCTTGATAATTTGCCCCTAAGATTTTGTGGTTCAAAGTTCAGACGTGCCTTCAAGGAAAAAAAGTAATCTGCATATTACTGGAAGGGACCATGATGCCTCCGAAGAATTCATACATAGTCAGAGATTACATCCAGTTCATTCCACATTCAAGAGGAAAAACTGTCCTTCTGATCTGAAGCAAAGGTGGCAATTTGCATGTGTCACACATTTGCATTCAGCCCACGAAAAGCATGTATCTGTCAGCATAAAACAGCAGGAGACTCCCGTACATTTCATTTAGGAATTACACTTGGGCAGATAATAGAAAATTAAATCTTAAGAAAAAAAAATAAGATAACTGAAATGGCTGTGTGATGGACAGGGCCTTCTGACCTGAGCCTTCTCTACTTAATAAGCTTTCACGAAAATTCCTGAGGGAAACAAAATGAAAGCATTATTCCAAGATCAGAAATGTCAATGAGAGCGGGCCACTGGAAAACCGGAAAATAGGCTGCCTCTATAATATTTTGTCTGGCTTGCATAAATATTTACAAAAACATGAACTTCTGTTCCTACCTCAACGAATACTGTGTCAAGTAAATGATTCCAAAGGACAATTGCATTTGTAAACATTTTTCATCGCAATTCTTTATTCTTGTATTTTAATTTTTTTAAATACTTTTAAAAATGCATGTTGAAATAGTAGAAAGTGCTTTCAAGAAGACTTGAGTTCCCGCCGTGGAATGATACACAGATTTTTTTATACTAGTACGGTCCGAGTCTTTAAAATACATTTGTAGAGTGACTTTTTTGTTTTTTAATTTACAAAGGTTTCCTTTGTATTTCTGGACACATTTTGTGAACTGGCATTTATGTTACTGAAAAAGACATTTCCATGCCTAAAATGTACAAGTGTGCATGCAATATCTCCAATGAGTATAACTATAATTACTTTTTGTACGCTTAAAAAATTATTTTCTTCACACTCAAATTTGGAGTGTCCTACTTTCCCATTGTCACCCTTTAAATTAATTTGCTTTTGACTTAAAGAGCAAAACATTTTAGACTCTATTCAGGGTGGGAATTGTTCTGCCAAATGCTTATGATTACACACAAATATATAGTTGGACCTGGCCCTCTCTGCAGGGTCACTGCCAAACACTTAGGGGCCGATTCCGATCTCGGCCGGTAGGGCACCGAATCGGATTCGGCTTAACCGGATCCGATTCGGAGCCCTCTTTCCCGACCGATTCGTACGTGCGTCCGGGCGAGTGAGTACGATGCGAGCGCACGCGAAATCGGCGACTGACACGTACGCGGGTCCGACCCGCTCCGACCGACTCGCACGGACACGACTCGCACCGCGCAATGGAGACGTTCCCCGGCCAGGCAAGTACGATGCGCGCCTCGAGCAGTCCGACCGGCTTGCGCCGTCCGGCTCCAAAGGGCAGTCGGAGCCAGACTTAGGGGGTCCGTGTCGGACCCCCCTGTACGCGTAGCCGCGCGAGTCGCACACATGGGGGACCCATGGGTCTCCCCTACCTGTGCATGTACGGCGCGATTCGCATCGATGCGTACCCGCTGTAGGGGGCGCCCTTGTTCGCCTCGCACCCATTGAGTCAATGGGAGCCTGCGTACGCATTGTACGACCGGCTCCCATTGACTTCAATGGGAGTCCGACCGAATCGAGTCCGATTGCATGCGTACGCATCGTACTCGTTCGGTCGGGCTGCTAGAGTCCGATTCGGTCGGAAATCTCTCCGGGTCCGGCTCGGTCGGAGTGATTTCCGGCCTGAATCGGAATCGGCCCCTTAGCCTTTACCCTCCACTTTTTTGCTGAATTTGTTTTTTGCTGGCCTTACGACTCTGTGCACTTTCCTACTTCTAATCAGTGCTACAGTGTGTGTGCTCTCTCCTTAAACATTGTAGAAATGGCTTATACATGATTGGCATTTTTCATTTACTTATAAGGCCCTAATAAAGTGGCGCTACATGTGTCCAGGGCCTGTAAATGAAATGGTCCTAGTGGGCCTGCAGCACTGATTTTGCCTCCCACCTAAGTAGCCCTTTAAACATGTCTCAGGCCTGCCATTACCCCTGGGGTAGGCCCTGGACAGCCAGAGGGCAGGGTGCAATGTATTTAAAATTTGGACATGCACTTTTAAGTTTCACATGAAAAACTTTGAAATTCATTTTTCACCACTGCAAGGCCTACCTCTCCCATAGGATAATTTTGGAGTTACCTTATTACCTTTTACAAGTATCATTTCCAAATGGGAATAGGTAACTGTCATAATTTGTTTAACATTAGTGCAGCTATCCTTGGGCTGCCATGCTCGTGCTGCCGTGACATGTATATCGTTCCATGACATCCTCGTAAGATTCTATTGTGTGGCGGTCAGGGCGGACTGGGAACCGAAACCGGCCCTGGCAAAGAGCTCGGCCGGCCCGGAGGGGTGGGGGGGGGGCATACGGTGCCAGCGGAAAGCTTTGTTTTTGTTGCTGGGGGCCGATGTTGCAGCTACGCTGCAAAACTGGCCCCTGGTAACAAACACGGCTCCCAGGGGTCTAAAAACGGTCCCCACCCTGGCTGCCCACTGGGGAAACGCCCGGTGCCAGCTACGGCCAGTCCGGCCTTGGTGACGTTTGGGAATTGGATTTCTTGCCTGGCCGTACTGGTTGGGTGACTGAACTTTCTCCTGAGAATAAAGCTTCCTCTTTGAGTAAAAGGACTCTGCTTTTGTTTACCACATTTTTGGCGACGAGTAGGGGATAGAACGATGTACATGTCATGGCAGCACAAGCACGAGTGCAGTTGTGCGTATTTAAGTGGCTCGGAGCTTACCCGTAGTGGCATCTGTGACACAGTCTGCATCAAGGGGTCTGCAGTGGGTGAACCTCCGTCATTCCTGATCTGGGAGAGGAGCGGTTTGGTGGAGATCGTCGGCACAGCGCCTGATTAGTGACGCGCACACCCTCTTCACAGCTCTTAAAGGGGCAGTCGAACTTCTCTTATTGAGCCAGCAGTCTTCTGCGGCGATGCACACACCCGGCATTTGCTGGAGGCTGACCTGTGCATAACCACAGTGATGAGCACACCTCCAAGATTTCTTAAAGGGGCGGCTTTACTTCACGTTTTTTGGGTGTGCTTACTTTTATCTATGGTGACCCGCACACCAGTTGTTTAAAAGAAGCTTGTTTACGTGCAACCACGGTGACACACACACACCTTTAAGCCTTATATTCCTACTGCACGTGTTCTAGCCGGCTAAAAGGGATAATATTCCTTTTGGATGTGCGTTTTATTATATTGTAACGGAGACACGCACACCCTTATCGGAGCAACACATGCGTGCAGCATTATTGCACTGATACACACAGCATTAAGGTACATCCTTTAGTGGTGATGTCTGTTAGTCACTGTACACTTTAGTAACTGTTTAATTATCAACTTAAGTTGGTGTTTAGTGATACGGGGTGTGCAGGTGCAGGAAGCAATTTGTGATCTCATCATGTATATTGCCAATTCTATTGCAGCTCCACCACCTTTCCTCATGTCAGCTGGGGAACCAGCCATGGACTGGGAGGATTGGAGCTATTGTTTTGAAAACTATTTAGTGGCGTTAGATGGTACAAGGTTTCCAGCTATTAGAAACAAAGCTTTGCTGTTGGGTGCTTTAGGAAAGGAGAGGCAACATATTTTTAAATACCTTCCGGCTACTGGTGAAGAAGTGGATGATGTGTGCAAGGATGCTTTGGTCAGGCTACACACTAGATTTGCAAAGCAAGAGAACATAGTTATGCGCAGACGTAAGTTTTACACACAAGCACAAAGGGCAAATGAATCGATTGACGAATTTGTGTCCAGGTTAAGGGAGTTGTCAACGAAGTGCCAATTTGGGCCAATGCAAGAAGAGATAATCAGGGATCAATTAATAGTCCAGTACTACAGCAAGAAGGCACAATAGAGGTTGTGGGCTGCCAGTAACCCTAATTTAAAGGAAGCTATTTTTATTGCAAAAGTTGTAGAGGAATCAAAGAAGTGTATGAGGGAAATTAAGTCTATTCAACAAGAAAAAGGGATGGAAGTTGCCACTTTAAGTGATTCTGAAGGGGTGAATGTTGTTCGCAGTAAAAGTAATATGTGGAGCATCAACAGCAACAAAGTAAAGACAAGTAAAGGCATGGTGTCTCCGTCTCAAAAAGGCACTGCTCGTTTTTGCCATAGGTGTGGAAGCACGTTTCATGGGGAAGACTCAAGAAATTCTTTTGCACAAGCAAGGAATGTCACAAGTGCGGGAGGAAGGCGCACTATGCTCCCATGTGCAAGGCTGCTGGCATAAAGGTAGCAGTGGTGGAGGAAGACAACACTGATGTCAGGATATTGGTGGTCAAAGAGGAAGAATGCTCCTCTGACTTAAGTAAGAACAGGATTCATCCCATAGCTGATTTCATTATTAATGGGAAGATTGTCTCCTTAATGGTGGACACCGGTTCACTTTATACCATGCTCCCCAATGTTTGTGTGATTCTGTGTGGAAGGATGTAACTTTAATCCCGTCTGATGTAATTTTGAAGGGCTACCAGGGAGCAAGCATTGGTGTTCTAGGGTACATGGAGGCAGATATTAAGTTTTGTGAAAGACAAACCAAAGGAAAGGTTTACGTTGCTCAAGAAGGTCCTGCTATTTTAGGTTTGGGTTCACCAGATTGACCTCAGACCAAAGGGCAGAGCAACAAGAAATGATTGTGGATGGCTCAGAAGTACATACTATCATACAACTTCATGCAAAAGTTGTTGTCACTAGATTAGGGTAAGCCACTGGTTTGTACATAAAATTAATCTAAGGAGAAACTCAGTATCTGTCAAACATATTGCTAGAAGGATTCCAATGGCAGCCAGAGCACAAGTAAAAGACATAATCAAACAGATGCTGGAGGATAAAGTCGTTGAAACTGTAGAGACGGCAGAATGGCTATCTCCAGTCGTTATCACCAAGAAACAGGATGGCTCATTGCGTTTCTGTGTGGACTTAAGAAGTTTAAACAAGAGCGTCATCATGGACAGTTTACCTCTTCCCAACATTAATGAGATAATTTTGATGTTAGCTGGTGTAAACGTGTTTTCTAAATTGGATCTACGCAGTGCGTACCATCAAATCAAACTGCATCCAGATTCGAGAAAATACACATCTTTTATCACTACCGAATGCACGTTTCAATTCAACAGACTTCTATTTGGTCTATGCTCAGCAGCCAGTGCATTTCAAAGAATCATTACTGAGATTTTACAGGGTATCGATCAAGTGGAGTTTTTTCAGGATGATATCCTGATATATGGGTAAAATGAGAAAGATCATAACACCGTCTTAGAACAAGTTCTATCTCGCTTGGGTGGGGCGGGTTTAACGCTTTGGAAAGACAAGTGCGTTTTTGCGGTTGATGACGTTGATTATTTGGGATACCACATCACAAAAGAAGGAATTCAACCCAAGCGCGATTTGGTTAGTGCCATCGTCAATGTTATTTTTTACAGAGTTTTATATAGCGCGAACTTGACCCGAATCGGGTATCAGAGCGCTTTACATAGCACCAGTTGCATTACATGAGGACACATTCATTTTTGTTAGGCACAGGGAGATTACGTGATTTGCCCAGAATCACAGGATGTTCAGCGTCATTGCCGAGACTCGAACCCAGTTCCCCAGATTCGAGGTCGACTGCCCTAGCCGTTAGGCCAACTCCTCTCCCCGTGTTAAGGTTCCTGATGATAGGGACCAACTAAGGTCTTTCATGGGGATGGTTGAATACTACGCCAAATTTGTTCAAGATTTTGCACACAAGGTGGAACCATTAAGAGAGTTATTGAGGAAGGGCAGGAAATTTACATGGGGTGAAGAACAACATACGGCTTTCCATCTCATAAAGGAGAACATTGCACAGGCTGACATCTTGGCACCTTTCACTCCTGGATTACACACTATTTTGATAGTTGACGCCAGTGCTGTAGGCGTTGGTGCAGTTTTGGCGCAGATACATGCAGGGCAGGAGGAAACTGTTGCCTTTGCTTCACGGTCTTTGGCTGATGCTGAGAGGAACTATTCAGTTAGTGAACGTAGGGCACTGACAGCTGCTTGTGGCACTAAACACTTTAGAGTGTTTTTGTGGGGTGTGTGTTTCACATTACGTACCGACCATAAGCCCCTTATTAAGGCTTTAGGTCCTGATGGCACAAAAAATTGTTCTGGCAGACTAGCACGCCTTGCTGTGAGTATATAAAGATTTCACGTGTAGGGTAGAACATGTACCTGGATGGTGTAATGGTGTAGCTGATTACTTGTCAAGGCTACCTGATACTAAGGCGGCATGTCTTGACTTGGTCACTGAAGAGGTGGTAGCCAGTCTTGATGATATCACTGAGGTTTTGGGCAAGGCCATCTCCAGAGAGGATTGGCTAGAAGGCATGCACAAGGATGATACCCTTTCAGGTGTCATGAAGATGGTGAGGGAAGGCGTTTCAAGGGGGAGTACTGTGTCAGCAGGGCTTAGACCTTTTGTCCAGTTGCAAGATGAACTATCCATACAGAGCGATTTTGTTTTGTTGAGGGGTGAGAGGTTTGTACCACCTGAATCCATTAGGAATAGGGTGATTGGTTTGGCCCATGAGGGGCACCTGGGACAAACTTTAACTGGCAACAGAGTCAAAGAAAGGTTTTGGTGGCCAGGTATGGATAGGCAAGTGAAGGAGTGGGTGGAGAATTGCAGTAGTTGTAAAGAGTCAGAAAAAAGATTGCGAGTGGGATTGGATAGACCCGTTCCTTTTGAGCATGTCATTGGACTGTAAGGAGTCTGGCAAAAAGTCTGCATGGATTTTATTGGTCCGTTCAGTGACTTGCAAGATAACAAAATGTTTGCAGCAGTCTTGGTAGACGCTGGGCCAAGGTGAGTGGAGGTGGTCTTCATGAGAAATATTACCACAGAATCCACTATCAATGTTTTAAGTGAAGTTTTTAGGAGGAAAGGCATACCAGCTACTTTTGTAATGGACAATGGTACACAACTCACCTCAAGAGAAATTGATTTTTTTTTACAAAGCTGGCTTGAGACACGTGTGTACATCACTGTATAACCCACAGGGAAATGGTCTGTGTGAGAGAATTAATAAGCTAGTGAAAGGCACAATACAATTAGCGGTCGCTTCAAACATACCTGTGCAGCGTGCCGTCAGGGAGATGTTATGGGTGTATCGTACCAAGGTACTCATTTTGAGTTAATGAGGGGAAGGTAAGCTGGCACCAAAATGGTTTCAACGTGGTTGCACAGCAAATTGACCAACTTTTCTTCTTCTAAGCACAACAAAACTTTGGTCGGTGGTAATAGAAACATACAGCAAGATGATTGGGTAAAAGTCAAACCAGGTGGTACAATTAAGGCCTTTAGCAAATTCAGGGGTCCCTTTCAGGTGAAGTGTGTAGGGAGAAGTTGGGTGAAGCTACAAAATGGTCAAACGTGGAATCTAAGAAGGGTGGCCTTGTACCAAAAACAGGGAAAGGTTGTGCAGAATCCCAGGGAGGTTCATGAAGAGGTGTCGGATTGGATACCCATATGACATGATACTCTTGAGAGCAGCAGAGAAATTGATCTTCCCACTTCTCCTGAGACATCCTTACCTGACCCAAGGTAAGGCAAACAGATGGAAAGAGTTCTCAGGGAATGAAGGATGCCGCAGTATATGAAGCATTATGTCTGTTACTAGGTCACTCTGCTCTCAATTCTTCAAGGGAAGGAGTGGGTATATTGGTATATCTTCTAGGTTTGTATGCACACATTCATGAGTGTCATGAATGGGTTCACATTCTATTTTTCTCACTCCCATGTTTAATTTGTTTTTCCTACTTGTTTTGCCTTCTTGTGTTTTTTCTTCTATTCATTCCTCTCCAAACCTTGGATGTTCGCTTATGCTATTTTACATATCAGAGGTTATGTCAGTCATTTAGTATCCTGTTTAAAGAAATGTTAATTTCAATTGTCTTTGTGGAAGGTAAGGAGATGTGTTATAGTTTGTTTAACATTATTGCAGCTCTCCTCGTGCTGCCATGCTCGTGCAGCCATGACATGTACATCGTTCTATGACATCCTCGTAAGATTCTATTGTGTGGCGGTTGGTAGTTGGATTTCTTGCATGGCCGTGCTGGTTGGGTGACTGAACTGTCTCCTGAGAATTAAGCTTCCTTTTCTAGTAAAAGGACTCTACAACCTTAGCCAACGGCTAAACAAACCGAGGCAAAGGATCTCTTGGAATGTAAAGAAACCTCATTCACGGAAGAAAGAAAATATTAAAATCAGAAGACTAAAGAAGACGATTGTTGTTTTATCTTTCTGTCATTTGACTATACACTACTAACGTGTGCAGGGGAATATTGTATACATTGTATGTGGTCTCTGACCTCACATTAGGGGAAAGGGTGGTTTTCCCTACCTCTTTGCACCGCACACAGATCATGTTGCACGTAATACCTACGCGAATACCTGAGAGCGCCACTTACCTATAACACACCACCCTAACTGCAATAGTACTCTGAGAGTGTATACTCAGCCAGGAAGAAGGACTGCTGTGCTGCTAAAAGGAGTGCCAATCTGCTGGACATCTGCTTTGAAGGAACTGCTGCCCTGCTGTGCTGACCTCTTGCCCTCTTGCCTGGGGAAGAACTAGACCTGCAACTTCATCTTGAACCCAGGACCCCAGAGTGACTCCAAGGGCTAATCTGCTGGCCTCCTGATCTGAGCCTCAGGGACTTAAAAGGCTCCCCAAAATTCTGCATCAGCACCTGGACTCAGCTGCAGTAAGTTCTTGACCCCCAAGTGGTGCCTTGATGTGGTTGAAGGGTGCTCAAATACAGCTTTTAGGCTTTTCGCGAGGCAAATGGGCCAGTTCGCACAGAGATCTTATCACTCGTACCGCAAATTAGCTCATATCTCTATCAGTCCAACTCTTTGCACTGCAGCCTCGACCACTCTCGGGGACCGTCACCACGAAGCTCCAGCAACACCCGTCCACGATGCCGGCCGGCTCCTCGTGCTTCACTAACAGCTTCCCTCGGCGCTCTCCCTGCTCCTCAGGGCTCTCTTCAACAGAACTCTTGGTACAGACTTGAGAAGGTATACCTCAGTGGGCCAAACCTGGTGACTGTATCTGACCTGCGCTCCATCGTGGTTGGCCTGAAAGTGTGACTTTGACCCGGTCCAGCACGACCAGATGTCTCGAGTTGGCGCTTAATACTTTTTGGTGCTATTTTCACTAAATTCTTTAAAAATTCATATCTTTGGTTCCACTGATTAGATTTTTGTTGCTTTGGTCTGATTTTATTTATTAAATTCAGCTCTATCTTTTTAACATGTGTGGGCCCTTTTTGTGCTGTTTTCACTGTTTTACTGTTTGAAGTGTTGCACAAATACTTTGCACATTGCCTCCACGTTAAGCCTGACTGTTCTGTGCCAAGCCACCAGGGGGTTGAGTACAGGTTAATTTGGGGTTTGCTTTTGCCTTACCATGACATTGTTTGTGGTTGCTGATTGACTAGGACTCACACCCCAGTCAACCAACAATTCAATTTCTCACGTATATGTTTGTCGCTGTTTACCTACTTTGACAATTAGAAACACCACAAACTGAACCGGGGCTGCTTTACTCACACTGAGAGATTTGCGGCATTATGTGCCCATAAATCCATTTACAAGTGACAATTTACATGTTATTTCTCACTGCAGTGAGTGTATACTCCTAAATGATGGTCTTTGTGTAGTTGTTATTTATCTTTGTAAATATATGTGTGAATCAGGGGAGGGTCTATTAATGCTCTGATGACATAAACCGGAGAAAATGAAAGATCATTGTGGTAGTGTCCATAAAGAACCTTTAATCTCCTCGTAATAGAGTACATCCTCGTTATGATAACCCATGATAGAATATACATATATTAGTAGCTAGATTTTTATTTCATTAGCATAATCAAATATTAATTATAATGCACAGTTAATCTTGGAAGTAAAATGAAGGGATTAAACCTCAAATTATTGATATATTATGTTATCATGTTTTGTGTTGTATTTAGTTACGCCTTTCTATGCGATGCTGTGTCATGGTATGTTGTATGTATTTTATGGTACCAAAACAGAAGGCATTCGGGCACTTGTTAGTGAGTGGGGAGGTCACAGCAGAAAATCAGGCAGGAAGGTGGTTGTCCTGAATTTAATTACAAGCTGTTTACATAACATGATTGAAGAGTGCTTTAGAGCATAGCACCTGATACCTGGTACATTTTGTCTCTGCCTAAATGCTAAAATACTTTCAGCTTGTTTTGTTTTGTCACAGTTTTGGCAACAGCTGCCTGGCCCTCGTCAAGCTAAAAAGAAAATGGCTAAACTCAAAAATATTTTTGGGTGTGTCAAAAAGCACACACAGCCACAGTAGTCCACATACTCAAGTGAGCTACTTTGTGTGTGCATGTGCTCCTTGTGGGAGGGCAGAATGCCGGCACTCGCAGTTAAGTTAGCTAATGGCTGAAGTGGGCTGACCCATTGTGTCATGCTGTATGCTGTAGTGGGTGGAAGAAAAACCTGATTGACACAATAACTGACCAATGGATGAAGAGATACATATAATTTTAATAACATCAAATGCACCTTCTATCACTTCACTATATCCCACCATGTCTCTCCTTCCTTTCTTTTTAAAAATCTTTGAAGGACCTTAATTTAATGGACTTCATTACTGCCTAAATAACGATGACCTTACAAATCCCTTAAAATTAGGTTCAACCAAGTGTACTCCACTTAAACTACTCTTACCCATTTCTAACTTTAGAACGTCTGCAAATTAGAAACATTTATCTCTTCCATTCTCATTCTAATTAGTTTGTCAGCTGCCTCTGACAGAGTAATTTATTTCACATTTTTAATGACATTCATCCAGCGTCAAACCATGCCCACGTCTCTTACAGTGTACTTTTCTTAAAACATCTCTAATCACGTCATAACTTGAGAACAATTTAATCTTAAAAACTCTGCGTGCCAACACTTTGGAAGAAGGTAGGAGTCCTGACCATATTTGCTCAGTTAATTTATTCTAATACTCATCCTCCTTTCTTACAGTAAACATTTAGTTCACCTTAGGCCTTCACAGCCTCTACAATTGCCTACGCTCATTTCAAAACAAGCACTGACAAAATCAATATATCTAGCTTTTAACAAAAAGTTCATCTTCATTGTTTGCATGTGTGGTGGTGTGTATTCGAGAGTAGACAATTGGGAATGCTTCAATAATTGGATAGATAGAGACAGCATTGCTTGCATGATTGATTTAATGGGTGAATGCTTGAGTGAAGAGTGGGTGCATGAATTGATGCTAGATACATGGGTGCGTGCATCAATGACGCGGGGTACTAGAGCAGAGTGAATGTTGCAAAAGTTGTGTGGAGGAAGCAGTGTGGGAGAAGGACAGTGTACAGAGAGTCAGTGAATTGGTGAGTGGATGAGTGGATGGATGGAGTTGTCGGTGCATGAATGAAGCACAGTATGTTGCTGCAGGCATAGTGTGTCGAGGACAATGGTAATGTGTGGGAAAGAGCAATGTGGGGCGCAAATATTATTGCAATGAGGGTCGGAGAGACAATGTATTGAGTGCTGTACTTTGACTGGAGTTCCTGCTGCGGATGGGAGACAAGCCAGGGAGTGGAAATTAGTAAATGTGAACTGCCTGTTTCTCTGTACAGTTCCCCCTCCCTAGTTTGTCCATCTGTGCACCCTCCCCTCTCTGCTATTACTGTGCACCTCACCCCACTGCCCATGCACAGCCTACTCATTGCTGTTTGTCTGTGTATGTACCTTCTACCTGCCCCCTGCCAGTCTCCCACCCTTAATGTTTTCCTTTCTACAGCTTGCCTTTGCATGCAAGTGATCCAGCGTGATATTAGCAAACAGCATTCATACACTAGATACTCACTTGGGCCCATACATTCATACTACGCTAATACTTACGCTGGGTTTTATCAGTTGTTACTCTTTATCAAAATCCCTGCTACCAATTACCTTCCGAATGAAGAGTAATGACTTACCAATGAATCCTTTGCTAATTGGGAAGTTTAAAATGAGTGACATTCATTATAGTACATAATCCTGAAATAACCACTGAGTCAGGAAGTTTTAAAATGTTTATCTAAAGATTTAGCAGAGTAAATTACATAACCACATGGTACTTAGTCACATATCATAGGTGAAGCATAGAATAATAATTATTGATTAATGACGGTCCCTCAGAAAGGAGAAGATAGAGACAGCAGCGCAACTAAAGGTTGCATTTATATTTACCTAAGTGCGAGAACCAAACCCCTTGGCCAAGGAGTTGGAAAGAATAGGACCCAGGAAGGATGAAGAGCAAAGACCTCCTCCAGGATCAGGACAGGACCGGTGACCTCTCTACAACGACGCCTGCGTCGTTCCCCTCTCTGATACTCGGCTTCTCCTCGATTCTCCCGTGCCTTCCTTCTAATAGACTCCGCCGCCCCCTCCTCAGGACCTCTCTGGACAGCGATTCAGTCTGCAATCGATCAGCTTGGCAGTCTGGAGCTAGAAGCTTCTACGCTTGTTCTCTCTGGTCCTCTGCTCCCTTGCAGCATCTCCTTCTCTTGTCAGCGTCTAGTCTCGTCCCTCTAGTCTCTACTAATTAACTAATGCTAATCTATTATACCCTTCTACGCCCATGTACCTCCCCTTAATGTTGCTAAAATATGGGACAACTACTTCTGATTGGACAGGGACAGGGGGTGGATTCTCACACCATATGATTTTAGTTCATTTTCTGTAGGCCATTGTCTTTAAACTACCGCCCATCCAATTTTATACATTTGCTTTATTTCCCACCCGTCTCACGACAAATGTTATATATTCTTCATATACAAAGTTTCAATTTTCAACAGGAAAGGCAAGAGCACAGCAGCTTCGGCCATCAGGTCATGGCCTTGGATGACGTCCAGGTTGACTTCATTCTTTGGCAGCCAAGGAGGACACATGCGCAGAATCATTGTCTCTCGAGTTTCAGATCACCAACTCCAGGCCCAAGTTTACGAACTAATAAAAGTCAAAGAAGAAAATATTAAAATCACAAAATAATATGTTTCACTGTATACCCACTCTTTCTACTCTATCCCCATTTACTTATAAATCTATCCTGCATTAGTAGCGTTAAGAAAACGACAATTTAATAATAACACAAGAGCAAGCTGAAGCATGTGAAAACATCAAGCAGCCATTTTAAAGCACACTGCGCAGAAGCAGAAATTTCCCACCAAGCAAAGAAAGACGTCACAACACGTGATATGGTTGAGACATGCGCAGTAAGGTTTCCGCGCTTTAGCGGCCATTTTAGGAAAAGACAAGCGTTACTTGTTAGTTAGAACACATAGGCAAGCTTCCTTGCTATTCGTGTAATGTATGCAACGTTAGTATAAACAATACATAATTAATAAATTAATACTGTGAGGTGATTGCATTCGAGCAAGTCTAATTTTTGAGTCCTTGCTCCATCAATCCCCTCTCTGATGGCGTTTAAGAGCCATCAAAATACTACCCTCAATCAGATGCCAACTTCTAGCAAGTAGTTTCATTCTCATTTTTACACTTTCTATTTTTACCATCCCCTTTCAATTTCTTGTATAATTCACTTCTCCACTCTTCGAGTTCTATTTCGTCGATCTTTCTCTTCTTCCCTTTTCCTGTCATATTATATGTTCCGTTCTTTCTACAACATTTGCACCATAATATCATCGTCAGTACTATTATTGCTAACCCTGCTAGGGGTACTAATATTTGACCTATAAGCCCTTTTCCTACATTGGAAAACCAGGTACCAATTGACGCAATACTACTTGTCAATCTTTCACATACACTATCAACTTCCAGTGGTTTAAGTTCCTTCTCAAGTTTAGTTATATTCTGTATATACGTTCCAATTTCTGCACTTTTATCAGGAATGTAAGTGCAACAATGTTTTCTCTTCAGTAATTTACAGACTCCTCCCTCTTTTGCTAATATAATATCAAGAGCAAGTCGATTTTGCATAACCATAGATCTAATCGCAACCATTTCCGCATTAATCATTAGAAATCCTCCAGCAGTATCCGTTTATAAACGATCAACCACTGTGGACAATTTACATATCTTCCTTGAGTTCAGAATTATTCCCACTGAAGGTATCAATGCACCAAATATATCACCTACGATTTCAGAAAAACTAGCTCTTTTACTACGTGTTAATTCGCCATTATTTTCATTGCTCCCAGTGTTTCTTTTTACGTGGTATATTTTTGGAAATACTATTCCAAAATAACAACTTCCATACCACCGTGCAGGAAGCCTAAAGTAAGCCTTATTCCCGCATACATAATAGATCCCAGGAAAAACTGAATCTGTTCCTCCTTTGATTCCCCAACCTCCAAGAATTAAGAAATTGTGTTCACATTCACTGGTACCGATGAAAACATTGTTATAATCAGTCCTTAATCTATGTAGACAAATTTTTCCCGTCTTTACAAAGTGCAGAGCCATAGCAGCTTGAACCTTGCCAGGTGTATAACTCCCTTCTTTCTCAGCCCAAGGTGGTAAATGAGCCTTATTCTCAGAAGCTTTCTTTTGAAAATCTTGTCTTCTATCTTCTACTAAATTCAAAAATATCTTTTCTTCTTCGTGTAAAGAACATGTTAGATTGTGTCTATGTGCATGTGTTATGTCTATCGATTTCATTGTTAAGAAAAATTCTCCCATAAACTGTGCATCTTGACTACTAAGCACTGGGTTCATACTCTTTCGAATCGGAACTTCTGAAAATATCACATCTATGTTTGAATAATAATATTGAAGTCTCCCTGTTCTATAAAATAAACTAGCTAATACACTACATGATATGCCATATGTCAATGGTAAGTGATGATATGTTAATCCTTCTGCTACTGATTCGGGTAACTTCATACAGACATAGCAATTACTAACTTCCATGGTATCTACATATTGAAATAATAACTTCGTGAAAACATTTAAACTAGTGTCGTTATCAGTTATTTCATGATGAAATTCTGGTTCATTTTCTGCCATTAGTTCTACTCTATTTCCCTTCATGTGTGCTGTCTTTCCTTTAGTTTCGTTATTAATCTTTTTATCCATTATCATAAGGTAAGGAACTGCTACGATCAGAGCTAACCAAACTATAAGCACCATTACTAGACTACATATGCATATTGCACAGCATCTTCTACAACATCTCTGTTTTGGTCTCCCAGTAACTCTATCATCAGGCATTTCGACAAGGAAGATTGCTCTTCTTATCTATTTTTCGTTTTTTCTTTATATGACTCTTCTGCGTAGTCAAGGTGGTCTTGTTTCTTTCTCGTACATCAGTTCTGCACTTGTTCCTTCGTCACCACTTTCACTTGACTCTGAGCTCTCGTAATCATCAAGAATAATGTAAGTCCAATCAGGACCCTTGAATTTGTTATTCACAAGTTTCAGTCTCATGCTTCTTCTTTTCTTAGTTCTGTTTTCTTGTTCGGTTTGACTTGTTACTTCATTTACTTGATCTGGATCTTCACTTCTGGTTGTTATGTGGTATTTTACTCTTTTAATGACACTAGGCCAATGATCACCTTTTCTTGTTTTCTTTGTTTGCACTGTTTCTTTATTTTTGTCTTCAGCAATCTCTTTATTTTCACTTTCTGTCACTTTTTCGTTTTCTGCAATTACTGTTTTTCTTTCTTGCTCTTTTTCAGGTCTGATTTGTTTTTCTTCAGCAGCTCCACTGTGAGTTTCCAATAATTGACCTTGTGCTTGATTTATTTCTTCATGTTCATTTTTCTCGAGATCTTTTTCTTCTGTGTAATTTTCTTGATCTAACTGGTTCTGATCAGGGCTTATTGCACTTTGTACTTCTGCAGCCTGACCGGATTCTTCTAAACCTGTCTGTTCCTGCTCAAAACTTGTTGGTTCTTCGTTATTTTGAGCCCAGTTTCCTTTCCCTATCTGGTCCTGCTCAGGTTCTTTTATTGTATGTTCTTCTCTTCCCTGAGCTGCTTCTTCTTCACCTATCTGATCTTCTTCAATTTCTTCCAATTTTGCTTGACTTTTTGTTCTGTAGTAAACTTCAGGTATTTCTACCACCGGTATCCAGTCCTGACTTGTGCTCGGTTGTTCTTCTGCAGCTTCTTTTGAATCTCGAGTCTGAGATTCATCAGCTGGGCAACCTTCAGCTTCCTCAGTGATTGATGCTGACTGAGGATTTTCTTCTTCAGGGTCTGGTACTCTTTTGGTGTGGCTTACATGAATCCAATTAGGAAATCCTGCACACTTCACTGCTGTATTGGTAGTCAGTATGACTTGACAAGGTTTTCCCCATCTAGGTGATAGACACGTCTCTCTGGTGTGATTCTTCACTACCACCCAGTCACCAGGATTCAGATCATGTTCTTGTTCAGGCTGCCTCGAAACTGCGTCTTCTCCGACTTGATGAGAGACAGAACGCACTAGGTCAGCCAATCCTTTGCAATAATCCAGTACCATATCATCAGATATATTCAGCAGTTTGTTTATGGGAACATGTGCTTGTCTCATTGCTCTTCCCATCATTATCTCGTGTGGGCTCAATCCTGTATTTCTATCAGGAATGCTTCTTAGTCCCATTAAGACAAGTGGCAATGCATCTGGCCACTCCAATGATGTTGATGCACACATTTTTCCCAGTCTGGATTTTATAGTGCCATTCAATTGTTCAACCACTCCAGAAGCCTCTGGTCGATATGCACAGTGCAATTTTTGTTCAATTTGGAATGCTCCGCAAATTATTTGAATCACTTCACTGTTAAAATGTTTTCCTCTATCTGATTCCAAAGTTACTGGGAAACCAAACCTAGGAATGAGTTCTCGTAGCAACAGCTTTGCGAGTGTAATGCTGTCATTCCTCCTGGTAGGGTAAGCCTCCACCCACTTTGAAAACAGACATACTATGACTAGTACATATTTAAACCCTCTGCATGGTGGTAACTGTATAAAGTCGAACTGCAGTCTTATAAATGGACCTTCTGCCTTTCCAATCTTCCCAAACCCGATTATTGTCTTTCTCCCTGGATTATGCATCTGGCAAGTCAAACATCTTTGGCAAAGGCTTTCTGCTACAGCCCTGAACTTGGGATTGTACCAGTTCTGTCTGAAAAGCCTAATCATTGCATCTCTCCCTATGTGTGTGTCTCCATGATACATCCTGGCCATTTGAGAGAGCAGACAGTCAGGCATGACTGGTCTGCCATCAGCACAAATCCACACTTCATCATCTCCCCTTTGGGAACAACCCACTTTGACCCATGTTTTCTTCTCACTTTCATCAGCACCATCTTGCAATCTTCGAACCTCATTCCATGTTTCAGGTGGCATATACAGCATAAGTTGGCAGCTGATTCCCATTCTTTCCACCCTTTTATTGACTGACAATCTATTTCTGGCACAATGTTGAGCCACAAGATCTGCATATCTGTTGCCGACTACCACCCAGTCATCTCCTGACTGATGTGCAGCACATTTCACCACAGCCAATTCTTTTGGTGATTGTATTGCCTCCAGCAATTCCCTTACAAATTTTCCATTTTTAATGGGGGATCCTGAAGAAGTCATGAAATCCCTCTGCATCCATAGTTGGGCAAAATCATGCACAACCCCGTAACCATATTGGCTATCTGTAAATATAGTTACTTTCTGATTCCTCCCAATTTTGCACGCTTTTATCAAAGCAATCAATTCAGCTACTTGTGCAGATTTTACTCCTGGTAAATAGGATGCTTCGACTATTCCAGTTAATTCACATACTGCATATGCTGCAGTCAGTTTACCATCTTCATGCCTCTGGCATGAACCATCAACAAACAGCTCCCTGTCTGGCTTTCTAAGGGGCTGTTCTTCAATATCAGGACGTGGTTTCGTGCATAACTCTGTGACTTGTAAACAATCATGTTCTTCTTCTTCGTCATTTTTAATTTCCTCATGATACAGGTCTGGTAGTAAGGTTGCAGGATTTACTATTGTACACCTCACTATGTTCACATTTACAGCACCCATTATTATTCTTTCATATTTAGTCAGCCGACTAGGAGTAAGATGCTGAGTTTGTGTTCTTGTCAACAGAATCACAACCGCATGTGGAACAAACACCTTTACTGGGTGTCCCATCACAATTGACTCACTTTGTTCAATGCTTAAACAGGTAGCCGCTACTGCTTTTAAGCAGCCTGGCAACGCGGCTGCCACTGGATCCAATGTAGCAGAAAAATATGCTATAGGACGTCTGGCTAAACCATGTCTTTGTGTTAAGACTGAAAGTGCACAATTTTCTCTCTCATGACAGAACAATGCGAAGCTTCTCTTATAGTCGGGCATGCCTAGGGCTGGTGCTGAGCACAGAGCATTTCTCAATTTTACAAAAGCTCCTACACTCTCATCATCCCATTCAACTGGGTCCTTTGCTTTCTTTCTTGTCATTTGAATTAGGGGCTTTGCTAACAAGGAAAATCCTAGTATCCATTGTCGACAGTAACCTACTATTCCTAGGAACATTCTCACTTCCCTTTGGGTTACAGGCATTTGCATTTTCTTAATCAATTGTACTCTTTCCGACGTTATTCTTCTTTTTCCCCTCTCAATTTGGTTTCCCAGATATTTAACAGCTGTTGTACAGAACTGCAATTTTTCTGGTGAGACTTTATGCCCTTCTTCAGCCAAATGATTCAATAGTGCTATGGAATCAACAACACAGTCCTCTCTGGTGTTCGATGCCACCAGTAAGTCGTCGATATATTGCACTAGGACTGAGCTTCCTGGCATCACTAGTTTCTCTAAGCACTTTTTCAATAACTGATTGAAAATAGAAGGACTTTCCGTGTACCCCTGAGGAACACGATTCCATACATAGACTTTGTTCTCAAATTTAAATGAAAAAAGATACTGGCTGTCTGGATGCAATGGTATTGAAAAGAACGCTTGGCATAAATCAATCACTGTGAACCATCCTGCACTCCAAGGAATCTGGTATAGAATTACTGCAGGATTGGGTACTATAGGACAACAAGGTTCCACAATCTTATTTATTTTCCGCAGGTCCTGAACAATCCTATATTTTCCGCTAGGTTTCTTTAAACCCATTATTGGTGAATTACATGGGCTACTCATCACTTCTCTTAGTATGTTTTGTTCTACCATTCGATTTATTTCTTCAATGACTCCTGTCTTTACTTCTGCACTCATTTTGTACTGTCTAGTATTTGGGAAAATCGCACCTTCTTTTACAGTAATTTTAACTGGATCTATTTTGGCCATAAGTCCTACTTCTTTTCCTGTGAAATCCCATACTATGGGGTTTACTGTAGTTTTTAATTCTTCTGGCAACTCATCTTTTGTTATCAAAGAAAACATCTCATCTACTTCTGTACCTTGTTTTGCAATCATAAACTTATATACATGATCTTCATCTGGGGTCTGAACTGCCACACCATCCGATGTGCAGAAAATTGAACAGTTCATTTTGCTCAACAAATCACGACCTAATAAATTTACTGGACTAGAATCGTATACCACAAATTGATGCATTTCTCTGAAATTTCCAATTTTAACTTCCATTGGTTCGGTAAGAGGTGTTCTAATCTTTCTATTAGCTACTCCCACTACTTGGATAGCTTCTCCAGAGAGAGGAAGGTCTGGAATGTCTGCTGTTCTCACAGTAGACCGGATAGCACCAGTGTCCAAAAGAAAAGTAATATCATTACCTTTCACATTCCCTTCAACATATGGACCTGACTGATCTACCGATAAGGATGCGCCAAGTACGCACTCCTTCTCCCCCTCTCCTAGGCACCGTCATGAACTGTATTGACAGAAATCGTCCTGTAAAAGAAACTGTGATGTTATATAATCTTTCTTACCACTTCCTCCTTGATATCCGACGTCTGTACCGTGGTTTGCTCTGCTTACATTACCCTGAATAGGGGCAGGTGGCAACTGACTCTGAGGATTTACACCCTGCTGTGAGTCATTCTGCGTCTGTGGATTTAAATTTTGATTTGGGCCATTATTATTCCGAATCTTTTTACATTCATCCTTCCAATGCCCCAATTTTCCGCATCCATGACAAGGAAATTTCTTTTTAGCTTCTTCTCTACTCATTCGTCCTCTCACTTTTCCACCATTCCCAGTATCGCCATTCATTCCAGAATCCTTTCCTTGATTTTCACTCGGATTATCCAAATTAATTCCCTGTTTCTCAGCCATTTTCACCTGTGCCCACATCACTTTTTCCTGCAATTTCTTGTGCCTATCCTCAATATCGTCTCCACAATACTTTGCATATTTCAAAATCTCGTCTATGGGTTTCCCCTGCCAACACAACATGTGTTGTTTAATCATCTGACAAATCTCTGGCTTCAGACCATAAACAAATCGATAAACAAACTGACTCATGTTCTTGTCTCCAATGTCCTCAAATCCACTATACTGCTTAAATACCTGCAATAAACGCTCATAATAGGCGTGTACCGATTCACTAGCTTCTTGGGTAGTTCGGTCTATTTTCAAACAATCTGTTTCTTTCGGAGGTATTTTGCCTTTCAGGTATGTTATCACCTGCTAATACTTTTTCATTACATCATTTGACGGGGCACCTGTTTTCGGATCTCTAGGATATTCGTCACTTGGCCAATCAACTGTAATTTTACAATCTGTCCACAAATCGGCAGGTACCACTATGTCAAACAACCCATCCAAATCTTTCAACAATACCTTTGATACCTTCACAAACCTTTCAACCTGCTTGTACCATTCAATTGGTTTTTCTCTCAATTTTGGAAAATCGTTCGTAAATGACAAAATATCCTGTCTACTCCATGGGACATGTACATAGCCCCCTCCGGGAACTTCTCGCATTGGGTACATTTGATCTGTCTTCCCTGTTTCTTTCATCACATATTCAGAGGCTGTTCTACTGGATCGTGCCTCTTCCTTTTTCTTTGCCCATTGAACTCTCCATTTATCTAAGTCTCCCCATTTCTGTAAGACTATCATTAATTCTTTTACTTGTAATTTTCTTCCAGAGGCATTCATATTTTCTAAATCTTTTTCTGAGAAATCTGCTCTATATGGTTTCTGCAACACCTTTGATCTCCCTATTTCAATTCCCATCTGCAGAGCCTAATCTGATAATTTTTCATGAAATATTTTTACATTTCTGGTGATACTTCTGCATACGAACAATAATTCTTCTTCATTGTAAGCATTTAGGCGATCTAGCCCTACATTTCCTGCTATTATTTCTTCTAATTCGACTTTTATCTTATAAATATCCAACATTTTTGGAGGTGTACACTGCTGTTCTGATCCTTGTGCCCACCTTTCTAAGTCTTCTGGAGTAACTACAGTGACACTTTTTGCTCCTGATGAAGTTATCAAATTTATCTCTTTTGAGCACCCAGGTGTATTTCTTCTGGGAGTACTATTGACAGAATCTCGAATTGGTAAATCCATTAATGATATTGTTGATTCACAATCACTAAAATGATCCTCAACCATTACTGTTGCTTCAGGTTTAGGAATATTCACAGGAGTAGGCATAACTAACGGTGGAGAACAATTTCCCTGACCACTATCTAATGGAACTACCGGACCAATTGTTACAGGTATGGTCAAAGAATCAGGATGTACCTTTATCTGTGTTATCTTCTGTATTAATTCTGCTCTGGTTTTCTCTAGGGCTTCTTTTTCTTTATCATGAAGTATCCTACTGGGGGTGAAATCATGCATTACCTGTGGTACTAATGGAGTTTTCAACAGTGGGGCACTTGGGGTGCATCCACTTGTCCCTTCCTGATATGGTGAGGGGTTTCTTAATATTTCTTCTATAAATTCATCTTCCGAATCTCCATTTCTCATTAAATGTTTTGTCTTTTCTGTGCATTTCTTCCCTAACAGTTCTTCTTCCGTAAATATTGGATATAATCCTTCTGTAAGCATTGCCCTTCTCCATTGTTTCATCTGACCGTCCCTAGACTCATGTTGGTATCTGGGGAAAAATCCTCGATAACCCCTATTACTCCTGGATCGGTCACGCTCAAATGCCTCGGTTTCCCATTCCTCTAAGGCTTTGTATTGAGTTAATCTAGGTCTGGGTTCTAGGTCATTCATCCTCAATCTCAAATTTTGAAGAATTCTCCCATTGAAAGTGCCATTCTCGGGAAATGCTAATATTCCATCATTTTTGGTATATTCTATCCAATTCTCTATCCATACACAAGTATGATAACCTCTCTCCATCATCATGAATGAAGCGGGCGTTTTAGCTGGTGGAATGTTAATTCCTTCCCTAGTTTTGATTGGTTTATCCTTTTTAAAATAATTCGTAATCTTTTGCAGAAAGGACATTTTTCTCTTCTCTCCGTACATTCTATCTAATCTTCGGTGTATAAAATTATATTCTGCAAAACCTAGGAATCTCCTATCCGGACGAGTTCCTGTTAAAGTCGGATCTCGTTTTATCATGTAATCTCTATCCACTAAGATTTTAGCTTCTAGAATCTCAACCAATCAAATGCCTGCTAACTTTTATTTCTAAACCAATCCTAACGCGGCCTTTTGGTGACGATTGTCTGTCAACCCCTCCTTTACAATCTGCTCTTCACTGTCCCTCGCTGTTTCAACCAATCCCAGCGTGGCACCTGTGACGTCAGTACTACTCCTGACTACTGACCCCTCCTTTACAAGGGTCTTTCACACCCGCTGTTTCAACCAATCCCAGCGCGGCGTTTTCTGACGTCAGCTCCCTCTCCGGCAGCTGACCCTCCCTTTACAAAATCTTACGCAAACTTATTTTTTTCTATAAATCTTAATTAAATTTCAGTAACAACATAAAACATTCGCTATCGTGCCAGTTTCTCTAAATTAGAAAAGATAGTTTTCTCTCACACTTAGTAAAACCTTTCCGTTTACTAAACATACACTACGAGTAAAAACCCTTCCGTTTACTCTTCACCCAAGCTCCAGAAGTACCTGTTACTTCTTCAATGTTACCCTTTCTAGGTGATATAACATCAAAATTTTCACCAGCGTACTCTTTTGCTATTACTCACACGCATAGATTCCCTATCCAGTACTGAAAGTCCTGCTTAACTTTTCAGTACTATTTCTGCCTGACAGATAACCTCACTGCAGTATGGCTTCCACTTACCAACCGCTATTCAATTTTCCCCGGGGATTCTAGACCACATAAAACAAATTTTGAATACACGGATGTTAGTTCATAAAAATACAATTCTCATTACCCAATTAACAAAGAGTAACCATCCTCTGATTACCAGAAAACTGATCCAACGCGATATTAGCAAACAGCATTCATACACTAGATACTCACTTGGGCCCATACATTCATACTACGCTAATACTTACGCTGGGTTTTATCAGTTGTTACTCTTTATCAAAATCCCTGCTACCAATTACCTTCCGAATGAAGAGTAATGACTTACCAATGAATCCTTTGCTAATTGGGAAGTTTAAAATGAGTGACATTCATTATAGTACATAATCCTGAAATAACCACTGAGTCAGGAAGTTTTAAAATGTTTATCTAAAGATTTAGCAGAGTAAATTACATAACCACATGGTACTTAGTCGCATATCATAGGTGAAGCATAGAATAATAATTATTGATTAATGACGGTCCCTCAGAAAGGAGAAGATAGAGACAGCAGCGCAACTAAAGGTTGCATTTATATTTACCTAAGTGCGAGAACCAAACCCCTTGGCCAAGGAGTTGGAAAGAATAGGACCCAGGAAGGATGAAGAGCAAAGACCTCCTCCAGGATCAGGACAGGACCGGTGACCTCTCTACAACAATGTCTGCGTCGTTCCCCTCTCTGATACTCAGCTTCTCCTCGATTCTCCCGTGCCTTCCTTCTAATAGACTCTGCCGCCCCCTCCTCAGGACCTCTCTGGACAGCGATTCAGTCTGCAATCGATCAGCTTGACAGTCTGGAGCTAGAAGCTTCTACGCTTGTTCTCTCTGGTCCTCTGCTCCCTTGCAGCATCTCCTTCTCTTGTCAGCGTCTAATCTCGTCCATCTAGTCTCTACTAATTAACTAATGCTATATCTATTATACCCTTCTACGCCCATGTACCTCCCCTTAATGTTGCTAAAATATGGGACCACTACTTCTGATTGGACAGGGACAGGGGGTGGATTCTCACACCATATGATTTTAGTTCATTTTCTGTAGGCCATTGTCTTTAAACTACCGCCCATCCAATTTTATACATTTGCTTTATTTCCCACCCGTCTCACGACAAATGTTATATATTCTTCATATACAAAGTTTCAATTTTCAACAGGAAAGGCAAGAGCACAGCAGCTTCGGCCATCAGGTCATGGCCTTGGATGACGTCCAGGTTGACTTCATTCTTTGGCAGCCAAGGAGGACACATGCGCAGAATCATTGTCTCTCGAGTTTCAGATCACCAACCCCAGGCCCAAGTTTACGAACTAATAAAAGTCAAAGAAGAAAATATTAAAATCACAAAATAATATGTTTCACTGTATACCCACTCTTTCTACTCTATCCCCATTTACTTATATATCTATCCTGCATTAGTAGCGTTAAGAAAACGACAATTTAATAATAACACAAGAGCAAGCTGAAGCATGTGAAAACATCAAGCAGCCATTTTAAAGCACACTGCGCAGAAGCAGAAATTTCCCACAAAGCAAAGAAAGACGTCACAACACGTGATATGGTTGAGACATGCGCAGTAAGGTTCCTGCGCTTTAGCGGCCATTTTAGGAAAAGACAAGCGTTACTTGTTAGTTAGAACACATAGGCAAGCTTCCTTGCTATTCGTGTAATGTATGCAACATTAGTATAAACAATACATAATTAATAAATTAATACTGTGAGGTGATTGCATTCGAGCAAGTCTCATTTTTGAGTCCTTGCTCCATCACCAGTACAGCTGTCCTGTAAAACTGTCTATCTCCTGTCTGCCCTTCTATAGCTTCACCTCCAATGAATCGCTTCCTCTCCCCAACAGTCCCAGTATACACCTCCCTCCCTTACTTGTCTCTTTACAGCTGTTAGTGTTCCTTTGTTGGGCAAAGTCAAATATAGAGCACCCCTTAATGTTTGATCACTTTAGAGCCCCTTAATGTTTTATCACTTTGGAGCCCCTCAATGTTTTATCATTTTGTAGCTGGGCTCTGCCTTTCACCAATACAGAAATGCTCTTGAATAATTTACTGCGTCTGAACACATGGTGGACGGTGTTGTAGAGCATTGCGTTCAACTTGTCAAAATTGTAATAGTGATACATACTTGGCTCAGTGTTCATATATCCACCTACTTATTTTGAGCTGGAGTGCTAGTGAGAAAAAGGACACCGTTTTGCCTGAAATCCGGTAGATGAGACTGAGATACCCCAAATGAGGGCCACTTGAGAGCTATGTAGAGAACATCCATTTTGGTCATGTGACAGGACTGAACAAAAGCCTCCACGGACAAAATAACAGGCAAGAAAGAAAGAAATATCAGTGCCTGATCTTTCAAATGTCGTACGTGTAAGCACTGGATAGAATGATTGCTCCGAATGGTCACAGCAGGAAACTGCTCATTGCAGCTGGATACCAGCTGCAGTGGGTATGAACAGGGATGAACCTGGACAGTGGAGACACCGGAACTTGAAAACCCCCTTTGCAGCAGGACATTTGAGTGACTGCTGGGGGTTGCTGCTGACAATTGTAATTGTATTTATATAGCACTTACTACCCCTGACGCAACGTTGTAGCACCTTTCGGCAAGTAGCACCTACTCCGGAACCCAAAAAGAATTAGCAGTGGATTAGTATATGGAAATATGAGTTAATTTGAGAGATGGAGATGCAAGTTTGTTAGTTGTATTGAGCAGGAAAATGGAGGGATAGAAGCAGGAAGAGTCTATAAAGTGTTATTTGGGAGATCATAGTAGTAAGGTGAGGATTGGGATGAGTAGAAGGAGAGATGGAGGAAAAAGTCTCTAGAAAGGGATTAGGGAAATCATAGTAGTAAAATGAGGTTTGTGATGAGTCAAAATAGGGATACATGAGGGAAGAATTTAGAAAGGGTTGTTTGGGAGATCATAGTAGTAAAATGAGGTTTGGGGTGAGCCAAGGAGGAAAGAGTCTAGAAAGGGTTATTTTGGGGAACATAGTAGTAGAATGAGGTTTGCGATGAGTCAGAGAATGGAGGTAAGGATATATTGAGAGAGGTTTAGGGTGAAACAGAGTAGTGTATTAGAGAGAGTCAAATGCTTTTTCTTCTACAGTAGAAATAAAGTAATAAATACATAGATACATAACTACCTAGAAAGGGTATACATGTATAAAGAAGATAACATATCGAGATTTAAAGTTGTATTGTTGTCAGACGATATTGCGGATAGGCACAAGAAATTGCAGGAAAAAGTGATGTGGGCACAGGTGAAAATGGCTGAGAAACAGGGAATTAATTTGGATAATCCGAGTGAAAATCAAGGAAAGGATTCTGGAACGAATGGCGATACTGGGAATGGTGGAAAAGTGAGAGGACGAATGAGTAGAGAAGAAGCTAAAAGTACGAATCGGGGGAACTGGAGACGTATGCCCCACTGCATGGCGAACCTGAGGTTCTGATGCTTCACACGCAGGCTGAGGAATACCCCTTTAAGACTCCACACGCTGTCTGGAATGAGGAGGCCCGTCCGTTGACGTCATCGTTAGCTGTCCTATCTGGAGAGGCGAGGATAAAGAAAGAGGAAGAGGATTCCCGATCGGAGAGTCCACGAACGAGGAAACGCGAGAGACCGGAGAGCCGAAGGAGGAAGCAGCAGTCTGGGAGACGTGTCGGAGTAGTCCTGAGAAGCCGTCTGAAGCCGAGGTCCAGGACGCGAAGGAGAAGCCAGGAGGCCAACGTGACTACGCGCCGCCACGCCACTCTCCTGGAGGAGTGTGGCTGGAAAAGGTACGGCACCGTATACAGGGGTTCGGGGGCACTGGGTGGGAAGGGGAGGCATGTAGAGGGAGGACACCGTTGCATCAGGGCTGCACCAGGTGACGGAGTGTGGTGATCCATCACTGACCCCCTCCCAAGTCAACTATTCGGAAACCGGCCAAACCACTGACTCGTGGCATTTTTGTTGTTTTCTTTCTTTCTTTATACCCTCCTGGTTCTGCGTGGGAAAACGCCGAGTACACTGGCCGGATTCTCTACTGCGGCGAACGGAAGCGGGCTGTACCAGCGGAGCACTTTGACTCACTCCAAAGACTCTTATTATAGAAATAAAACTAACCCACTACGACCATTGTTGCCTACTAGTACTCTTTTCTCATCGAGCGCTTTGCCCTGGGGTTGCCTTGTGACAATTGTATAAACTCAGATTTTCAAGTGTTGCTGTACTTGAAGCTAATTGATTTTTGTATTTGTATAGCTATTTTTTATTTTATTTTTATCTTTTCCTCAATATTTCAACAGTGAAGCACTTGCAGATGAAATAGTATTTTCATATTGTGATAGATAGAGATCCATAAGCATCTAATAAAATAACTTATATGAAGACTATGCCGTGACCTATAAACATGTTATGCATAGAAGAATTATATATGTATATAGTTAACCATAAGTAATGCATACATTTGTTAAGCAGATCTAAAAAATATCGAAATATTATATAACCATAGTTATTATACATATTTATACAACGAAATACACATATCTAAATACATACGTATTATGGGCCCGATTCACAGAACTAACTTAAGACAAAATCCTAAACTTACTACCATTTTGGTATTCACAGAAGGCACTTACTCATTTTGGTATTCACAGAAGGCACTTACTCATTTTGGTATTCACAGAAGGCACTTACTCATTGTGGTATTCACAGAAGGCACTTACTCATTGATGAGTAAGTGCCTTCTGTGAATACCAAAATGAGTAAGTGCCTTCTGTGAATACCAAAATGGTAGTAAGTTTAGGATTTTGTCTTAAGTTAGTTCTGTGAATCGGGCCCTATCAAATTATAAATGTTTACATACACAGTGGTATGCTGTACATTACTGTTTGACTATGGTGGTTATGTAGAAAAGAGCCAACTCCTAAGTAGTCTTCTGAAGATAAGATAGTTATTCAAAGTTCTTATGTTTGGGGGTAAAGAATTCCATAGTTTGGCTGCTTGTACAGAGAAAGATGTGCCACCAATGTTTTTTTCTTGTATGGTCGGGGTTTGAGGCGAGGTTCCAATCTTGAGGTGAGGTTCCTTTGTTGAATGTATTTAGTGAGTTTATTCCTGATGAAAAGTGGTCCTGCTCTATGTATTCCTTTGTGGGTGATACAACACAGCTTCAAGGCAGATCTTCTGGCAACTGGTAACCAATGTAGGGCCCTCAAGGCAGGGGAGATGTGGGCTTGTGGCTTTACTTGTAGTACCTAGAAAGACCGCCAGTAGTAATTTGAATAAGCTGGAGCCACTATAGACATGCCAAGCAGAATTACTCCCAGCAAAGGACAGTGGGGACAATTTTTTGACTTTGTAACAAAAGAAAGATGATGGAACATAACCTAAGAATGACTAACCTAAAGAATGGTGAAGGTGTGGGCTCTTCCAGGTAAAATAGACTTTCCAGCCACAGTGGAGGAGTTCTCCACAGTGGTCTTTTGAAGAAGACAGTAAGGTTTTAGCCATATCTATCAAAAGCGGAATATTGTCATACTATTTCCAGACTGAAATTTCACAAGCTGCACCACTGACATATGGTTATTGACACAATCCTGACTACTAAGGTATCTAAGCATCCCTGGTAGAGTGCTGCCATTGATCTTCAACTCCCTAATCCACTGATCCCAATGGATCTTCAAGTGTTTGTCCAGCTTGGTTACTAATTCCCTGCTAATGGAATTTCACCATTAATTGGTATTGGACCCATTCTCTTCTCACTAAACACCACCTCCATTGGAGACACTGGGGCACATTTATAGCTAATTGGTAATGGGACATCTCCCAATATTTGGTGGATATTTCGTCCTCCCAACTCTTAGTTAACATGCCCCAATCAGCAGTGGATACCACTGTGTTACTTCATAAAAAATATAATGAGTTCGCTAACCTTTACATGCATGATCTTTTTTTGCAGATTGATTTCTACTGTTAGTTTAATTTCACAAACTTGAGGGAATGTGCTTGGATTTTCTCACAATTTCATGTAATAGGCAGAAGTGAAATCGCATACATTTACACTCTTCTAATTAATATCAAACAAGGCCAACAACTTGAATTAATTCATGAAATTGCACTTCAGTGCTGCATTTCATAAATGTATTACTTTCGATGAAATGAAATGTTACTTCTTCATAAAAGAATTAACACTAGGTAGTCAGATATACATAACCTTGACTACAGATGTCAGATGACTAATCAAAATGTTGTGATTCAGGGTTAAAAAAGCAGGCCAAACAAAGGATACAGACTAAAGATAGAGAATACAAAAATTGGATACATTTCCCCATATATTTTTAAGAGATGCATCAGAGAAGCATTCTACTATCCCCAATTGTAATTTGTGCTTGTAATTTGTGCCGATTTTGAGAGTAATAAACAAGAGAGTATCCTGTCTTTCTTCATTATTTTACCCTTTGAACAAGTCATGAGTACTGTAAATGTGGCATGAACCTTTAGTGCACCTTGTATATGTTCGTGTACATAGTGAAATGTATGTGAGTGTGTTTTTATTCACCTGAAAACGCTATTCGAATGTAACTTGCCCGTGAGCATTTGTGGAATCACAGAGTTTAGCTATCTGGAGCACAGAATAGCTTAGAAGCTAGCTGTTGTCATGATTGACCAGTCCGTACATTAAGGAAAGGTTAATGTTACTGATATAGGAAGTTGACAAATTTATTAGGACAGGAAACGTGGGACTGCAAAAAAGTAATTCATCGATACTATAGGGCATATTTATAAGAACTGACGCAATGCTGCATTGTGGCAGCATTGCGTCAGAAAAACATGCGCTGAATTGTGTCACTTCTGTGTGACATGGCTGGGCTGTATTTATGGTACAGCGCAGCATGTCGCAAGTACCGAAGATACATCAGAAGTTCTAATGCAGCTGTGAGAGGAGCAATGCAAAGTGTTGCAACGCAACTGCTCCCTATGTGATGCAAAGTTAATTTGCATGTTGTAAAGAACCTTTACGTGTCGCAAATCAGCTTTGCATCACCATGCATTGCATGGTGGGAAGCTTTGAAAAGCGACACATTGGAATCTACAGCACTTCCAAACACCAAAATAACAGGGAAAAAAGGAGGACAACAACACCAACCCCAGCCAAGATGACCAGACAGCAGCCATGGGGAAGAGGAAGAGCAAACTCAGTGAGGAGGAGAACCAAATATTCACTAATGGGATGACAAAGAACAAACAACTTCTCTTTGTCACCTTCAAATTGTCATTAAGAAAGAAGGAAGCCATTTGGCAACCCATAGTGGATAAAATCAAAAGTGTAGTCCAAACAAAAAGGGAAGTGGTGGAGTGCAAGAAGAATTAGCATGACTACGGGCACAGGACCAAAGATTAACTGGCCAGGATCCTTAGGGCAGCCATGGGGGCCAGAGGAGGACCTGATTTTAAGGAGGAATTGGACCCATTGGAGGAGCAGGTGGTGTCTCTCATCCCAACAGAGTTAGTGGCAGGAGATGCTGGACAGATCAGTGCTGCAGTTGAGGACCAGGAAGATCTACAGGGCAGATGAAAACAATTGAATATATGGGTAAAACCGCCATGCAGTGCAGCAGCACAGCAAGACACTTTGATGCATTGCGTTGTGTGCAAGTGAAAAGGCAGGTATGTCTCACATATTCAGTCCTCCATCACATAACTAATTTTATTGGTCAGTCACATTTATTTTTGTCCAGCCCTGCTAAGTTCCTCTGAGCACAAGTCCGGATCGAGCACATACCGAGCAGGTCCATAAAGCCGGCCGGCCCCTCGAGGAATCCCTGATTGGGAACTTGGAGTTACAGGTACGATCGACCTGACTCTGCAAAAATGAGAGTGGTAAGTTAGCCACCCATAGTAGTTGCCACAACGTGCCACTACAATTTCACTGGTCCTGAAGAAAGCCTCTAGATGAACCACGAGGCTGAAACATGTCGACCACCATCAGTGCGGTAGATTGGTAACTTGATCTACGCACGCACGCACTTTGTTTTTACTTTCCCACACCACTAAATTCATTAAAATACCTGCCGATAAGGTGGCGAAGGGAATTTTAAATCCACTTCACAAGGGCATTTCACTTCTTCACTTTTGATCTCTAGACCCTACTGTAATACCAGTTGGTCTTCCTCCAGGTGGAGGTCAGCAAATTCTCAGAATAAACCCTATGATGATGCTGTCACGTTAAGCAAAGGCGGAGAACCAAGATATACCGCCCCAATCTTGTGTACGTGAATGAGGGTTTTTTACGGAATAACAAGAAACATGAGCCTGGTACGCAGGACAAGTGGTCCATTCTTCCCCCTTGTTTGATTTTCTGTATCTTCGTATGGAAGCCGAATGGACCATTGCTTCTCCTTCCCTCCCTCGTGATTTAACTAAATTGTTTACACTTCAGAAGTAGAGAGTGCTATCCTTCAAACATCATTAGAAGAGAGGTAATTTTGAGGAATTTCCGGGATATAAAGTGGACAAATCAGAAATAATAACTTGGTACTTAGCCTGGGAGCGAGCTGAATATAAAGAAGAAATAAGATACCTAGGAATAAGAATTGTGCAAAACCTGGAGGATATTACAAGGATTAATCTAAAGAGAGTCAGTAACGAGGTAGACAAGTTATTGAAAAAATGGCAGAACCTGCTATTCACTATCTTTGTACGGGAAAATCTGGTGAAATTTTCCATCTTATCAAGGTTCACCTATCTGTTTGACAATGTTCAACTGCATTTTAACAGGAAAAAGCTTGGGAAAATCCAGGGGAGAATCACTTTGTTTTTCTGGGCTGGTAAGGGCCTACGGTTGTCCTGGAAAAAACTTAGGAGGAGGTTGCATTAAGGGGGTCTATCACTACAAGATATTCAGTTATACTGCTGTACATACCAGCTAAAAAATTGCAAGATGCTCCTCCGCCGCTCGGCTGAGCCATCGGCGTACAGAGCTGCGCTAGCTGGTCTGCCAGGGGAGGGATTCTCCTATAAATTTATAAATTCAGTGCTCAAAAATTCTTAAAGAAGGTGCGGCTGAAGTGCCTCCACTCGGCTGCAAGTCAATGATATGATAAGAGATCAGGACACTATTGGGCTACGAATGAGGAGCTGCAAGGTCTGCAGCAAGGATGTGTTGCACAGCTGCGGTTCCAAGAACCTATGCAAGCTTAGATGCAGGCTTGTGTAGAGGCTGCGTCACTCTGTGCTGATTCTGATGAGGTGCTGCGAACAGCTGCATTTGGTTGCATCGCACTGCGTCGGTTCTAATGAGACCACAGCTGAGCTGGCAGAACACCTTTAGCCTCACTTCCAAGGGTCCTAGGGTTCAGGTCTGGAGGGGCACCACTTGAGGGGGCTAGGACTCAAAGAAGGTGGGGCCAAGTGCAGGGTTCAAGATGGTGGAGCCTTTTCTGTCCCTGAGGCTCTAATCAGGAGTCTAGCTAACAAGCCCATGGAGTCACTCTGGTCATCCCGGGTTCACAATTCAGGTGCAGTTCTTCTTACTCAGGCAACAAGGCAGCAGGGCAGCAGAGCAGTCCTTCGAGCAGCAGAGTAGCACAGCAGTCCTTCTTCTGAATCTTCCCTGGTTCACAAGTGTACTGAAGAGTTGGGTATGAGAGTCCCCAATTTATACCTGGTGCCCACTTTGAATTGAATGAAGCCTCTAGATTCCAACCCCTACAGAGGTATCTGGAATTTCCTGCATCCCTGCTCTGGTCTCAACTTGTCTGAGGACAGAAAAGACTAGTGTGAAACCCTCTATGAATGTTCTGCGGCAGAGTCTTTGTGATGTGCAAGTGTAGTGCACATCCAGCCCCCACATGAGGTCAGAGATGGCCCATCCTGCCAACACATATCCTCCCTTTGTCTCACTGTCTGGGAGTAATACACAAAGACCAACTTCCAGTCACATCTAGTCATGTAACCCAGGATACACGCACCAAATGGTCAGGACAAGAAAATGCCAACTTTCTAAAAAGGGGATTTTCAGAATGGTGACTTAAAATCCGACTTTACCATTGAAGAGAGTTTTAAATTACAATTCTGAGGTCTAGTTGGCAGAGGTATGCACCCTGCCCAAAGTAGGGAACACCACTCTAGTCAGGGTAAGTCAGATACACACCCTAAATTAATCTGTGCTCACCCTCTGTTAGCTTGGCACAGAGCAGTCAGACTAAACTTAGGAGGAAATGTGTTTAGTATTTGTGTAACACTTATTAGAGTAAAACAGTTGAAGCACCACAGAAAAATAATCCACACCAGGTTAGAAACATAGAGCTTAATTTAATGAACAAAACAGGTCCAAAACAACAAAAATCCCATAAGTGAAACCAGGGTTGTGAATTTTTTAAGAATAAATTATAATACAGTGGTTAAAAGTATAAAGTGCCAACCGGGGACATCTGGTGACGCGGGAGCGGGTCAAATCTGTAATGTCTACCCGACCTCAATAGAGTGCGGGTCGGATACAGAATCTATGCAGGCCCCACAGAAAACAGTACTTTTCCAGCAGATATGTCGAGGAGCAGCTGCGTCTGTTCCGAGTCAAGCAGTTGGGTCCTGTCTCTTCATCGAACCACTTACGATGAAGACACTGCATCATCGTAGAGCCTCGCAGTCAGGTCCTGTGTCGTCACGAAATCCCTTACAATGAAGACACTGCATCATTGTCCAACCTCGCAGTCGGGTTCCTCGTCATCATTGAGCCCTTACGATGAAGGTGCTGCATCATCGTTGAGCCGTGCTGTCAACACTGTGGATTCTCCGAAACGCCACTGTGTCGCGATGAATGCATCGGATCTCACAACGCAAAGCAGGCAATGCATGGACCTTTGCAGAAAACAGCTGCAGAACCCCCTTTGAAGGCCCAGGACTGGATTGGCACCTCTTGGCAGGGCAGGACTCACAGTTGACAGACTCTACTAGATGAAGAAGGGTGGAAGGAAGTCTTTGATGTCCCTGAGACTTCAAAACAGGAGGCAGGCCAGCAAACCATTGGAGTCACTTGGTTCTGGGGATGTAGAGATTCAGGTCTAGTCCTTCTCACCACCAGGTAAGGGGCAACGGGCAGCAGGGCAGGCACAACAGAGCAGGAATCCAGCCTATCCAGCAGAGTCCAGAAGAGTTTCTGTCCTTTCAGCAGCATGCAGTCCTTCTTCCTGCAGAGTGTCCTTAGGTCCAGAGTGTACTGAGTTGGTGGTATCAGGTGTCCAGTGCTTATACCCAGTTGTACCTTTGAAGTAGGAGAGACTTCAAAGAGAGGTCTTTGAAGTACCCAAGATTCCTGCCCTTCCTGCCCTAGCTCCAGACTCACTACAGGAGGATATGCAGCCCTTTGTGCGGGGACAGGCTCAGCCAGATTCAGGTGTGTCAGCTCCTCCCTCTCATTTAGCTCAGGAAGGCCAATCAGACTGGTGATGGGCCATCAGGATGTTAATGACACACCTCAGTTCACTTTGTGTGTGACTGCCTATAGGGAATGCACAAAGCCCAGCTGTCACCCATCCCACTTGTGTATTGGAGACAGGCATAGGCACAGAATGGTTAAAGTAAAAAAGAATGGCGACTTTCTGAAAGTGGCATTTTCAGACTTATAATTTAAAATCCTACTTCACCATGAATTGTGATTTTAAATTGTGAGTCCAGAGACACCAAACTCGAAATTTCTATCTTGTCCCAATGAGAAATTACCCTTTTAAGAGGGAATAAGGTAATCCCAATGCCAAACTATGGGCAAGATAAGCCTTGCAGTAGTGAGAAACAGAATTTAGATTTTTTCACTACCTGGACATGTAAAACTTAAAAGCATGTTTCCAGCTTTTTAAATGCACTGTACCCTGCCCTTGGGGCTGTCTAGGGCTTACCTTGGGGGTGACTGATATGTATTAAAAAGTAAGGTTTGGGCTTGGCAAGTGGGTTATCTTACCAGATCGACATGGCAGTTTAAAACTGCACACACAGGCTCTGCAATGGCAGGCCTGAGACATGTTTAAACTGCTGTAGTACACTTTACTAGGGACTTATAAGTAAATTAAATCTGTAAATTGTGGATAAGCCAATGATACCCTGTTTTAAGGACAGAGCACCTGCACTTTAGCACTGGTCAGCAGTGGTAAAGTACCTAGAATCCTAAGGTCAGCAAAAATGAAGTCAGCAAAACAGGAGGTTAGAAAACAAAAATGTCAGGGGAAACCACGCCAAGGGTGCCAGGTCTAACAATTCTTTAGAGACCAAATGTGATTTTCCTACATGCCCCCAATTGAAAGTTATCACTTTCTAAATGTAATAACGTAACCCAATATTATCCTATGGGCGAGGCAGGCCTTCCAGAAATGAAAAATGAATTTAAGGGGGGGCGTGCCTTGATGCCAGAGAAGATGGCCGCTCTGCAGTGGCTCGGGAGGAGTGTCGGCCTCCTCGCAGACTCAGTTCTGTGTCCCGCTTTGGAGTGGAGTCCTTCAAGGTATGAAGGGCTCCGGATGCAGTTTTTGTGGCACCGGTGAGTACTACTCTTAACTGTGGCGGCCAGTGCGTTTCTCCTCACGGAACTAATGCCCACCATTTTGTTTTACCGCTGCTCCGTTTTTATCGTGAACAGTGCGTCGTTCATTGTTTATTATAAGATATGCAGCCTAACATGCTTTGGGACTGCTCCAACTGCTTCTACTGAGGTTCCCTCATGTTTTGGCACCAATCTTTTCACAACTGTGATTCCCTTGTGAATAGAGGAGCAATACTTTTAAATTTTTGACTGTACTTTCCTCACACTCTCATCTTGCCTCTCAGAGAGTATATCATGCCTTATTATCTTGTGGATTTTAGAGCTTTTCTTATGCCTTCTGCTCCTCACTGAGTCTTTTCTTTTGGATTGCTGATTCTCCTATTGCAATACTTCTATATGCATGACTTTTATTGTAGCTATACTTTCATCATTATAAGAGTCCTGATTGGAGTAGCCCTTTTTGATTATTTATGGGGAGAACGAAGTCTGTACGTCGTACTTCCGCTATCTCTCCATTGTCATCATCTTTGGCGGACTACAATCCTTTTAATATCCATCAAAAACACATGGAAGAGTCTGAATGCAATACGTTATCTCCTCCTGTAGGAGCAACGGCACCATTGTCAAATATTCTGCTTCCCACTAATAAACATGCTTTTAAATTGGCTGCTTCATCTACACTCTCATCCGGTAAACATATTAAAAAAGACCCACCATTGCCTGTTACATCTCCTCCACCAAGTGCCTTGAAGTTACATCTTGAGGACATCCAAGCTCTTCGATCCTATATGGAAGCTAATAAACATCTTCAAGCCTTAGATGATAAGTGGTCATGGATGGAAAATATGGTTGTGCAAATGGAGCATTGTGTGGACTCTTTTCAGGCTGTGGTGAGCCAGGTTCCTTCTATGAAAATGGAAATTACTCACCTTAAAAACAAGTGGAAAATCTTGAAAATCACAACAGTTGTAACAATTTGCGCATATATGGTTTGGCAGAATGTTTGGAGGGTTCGGACCCTATCTAATTTTGGTTTTTCTGACTCTCCTGTTCTGAACATTCAAAGAGCGCACCGCCTGGGCCATAGGCCAAATACAGCATCATCATCTATCAAACCAAGAGGTGTTATCATTTATTTTTTAGAATATACTGACTTATTGAAAGTTCTGCAAGCAGCTAAACTCAAGGGACAAATCTCATGGCAAGGATCTACTCTTTTCTCTTCTTAAGACTATGCTAAAGAAACAGAGGATAGGAGAAAGACATTTTTGAACATGAGGCCAGCGCTTTGAAGTCTCAATGCCAGATTTGGCCTCTTCCATCCATATCTATTTAAAGTAGCATATAAAAATAAAACCATGAGATATGAGGATCCAGCTTCACTACAGCGTTTTTTGGATAATTGTAGAGAAGAAAATTTGGATGCTAATAGGCTTTCTACTGTTTAAATTATATGTGATGTGCTTAGAATGCTTTTTCTCCTAATTGTATGCTATAATTACATGTTTTGGTTTTTGGCGAATATGTGTTATTTATCCTTCACGTTTTCTGCCTTTTGTTAGGTACAGTTTTCGTGCATGTTCATTGTGATTCACGGTCCATCTGGAGAGTGTGTCCTCCCCTCCCGATTCGCCCTGAGTTATCTGGTTGGTTGTGTCATCTTCCTTATGGGGTTTCACCACCCTCATTTTTTCCATGTCATTTTTGGTATGTTAGTTTGTTCTTTACATATATGGTTTTTGTCTTTCCTTTTTGTACATATTTCTCTTTTAATTTTTTTTCTTTTTTTAATTATCATTATGGCCACGGTTCAACATCAGCGCATTCGCGTACAATGCTACAGACGCTAGGATGGAATAGACAAGATTGACCAAAGACCTCCAACTATCAATATTACAAAGCTTCATCCTCCTCTTTCCCAATCAATTTGTGCCAGAGTCCAAGTTTCAATGTCCCATTAACAACCCCAGATATAAGGCCGGGGGAACAAGGGGAAGAAAGGGGGAACAGGAGGGGGAAGAGAAGAGGAGGGGTGCTGGCTTCCTAAGGAAGTGTTCTTGTAAGCCGACTTACACACGCTTCACCTGTGTACAAGTAGATTGTGTCCACGGTATAGCAGTCATTTAGACTGAAGGGGGAGTCACATCTTGATCTTGCGGGTGGGAGTTAAGCTATCTCTATAGTGGTTCTCAGATATCCCTAGGGCAAGCCTAAGCAGGCATTAGTTCCCAATAATCATACAGCTGTCTATGACAGAGCGCCATGTCCTTAAGCCAGTCAGCGGCACGAGGACTGCCACAGCAGCCCCAGCACATCGCTATCTGCCGCTTGGCTAGCAGCAGAAGAATAGCCACTAATTTCCTGTCTGTTGCCAGCTCAGATCGTACATATCCTAGCAACGCTTTCGGGGGGATCGCTCTATCTGGTATTCACACATCTTGTCCAAAACATCAAAAATGTTCTCCCAGCATCGTGCAATTTCTGGCCAGGTCCAGGCCAGGAGCAAGAAAGTCACATCCTGGGCCAGGCATCTCATGCAGCTCACATCCTCACTCAAGCCAGATTTGTGTAGCCATTCGGTAGTCCTATATAATCTATGGATTAACTTGAAATGAATTAACCTCAGCTTGTAGTTAGGGGACAGCTCCCTAGCTTGCGCGCAGCAGTACGCCCACATCTTGTCCTCCATGGGGTAACCCAGTATCTCTTCCCATCCTCTCGGTGCCATAGGGATGCACACTGGCGCATCACGCTGCATACCCATGTATAAACGGGTGATAAGTTTACGTGGTGATGGGTTGGCTAGGAAATCTTCCTGAGCCTGGAACGTAGGTGGCGCCATCAGGAAAGAGGCTAAGCAGGAGTGCAGCGCCGTGCGGAGCTGGTAATATGTCATTCTGTCAAGCACCCCCGTGTTTTCCCCCGCAAGCGCACTGTCGGGCAGTATAAAGGTACTTTCGGGGAACGCATCACCCATAGTGTGGAGACGGAGCTTTCTAAGTCTATGGCAAGCGCCCGTATCTTCCGAAAATGGCAATGCCGGGTGTCGCGACAGAGGTACCGAGGGGGCATACATCACCTCCAATTGCGCCCTACGTCTCAGCTCCCGCCAGGCCCACACCGTACACCCAACCGTGTCCACCCCAGAGCACAGCCTAGTCTGTGGTCTGTAAAGGGCCATATGCAGCGGTGTTGGGTCGCTTGGTCATGTTCCGGTGACGTATGCGCCATGAATTGAGTTGGAAAATCCGAACTGGGCTTGGGCACAGTTGTAGTAGAGCTCCATGTCTGGGGCCCCCAGGCCTCCCTGTTCAAAGGGCAGTGTCAGGGTCTCCCAAAAGACCCTGGGCTGTTTACCGACCCAAGCAAGAAATATCAAGTTCGAGCGCAGTCTGTGCCTCGAGATTGTGTTAAGAGGGAGCAGGAGGTTGACAAACACATAAAGAAAATTGGGAAGAACTATCATTTTTGCTATTGCTAATCATCCTGCCAAGGACAGCGGCAATGCGACCCACCGCCCCAACCGGCTCTCGAGCCAGTCCATGAGTCTCCCATAGTTATATTGCCAGAGCTCCTCAGTATTGCGGCTTAAACAGATACCCAGATATTTCACTGGGCCCCCCTCCGCCCAGCTGAGGGGATATTCCGACTGAACCCATTCAGTGGCAGTCGTCAACGGGAAGATAATCGATTTCCCCCAATTGATGGTTACACCTGAGAGGCCGCTGAATCTTGTAATTTCCCTAATTAGGGGGTCTAAGTTTTCAGCTGGGCGTATAACATACAGAGTCACGTCGTCAGCATACAGAGATACCAGAACTACCCTTGGGAGAAATGCCAGGCCACGATGTGCATGATGCTGTCTCAGTCGAGCAGTCAAAGGCAAAAAGAACGGGGGGTAACGGGCATCCCTCTCTGGTGCTGCGGGACACAGAGAAAGGGGGGGGAGCATCCCATTAATCCGAAGTCTTGCCATCGGAGAGGAATACAGGAGGGCAATTAGTTTTCGAAATTTAGGGCTATCACCCAGGTGAGCTAGGAGGGCAAATAAATACGGCCATTCCAAGGTATCAAATGCCTTGGTGGCATCCAAAGATATCGTGGCCGCTTGAAGCGAGGGGTCTATCTCTTGCATAGTAGCGAAAAAGTTGCGTAGATTGTGAGAAGTGGCTCTGCCAGGGACAAAGCCGCACTAGTCGGGACGCAGTACAAGAGGCAAGAGCGGGAGTAGTCAGGCAGCAATGAGTTTAGTGAGAATTTTATTGTCCAGGTTAATCATTGATAATGGCCTATAGGAATCACATAGCAGCGGATCCTTATCTGGTTTTAAAATCATGATAATAAGCTATTCATCGTACATGTTTATGAGATTTGGCGCCAGCAGCTGCGCAAATTCTTTTTTTAAATAGCGGCCATCAGACCATCCAGTCCCGGGGCCTTATCTCCATGCAAGGCTCGGATTACCCCAATCACCTCTTCTTTCAAAAACGGCTCATATAAATAACTGCACTGGCCTCCCTCGAACCAAAGCAGATGTATATAGTCAAAAAAGGCTGCCAGGTCCGGGTGGGTGGTATTTTGCCTAGCCGCGTAAAGTGAAGAATAGACGGACATAATTTCTGCCTGGACAGAAGCCTCTCTGATCGCCATCTCATTGCCTGCTGTGCGTAACCCGCTAACGGAATTGTTAGCCCATGTTTTTTTAAGTAGCCCAGCTAATGTTTTGCCAGCTCGGGTCTCCCTCTCCATACCTCCTGGCACGCTCCTCCCTCCCAAGATAGTGTGTCTTCCTTATGACAGCCTCCTCGAACTCAGCAATCGTACCCCTAATATCCCAAAGGGTCTCATTCTTATTAGTGGCAAAGAATTCTCTTTCCAGGTCCCATATCTCCCCCTCGTGGCGCCGGAGAACCCCTCGCAGCGAGCGCAATACTCCCGCCTACTTCGCAATACACTCACCCCAATCACAGACTTAAATGCCTCCCAGAGTGTGGATGGGGATTTTACCGTAGCCTTATTCAGTGCAAAGTATTCTACTATCACAGTTCGAATGGTATCTTGAAACATCTGGTTGTGCAAAGCACCTGATGGGAGTTGCTAGCTGAACGCTCTGCTGGGGGAGCCTGGCAAGGCGAATTCAAGAAGTACCGGGGATGCTCGGAGAGGGTTCTGGCTAGGTGGGTGCTCTTGGAGACCCATGCAGATACATCTTTCAAAGTCAGGCAGAAATCTATTCTGGACCACGTGGGACCAGCCGAGGCTACACACATGCCTTCCTCACAATGTTCATGTCGGTAACGCCATATATCAATCAGGCCATAATACGACATAATAGTCTGCAACTGTGTCGCTGCCCTGGGATGGGTGTGCCGTCCGATCTGTCCCTGTCAGGGTCTAAAATTATGTTGAAGTCCCCTCCCCATACAACTGCGCCCGGGCCCCAGCACATCTACTGACCTCCAAACCTCTCCCAAAAAGTCAGGGTCGTCGACATTAGGGCCGTATACCGAGATCAGCCTGATTGGGTGTCCCGCCAGCGTGCCTGCCAGCATTACCTATCTCCCCTGCGAGTCGCATAAAGCAATACGCGTGCGCCAAAGCAGCCCTTTTCTGATGAGAATCGCAACCCCTCTCACGTAGTTGGAATAGCATGCAACATGTTTCTCACTGATTGACCCTGCACGCAGGCACGTACCATTGTTCCCCATCAGGTGCAATTCTTGCAAGAAGCAGATGTCCGCCCCATGACGGTTGGGATACAGAGCTACTGGCCTCGCTTTCCTTCAATCATTCAGTCCTCGGACATTCCAGGTTATTGCTTTTAGTGTGGTCACTCAGGTGCTCCCATGCTCCCCACAACAGTCTCTCTTGCACTCAGCAGGCTCATTGCCCAGCGATGTATGGCGGGAGGAGGTCAGCAAAGGAGAGGAAGGAAAGAGATGGAAGGCAGGAAAGGAACAACAACATAGTAGTGAACTAACAAACCCCCAGTAACACCACCCCCGCCCACCACAGCCACCCAACCTAGCTGAATTACAACCCCCCTCCTCCAGTACCGCCACCAATGGCCAATTAAGTAAAACAGAATAGGAATCATCCCTGCAGGGGCACCGCTAGGGGCCCGGCGTTTCCCAGCTAGTGGAAGCTGGGTGTCTGAACGCTGTTGACTCAGCTGGGGGGACCCCCAGCTTCCAGTGAGGCAGACATGACTGTTCAGTACATATCAAGCAGGTACGGAAAAACCAGAGAGGGTAAACCAAACATCTTTGTGAGTGGAGAGGGGATGCCAGGCTAGTCCAGCCCAGAAACAAGATGTCCTTGGGTCAGCGGACTTCGATCCAGTTAGTCATTTTCGCTGAGACAGTCCTCCCCTCTCGCGGTCCGCTCCGTTTGCGGGGGCAGTTTAGGTGGTTGAAGATCCCGTGCGAATTTGTACTGAGAACAGACAGAACCCTGATTTCCTTTGAAGGTGCGAGAGAGCTGCTAGAAGCCATACCCACTGTGAGACATTACCCGTACAAACTGAGACCACACATTCAATGACTGTGGAGACTAAGAAACTATGGGCCTGATTTATATGTTGGCAGCAAGGTTACTCCATCGCACCAGTGATGGAGTATTCTTTCCGCCATCATAATGGTCCGCCTGTCCAATTTAAATGCAGGTGTACCATAGGTTTGGCTATGGTAGTGACTACTCCATCACCACCATAGCGAAAAATTTCTGGCGGCCAGACGGAGTGGGGGCCGTCAGAGAAATGGCTTATATATGCCCACCCAACCAGGATGGGAAGACATATTCACATTTTTTAACTTTCCATCACCACCAGGCAAAGCAAGGCAGTGAGGGGCAGTAAAATGCTAATAATACTCCCCCCGTCATGGGAAATGACTCCCATGGTGAGGAAAGCATTACATTTTTTATTTTCAATAAGAAAATCCTGGATCAGGATTTTCTTTTTGAAAATTAAAAAAGAAAACTGGTTGGTGCAGGGCTGCGTCATGCTGATGCAGCCCTGCACCAAACAGCAAAATGGATTGGCAGGAATGGCCATGATGGCTGTTCCTTCCAATGCATTATAAACTATTGCCTGCTTGGATGTCATTCATAAATGTGGTGGACATTCACTCAGCAATGGGGTCGGAATAGTTTCTTTCATCCCCCTGGTGGAATGACGGGTCATCCGCCAAATAATAAATCAGGTCCGAAGTCTGTTGAATCCTTTAAGGCTTTGAGTGTTAAGATAGCTTATGTCATATCTCGCCTGGTGGTATGCTATCTGCCACAACCACAGATTAGACACAACTCTTGTCCACCCAATCTCGCTTGCCACAAAACGATTACACCTATGGTCTCCTGTCACACAATTTTTAGATGGTAGTGCGGAAAGATCCTTTATTCCCCAACCTTCATTACAAGAAGTTGCTAAGCCTCCTTGACTTCCTTTATTTTGTATTAATATTGCGTTCTTTCCCTTTTTAGTACTATTTACATGATATTATTCTGAAATAACATTATAGTTTCTTTTGTTTTATGCTTATTTGCCATGAACCAGTCTCTCTTTGCCTTTAGATTTGCATATCTCTTAATGTGCTTTTCTTTCCATACTAAATGTAACCATGTATCATCAATATCCTTTACTTTATATTTATGAATTTACTCTATTCTTCTTTTCTTCAATTGATTATATGTACGAAGTATTGTTGATTAACTACTATTCTTAAATAAACTTACGTTTGAAACTGAAGATAGCTTATGTTTAATATTAGTTAGCCTCTGACTGAGGCAGAGTGTTTTGTGCAAAAGAAAAACTTAGGGAGGAATATATTGTGTCACTTGATACTCTAGGTGACATCCATGCAAACATGCATGCGTGCATCCTTGTCTCTGCCCGGCCTTAGGTGATTCATTAAAGAATGGACAGAGGCAGTGCACAAATGCCTCCTGTACCTCTCCATGATATGGTGTGGCTGCCCTTGTTATTGGCCATGTCGCCCTGCACCACACCACTACAGCATGAAGTATGTGGACCGTATGACTGCTAGTCATTAAAACACCATCTTCCTTTGACTTTGCAAGTATGCTGTCTAAGATGGAGGATCAAGGTATCCTGCCAGAATAATATTGTGTAATGCCAGAAAATAAGCAAAAATATAATTTTAGGGACAATAAATAGATATGGGAATCAAAACAGTACGTCCGACAATCACTGTATTGATTAGTTAATGTTTGCCAGTAGGATATGCTGCCCTTCATTTTATAATTAGTGTTTGGGCAGTTGCCACTTTCTCAGGCTTGTTGCTTAGTCGTGATATTTATCAAATGACTTAAACGTTGAATAAATGTTAGACTACAAATGTCAACTGTTTTCTACTTTGACTGGCAAGATAGAAAAGGTCATGAGTGGATTAACATGAATATCAAAGATATTTGCCATAGTCAAACATATGTAAGCGCTTTTCATCTTTGGGACTTTAGCAGGGAGGTCTTCCAAAAATACGCCTCATTGCGTTTGCGATTTGTATTAAAATTTGTATGATTCCTTAACACGGTCATACATTTTTCAAAGTATTTGAAGAAGAAAATGAGTGTTCGTTAGAGTATTGTAAGAGTCTGTCATTTATAGCAGAACAATGCCTGCTTCCTTTTGCTTGCTGTGTTGTACTATTCTACATATGAAATGGATCTAAGTTCACGTATTTGATTCTTATTAGAATACCGGTCAAACATTCTGCAATGAAAATGTATTTTCAAAGCAATGTAAATTTCATTTGTGCATTAGCTTTTAAGCATATTTTATTTGTATTAGCTTCTATTCCATCTATTTCCGGGATGGAGTGCACGGCTAGGTATAACCTCTTCACGAGCATATATTTGAATGCAAATTTATCTTTTCTATTGGCAGGAATGCACTGTGCTTAAGTTGCGGGTCAGAGTCCTGCTTCTTATAAATACAGTCTTTCCATAATAGCCATGCATTCACTTCTTTATTCTTAAAAGTACTGCCTTGCTTGAACTTATATTTAAATTTGCTCTTGGTATCTTTCAAAGTATAAAGTATTTTTATTAAGGAAGCACCGCATGAATGTATGCAAATGAAAAAAGCACACCTAGAAGTCTAAGGGGCATATTAGCAAGACCCACGTTAAAATTATCGCCGTTTTAGCGGCAGGAAACTGCCGCTAAAACGGCGATAATGGGCTTGCTAATATGCGTTATGGAATTCAATAGAAGCCCAGGTTAGATGTCCTGCACATCTAACCTGGGCTTCTATTGGAATTCCATAACGCATATTAGCAAGCCCATTATCGCCGCTTTAGCGGCAGTTTCCTGCCGCTAAAACGGCGATAATTTTAACGTGGGTCTTGCTAATATGCCCCTAAATTTGTTGAGTATTCTTTTAATTTATTAATTTATTGGGATACTTATAAAGCGCTATCCTAGCCCCACAGGGCAGCAGTTTGCTGTACAAAGCAACAGAATAAGCAGCCAACATTTGATGTTAGATAGACATGCTTATATATTTTCAACATGAACTGAAGACAAAAAGGGCCTCATTATGAGTGCCCCGGTAATTCTGATGAGGCAGGTACTAGACGTTTCTGACCCAAACTGGATTATGGTTGTATGTCATAATATTATATACAGAACTATCATCTGCCAGAAACGTCTTGAAGTAAACATCATTTGCAAAAATAATGTTCCTTTGGGTGTAGATTTTCTATTATTAACTCCAACTGTTCTATTTTTTGGTAGACAATATTTATGCACACTATACTTATTACAAACGATAGTCTGAGAATAATATTCTAGAACCACACTCTAATTTGCAAGATCCAAGATAAACACTGTGGGCCTGACACAAAGGCAAACTTACACTTTTGCGTAAGCTTATGACTGTTTGCTATTCAAAAATGTATTTTGCTAGTAGTATCTTTACGACTGTGGAATCTCCGCATATAAAAAGATAGGACTGTTCTATCTTTCTATGTGTGGAGACTCCGCAGTCGTAAAGAGACTACTAGTAAAATACCTGTTTGAATTGCAAACAATCATAATGTTATAAAAAATTGTACATTTACATTTGTTAATCAGTACTTATCTCCCAGACACTCCACCTGCTGAAAGTGAGAAATATGGTGAAAAAAGAACCCCGCATTATTCCTCAAAAACATAAAATCAGAAGTATTTCCACCAGCGGGAAACCTCTCTGAAGTAATAGACTACATAGTAGGAGTAGGAGGTGGAAGGAAGGGCTACAGGCTGGGTGGCTGGTAATATGGGAAGTGGTGAAGGTTATGAAGACTGTAAAGAAGATTCTCAAGCCATGTCCCGTTTTCCAAATTACTATCTGTTGGCACATGAGTTATTGGTTGGGGTAGGTATGCACTCACCCCTAGTAATAAGGCCACCAACACGGGATAGGGTCTAGTAAAGGTCTCAGTAAATTAGTTCATTGCTCAACCCTTGGTAGCTGACAACAAGCAGTCAGGCGTAACTTAGGTGACAGAAGTGTAAAGCATTTAAAAACACCAATACATCAAATAAGTAAGACGCAACACATAATAAAAATACCACATCAATTTATAAGAATAGGAAATATTTGTATGAACAAATAGATACCAAAACAACAAAAATCCAATGTAGGGAACCAGAGATATGATTTTTTTAAAGATTAACCACTTTATAGTGCCTAAAACATATAGCTCCACTCTGGCATATCTGGTCGTGCTTGACCAGGACAAAGTCAAAGTTTGAGGCCAACCACGATGGTGCTCTGGTCTGATACACTAAGCGGGACGCCCTGGTCAAAATTTTACCTTCACTCTTAGAAACTTTTCTGGATCTTTTTCTTCCAACTTCGCCCGACCCCCCACAGGAGGCCGGATTTCGAGAGCGTTTGCCAGCTTGACTTTCCCCAAGGCCCCAGTCAAATCCTGTAAGCTGGAGCTTTGGAGTTTTCAGTGGAGCGAACCTGAAATCCTGGCCAAGTTGTGGTTGAAGGTAGTCGGCTTGACTCTCAACGTCGGGTCAGTCAGCTCATGGAGCTTTTTCACAAAAGTTCTGCAAGGTCTCCAAACTTCAGTAAGTGCTTCCTGAATGGCTCCTTGTAGGTTCAAATTGTCCAAATCACCAATCCAAAGGTCTGGAATCTCCTAGATGGTCTCTAGGATGTCTGGACTACAATCTCCACAATGTACCTGTCAAAATCCCCAAAAGTCTACTGGATGCACTCCTGGATGGGGACTCTTGGTGGAGATGATGCAGGTGGGCTCTGTTAACCTGTAGCTTGCAGGGAGTTTACTCCTTCATCCTTCTTGAAGCAAAGCACAGTCCCCAGGGCCGTATTACCAGATTGTGCAGCAGGCACAATCATTCAAAGTGCAGGCCTTTGGGTGCAGATCCAGATGCTAGCAGGATAGTTCTTCTTCTCCTTGTAGTTTCAGGCAGTAGATCTGAGAGACTATGCAGCTCTCACATATGTATTTAGTGTTCTGGGGTGACAAACAGGGGGGCACCTCTGTTCAACGAGATGCTGGGCGCCACCCAAAAGCATGACAACTTCCTCCAAAGTGCGTTATCTTCCTGTCCCACAAAACACTGCACTTTCAAAATCCACATGGATGATTTCTCTCCAGAGGAGTAAGAGCTAGCAATCCAACCCACAGTGTGGCTCATTTCCATTAACTCTCCTCCCCCTGACCTCTGCACATTCCTGTCATAAGCCTGCCATCTGGCTGAGGCACAGGATGTGGGGGTAGGTATGCCTGGCATTCCTTACTGATCCGCCTTCTCATTGAGCTCAGTTGGATTTACCTAGCCCCCTCTGCAGGACCCATCCTCCTCAGCTTCAGAGCTCTCTCCATCAGACAACCTCTGCTCCGGCCAGGCCACTAATCACCTAATCAAAGCAGCCTGGCTAAGCCTGTTAAGGCTGACCAATCAACAGAGACCACTGGAAGGCTCAATTTTGGCTTACAGAAGAGGAAGTTCTATAACTTCTCTTCTGTACTAGTTATGATAAATTCAACAGAGGCAAGTTGTTGACCTTATCATTACCAATCTTTTAAGTAATTGTATGATATTTACACCTTTCCTAGCAATACTTATACCTATGCAAAATATTGCAATGTTAGCCTACGGAGCTAAGTATCTACAATGGGGAAAAATTAAAAAGACTATGTTTTCCTCCCCAGGGCATATAAAACATCTTTTATAACATCCCTGCTTATAGTTACCTGCCCCCCACCCCTGGGACACCTAGGGGAGACCTTGGGGGTGCCTAATATGTAACAATAAGGTAGATTGTCATTTTTAAAATGCCCATACCACCAAAGTTGGGTTTGCACACATTTGTACTTTTAAAGACAGCCTGCAAAGCCAGGCTGCCTTTAAAATGACAGCAGGCGCTCAGCAGTGCCCACATGCAAGTGCAGGAAATCTGCTATGCCTCTAAACATCCATGCCCTGTTATTTACAAGGGACGTTTAGGTTTTTTGAACCCCCTAGCACTGTTAAATACTAGAGACTTATAGATTCTGTCAATACCAATTGTGAGAATTTACTTTTGAAGACAGTCTGCACTCAGGACTTCCTTTAAAAGGACAGCAGGCACACAGCAGCGCACACATGCAAATGCAGGAAATCCGCTGGGCCTCTAAATCTCCATGCCCCACTATATACTAGGGACTTATAGGTAGATTGCACCCTTTGGCCCTATTATCTACTAGGGACTTATACGGTGTGTCATTGCCAATTGTAAATGTACCCTATTACATGTACCTTTTTAAACATAGCACTGGCCCTTAGCCTGGTTAGTAGAGCCTATGGTACAGTCAGAGTCAGTTACCACCAGTATAACTTAGCAAATAATGGATGGCAGTGAACAGGGCTAACAGATGGCTTTCTAACACTATCATAATTCCATTTGATAAATTATGGTGGCTTAACTGGACTCATTCTGACTTTGACATCAATCTATGTCTTTCTATTTAGTCCTAATACTACATTACAAATTTGTACAGGAACAGTTTTGCTAGCATATCAAAATATTTAATCTCAGAATAAAAGCTTGTAAAGGAATCCATCAGCAAATATTGTCTGATTCAGCTTTTCCCAGACTAGATACATAATGTGGCCCCATAGTCTTATAGCACTTACCATACTTTCATGTTTAGGAAAAATAACACACTCAAATCAGATCTTACTAACATGGTGAGAGCAGGGACATCGGAAGACCATGCAGAGAGATGTGCTGACATATTTGGAAGATGCTGAGGGGAAACTCCCAGGTTAATCAAAGAAGTCCAGAGTATGACCATGTCCAAAGATTTAACAGATTTAGGGCCTAATGATTAGTTTGGCGATCCATAGGACCACCAAACTTGCGGTGGTGGTGCGGTGGCAGTCGGGGACCAGCGCACCAGGTGTCCAACTGCCGTATTATGAGTACGTTGGTCGGACCTCCATGGGACCACTGCAACCACCAGGGATCCACGATCCCTGGTGTTGGCGCTGTGGTCTTGAGGTCGCAATATGCTTGGTGATGCCTCTGCCACAAGGCCAAGCATATTACGAGTTCCCTCACCACCAGCAGTCTCATGGCAGTTCTCAAGCCATGAAAATGCTGATGTTGACAAAACTTAGGGGCCCCACAGGGCCCCCTGTTCCCTCAGGGCCTACGGATGCATGCAAGGGAGCACATGGTGTGCCCCCTATCTGCATGCACCCACAGTTCCGGCACAGCATGAAGTGTACAGTCCATGCCGTGCTAGAACGTGCTGTGGTGGGCCCATGGCACTGCCTTTATGAGGCTCTCCTTTGAGCCTTTGAAAGGTAGCACCATGGGCCCACAGCCACAGGACAGCCTGCCTGGATTACATCTTGCAATCTAGCGTGTGGTTGGCTTTGATGGTGTGGGAGCAGGCCGTGGTGTTGCACTCCGCTCCCACACCGCCAAAGTCGTAATAAGGCCCTTATGTTTTTACTGGTGAGTACACACATTAATTGAGTGGTCTCCGAAACCTTCTTAATGGGTAGATGAGGAGTTGAGATCTGGTGGAAGAGTGGGTCATGCAGAGCTTAGGTGTAGGACTGGTAGATTCTTGCCAGGTTTGGGTATGTCAAGAAGCCATGAAAGATGAGAAAGGTTGATGTCAGTATTTCAGTTCCAATGCACAGAGAGAAGCAGAGCATGTTTATTGACATTGAACATAGAGCTCCTTCCCTGCAACAATTCTTAGTTGCATTGCTTCTTCATTCTGTTTGTCCACCCGATTCTGTATCCTTCACTTGTGTAGGCCCTATCAAAACTGCTTTACTTGTGTTGAATCAATTTGTTTCTCAAAAAACAAAAGAGAGAGCTAGGACTGGTGGACGGCCGTCCTTGTCCCTTAATGAAATATCAAACCAACTAAGACGGCCAAGCTATATGGCTATCTGACACAGTGGTGTCTGGCACCTTAAAATTTTGTCTAGAAGACCCTCACACACCAACCTGGTTGGTGTCATGCTTCATCATCGGGTCCCAGCTGAGTAGCCGAATGCTACTCAGCTGTGCTGCAACACCTGATTACAGTGGAGCGGGTTGTGATGTCAGTGCATGTGATGAAGTGAATGTGAAAGTAAAAATACCTCCGGGATTCTACCTGTTAATTACTTTTATTCCCAGTGATCCAGGGTATATTAAAAACAAGAGAGTGGATAATATATTAAGTATACTGCTTGTATCTCAATATTATCCTTTGATGGTCGACATGTTTCAGCCCACTTGAAAAATGGGCTAGTACACTAATAGTAAGACTGGCTCACACATCTGATCCTGGGAGGGGGGAGCCTTTTAAGTCACATATTAGTGAAAAGGTCTCTCCCGCTTCATGACCTATTTCGGTGTCCTCAGGAACAGGCTGAGGACACCGAAATAGGTCATGCAGCGGAGAGACCTTTTCACTAATATGTGACTTAAAAGGCTCCCCTCCCAGGATCAGATGTGTGAGCCAGTCATACTATTAGTGTACTAGCCCATTTTGAGGACCCTCAGTACGGTTAGTCCTCTTAGCATATATAGTACTCCTTAGTGCGAGTACTAAAAATGCTTTAACACGTGGTTTATTTTTACCACTCACTTTTTCACTTCACTCACCAAGCACTTTATATGAGATGTCCTGAAGAAAGCCCCAGCAATTTTTCAATTGGGCTGAAACATATCGACCATCAAAGGATAATATTGAGATACAAGCAGTATACTTAATATATTATCCACTCTCTTGTTTTTAACCAGGTTGGTGTGTGAGGGTCTTCTAGACAAACTTTTAAGGTGCCAGACACCACTGTGTCAGATAGCCATATAGCTTGGCCGTCTTAGTTGATGAATCAATTTGTTTGCCTACTTATATTTTGGCGCACGACAATCAGCAGCGTATCCTTGGGATCCAATACCTGCATGTTCTAGGGAACAAAGCTGCTATCCAGGTCGATGTATTTTCTCATGACCGCATTGTCCACCCAGGATTTGGGTAAGTTTACTCACCTCTACCCCGCAGTTGGGGCAGAGCTCTCTGCATGGTTAAGTATAGGGAAAATAATTGGAACTAAATGCAAAAATGCTACAGCACTAGCAAATTAATTTTCAGCTATGACTTTATTAATGGAAATATATTAAATTCATTTTTTTCTGAAGTTTAAATTGAAAACTAGTTTCCCCAAGAGAAAAATAAAGTTTAATATTTATTAATAATTAGTAAAAATAATTTAGAGAATTAATTAAAATGAATGTAATTATTTTTAAATAAACTGTATTTTTACATTGTTTTAAAAAATGCAAATAGGTTATTGAAATATTTTAATATTTAAATAATAAATATGTACTATTGTTTATTAAATATTGTTTACATTAATTTACATCTATTTACATTTTTAACTATTTTAAAAATTCATTTCATTCAGCATTTGTTCCTATGGGGTTTGATTTTAATTCCCTACCTTCATTATTTTCAATGGGAGAATATTGCAATGCCAGTGGTTGGCCATGTGTAGTGCTGGACTTACTACCTTTTTTGTTGTAACTTACACTTGAAGTTTGTGAATACCAAAAGGTAGTAAACTTACTCAAAAGGATAACCTTACTCAAAAGTGTAAGTTACATTTGTGAATAAGGCCCATACAAAAGAAAACACTGTAAACTAAAGAATGCATTGAAAATATATTGGTAAATGACACATGTGTGAATTAACATCTATTATAAGTTTTTTCCTTGCCCACAGAATTGGTATTAAATGCATGTGTTAAATACAGAATGTGTGCTATTTACAGCATGTAGTAAATACCATGGCCAATAAATAGTACCTGCACAAAGCATCAGAATGGTCCCATTTTCAGCCATCGGAAGTTTCTGGTGTGAGAAAATGAATCTATAAAGAATAGAAACAGCCAGAGCTGCACACAGAAGGACCTTAGGACACCCCACAGTACTCCAACAACTCCCTCCCGTGAGAGTGCGCAGGCATTCATTTTGTGTGGACCAAATCACCTTGAAACAAGACAAACAGAATCCATTGCCATCTTCTGATACCACTCGGTCATTACAAGCAGAAACCTTCCAAACTCTTACATCATGTACCCCAGCAGGGAAAGGAAGTGCACGTTTATGAGTCCTTAGCTGCAGGCCCTGGACAAGGAGGTGGTAAGAAACCATGACCATCTAATGTGCCATCTCATGCTGAAGATGCCACAAAAAAACAAACAAGAGCATGCATATGGAAGGAAATAACGGACATTATCAGTCCTGTATCAACATAGCCTCATGATGTTGAGAACATTAGAAATAGGTTCCAAACCTTGAAATGCTAGGTACTCAAGTGAATGACCAAGCACAAGCACTAAAGTAATGCAACTGATGGTAGTTCTCCACCTCAGCTCAAGCAATGGGAAGAAAACATTTATGACCATCCTCAACATGTCTGCAGAGGAAGACGTAAAAGGAGAGTTGTAATAGAAGTAGATGTGTTTTTTTTTTAAAGTTAATTTGGTTGAGAATACTCATCATTGTGAAAAATGACCGATGTATTTTGTTACACATATTCACATTGATCCATGTATGTGCTGTCATAGGGGCTAACAACTCTCTAAAGTACTGCTAACATATATTGAGATTGGGCTACAACAATCAAAATGCATTGTAGTTGCTGGGCCAGGCACTTTCTTCAAGGTGAACCAAGATTTTTGCCTTCATTGAACCCATTTTTGTTGGCGTTCAGGACTCTCTGCTCTTTACTCTTGCTAATCAGTGGTAAAGGCTTGTACTCTCCCTCTTAAACATGGTAAAGGTGGTATATATCTGGTTGCAATATTTAATTTGCTGCTAAGTCCCTTTTATATGGTAATACACCTGCCCAGGGTCTGTAAACTAAATGCCACAAATAGGCTGCAGCACTCTTTGTGCCACCCACTAAAGTAGCTTGTAAAACACGTCCCAGGCTTGACATGCACCCTGTAGTGCATTTCATCCTTACAAAATAAACCTTCTGTAAGACCTAAACCTTAATACTTATAAGTCACCCCTAAGGTATGCCCTAAAGGCTCATAGGGCAGGGTGAATGGTATTGAAAATGTAGGACATGTATGTTTAAGTTTTACATGTCCTGACAGTGAAAGGCTCCTAAAGTCATTTTTCAATGTAGTAAGGCTATCTCTGTCATAGACTAACACTGAGTTACCTTATTAGACTTAAAAAGCGATAATTTCTGTCTGGGAAGAGATAGAGAAATGCTCCTTTCACTCATTCAATCTGAAAATTGCTACGCTCTTTAATGGTGAAGTCCGATTACGGATAAATTACATTTCTGAAAATGCCACTGTTGGAAAGTTGGCACTTTTCTGCCTTTGCATTGCCGGCGGCGGGCGTAAAGGTGATCCCCAAATGGCAGCAGAGCCAGCCTCGGCTCCATCGTCGGGGTAACGATTTCACTTTCCGCCTGCCCTTTTATGGCAGTCTGACCTCCATGAAAAGGCAAGCCAAAACTGACTTTGGGGGCCGCTAGCAGAGTCTCCTTCCCCCCGGCCCTCTGCTATGGATACACTTTCCGACCGCCATGAAGACGGTCGCACTGTAATTTGGAAAGCGGGACCGCCAACTACTTGTCTGGCGGTCCCATTTCCGCTACGATGTTGGACGCTCATCCGATCGACATCGTAATGGGCCCCTAAGTATGTTCCTGGCTACCAGTGGATTAGGCACCAGTTTAGTTAGTGACCTTTATGGTTCATCCTGGCAAGGACTGTGTTTATTATTTGAGTGGGGCTCCAATACCTTTCAACTAATAACCCATTTTCTTACAGTAAATTCGTTGATGAATGGTTGATTTTCTGCACAGCACGTTGAAGGTGATTTACCACCATTGTATGAATATTGTTGCTTCTCTGCAGAATCATGGCATTGTGGCTTCACCAGCGTATCTAACACAGTAGTTCAATGTACACTGGTCCACATCACCCAGCATTTGCAAACTAATGGTGTGCTTCGTTTTATGGTTAGTGAGACCACCAGGTGTACATGAGTGTAGTCAATTGACCCTGAGATGTCAGGAAATTCTGCTGTAGCACACGTTTGCTTTGCTGGCAGTGGCTGTGTGGGTGTGTAAAGGGAACTGTATATGCTGCCCATACACTCTCTGCAAAGCATCTATCACTTAGCAGAGTATTTTGCTTAAGGTTGACTAAGATATGCCATGCACCAATCCTCCTGTCTGCTTTGTGGTGCCTGTTGCAAAGAATTCTGTAGCTGCTGACATTTTAGGAAAGGGTGATGTCAGGGGAACTCTATATTTGACTCCAGGGTATCCATAATGATTAAAATATGTTTTGTAAGTTGACCAAAACAAGTCTGTATATCATCTGGATCTCAAACTGACTAATAGTTATGGGTTCCAGCCTTACTCTGTTAATCTTAGGTCTCATCCTGTGTTGCTGTGACATTTTAGGTCATTTGATTGGTGGTTAATTTCTATCTTTATTCTTAATGATTCATTGTAACAGAACATGTATCTCGCATAGCATGGTATAGTGCCCTCGTGGTGCTATATCCATAGTGGTGTACTGTGTGAACTTCTGCAATCCATCTCTGAGAGCTTCATCTGTCCATGGCCGTTTATGCAGGTCTGGCTCTGTAAGGAGGTGCATGTGTGATTTTATTTTGTCAGCTCAAACACTGCGGGGCCGATTCCGATTCGGGCCGGAAATCTCTCCGACCGAGCCGGACCTGGAGAGATTTCCGACCGAATCGGACCCTAGCAGTCCGACCGAATGAGTACGATGCGCACGCATGCTATCGGACTCGATTCGGTTGGACTCCCATTGAAGTCAATGGGAGCCGGTCGTACAACACGTACGCGGGCTCCCATTGACTCAACGGGTGCGAGGCGAACAAGGGCGCCCCCTACAGCGGGTACGCATTGAAGCGGGTCGCGCCGTACATGCACTCGCGCGGCTACGCGTACAGTGGGGTCCGACACGGACCCCCAAAGTGCAGCTCCGACTGCTCTTTTGAGTCGGACGGCGCGAGTCGGTCGGACTGCTCGAGGCACGCATCGTACTTACCCGGCCGGGGAACGTCTCCATTGCGCGGTGCGAGTCGTGTGCGTGCGAGTCGGTCGGCTTTCGCGAACGAGTCGGTCGGTGCGGTTGGGTCTCGCGAACGAGTCGGTCGGAGATTTCGCATCATACTCGCTCGCCCGGACGCACGTACGAATCGGTCGGGAAACAGGGCTCCAAATCGGATCCGGTAAAGCCGAATCCGATTCGGAGCCCTACCGGCCGAGATCGGAATCGGCCCCCAAATGTGCCATGGTTTTGTGAATTATTGTGTTGGTCTTTGTATTGTTTTAAAGCTTTTCTTTCATTCCCTACACTTTCAGGAATTTTCCCCACCTGCTTTTGAATGGGAGTATTTTAAGGTGGTATTTTCCAGCGGTTTTCAATAACCTCACTTCCTTGTAATTGGGTGTTACTTACCACATCCATTATTTTTTGCATGTTGTACATATCACATGTAATAAATACCACATGTGTTAAATAAGGAATGTGGACCACAGGCATGCAGTATTTAGCACATGTGATAAATTTCACATGCAGTTTTTATCTCAAGATCAGATGAGTCAGTAAATTCATGTGGTATTTACTCTTGTCTGTGGTAATTACCACTACACTTAACTCATAATCAGGGCCTAAGTACTATTATAAACGTTGTTATGGCTTAGCGACTAATGTTAATAAAATCATTAAAAATATCAGGGACTATAAAATGGAAATCAAAGGCATTGAACATCACTTAAAAGCTTCGGCTTCCGAATCTGCAGCTTCTACAAGCACTATAATTAAAGATTTTGGGGCCGATTCCGATTCCGGCCGGAAATCTCTCCGACCGAGCCGGACCCGGAGAGAATTCCGACCGAATTGGACCCTAGCAGTCCGACCGGACGAGTACGATGCATTCGCATGCTATCGGACTCGAGTCGGTCGGACTCCCATTGAAGTCAATGGGAGCCGGTCGTACAACGCGTACGCGGGCTCCCATTGACTCAATGGGTGCGAGGCGGACAAGGGCGCCCCCTACAGCGTGTACGCGTCCATGCGCATCGCGGCGTACATGCACAGGTAGGGGGGACCCATGGGTCCCCCCTGTGTGCGTCTCGCGCGCCTACGCGTACAGGGGGGTCCGACGCGGAACCCCAAAGTCTGGCTCAAACAGCTTTTTCGAGCCGGACGGCGCGAGTCGGTCGGACTGCAGGCGGCGCGCATCGTACTTACCCGGCCGGGAAACGTCTCCGTAGCGCGGTGCGAGTCTTGTCCATGCGAGTCGGTCGGAGCGTGTTGAAGCCGCGTTCGAGTCGGTCGGCGATTTCGTGGGTGCTTGCATCGTACTCGCTCGGCCGGACCCGCGTACGATTCGGTCGGGAAACAGGGCTCCGAATCGGATCCGGTGAATCCGAATCCGATTCGGAGCACTACCGGCCGAGATCGGAATCGGCCCCTTTGTGTCACATGTATCAAATAGGCATTTTGTGATTACCAAATAGCGATTTTTACCGAATCGCTATTTGGTAATCGCAAAATGCTATGTATGTAAGTAATCGCCAAAGATTTTGTGATTCCTGAATATTACTTAATAGTGATTCAGTAAATTGTGAATTGCTATTAGGTAATATTACTCCGTTCGGGCCCATAGGTGAGAATGGTTTAGCATCAGATAATTTGTGATTACCTAATTGGTAATCGCAAATTAGGTAATGCAAAGCCAAGGGTGCACATGTAAAGCGCACACATGCCCTAGGGTCATGTGTGCACTACATGGCACTTTGAAAAATGCAGTTTTGTGCACTTTTCAAAAGTTTACACATGGTTACCATCGACTTGAAGGCAATGGCAATTGCATTTTCGTAAATGCACAGTTTGCATTTGGAAAATGTTTCATACATGAGGTGAGGGAATCGCAATTTGCAATTCCCTATTTGTAGTAGCAATTTTAGCTAATCACAATTTTTGCGATTGCCTAAAATTGCAATCACAAAGCCTTTCATACATCATGAAAGGCTATTTTGCATTCGCAAACGTCCGATTTTACAGAATTGCACTGTTTGCGAATGCAAAAAACGTTCATACATGTTGCCCTTTGCCCCCAAATCCGTGCACAACATGCCAGTCAAATGGCCCCTGTGCAAAAGTGGAGAAGAACCATCAATACAAAAAGAAGAGCAGAATAGCTGAATACACCAACAACCAAAACCTTTCAAGAAATGATATCCCTTTAACAAAACAACACACTAAGGAACTCTTCATCCTATGTGCCAAATATACACTATGATAAGCAAAACAACAAAGACAACACTAAATAGCAATAAACAAATCTTTCACTACCAAACCAAAAATGAAAACACTGACCCTAATCCAAGAACTGTGATTTTTTTTTTTAAACATTCCTTCAGTAATCCATTGATTTAGTACATGTTTTTGACTCAAGACCCTGTATCAAAAAATGAAAACTGTATGTTGCTGAATGCAATGGAAAAACAATTTCTAGCTACATTACTTATAAATCCAAAAACAAAGCTTCAAATCTGTAGAACACATGCTCAAAATATTATATGAAGATACCAGAAATGTATTTAAATGTAAAAAATAAATTATCATAATTGTAAACATTTCGTAAAAGTGTAGTCTAAGAAAAGTAACGTTTCCTGTGAAGTTTACCAAATATTGTCCACCACATATTTCATATACAAATGTAACACCCTTGAGCATACAAAATAACTCACATTACAAATATTAGATTTTATTAAAGCTACAAATCCATCAAAACCCTGTAAATTCCAAAATAATAATGAAAAAACATTCTGGTAAATTGAAAAAATTGAAGAAAGGCAACAAATAGTTGGAAAAGAAAAACATCCAACACATTTTTATTTAAAAAACATATACAAATAGAAATAAATGCAACTCTAAAATTGAGGATCTTCTATACCTGTAAAATTAAAATAGTGTATAACTCCTCAAACAACAACGAAAACCTTTAAAATTATACTATCACTACAAACCCCAAGTTCATTATCATCCCTCAAAAATACATACCTTTCTAAATAATCACCCCATCTATGTTCTATACAAATAGTCCAAATCATACTAACCTATTGAGTCCAAAGAAATATAAAATTATTCTCTCCTTAACTGAGCTGATGAAAAGTCGCATCACTTAATAAAATTTGCTGGGCAGTGACTTGAAGGAACGATAAAATAAATGGGAAAATACATTGAAGTTAATGTAAAAATATTATCATTTATACTACTGCTAAAACATTTTTTAAAACATGTTATTATTTTTATAGATGCAATTTTTCAAAGATCAAAAAGATTCCTAAAAAACATATAGTAAAAATACAGATGTAATATACAGTAAACATTTAGGTAAAATTGTCAAATTTTAAATATGTTACAAATCAGTTATTTGACCTTGCAAAAATAATTTTGATAAATATTTCATTAACAAAGAAAAATCTAAATATTTTTCATATCTAATGTTAATAATGTTATTGTGAATAAACACTTTTAATTATATTTTTAATTGGAAATGTACCCAATTTTGTAACCTTCTTTTAATTACTCTGAACTTTGTGTGACTGATTCATCTCTATTTTTTAAACATATTTAATGTTTATTTAATCTTATTTAATAATTTTTACATTTATAAAATAAAAAGCAAAAATAATTTATAAATCATGCAATTAATTATTGTGATACTGGTTTGATTATTTTCAAGTTCTGATATTTTATACTGATTTAATCACAGTACATTTAGGTGCAATGAGATTCAACACGATTGAATACTGGTTGCAGGAGTGTTATCCATGTAAATATTTCATTATTTTGGGTATAGTCATTTGATATGACATTTTTAATTATATGAATTGATTTAATGTATCATGATAAGTAGTGGCTTGATGATTACTCTTTGTTCTATATGTTCCAAAGTGGAGTATTGCTTTTATGTTTATGATTTAACTTTGGATTTTTTCATGTATATGAATTAAACGAGTAATAGCATTAAATGAAATATAAATTATCATAACAAATTTTGAGGACATTGGTCATGTTGTAAGTAGCAATGATTTTGTGTGATAATCGGCATATCATTACACGTATATAGTATGTTTTGTCTTTTTTATCACACACGTGAAAGGCACGTGAGATGTTGTTTTAAATATGCTGTGAAACTGATGGCCTCTTACTGTGAGCATGGCACTGAGTGGCCAAAACACGTGGGGGATTTCTGCCAATACACCAAGTAGGATTTTGCTACAACTCTCATGAATACGACCCAGTTTTTTTTAATTACTAAATTCAGTTACCATAAGCAGGTTCAAGTAATTATTTTAGTGATACAAAATAACTCCTACTGTAGTGGTTATGTGTTTGCCAGACCTGTGTCTAGCCAAATTTAGAAATGAACCATCTTTTTTGAGTTTTACAGCACTACAAAGCATGTGTTACACTGTAATTGTAGACGTTTGAAAGCATTTCATTGTATACTCAGCAATAATATATATGTCTCGTTTCAGAAGTAGAACTCAAAGATGTTGTCACAGTCCAAAAAAAACAACAAGGAAACAACAACGACAAGCCCATGTCCCTGATGTGGGTTAGTGCAGTGTGGAAATTTATATTGGTCTGTGGTAGCCCTGTTGAGTGTACCGCGTCCGCAATAAGGGCATTACAGTGTTGCCTAGGGTGAGTGCACACCCAGTACCTCAAATTATTCCTAAGCCTGCCAAGGGCCAGCTACGGTGGTCAGGTATCATCATTCCATGTATTTTGTGCTAGTTTTGTTAATTTCTTACATTAAGACAGCTTTGGGCAGCTGCAGTGGCACAGCTCTGAACTTACTTGATTTATCAGCTACCCTTGTAATTGGCCACTGTGTGACACTGGCAACTAGAGCCATGCCTTTGACTGCATAACCTCTTTCCAAGCCAATGATGTATCTGTCCTTCTTTTGAAATCCATCTTCCACTTCTGTTATCCTCCACAGTGCTCCTCCCTATCACCAGTTCTTTCTAAAGTCTATGTATGGCCTTTTGGCCACCTGAACTAGTCCTTTGTTTTCAGTTTCTATAAATATGCTGAGGCCACACACACTTTGCTTGTAGGATAGAGATTGGGATCACTTATTCTCACTTTTTATTGTTTTATGGTGGCTATTGAGAGCTGGCTGCAGTACGAATGTGGTCATGATGAGTGGATGTTCCTGCTACTGTCTGATCTTTCCTATCCTAGCCAGAGACCATACGACCCTCATAAAAGAAGAACTTATTCAGTTTGTTCTTGGTGCTGGTGAATGCCAAGTTATCAGTGACCAAAGCTGCCCAGTTTTAATTCCACCTCTTGCCTACAAGTTCCACCACCATACACCTCCATTCTCTTTATCTCACTCTTTCATGTTCATGCTCATCCTTGCTTTCTACCTTTGCTCTGTTTTTCTAGCGTTCTCTTCCTCCTTCATCCTCCCTTTTCTGCCTTTCTATCTCTTGCTCCAAGCCAGAGTCTAATGATGAAAAATAAGTACCAACTCCAAAAAATGAATGCTGGTGTCATTCCACTGTCTGGCCTTTCTTATCTGGCCAGAGAACGCACATGCAACCACTGACACTCATTAAGCCAGACGCGGACGGCACAGGTAACAGTGGTGGGGTGGGGCGGGGCAGGGCAGGTGTGGGGAAGTGGATGGGATAGGAAAGTAAAATAAAAATAAATAAAACCACTTACCTTGCGCTCGCCACATCGCTGACTCAGCGATGCGGTGAGTGCAAGGTAAGTGGTTTTATAATTTTTTTTATTTTACTTCCCCTATCCTGTTGTCTGTCCACTTCACCCCCCACCCATCCCGCCCTGTCCTGCCCACACCCCAGCCCGCCCCGCCCCACTATTGTTACCTGTGCCGGCTGGCCAGCCAGCATTAAGCATGGCATCAGGCAAGGCTATGTGCTCTCACTGTTCATTTGCTTAACTGGATTTTTTCTCTGCTTTTTTCTATCTCTGTACTCTTTAAAAAATACTGCCACTTTTCCACTTCAACACTTAAACCTGTATCCTCATGACTGTTATTTTTCTTTGCGTGCCCAATTATCTTTTCCGCCAAAAGTAGTTGAACAATAACTCTTCTGTGATACTCCTTGCACATTCCTAGAAGTTTGGAGATATTTAAACCTACCTGTGCTCCGTCGACTGACTTTCTTAAAGTAGAGGATTTAGTTGAAGATGCTGTGTTTGGTTCAAAGGGCTTGTGAAGGGCACAAGCCATTGTGTGGGTCTTCTAGCAGTGTACAGGAAATGTGAATGTTTTTGGTGCCCGAGGTTGATCACCTCACTCCTGATGACAATGTCTCCAGACCTGAACTTTTCACCTACAAATGATTAATTTTAGGAATGTTAACCTAATTAGTTCAATTGAAGCAGCTCAAACTACTGCAAGATCCAGAATGCCTTAGGTTATCACACAAAGGTCCAGGACTGGAAGCAGTGTCTGTAATGACCTGGTGGGAGGTTACCATCCTATCAGAGTCTCCCACTAGGGGAACGCTCCTTCTCTCTTCTGTCCCTCAAAAATGCCAACCTTCGCTTTTACAGTTACTATCTGCCAAGAATCATCTAAATAACTTAAATGTAAACTCTAACTCTGTAAAGCCAGTTTAAAAACCTTGCGTTCCCTGTGTTCAGTGTTGGTTGCCTGAAACTTTCAAAAATATTCGTAAAAAAATAGCCATATTCTTTCATCCTGCATTTATGTTCGAAAATTGCTATGTTCATCCATTAAAGACTTGCAATCATGTAATTCATTTTAGTGGGCACTAAAAGTTCCAGTTTATAGCAGCACATTTGCATCCACCAGCTTACTAACACCCACTATTTATTGAAATCCTGCAAATAGCTGTGGAACAAATTGAAGCCTGTGCTTCAGAAGTAGATTGGTCTGCTCTGGGCGGTTTAGGCATGCTGCTTTTCTGGCTTGGGAGATTTTCATGGAATTAAGAGGTAGTTCTCTTTGCGATAGATCAATTTAAGCTTCAGCTTTTTACCAGAGGAAAATGCCCATTGCACTTGTATTTTAGCTAACGGAAAAATTATTTGCTTCTGAACAATTTTCATATGATCAAATTATATAATTTCATGCTTGGCAGATTTCTCGTTCCAATGACTATATTCTGCAGTATTCATGTGGTGACACACTGATGCCAAGTCAAACATGTTCTTGTGATGTGATTGTACAATTTTTGTTACATAAAATAAATACCATCTCTCATTAACAGATGGGGAAGAATCACAAAATGCTTTCGAAAAATTGCAAATCTGTCCATCATAGATTGAGGTCTATGAATTAATTCCGTAGATGACAAAATCTTTGCAAGGATTCCGATTCACATGTAATTCTATGCAAACCTAACATTTTACATGTGTACTGCTTGTCCTTCATACATGCTCCACCAGATTGCTCACCCAGCCGACAATCCACTGATGTGTGGCAGAAATGTATTTTTGCACATTTAGTTTAAAAAAAAAAAAGATTCTGCATTTTAACCCCTTTCCCTTACCATACACCACCACCTATGCCTTTCCTTTTCGGCAGTAGATTTGTATATTTAGTCATGTGTCTATGTAGGATATACCACACAAAATGGCTGTGAATACCCACCCACAAACGTAGTAGTTTGTGGTTGCTCCACCCATTTCAGCCTGTAACACCCCATCTGCCAGCACTACCTCTAAACTGCAGCATGCCAATCTTTAGGTGTAAATCTCCCGAATCCATATTTTGTGCATCAGGATCTGGGGTGTAAGCACACAGATTACATTTTCACACTACGGCACTCAAAAAATTGCGGGGCATATTTATTACATTTTTTCGCAAAATAGCAATCCAACGTGCTAAGTTGTATGAAAGGGAGAGGGCAGGATGGTGCAGTATGCAACATTTTACGGGCGCATTCCTGCTTTCTGCCTGCTCTGGGGCACAATTTGCTGACTAGCGCCAACACAGGAACCCTTGCGCCAATGTTCAAGGCTGCCTGCGTTGTAGTTAGCACTGTTTTTGTCCAGGAAGGGACACCTTCCTGCATAAAACAACTCTCAGAGACATTTTCCTCTTTCTATGTGTGCTGCAGAATGCAGCACACATAGAAAAAGAAAAATATTAGGAGAAATAAGCATATTTCTCCTCCTTACGCCTACCCTGGGGAGGTGTAGCATTTTGGCTCATTCCCAGGTCTACCACTAATGGTAAATCTAGGGAAGCACTAAAATACATTGGTAGATGCGTGGAAACACCTATGCTCCACACATGTAAACGCCTATCTGGGGCAGATTAACACAAGGTGGCGACTTGCGTTGCCTTGCGTTACTTCACATTTAACAAACCATGCAGGGCCACACAAGGTGGGCTTATGTGGCTTGGTAAATATCATTCTAGGTTTTGTGTCGCTCTTGAGCTCCCTTGCGTGATGCAAGGGTGAAGCAAACCCATGATAAATTTGGGTCTGCATTTCGGCCCATGATATTTTTAGACGTGCGAATTTCGTAATCTCTGTCTGAAGCTTCCCTTTTATGAAGTACTGGTACTCATCCTGTCCTAAACAGAGTGCAAATGGACGTCAACTTTTAATGCATAAGGCGCTTAAATTACACCTGCTTGCTTTGCACTTGTGCATAATGCCCAGAAGTTAAAGGGAGTAAAAATTCCAGTAAAAATTACAGACTACACATAAAGCAAGCGACAAGGAAAGAGTTAATGTAATTTTTATAAAGCACAGAGCCATCAACACATACTGAGGGAGACAGATGTTCCCCGTCTCACTGAAACGTGCAGCAGCCAGATATCAAGGGACCAATACAAAATATTGAACATCGAAACACGTCGTCAATCTTTCAGCAGCACGGTATAGTGCCTGAAATTCTCTTCTTGTTGTGCTATTATCAAGAGTTTACTTCCCTCAAAAGACAACCTCCCTTCCGTAGCCCTGCTGCTTTAAAACAAAAGCCGTTTCACAAAATCTGTCACTGACGAGGAAAGCAAACAAAGGATGTAACAGTGGCGTAACACAGGCCCCAGCAACCCCCACGGTGCGGGGGGCCCCCAAGCTCCAGGTGGCCCCCTCAGCACAGTACTCTGGCCGGTGAGCTCCCGTTTGAGCCTGGAGAGGCCCCCTCCAAGTACTTTGCAGGGATGCCCCCTCAAGTTTCGTCACGCCAGTGGGATGTAACAATCATATCTGCGGCTAATGCATCATTATTGGCATAAAACTAAAGGTTTGTTTACTAGTACACATAAGACTTCCATTACATGTGTACTTTACAATTACACATTTAGAACCTGATTCACCAGGATACTTGAGCACCTATGGCAAATTGGGTACACAAGAAACATTTACAGGAGAACTCTGACTTGCAGATTAATAGAATGAGGATTGTTGAGATTTTGCCATCACAAAGGCGATTTGCAAGTACAGTAGTTCTACCAATATGGCGGAATTTCACTGTGAAAAGTCAGATGACAGGGTTGGATTTTTGAGCACTTCGTGTGACTCTAATTGTAAATGTTGGAGGGCACTTATGAAGTCTCACCTTCTGTGGTTAGTCACAGATTTTTTTCAGGTACTTTTAGATCTGAAAAAAAAATATTTAGTGATTTGAGGGGTAATTAATAGTTCAGTTAGGGGGCAGTGAAGCCATGGAGTGGGAAGAGCCATCTATCCAAATGCCCTGCGGCAGCTCTCCCATCTGCATGTTAAAGGCACTTTTGAAGACAAGCATTGGCAAAGCCAATAGGTTTTGCCTCTGCGAAATCTATTGGTTTTGTTAATGTTTTTTTGACATGTTACAAAGCAGCTCCAGCTGCTGTGCAGCATGTTTTGAAGATGTTTAAAAAAAGGACTGTGACGCGGTAGCGCTGTCCGCATCATAGATCCAACCCCCCCCTCAGATGTGCGATCAACCCACGGACCCTCCCGTCATTCACTTACTCCCATCAATCATTGACACCAAGACCTTTATGGTGTTAGAACGGTCGCAGTTTATTCACATTACAAGCTAGTAAATAATTAATCACAATTGCGTTGGTCATTAACATGCTCAGCTCTTTGCTTATCCTGTATTTAAATGTAAAGCATTGAGTTAGTTCCTACAGTGTACAGTCTTATCTTTATTGCATATTAATAACCATAACTAGCATACATACATTTCATTATCCTTAAAGTCATACTGTCTCTTTCATGGCTGTCATAAATCACTGTTTGTCAACTACTGTGACAGCTCTCCTTCGATCGATCGAATACTTGGTACAGCGGGTTGTGGCTTCAATGCTTCCCTTGCTACTGAAAGTCTGGCTTTCGTGGCCCACGGCCATGCCTGGGCTGCAAGTGATGTGTCTGCCCACGCTGTTCATTTCTCACCCATTTTGTTTACCCTCAAGTGTCCGTGCTGTGAGACATCCAAGGAACTTGTTCATGCAATTGTCCTTTTATGTCCTTATGAGCAGATATTTACTGTTAACCATTGTAGTTTCCTGCCCCAGTCTCTCTTCAGCTGCGATGCCTGCGTTATTTGCTGTGGGTGGGTGGGATCAGTTCTTCTCCACAAGGTTCCATTGATGCTGGCCACCTTGCCTGGTTGCCCTTTGCCATGCTTGCGGCCACGCCTCCTTTGCACAGATTGAGCCATTTGAATCACAGCTTGCTTGGCCACTTAGCTGCCTGCTGTATTTGGTGCTCTTTTTTGCTCCTTGCCGCTGCCATGCCCCCTGGGCGCTGCCCACGGGGAGGGGAGTTAGTCGCCATCCCTCTAGAGTTGGCTCTGCGTCTCCCGGCCTGGATGGAACTTTAAAAAAAAAAACTTTAAGCTGCTTTCGTGAATGATTTTACATCTGAACCCTTTTCTTTACCTTGCGGGGTTCCACTTTATGCTGCTGTGCAAAAAATTCTACAAAACCAATAGATTTTGCAGAAGTGAAACCTATTGGCTTTGCCAATGCATCCAATCATTGAGATGATGCAGCAAGTTCGGGACCTTTTTTTATTTCTGTATTTTCTAAGCAGTTTTCTAAGGTGCTCTTGTGTGGTCCTGTTAATTTTGTATCCGGAATGGAAAGAAGTAGATGGTTTTTTTTTTGTTTGTAGTTTTATATAGCGTGAACTCGACCTGTAGGTATTGGAGCACTTTACATGAGCACCAGTTACAATACACAAGGACACATTATTTTTTGGTAGGCATGGGGTGATTAAGTGACTTGCCTAGAATTACACGATGTTGCGCCGACACCGAGACTCAAACCTGGTTCCCCAGCTCCAAAGTCAGCGGCTGTGGCCATAAAACCACATCCAGTTATTGAAGCTTAAGACCCATTTTGATATTCTTCGTCACTACCCCTAAGAGAATATACTTCAGTTTGAGGCAAGATGGAAAAGTCTGTTTTCAGATTCTATCTGAAGCACAAACTCTCGACACAGGACTGTTCTGCATGGGGAAAACTACAGGTTTGCTGATAAGCAAAATTTGCTCTCACAATGCATGCAATTGCTTATCACACGCCCCCTTGCCAAAGCTATTTGTCTTTCGTTCCAAATCTGTTTTGTTACATGTCATGGCTCCTAATCCTTTGCAATTTCCACTCAGAGAGATAGAAGAAAGCTGGGTGTGAGACCGCTCAGTGGGTTAATGCACCTGCAGCAAGGACAAGGCGATCATAAGCCCAACTTTACAATTTCAATTTATTTTAACAGAATGTCCCTCTGTGACGGCGAGACTCCTGCTTCTATAGCATGCATTTGTGCCAATTAGCCACATGGCCTATCTGACTCCAGGTTTGAGATCTACCTGTATAAAGACACTTTTAGAACAGCCAGCTTCTGTTTCTACGCAAAACAGCCTTTTTAACCGTATTTATGGACCAGATTCAGATAAACCGACGAGGGTGTGTAAAGCAAGGAAATCCTTTGAAACGTCTCTGAGTAATTCGGTCAATTCCTTCTAACCCCAATAGAAGAGATTATTTTTATCAAAACACCAGTGAATATAATTTGGTAGACAGCTTTGAGAACTGGTTTAAAAAGTGCAGCCTTACTTTACTAAACAAAAGAACCTGTGTGTCACAGAATGAAGGCAAATTCACACTTTTAAATCGGCTAATCCTCAGTGGTTTTTAAGATGGCCGTAGGAATGTGTCTATTAAGCATTTTTAAGGTGTTAAACGTAGTGTGTGTATGATATATATATATATAAACAAGCATTTGCAATGCAATAGGTCTCGCATTTACAAGAGTTTGAGCTATTGGCATTGACAATGCCTTTTATTTATGTGTTCTTTTTAAAAACAGATAAATAAAAGGCATTCTCATTTACCACGCCAATAACTTAAACTTTCTCAAATGCGTGACCTATTGCAGTGCAAATGCGTTCGTGCTATAAAAATTTAAAACAAGCGTTAGGAGAGTGCGTGTCCTGCTTGCAAAGCAGGCAGGACAAACCTATTTGAGAAAATAGTGCTCGGAGGCTGTAATTAAAGCATACTGAATAACAACACAAGTAACAGGGGGTGTCGCCATAGTAGGTTACGAAATAAGATAAGCTGGTACTAAGGAGGAACTACTAAGCCTATTGACCAATGAACAGCCATAGTTTACAGTGGTCAATGACAAAAGCCAATGAAAAATATGGGTGGAGAGTAGGCGGAGCTTCAAATTCCTACCTGAATACGGCATGCTTTGCAGAGCAGTGCATGCGCTGCTAAGACTCGACCTAAAAATCAGGTAATTATGCAGCATATGATGAACTACCTCGCTACTGAGGTAAATTCATACTGATGAAAAAAGCCACAGCTGCAGAATCACGTTTCAGCAGTTTCCCTGGGTTTACCTTCCAACAAATACAAATTTTGAGTTAAAATGTTTGCAAAATAAATCTAGCCACAAAGCTCCTTGGTTGAAACATGATTATCTCTCAAAACATACCAACCGCAATTGTATATCTCAAAAAAGATAAGTAGGCCTTCAAAGGAATGGGGGCTCCCTGAATGTTGGGGGCTTCTTGCACCACGCCTCTCAATGGAATATATGGATGAAATGTATAAGCTTTCCCGGGACAGCTGTGCCCTTTCTAATTGTTTAGAAAGCGCTGCACGTTTCAACCACGTGTCCCCTTGAACCATAAGAACTTTGTAGAGTGTTTACAAAACGTGTTGTACATGAAACACCTTAAACACGTGTAATGTAAAAATGTCCTTTTTGAGAATATGTTGTCCATACATAAATACTATTTATGGGATATGCCGCTTAACAATTAATGCACAAGTATATGCACAGTCTGTAAGGCACATAACAACGCACCAAACGAGGAGAGGCACCCGAGCGGCCATTGTGCATTACCAGTGTGCAAGAGAAAAAAAACTTTGAGTAATAAAAAGCAGCCTTACTTGTCTGTGGCCTCGCAGGCTGGCAGTGTCCGATTTTGGAGCGCTCTCGCTCTCTTTCTTGTTTTGTGCTGGAAGTGAAGGGGGGGATGGGGGTCCTAGGGGAGAGGGCTGAAGCGAGGAGAGGCACCCCAGAGGCCACTGTGGCTAGACATGCATTTTCTAAACATTATGCCGGGCCGCCGTTAGTAAAACAAGCAGCAGGTCAGCCAATCAGATTGCCTGAAATTAAATAAGCAGCAGGTCAGCGTCTCCCATCCTTCCGATATTACGATTGAATCAGGAGCGAGGAGTCGGATAAAGTGAATAGGTGTGACTGCGTTTTGAGCTGCGCAGCCAGACATACAACAACAGAGGGATTTTTCTTTTCTAAAAGTAATTTAAAGAAAATAAAAAGTGGAGGAGGGGTGGGCAAGGCAGAGCGCGGAAGAGCGGAGAGCGAGGAAGCGACAGAGAGCCTGCAGCGCTATATTTGCAAGCTTTCTTTAATCCCTTCGATGCTCATGACGGAGCGGTTCCGTCATGAGCATCGGTTGGGCTGTGCTTATGACGGAACCGCTCCGTCATGAGCACAGCCCCTGGGAAGCGCTGGCGCTCCCCCTGGGGCATCGATCTTGCCCCCACAGAGGGGGATGGCAGCGGAAGAGTTTCCGCTGCCACCCACCCCCACGGTTCCCCATGACGTCAGCGCGCATAGCGCGCGCCGACGTCATCAGGAAGCGCTGGACGCGCTGGAAATCATTTCTTTCCAGCGCGTCCAGAGGGAGGGTGAGTGCTTGTTGGTGCGGTGGGGCGGGGGTGCCGTAACAGGATGCCTTGAGGCATCGGGGAGAGGAAAGAGTATTTCCTCTCCCTGATGTCTCAATGCAGGGCATTCCTGCTTCACGATCGCGCACAGCTGTCGCGATCGTGGAGCAGGAATGCCCCACTAGACACCAGGGATGTTTTTTAAATAAAGGAAGCGACCCCTTGGGCAAGGGTCGCTTCCTAGAGGGCCAAATTTTAATCAAGACTTTTCTGCCCCCCCTGGGGACAGATCAACCGTTTTTCGGCCGTTTTGGATCCAGGGGGGCAGAAAAGCCCACTAGATCCAGGGATTCATTTTTTAAATGAAATGGAAGCGACCCCTTGGGCAAGGGTCGCTTCCAGGGGGCATTTTTCTTTGTTTGGACATTCTGCCCCCCTGGGGCAGATCGCCCCTTTTTGGCCTTTCTGCCCTGGGGCAGAAACCCCCCACTAGACACCAGGGAGTTTCTTTAAATTGTGATGGGAGTGACCCCTTGGGCAAGGGTCACTTCCAGGGGGCCATTTTATTTTGTAATGGGAATTCTGCCCAGATCGGCCTGTTTTTTTGCCTTTCTGCCCCCGGGGGGGCAGAAACCCCCACTAGACACCAGGGAAGTAGTTTAAATTAAAATGGAAGCGACCCCTTGGCCAAGGGTCGCTTCCAATAGGCAGATTTTTTTATATGTGTACTCTGCCCTGGGGGCAGATCAGCCTAGTTTTTTGCCCTTTCTGCCCCCGGGGGGGGGGGGGGCAGAAAACCCCACTAGGCACCAGGGATTTATTACTTTTGCAAGGGGGCAAATTTCTGTCTGCTGTTTTCTGCCCCACCTGGGAGGGCAGATTGGCCTGGCAGACAACCTCACCCGATCCCTTGGGCAAGATCACCCCCTATTTTTCTCAGCCCTATTTGAAGGCCCATCTGGCCGATTGACCATTTGGGTAGTAACATAGCGTGTTATAATGTTAATTGTTTTATTTTTTGTGAATTGCAATTGTAATGCTTTATTTCTCCTTTTTTGTTCTAGTTGAAGGCTTTTGCTCTTTAGACTGTTCCAGGTTGCGGTTTCGTTACTGGTGGCTCTGCTGTTTGTGTAGTTGCACGCGTTTGGTAAGAGAGTTTTTTGTACAATGTAAATGAGTTTCATTTCTCTGCATGAATTTGTTTTTGCAAATGGTGTAATAATAGCAGTATGTTTGGCTTCTGTTTTTTGAGTGTCAAAAACATTTTGCATTTGTGCTCGATGTGTATTTTGTTGTCTTGTGAGTAATTGGTTTTGTTTTTTTCTTTCTAGTGGGATATCGTTTTTGCTGTGTCTCTGCAGAGTAGGTGCTGGTGAGTGTAGCTGTCTCTTGCAAGTGAATTGTATAGTTTTTGAGTATATAGATCTTTGTGATAAAGGCACACATTTGTTTACTTACTTGCTTTGCACAGTGTTGGTTGTTGTTGACTTGTTTGTGCAGTCTCCTTTCTTAGTAAGGATATTGGCTAGCCGCAGGATTACTGCTCAGCAGGTTGTTGGTATGCTTTTTGAGTCTTCCTCTGACCATGGTTCAGAGACTGACTCTGCATCTGAGGCAGAGGAGGCAGGGGACGATTCAGGCAGTGAGTTTTCTCTCCACATGGAATCATCGGATACTGAAGATACTCTTAGTGCGGATGAAGTGCCTGTGTTAGAGGAGGACATTGATGTGCCGATAGTGCGGCAAGAGGCATCTGGGCTGCAGCCTGGGGCTGCAAGGCTTTCCGTTGGTGTAGTGCGGCAAGAGGCATCTGGGCTGCAGCCTGCGGCTGCAAGGCTTCCCGTTGATATAGTGCGGCAAGAGGCATCTGGGGCAGCAAGGCTTCCCGTTGGTATAGTGCGGTAAGAGGCACCTGGGCTGCAGCATGGGGCTGCAAGGCTTCCCGTTGAAAGTGCTGACCTCTGGGTTGCCCCAGGCATGGTGCAGCCGGCATTGCCAGACTTTACTGGTGTTCCAGGGTGTAGAGTGAATACTGAAAACTTTTTGCCGATACATTTTTTTCAGTTGTTTATGGACGATGTGTTTTTGGCAGAGATTGTTGAGCAGACTAATTTGTATGCCGAACAGTTTTTGAGGGACAACAGTGCCAGTCTTAAGCCCCACTCTAGAGCTACCCGGTGGACTCCCACAAATCTGGAAGAGATGAAGAAGTTCTTGGGTTTAACTTTTTGATGGGCTTGCTAAGGAAGCCATCAATGTCTTCATATTGGTCTACTAGTCCCTTGATGGCAACTGCTATTTTTCCGGCAGTCATGAGTCGTGATAGGTATTTGCTTCTGCTTCGGATGATGCATTTTGTCGATAATGGTTTAGCGTTGCCACGAGATCACCCTGAATGTGACCGTCTTTTTAAGATTCGGCCTGTCATTGATCACTTTGTTGATCGATTTTCTGAGATCTATGCTCCAGGGAAAGAAATTGCAGTGGATGAATCTTTGGTGTTGTTCAAGGGCCGCTTGGTTTTTAGGCAATACATTCCTAGTAAGAGGGCACGCTATGGAATTAAGCTGTATATGCTGTGTGACAGTAGGACTGGATATGTCTCTAATTTCAGAGTGTACACCGGTAAGGATTCCAGGATTAACCCCCCTGGTTGTCCGTCCACTTTTGGAGTGACTGAGAAAATTGTTTGGGAACTTGGAAGAGGATTTTTTAACAAAGGCCACCATTTATATGTAGATAACTTCTACACTGGTGTGCGGTTGTTCAGGGAATTGGCCAAAGTGGACACTGTTGCCTGTGGCACAATCCGCTCTAACCGTAAAGGTTTCCCAAAAGAACTTGTTTGTAAAAAGCTTGTGCGGGGACAGTGCAGTGCGTTGCGTTGCGAGGAGCTTCTAGCTGTGAAGTTTTCAGACAGGAGAGATGTCTACATGCTGTCTACCATCCATGATGAAAGCACTGCACCTGTGACTGTTTGGGGTCAGGTTGCTGAAGCGCGCAAACCTGTGTGCATTTTAGACTATAATAAGCACATGGGTGGTGTTGACAGAGTAGATCAGAGGTTGGAACCTTACGCTGCTCTTCGTAAGGCTTACATTTGGTACAAGAAGTTGGCTATCCATCTTTTCCACTTGGCAACCTTTAATGCTTTTGTTGTGTTCCAGGATTCTTGTCCTGAGTCAAAGATGACTTTTGCTAAGTTTCAAGAGTCTGTAATAGGCAGCCTTGTTTTAGTGGAACAGGCAAGTGTTCCTAGAGTTGGATTGGTGGAGGATGTTGCTAGATTGAAAGATCGCCACTTTCCTGATCACATTCCTCCCACACCCTCAAAAGACTTTCCCAGTAGGAGATGTAGAGTCTGTTGGCGAAGAGGTGTGCGGAAGGAGACTCGCATGTACTGCCCCGAGTGTCCTTCTAACCCTGGGCTGTGTGTGCCTGCTTGTTTTAGAATGTACCACACGCAAAATAATTTTTGGGAGCATCCATGAGTGGTAAAGTGAACTGCCTGGCCTCTATTGTTTAATATTTTTGGTTCAGTTTCAAGGTTGGCATTTGTGTAGTGTATTGAGTTTCAGATGTTGTGTTAGTAGATTTGTATCTATTTGCAATTTGTTTGTGTTTTCTTATTTTTATAAAAAAAAAATCCTAAATGTGATGGCGGTGTGCGTGGGGTGGCGCTTGTGTGGCGGTGTGCGTGGTCTGGCGTTTGGCTGGCGGTGTGTTTGGATTGGCGCTTGGCTGGTGGTGTGCGTGGACTGGCGCTTGGCTGGCGGTGTGTTTGTACTGGTGCTTGGCTGGCGGTGTGCGTGGACTGGCGCTTGGCTGGCGGTTTGTTTGTACTGGCGCTTGTCTGGCGGTGTGTTTGCACTGGCGCTTGGCTGGCGGTGTGCGTGGAGTGGCGGTGTGTTTTGATTGGTGCTTGGCTGGCGGTGTGTTTTGATTGGCGCTTGGCTGGCGATGTACGTGGACAGGCGCTTGGCTGGCAGTGTGCGTGGACTGGCGCTTGGCTGGCGGTGTGCGTGGACTGGCGCGTGGCTGGCGGTGTGCGTGGACTGGCGCTTGGCTGGCGGTGTGCGTGGACTGGCGCTTGGCTGGCGGTGTGCGTGGACTGGCGCTCGGCTGGCGGTGTGCGAGTAGTGACTAGCTGCTGGTCACTACACACACTGCTAGCCAAACGCCACTAAACGCAATCCGTGAGCTGGTGTGGTTGCTGTGTCAGGAATGTGGGCGTGTGAAAGTGATGGGCCCTTGAATGGCGCTGGTGTGAGTGTTGTAATGTGCTGGGCCCGCGGCTGGCGTGAATGGTTTTGTATGTGTCACACGTATGAAAGGTGTATGAATGGCCTGTAAAGAGGTTGGTGCCTTGTCGTGGCTTTACAGCTCACGAGCTGTGAGTCAATGGTTCAGTTTCTTGTCCTTTCAAGTAACAGTGCATTTCATTTTTGTGAAATCTCTGGTTAATACAACTGTATATACTGAACCATCACTCACCCTCGTGCCAAATCCAACCAGTATGTATGTGTGCTTGAGGAATAGGTGGTTGTGCATAAAAATGTGTCTTTTCTGTTTTTGTCAATGTAATGTGTTGGTTTTGTGCCTGGTGGTGTGAATGGTCTTGTGTGTATCATGTATGAAAGGTGTGTGAATGGCCTGTAAAGCGGTTGGTGCCTTGAAGTGGCTTTACAGCTGACGAGCTGCGAGTCACTGGTTCAGTTTTTTGTCCATTCAATTATTGACAGTGCATTTCATTTTTGTGAAATCTCTTGTTAATACAATTTTATATACTGAACCATCACTCGCCCTCGTGCCAAATCCAACCAGTATGTGTGTATGTTTGAGGAATAGATGGCGGTGCAGTAATCTATGTCTGTTTTGTCTCTCTGCCAAGCTGTACATTTCATTTAAGAATAACCTAACAACTGTAGTTTTTGTTGTAAACTAAACACCCATGGGAGTGCATGGTGATGTCTCTCTTGTGGATCCCAACAAGTTATCTTACCCACAATGTCCTGCAAACCTCAAAATGTGACTGACATTTTCCTTGCATTTTTGTGCCCAAATTTTCACACTGCAGAAAGTAACAACAAATTTCCAACCCCCAGCATTTCTCCAAGTATCCCAATAGAAATGGTACCTCACTTGTATGGGTGGGCCAAGTACCTGCGGCAGGGAATGGCCCAAAACCTATTGATGTGACATCAAAATTACCTATCACAAACCAACCTGGTTTTGCATGGGGAGTCCCATGACTTTTTGGCCCGGGGCTCGGCATCCATGTAGGGAAACCTACCTAACCCATACATTTCTGGAAACTAGACACCGGGGAGTCCAGCGAGGTATGGCTTGCGTGGGTCCCCCATCATTCTCCTACCCATAATCCCCTGCAAACCTCAAATTTCGCTGAAAAATGCACTTTTTTCTCACATTTCTGTGTGGGAAATTTCTGGAATCTGCGTGGATAGACAAATTTCCTCCCACCCAGCATTCCCCCAGGTCTCCCGATAAAAATGGTACCTCACTTGCATGGGTGGGTGAAGGACCCGCGACAGGCAAGGCCCCAAAAGCTATTGAGGCGACATCAAAATTACCTATCACAAACCAACCTGGTTTTGCATGGGAGTCCCATGAGTTTTTGGCCCGGGGCTCGGCATCCATGTAGGGAAACCTACCTAACCCATATATTTCTGGAAACTAGACATCCGGGGAGTCCAGCGAGGTATGGCTTGCGTGGGTCCCCCATCATTCTCCTACCCAGAATCCCTGCAAACCTCAAATTTTGCCGAAATATTCACTTTTTTGTCAAATTTCTGTGTGGGAAAGTTCTGGAATCTGCGTGGATCCACAAATTTCCTCCCAACCAGCGTTCCCCCAGGTCTCCCAATAAAAATGGTACCTCACTTGTGTGGGTAGGCATAGTGGCTGCAACAGGAAATGGCCCAAATCGTACTGTGGAGACTTCAAAATTACCTATAGCAAAACTACCTGGTTTTGGGGGTGGGGCACCTGAGATTTTGGCCCCGGGCTCGGCGGCCATCTTGGGAAAGTACCAAACCCAAACATTTCTGAAAACTAGACACCCGGGGGAGTCCAATGAGGTATGGCTTGCGTGGATCCCCCAACGTTTTCCTACCCAGAATGCCATGCAAACCTCAAATTTAGTTGAAAAAAACACATTTTCCACATATTTGTGTGTGGAATCACCATGCCGGCACAAATGTCCTACCACCCAGCGTTCTCCTTGTTCTCCTGAGTAAAATGATACCTCACTTGTGTGGGTGTCCAAAGCAGAATTGGCTAAAAACGTATTTTTAAAAAAATGTAGCGCTTAGAATTCTCGGTGCTATACTCTAAATCTCTAGGTTTTGGGCTCTTCCTAGCCACAGGCCTTTGGCCCACCCACACAAGTGAGGTATCATTTTACTCAGGAGAACAAGGAGAACGCTGGGTGGTAGGACATTTGTGCCGGCACGGTGATTCCACACACAAATATGTGGGAAATGTGTTATTTTCAACTAAATTTGAGGTTTGCATGGCATTCTGGGTAGGAAAACGTTGGGAGATCCACGCAAGCCATACCTCATTGGACTCCCCGGGTGTCTAGTTTTCAGAAATGTTTGGGTTTGGTACTTTCCCAAGATGGCCGCTGAGCCCGGGCCAAAATCTCAGGTGCCCCCAAAACCAGGTAGTTTTGCTATAGGTAATTTTGAAGTCTCCACAGTACGATTTGGGCCATTTCCTGTTGCAGCCACTATGCCTACCCACACAAGTGAGGTACCATTTTATCGGGAGACCTGGGGGAACGCTGGGTGGGAGGAAATTTGTGGATCCACGCAGATTCCAGAACTTTCCCACACAGAAATGTGAGAAAAAGTGGATTTTTCCGCGAAATTTGAGGTTTGCAGGGACTATGGGTAGGAGAATGATGGGGGACCCACGCAAGCCATACCTCGCTGGACTCCCCGGTGTCTAGTTTCCAGAAATGTATGGGTTAGGTAGGTTTCCTGCATGGATGCCGAGCCCAGGCCAAAACTCATGGGACCCTCCATGCAAAACCAGGTTGGTTTGTGATGTGTAATTTGATGTCGCCTCAATAGCTTTGAGGCCTTGCCTGTCGCGAGTCCTTCACCCACCCACGCAAGTGAGGTGCCATTTTTATCGGGAGACCTGGGGAACGCTGGGTGGGAGGAAATTTGTGGATCCACGCAGATTCCAGAAATTTCCCACACAGAAATGTGAGAAAAAAGTGGATTTTTCCGCAAAATTTGAGGTTTGCGGGGATTATGGGTAGGAGAATGATGGGGGACCCACGCAAGCCATACCTCGCTGGACTCCCCGGTGTCTAGTTTCCAGAAATGTGTGGGTTAGGTAGGTTTCCCCAGATGGCCGCCGAGCCCCGGCCCAAAAACTCATGGGACCCCCATGCAAAACCAGGCTGGTTTGTGATATGTAATTTTGATGTCACCTCAATAGCTTTTGGGCCCTTGCCTGTCGCCGGTCTTTGACCCACCCACGCACGTGAGGTACCATTTTATCGGGAGACCTGGGGAACGCGGGGTGGGTGGAAATTTGTGGATCCAAGCAGATTCCAGTACTTTCCACCACAGAAATGTGGGGAAAATGTGTTTTTTTGGACACTTTTTTAGGTTTGCAAGGGATTCTGGGTAACAGAACCTGGTGGGAGGCAGTCAAGTCACCCCATCCTGGATTCCCCTGGGTGTCTAGTTTTCAAAAATGTATAGGTTTGCTAGGTTTCCCTAGGTGCCAGCAGAGCTAGGGTTCAAAAACTACAGCTAGGCACTTTGCCAAAAAAGGGTCATTTTTCACTGCGAAATTGAGGTATATCCACATTGCGTTTTGCGCCGTTTCCTGTCGCGGGCACTAGGCCAACCCACGCAAGTGAGGTACCATTTTTATCGGGAGACATGGGGGAACGCGGGGTGGGTGGAAATTTGTGGATCAACGCAGATTCCAGAACTTTCCAGCACAGAAATGTGGGGAAAATGTTTTTTTTTGGACAATGTTTTAGGTTTGCAAGGGATTCTGGGTAACAGAACCTTGTGGGAGGCAGTCAAGTCACCCCATCCTGGATTCCCCTGGGTGTCTAGTTTTCAAAAATGTATAGGTTTGCTAGGTTTCCCTAGGTGCCGGCAGAGCTAGGGTTCAAAAACTACAGCTAGGCACTTTGCCAAAAAAGGGTCATTTTTCACTGCGAAATTGAGGTTTGTCCACATTGCGTTTTGCGCCGTTTCCTGTTGCGGGCACTAGGCCAACCCATGCAAGTGAGGTACCATTTTTATCGGGAGACCTGGGGGAACGCGGGGTGGGTGGAAATTTGTGGATCCACGCACATTCCAGAACTTTCCAGCACAGAAATGTGGGTAAAATGTGTTTTTTTGGACAATTGTTTAGGTTTGCAAGGGATTCTGGGTCACAGAACCTGGTGGGAGGCAGTCAAGTCACCCCATCCTGGATTCCCCTGGGTGTCTAGTTTTCAAAAATGTATAGGTTTGCTAGGTTTCCCTAGGTGCCGGCAGAGCTAGGGTTCAAAAACTACAGCTAGGCACTTTGCCAAAAAAGGGTCATTTTTCACTGCGAAATTGTGGTATGTCCACATTGCGTTTTGCGCCGTTTCCTGTCGCGGGCACTAGGCCAACCCATGCAAGTGAGGTACCATTTTTATCGGGAGACCTGGGGGAACGCGGGGTGGGTGGAAATTTGTGGATCCACGCACATTCCAGAACTTTCCAGCACAGAAATGTGGGGAAAATGTGTTTTTTTGGACAATTTTTTAGGTTTGCAAGGGATTCTGGGTAACAGAACTGGTGGGAGGCAGTCAAGTCACCCCGTCCTGGATTCCCCTGGGTGTCTAGTTTTCAAAAATGTATAGGTTTGCTAGGTTTCCCTAGGTGCCGGCAGAGCTAGGGTTCAAAAACTACAGCTAGGCACTTTGCCAAAAAAGGGTCATTTTTCACTGCGAAATTGAGGTATGTCCACATTGCGTTTTGCGCCGTTTCCTGTCGCGGGCACTAGGCCAACCCACGCAAGTGAGGTACCATTTTTATCGGGAGACCTGGGGGAACGCGGGGTGGATGGAAATTTGTGGATCCACGCACATTCCAGAACTTTTCAGCACAGAAATGTGGGGAAAATGTGTTTTTTTAAACAATTTTTTAGGTTTGCAAGGGATTCTGGGTAACAGAACCTGGTGGGAGGCAGTCAAGTCACCCCATCCTAGATTCCCCTGGGTGTCTAGTTTTCAAAAATGTATAGGGTTGCTAGGTTTCCCTAGGCGCCGGCAGAGCTATGGTTCAAAAACTACAGCTAGGCACTTTGCCAAAAAAGGGTCATTTTTCCCTGCGAAATTGAGGTATGTCCACATTGCGTTTTGCGCCATTTCCTGCCGCGGGCACTAGGCCGACCCACACAAGTGAGGTACCATTTTTCTCGGAACACTTTGGGGAACGCGGGGTGGGTGGAAATTTGTGGATCCACGCAGATTCCAGAACTTTCCAGCACAGAAATGTGGGGAAAATGTGTTTTTTGGACAATTTTTAGGTTTGCAAGGGATTCTGGGTAACAGAACCTGGCGGGAGGCAGTCAAGTCACCCCATCCTGGATTCCCCTGGGTGTCTAGTTTTCAAAAATGTATAGGTTTGCTAGGTTTCCCTAGGTGCCGGGAGAGCTAGGGTTCAAAAACTACAGCTAGGCACTTTGCAAAAAAGGGTAATTTTTCATTGAGAAAATGTGGTGTGTTCACGTTGGGTTTTGAGCCATTTCCTGTCGTGGGCACTATGCCTACCCACACAAGTGAGGTACCATTTTTATCGGGAGACTTAGGGTAATTCAGATTTGTAAAGCAACTGTTATTACTTATTGACTTTCGATGCATTTCTGCCTTCCAAATGAAAGACATTGTGTAAAAAAAAATCATTTTGAAATGATTGCAGATGATATTGGCTGACAAGCCAGGAAGTTACATCCTATGGGCAAACGGAAATCTATTGGCTAAAGTGCCAGGTTTTAAAGCTTTGTGGAACAAAAGCAAGGATACAGCTGTTTTCAAATCCCAAAGGGAGCGAGTTCCAGTTATGTGCAGTGCACGTAACAAAACTCCTGCCTCCCCAAGAGGAAAGCTGGTTGGAGGGAATGGCCACATTTTTGGCTGAGCTTGAGCAAAGAGTTCTGCAAGACACATTCCATCTGAGGTTTTCCCTGAGATACGCTGGACCTGAGCCACGTAGATCCTTGTATGTGATGCACAGGCCCTTAAAAATGATACGTTTCCTCACAGGCATTCAATGTAGACTATTGATAGCCTATGAGGCAGAATGAACCTTCAACAACAGACGAGCAGCTGAATTTTGAAGAATCTGTAATTTATGTAACAAACTTTTGGGAAGATTTTGGTATAATCCATTACAGTAATCAATTCTAGATAGCACAAGGCCTATCGCAACTGCTTTCAATAGGTCAAAAGGTAGGAACTGCTCGATTTTCCTAATAACATGCAAGGTGTAAAAGGAGGTAGAGATCACTTTGCTGACTTGCTCCCTATATGTGAGTATATCATTCATTAAAACTCCAAGATTTCTCACTTTTTTACCAGGTTAGGAAGAGGGCCTAGTTTAACTGGCCACCAAGAAGGAGACCAAAAAGAGGCGTTGTTGCCAAAAAGGATGACGTCAGTTTTTGATGAATTTAATTTAAGACAATTGTTGTCCATCCATTGGCTCACGGCACTCATACAGTTATGAAATCTGTTGCTCATATCAGGACCTTTGCTAGAAAGAGAAACCACAATCTGGATGTCATCAGTGTATGACACTAATGACAGCTCAAAAGATTTCACAGAAGAAGCCTAAGATGCAACATACAGGTTCAAAAGGGTTGGACTTAATGATGAACCCTGTGGGACCCCGCAAGGTAAAGAAAAGGGTTCAATTGTAAAATCATTCAGGGAAGCGGATTGAACAAGGTAAGAGAGGTATGAGCGCAGTAATGAAAGTGCGACCCCCTCAATCCCTAAATGTTCCAACCATCCAATCAAACGGTAAAAATTGACTGTGTTGAATGCTGTAGATAAATTACTGCCCTTATCTACTGATGCCTTGATTACTTCTGTGGCCACTATTAGTGTTGACTCTGTGCTTTTACGATACCCAAATTGCATGTCATCTAGCAAATTATTGTTATCCAAAAAAGCCACCCAGCTATGAGTTCATAAGCTTTTCCACAAGCTTGACTGTAAAAGGCAGCCTCGAAATGGGTCGATAGTTGTTTGGATCAAGCAGATTCAAGTTTGATTTCTTCAGCAAGGGAGAATTGCCGCTGATTTCCACTGATTCACAAAACAACCTGCCCGAAACATGGTATTGAAGATCACCACTATCTGGGTGGCAATTGAGTCAGGTACTAGCTGTACGATCGAGGGCGGACATGGGTACGAGGGAGAGCCTGACTTCTTACTTAGGGTGGCTAATTTAACTTGTTCTTCGGAAAGATATTCAGATTCAGTATACAGGATCCTATCTTTGTTTCTAGGACAAATGTCCTTACTGGCTGAGTTTTTGGCTGAGTTCAGGGAAAATTTATAAAAAATGGATTCAATTTTATTTTGAAATGACTGAGCTAGTGAATCGCAAAATGCATGACTGAGGTCTGTGGAATTTCTAGCAACAGAAGAGAGCTTAGTCACTGTTTGAAACAAAGCTTTGTTAGAACAGTGAGCTGGTTCAAAAGATTTTATAGAAATAAGCAGATTTTTCTGTAAAAATAAGCTTCTTGTATTGAATAATCAAGGCTTTGTATTTTCATTTTTCTAATGGATCATAAGTTTTTCTCTAGATTCGTTCCTGTCTGCGGCACGATTGTTTAGCTACCCGAAGAGTGCTACCGAATCAGGGAGCTGAAGGTTTACTTCTTTTAGGGGTTTTGAGTTTGGCAGATGGCAGTTTATTAACTGCAGCATTTAGCCAGGTTAAATAATTAACAGACATTAAGTTAATGTCGTTAGATTTTTCTAGCTGTGTCTCAGCAGGGATAGTATTAAGATCTGATGCACGGAACAAATTCCAGGCATGTGATAGGGCTGGTTTCCCTGAGACCTTGGCAGTGGGCTTACTTTGGTGATCTTGATTTCCCATAAAACTGCACTATGGTCTGACCATGTCAATGGGAGTAAAACTGGGTCAGACATAGCAGAATTGTTTGAAAATATGCCATCCAATGTGTGACCAGGTGAGTGGGTGGAACCGCCCACTTGCTATTCAATGCCCATTCCTAAAAGAGTATCAACTAGAACGTCTGTGTCAGGATCTGTCTGATTCTCTGGGTGAAAATGAAAATCCCCTAAAAATGGGAATTTTGATTTCAACAGTGAACTCTAATAAAGATCCTATGGCTTGAATAAAAGTTGTTCTAGGCACGGGTGGGCGGTAAAGAAGAGTCTTAGTTAACTCGAAGTTAAACAAGAGACCTTCAAAATCTGATGAGGGCGCTGAAGTAAACATAACAGTCAGGGAGTTATGGTAAAAGACTGCTAGTCCTCCACCCTTCTTATGCTCTCTATCCAGTCTAAAAATAGCGTAGCCTAGGAGTGGTAACAGTCATCTAGAGGCCTGAGGCATGATCAGCCCAGGTTTCCAATTACAAAAGCGAAATCTGGCTGATGCGTGCCCATAAATTCGGCAAATTCAACGTGGTGTTTAACCAGAGACCTGGCATTAATTAACACACATTTAATCTTCAAATAATAATAATAAGATGTTGGTAAAGGGGGGGCGTGGCTAACCGCCGAGCATGGCGGCTGTGTGAGAGTGGAGCTCCGTGCCAGGCCTAAATAATACGGCGGAGATGCGCTGAGACCGGGACCGGCTGATGACCCAAGAACACTGACGCAAACGGCGGAACGGGCAGGGACTCGGTGACTGCCCCTGAGAACGGATTCGGTGCGTCTGGCCCGCGTTTGGCGGCATCGACGGCCGGCAGGCGATAACCACCAGCAGCTACTGGGTGCCTCGGTTACAACAAGAGGAGGCACCGGCGGAGGGCCGGGTGGCGGTGGGCCGGACGGGGTCTGGGACGCATACCGAGCGGAGGCCTCGTGACGGACTACGGGGTGGTGCAGGAGATTGGACGCCTGTAGGGGAGAGGCGGCGGAAATTGCCCACACACCTGAAACGGCCCAAAATGGCGGCGGAACGCGACTAACACTGAAAGGGCCCAAGTGAGTGCTGCATTGTGATTCCTTTTGAGATCTGGGAAAGGGCGCTTCAAAAACCAGATTCCCGGCGCCCTGCAAGCTGATACAAGCTGTGAACGGCACACGGGACCTGTGTGGACACCGTGGTGTTACGAGGCATTGCATGCGTCACGGAAAGGCACGGAGAGAGGCCTGGCCTGCGCGGGGGGGTCGGATTCTGGCTCATAGCTGGAAGCGACGACTCGGCGTGGGTTCGCACCCACTGAGGCCTTGGGAGGTAATAGTGGACACACGCTGCTGGAAGTAATCCTATCTCAGGTCAGACGTTATGATATGATAATCGCAGGAAACAGGGTGATCTGGCATTAACGGCACAACATAACAGGTTTCAAGCGAAGGGAGTGGCGCAATCACGTAGGCATTATTCAAAGCTTGCTGGGACGCAACTATAAAGTGGTGGCTGTGGCTCTGGTGTAATCCAGGAGTAGCCGTTTTTGGATTTGGTCTGACATACACTGCTGGGAGCCGCAGGGTGGAGTCTCGCCGCATCTGGAGTTTGGAACGGAACTTTGAATATCGCTGGCAGGAGCAGGCCCGGCATAATCAACAGGCGCAGGGTCATATATCCTCAACTTTGAACGCGATTGGGCGCACGAAGGCTAAGCAACCAGACCCCCCGATGTCTGATGACTTGGATACTGGGGGCCACACTAACGACGTCCAAGGCTCTGCTGACGATATTATCCCACCTACAGCGCAGGGGGGACCAATAGATAAGTTGGACTTAATTCTGAAGGAAATCAGAGATTCACGCACGGCGCTTGAGGCACAGATTGGCACGATATCTGTGGGACTTACACTACTCCAGGCGGACCATAAGAAACTAGCTGAAAAAGTCAAATCAAATAAGCTCGCTTTAGATGACCTAATTCCGCAACAGACCCTGCACTCCTCCCGATTGGAATCGTTTCAACAGCAACTAAAGAACCTGCAGGACCGCGTGGATGACGCAGAAGGAAGATCTCGAAGAAATAATGTTAGACTCTTGGGAATACCGGAAAAAAGCGAGGGGTCTAACCCCACTCTTTTTGTGGAGAAATGGCTCAGAGACCATGTCACATCAGAAGGCCTCACGGAGCATTTTAGCGTGGAACGTGCGCATAGGGTCCCTCCCAGACCACCTGCCCCAGGGGCTGCTCCTCGGCCGCTTATAGCACGTATTTTGAACTACAAAGACCGTGATACTTTATTACGTACAGCACGCGAAACGGCTCCTATCCGCTTTGAGAATAGAACAATCTCACTATATCCGGACTTTACTCTAACTGTACAGAAAGCACGCGCTACTTTTCAGGAAGTTAAAAAGGCACTCCGAACCCAGAACTTAAAATACGCTCTTTTGTTCCCAGCCAGATTAAAAGTGATGTTTGACCAAAAAGCCTTATTCTTTGAAGCTCCGGAGGATGCATTTGAGTGGCTAGAGGTGACATTTCCAGGGCAGTCGATACAGTCCTCTCTTCGATCAAACAGGGGTCTAGCTCCTCTACCGCAACGCAAAGGCAAAGAAAGGAATGCTGAAGCTGCGCGCCACCAACATGGGGACGGAACCGGAGCTGGCCCGTCTCCAGAACAAGTGTCAGAGAGCCAGAAAAATGCTATTTTGACTGCGGCAGCCTTGGCAGACTTGGACGTCGGGACAACGGCTAGGAGCAGAAAACGGTCAGAAGATGCAAACGACATCTCGGACTCCGAGTCCAGCGTAACCCTGTTCCCCATACTTACTCCACAGACTGCGAACGACTATTTGGGTTAACGTTTGACACATTCACGAACTGGTGATGTATAAGCTGTATTTTTGGGGGTCGTTGCACGGCCCGCCGGGGTTGGCTGGTCCTGGTCTCTCTTATCATTATACTGGATTGTGGCCTGTGTCGGTTTGCTCTGTCCACAGAAACTAACTGTCAGTTGATGTATGTGAATGGTTTGGTGGCTGCCGCCCCCTTGGCAACTGCATTGCATAGCGTACTATGTAGGTTTTTTGTTGAGTTAGTTCTTGACGTTTGGTCCCCTATGTTTAAGGGGGGGAACCTAGTATTGGGTTTGTTAATGGGGAAGATAGGCTCAGCTGTATTTATTAAACTGATTAGAAGAATCGAGGTATTTTTAGAATGTATAATCGCAAATCCAAAAATTAAAGATGACACAACCTAGTAAATACACGTATATCTCCTGGAATGTGAGAGGACTGGGCTCTGTGCACAAGCGGCACAGACTTCTGGCACAACTAAATCGTAGGAAGGCTAACCTGGTATTTCTGCAGGAGACTCACTTAGTTACAGCGGAGGCTATTAAATTACAAAAGAAATGGAGGGGACAGTTATTCTGTACATCGTATTCGGCCTTTGCCAGGGGGGCTGCAATCTGGGTGAGAAGTGGCGTCCCTTTCAAACCAATAGAGCAAAAGATAGACATAAATGGCAGGTATGTGCTGGTGAGGGGCACATTAGATGGGGAACACCTCGTCATCGGAAGTATATACGCCCCAAACACAGACCAGGAAAAATTCCTTGAGACAGTCAGTAATATAATGGTGGGGTGGGAGGAGTACCCGTGGCTAATAGGTGGCGACTTTAATATGGTTTTGGATGTAGCACTGGATAGATCCCACCCTCCCTTACCAAACACTAGTAGCAGGAAATTAGCTGAGGCGTTACAGGGATGGGCCTCTGGTTGGGCTCTGGGAGATGCATGGCGTCTCCACAATCCACTCAGCAGGGAGTACTCCTTCTTCTCACATCCCCACGACCTACACACTCGAATAGACAGAATTTTTGCTCATTAACTTTGGTGTCCTCAGTTAGTAATGTCACCTATTTAGGGAAAACTCTTTCGGACCACAATCCTCTAGAGCTCACATTGATATGGGGGAAAATTCCTACGCCGGTGCCCACATGGAAGCTACAGCCCATACTTTTAGAGGACCAGATTTTTAGAACCACCATGAATGAGGCAATCACACATTATTTTGACGAAAATGCAGGCACTGCAAGTAATGGTCAGATCGAATGGGACGCTTTCAAAACTGTAATTAGAGGGGTGGCGATAAGCACGAAAGCGGGAGTACGTAAAGCATTAATAGAGCGCCTTACTGAATTAGAAGACCGGATGGGTAAACTAGAACAGCAGGCGATTAACCAGGACTCACAACAGGCTCCACTTAAAGAGGCGCATATTCAGCACGCTGAACTATTAGAAGAGTTGCGGGTAGTAGACTACACCTTATACAAGCACAGACAACACGCACTGGCTGACAAAGCGGGCCCGCTCCTGGCAAGAATTATAAAAAATGCCCCAATGCAGCCCCCAGTCATAGAAGTCCACACGGCGGAGGGGAACATGGTATGCACCCAACTGGAAATAAACACTGCGTTCCAACGTTACTATGAACAGTTATATGAGTCTCCTGGAGTGCCGCAGGATATAGATCATGCCCCTTTTTTCGAAGATTTACACCTCCCGCACCTACCAGTTGCTTTTCAGGAGGATCTAAAAAAACCTGTGACTAGTATGGAGATTAGAGCAGCGATCAAAGCCCTACCCAGAAATAAAGCGCCAGGTGGGGATGGCCTACCCATTGAATTTTACATGACCTACATAGACTTATTGACCCCTCATCTACAACGCCTTTTTCAAACTTCTTTCGACACTGGCACATTGCCGCTTACTACTTTACAGGCGCTGATGGTCCCATTACCAAAGCCGGGGCGGGATAGTGTGGAGATAGCAGGGTATAGACCATTGTCGTTATTGAATTCAGACTACAAAATTCTAAGTAAAGTACTTGCGGATAGACTGTCCCAATCTATTCCCAAGTTAATCCATATCGACCAATGTGGTTTTGTGCCAGGCAGAAGCACGGCCCTTAACATTAGGAGGCTACATCAGATCATGCAAAATACGGCTCCTATCGAGGGCATGCAGGGCTGTATATCTCTGGACCTTCGCCAAGCCTTTGACTCTTTACATTGGGATTATATGCTATATGCCCTGAGGAGGTTTGGTATTCCAGAGGAGTACATTAACTGGGTGAAGTTACTGTACACTAACCCAACGGCTAGGGTCAGGACAGGACGACACATCTCGAAACAATATTCAATTGAGAGGGGTACGAGACAAGGATGCCCACTATCCCCTCATTGCTTTGGAACCGCTCTTATGCACAATCCGCCATAAAGCAGAACACAAGGGCATACACGTGGGTAAGACACCGCATATAGTATCTGCATACGCGGATGATATCATATTGTATCTCAATAACCTCACTAACGATTATGACCCTCTGCCGGCTATTTTTGCTACTTTCCAAAAACTTTCAGGCCTAACAATAAACGAAACTAAATCTTATGCATATTTCTTTAAAGATAATACGCCAGCAGACGAGGTGGGCTTCGGGGAATGGACTTTCAAAATAGCGCAAGTGACATTTCGATATCTAGGCGTACACGTCTACAGGGAAACACAGGACCTACTGGATGGAAATTTAATGCGCACTATCGGGACACTTAAGTCACAAATAAAATTTTGGACATCCCTGCCCCTATCAGTGGCGGGAAGAGTAGCAATTAGCAAGATGGTGGTGCTGCCCAGACTGCTATATTATTTTACTAATATCCCAGTGCTTGTCCCGGCTACGATTTTTAAATTACTGGACACATTATTAACTGAACTGATATGGGGTACTGGGCGCAGGAGAATAGGATTAAAGAAGCTCCAACTGGACACGAGAAGTGGAGGATTGGGAGTGCCGGACTTAAGGGCGTACTGCTACGCCAGTCAATTACAATGGTTAGCATATTGGATTGTAGGCAGAAATCTACAAGAAATTGATATGTCTCAACAATCTTGGGAGCGAGGCCGGTTACATAAACTTATGCTACCGGGGGTAGAACTAATCCGATTACCTCTACTTTACTGAAAGTGGCGATGGCATACTGGAAAAAGGCAGTGAGCTATACAAAGTCAAGGACCCCATATGCACCTAACATACCATTACTTGGACTGCCATTACAATCGGGGACCGTCACATGTAGATCTATACTGGCTTGGGAGGAGACGGGGGTAACCACTATAGGGGCTTTCTTCACCGATGGGGACATCATGACTCATGATGCTTTTGTCCGTCTACACGGGGTACCAGACACACTGTTTTTACTACACGCACACATTTCTCGTTTTATACGAACCACATGGGCACCAAACGGCCAGGAACCGTTAACGCATGCACTATTAAACATGCAATACCTGATGGGGAACGGCAGACATGTTACCAAATGGCTATACAGGGGTATTAGTACAGTGATGGCGACCCCACTTCTCTCCACTCGCGAGAAATGGACCACGGAACTGGGCCATGAGTTTAGTGACAAGGAATGGGAGGTTATACTGGAACAACCCAGGAAAACCTCCAGAAACCCAAAGTTTAAATTTATTCAATTGATGATAGTGCATAGAGCTTATTTGACACCACACAGACTGCACAAGATGTTCCCTGAAGTGGCGGACAGCTGCCCCCGATGCCAAGCCCCAAATGCGAAATTGTTACACATGATATGGGACTGCCTGAGATTGTTTACTTATTGGTCTAAGGTGCACAAAACCCTGCATGAAATTGCACCAGTACTAAATGATGACACCCCAGAATACTGCATACTGGGACTAGGCACTAGAAGCAAGAAGGTAGGCCCTGTCCGTAGATTCATGAACCTGGCTCTTATATTGGCAAAACGCAATATCACAAAGCGATGGAAGTCTCCTAAACCCCCGTCACTGATAGAATGGTACACCGAAATGGTTAGATGGGGTAGGGCAGAGGGGGCTGAAATTTACAGAGAAGAGCAAAGAGGCCTGCGTAAAAATATGATATCACTGGACTGGAATGTGCTGTTGGAGGGATTCATAGCTATGGATGTGCAGGCTTGATGAGGGAGGGTAATAGTGCGCACTAAAATAATTATGCCTGATTCTTAGCTAGCCGGGAGATACAATACGTGTAATCACTGATTACTCATATGTTACTTAAGTGGTATATTCAGGGAAATTGACGAGAGTACCATGATTTTGTGTTTTGGGAGTTATGTGGCTATGTTTATTGCAGCTGAGTCAATGGGTGGGATGGGTGGGGGTTTATTGTACAGTAGTTATTAGGTTTAAGTAATGGCTCATTTTCTAGAAAGAGACAAACAGAGTCTATTGCACAAGATGAAACTGGTCGTATCACCAGAGCTTTATGTTTAGAATCAGTATGGAAGATAAGCAGGAATTTAACAGAGTGTAAACTTGCCGATTATTGCCTGGTATGGGATTATGTTGATACGTTGGGGATCACGTCAATATTGTGCCTACTACCGAATATGTATTAGCGGTAATGCTATTGTTAGGGGGTATGAACCCCTCCTTTATGGGCGAGAACTATTGGCTGTATCTTTTTGTTTGTTGTGTAATAACAATAAAAATTATGTTATAAAAAAAAAAAAAAAGAAGAAGATGTTGGTAAAGTATTTGACAGAACCTGAAGCACAGGCATGTCTTCAATTGAACAGAGGGACAGGTCCTGGGCCCTGGGCCTGGTCCAGGCACAGACAGGCTTGCCTTTGGTGTACCTTCGGCGCACCGATGGTGGGTGTCCGCTGCGCTACCGTGTCAGCATCAATTTGTAAAATGAAATGCCTTAAGGAGCTAGATTGCTAGCTGCCGATCTCGGCGTGAGAACCAGAAGTGAGGAAAGTAGGTTTGCCTTCCTCTGCTCAATCAGGAGACTGGCGGCATACCGGGAAGTTAAACCAATACGGCACAAGGGAAATGAAAACCCCTGGAATTCCACCACAAAACAAGAAAGGTCAGCAGTTCAAACTTAGGTGCAATTTTAAAATAAATTCAAAGCGCAATGCTCAATGCTCAAGAAGGACTTCACTTGCGTGCAATGTCAGGTTTGCGTTTGTGCTGACATCAATTTATAAAATGAAACACCTTAAGCAGCTAGACTGCTAGCAGCGAATCTCGGCATGAGAACCGGAAGTGAGAAAGTATGTTTTGTTTAGACCGGAAAGTCAAACCAATACAGCGCAAGGGAAATGAAAACCCAGGAAATCCAACCACAAAACAAGAAAGGTCAGCAGTTGAAACTTAGGTGCAATTTTAAAACAATTGCAAATTTAAAATGGGCAGTGGAATGACAGAATACATACACTTGTATGGAGTGTGGGTATTAAAATAAAAAAGAGTGTGAAAATTATTCCAAAAGAATGAATATATACCTCAAAAAGCAGAGTTACAAAAATACATGCAGTCGCCAAAACTGCTTAATCATAAAGGAAAAAGTAGGACCATAAAAGACGGAGGAATAGTTCAAAGGAAGTACTTGGTCCAAGTTCCACTGATAAGAAAACACACAAAGAGAAAGATAAACACAAAAGGAAATAGCATGCTCCAACCAACAGCAAGCAATGAAAACAGAGTGACAAGCATATGAACAAATGGAAAGTAAGGACGGGCTGTAAGCCCCTTTTAGATTTTATTTTTCATTGCAAACGATTTTACAAGCACAGCAACCTAAAAATCATTGCTGACTGGGCTCTTATGTCACGGTGACCTACTTATAATGTAAGTAGGTCTCCAAAACAACTCCCCAAAATGTGTTATTGTTTATGCGAAACAAAAACAAAATGTGCCTGTTTTACAGGGTGTTTCTTCCTGTTCCATGGGGACATTTCTGAATGACGTAAATAGGTTTTCAATGGAAGGCTCCTTCGCCAGAAATCAAGCAGTTTCCTCACCTCTAAATGAGGGAGGAATTTGGTGGAAAAGGACCTCATCCCATTAATGGCTGATGCCCTGTTCTGCAAAAAATCTAAATGCCATCTTCACTTCTGTCAAGAGCAGTGCAAATAAGTTTTCATATTGGGAATTGGGACCAATAACTCCCTAATTAATGGGGAAATAGGGATAATTTCACAGGTGTATTTTGTTTCAAAAAGTGGAAATGTATCCTGAAACATTTCAGCATGTACAGATGGCTAGGCATCTGAGTAGATCTAGGAATTAGCATGTGTCACAGATTCGCAAAAACACTCATGGAACACTTTGGGGAATTGTACATATATTCAACATAAAATACATTCTCACTTCAAATCTTTGAGTTTTGGGTATCAGCCAGATACTTACTTTTATGTGTTTTTTTTAATGTAGCACTTCTTGATGGCTGCTGTGCAACAGGAAGTATAAGCTATCAAGAAATAAAACTAAAGCTAAACAATGAAAACCAGAAATACCTGCCAGGCCAAACGCAGAAGAAACAGTCAGGATTGCAGCTGAATGAAAAGCATGGTGAAGTTTGATTGATTTCTTGTCAAGACTACCATGGTAATCCACAAGGAAAACGCCTGAACCCCGTAGACTCAACCTCTTGTTCATATCTTCCAGAAGTTACAGATTTTTTTCCAACCTCCAATGGAGGAGAGGGGTCAGCAAGAAGAAATATATTCACAAAACCCACTGGCAATAAAGGAGGGTCTACAGCCATGAATATCTTAGTAGAGCAGCGTAATTTAGACTCCACCCTCTACATAAAATGTGTTCATTTGTTACGATATATAATCTGTAAATTCAGCGTGTGCCGCAACTCATTACCTTTCGTGTTTCACCTTCATGCATTATCATAGAAAATATTGCTGTGCACATTTAGAAATCACATGTAGTGTATTGGAGTGATTAAATAACCCATGTATTTACATTTATTTGTGATTCATTTAATTATGATGACAGCTTGTTTACCTATGGTCAATAACATTATAACATGCCTCCATTTTGATTCTCGAGTTGAAATCAAATCAATGAAATCAAATTCAGCTTTATTCGGCTTAAAAAATACAACCATAAAAGCATTCTAAAAACAATTATCACGTGAAGAAGTCAAATAGTCAATTGCATTACACATACACATATACATAAAAGAAGGTTATCTTAAAAAGTAATTCATAAGTTGATTAGCATAATATTTGATTATACAATACACAGGATAAACTACAGTCCAATATCTCATAGGAGTCTTGAAGAAGATCAGTGAAAATTACTAAGATGATTTGCAAATAATAGTATATAACCAGTTTTTTAAATATTTGCGATTAGCCTGTAGATAATTTATTACAGAGTGCATCGGCCTCTACTAAAACCTATATTGTTTCGTACATTAGGGCCTCAAGGTGTGAATTATCTTTTCTTCTTTTGATCACCATTTGTATAAAAACAACTACTGCATTGCAAACTTTTTCATTTTGTAGACTACGGATGTAATTAAAAGCAGGTTTATAAAAATACAATTTACTGTCAATAAATACAGGTCGTAAAACACGCTTTCTAATATCTCTATAAAAATTACAAAAGAGCATAAAGTGCAATGTCGACTGCGGTGAGTATCCGTCGCAAAGGCAATTTGGAAGCTTTCGGTTACATTTGCCCATGGTGGGAAATGCAATCAGATAATGAAGAGTACCCAAACGCAACCTTGTGAAATAAAACCTGTGTTGGAAGTTTGTTACCCGCAGTAAGTATTGTTGTGTGCCTGACACAAAAGCTCTTTCACAATATGACTTAATCACCTATTTTGAGTTTGCTGCTATGTCTCTTAGGGTTTCTCCTGTTCCTGCAAGCCTCAATTTAAGGTCCTTTTACCATAGTGTTGGATGTTCATAGGGTCTTTCAAATCAACATTCACCTCTCACTCATTTAAAAGTTTATGGCTATACTGCAACCAAGGGATCTTTTTACAATGATCAAGGGCAAGGCAGTCCATTATGATTTCCTGGGTAAATTTAGTGCCATCCTTGCTCCAGATCCCATGCCAAACAGTAAGAGCTGTTGTACTAATATTGTCACTAATATAGGAGACTGATAGTTCCTTATGGACTACATATGAAGGGGTTGAATTGGGAACTGCTAAAAGCCTCCTTAAAAATATATTTTCCTGGGTCTGTAGTACTGTATGATTAGCTATCCCCCAAAGTGCTGCACCGTAGCAAGTTCCTGTAAGGCACTTACTCTTATACAGGGTCAGAATTTCCCTAATTGGTTTTTTCCCCATTTTTTTTTAGAGGATCTGAAGATAGCTTCAATTGATCATATAAATTTCAATTTGCAAAGATCAATATGTGCTCCCCAATGCCCTTCCGATGTAAAAAGAAGACCCTAGTACGAAAAAGAAAGTGTTTTGGCAATTGGCACACCTTCAACATGGTGATTTCTGCTTTTTGGTTTCCCTTTTCCGCATGTCAAGGTTTTTTTAAGATTAAGTTTTAAATCCTTTTCGTTCATAAATTGAGCAAAATCTTCTATTAGGTATTGGAGCCCATTTGCTGTTCTGGATAACAGGACTGCGTCATCCGCATACAAAAGGACTGGGGAGACGCGATTACCAACTCTAGGGGCATCAGCATTCAGATTTTGCAAGCTTTTATCAACATCATTAATAAAGAGAGAGAATAATAGTGGCGCAAGGACGCAGCCTTGCCTTATGCCACGGGTAACTCTAAAACAGGGGGTACATTCACCTTTAGGAACATAACGAACTCTCGAAGTTAATAAAGCATAAATTTGTGATAGGTAAATGCTAATATTAGTTGGGGCACCCATTCCTATTAGGGTCTGCCATAATTTTGCATGATTAACTGAAACAAATGCACTTGTTAGGTCTACAAAACCGAGGTGCAGATGACCCGATTAAGAAAGTGTATATTTCCCAATCAACAATTCCAGGTTGACGCACTGCTCGGTGGTCCCTATATCCCTTCTGAATCCATATTGGGTTTCTGTGCGGACTCTGTTGTCCCTTACCCAAGTTTCTAGTCTCTCTAGGAGGATTCTTCCCATCAGTTTTGATTTTGAATCAAGTAAGGATATAGGGCCGTAGCATTTTGCGTCCCCTCTATCTCCCATTTTGAAGATTGGGACTATAACACTCTGCACCCAGGATGTAGGCAGTACTCCTCCTACCGTTGCATTGCAGACTCTTAATAAAATTGGAGGCCAGAAATCTGTATCAGCCTTAAAGATGTCAATGGGTACCCCATCGGGACCGGTGCGCCTTTCCGTTCGCACTTCTATCTAGGGTAGTTTTAATTTCATCTAGAGTAATTGGGGCCAAATTGGGAGTATCAATGACTATAAACTTTATGTTTTCGGAGATTGGGGGTTCCTCTTTGTTAGGGTTAAAAATGTGTTCAAAACGTATTAGCGATCTGAGGGCTGTACTAAGGTCTTAATCTTAGCAGCAGACTGTTCTTTAAAAAAGGGACAAATTAATGTCTTCCAAAATAAAGTTGTATTTCGTGTATCAGCCGCCTGGACCAACTTTTCCCATGCTAGTTCTCGTATTTTTTGCTTTCATTTTGTTTAAGGTTTGCTTGTAGGATTTCCGTAAGATTCCCACCCTTTCCCTATCTCTAGGTGTGGCTTTTAGTGCTTCCCTTAAGGCCTGATTTAATTTGGAACATTGTTGATCGAACCATCTGGGTTTTTGGTGTGGATACTTCTTGTTTTTTATTTTTAAATCTCCTGAAATAGCAAACGCAATATTACAAAATGCCGTAATAATATGTAAGTTTGAGGAAGCTCCCTCCAAGCAAATGTTAATATCTTCTTGTCTGTTTTGTACTATATTATCCATGAATAGGGAGGGGTTAACACCTGACCATTTTATGAAATACCGTTTTCTCCATGTGTTTTTTATGTCAGCATCTAGACACACCTTCTCCTGGTACATCGAACTTAGTCTTAGCGTCAGGGATAGTGGATGGTGGTCGCTAAATGGACTTACTTTTACTTCAAAGTTGTCAACTAAGCCTCTACCATTTCCAGATATTAAAACATGATCAATGGTCAAAGAGGTCAAAACATGATCAATGGTCGAGGAGTTAACTTAGCTTGACTTTAGGCTTTATCTGAGTGTTACACATTTTGAAATTATTAGTATGCGGTTTATTCCTTTCTTTGCATGTGTGTTATCAAGTCCCTCATTAGCTAAAGAAAATCTCTTTACTTTGCACTAGATTGACAGTGAGGCATGAAGACAATAAGTTGGCAGCAGATGCAGAGAAATGCAATTAAAGGAGTCTCCTGTACCTGGCATACTACAAAGACACAACTTTCAAGGATAAGCAGATATGTACTTAATTCTGTTGAGATGGGAAATTAGGGGGTTCCTGGGCCCAGCAAATGACACCAATTATTTGGCTCTGGACTGGGGAAGCGAAATATGGATGTTCTGGGACTTTCTATTGTGTTTTAATGGGTGTTCCATAGTAGTTAGAGCAGAGAACTTTTCCTGACTTAGAAGAGAGCAGATCTCTTTAACCTTTGATTTCCCCGAGTGTGAATCTTCATCCTAAACACTCTTTTTGTTTCCTCTGAAATTCTACTGAGGTTCATATGATGCTGGCACCTTCCTCTTTTTCCCTTTAGAAATCCCCTTTGCACTTTCATTTCTTAATTTATTTAAGGCTAGTTTCTTTATGGAACCCTCAGTTTGGATGTTTTGCATTCTTTACATATTGATTAGTTGCATTCTGTACTTCATAAAACTTAAATTCAGAGAGCTCAATTGCCTTAACATTTTCCCTGTAATTATATATTTCAATAATCATCGACAATATGAACTACTAATTCAAAAAGAAATCTTGGTGGTTTGCATACCACCCTCTCTGTCATTATTGTGGAACTGTATTGATTTCATTGCTATGCAAATGAATTCTGAATGCTAGCTCTCCCTCAATGCTTCAAGTCGACTACCGACATGCCCAAGCCCAGTCCATTCCCCTAAACCAAATGAAGAGAATGCAAAATCCTTACATGTCTCAGATTCCAGTGATGCAAGTTCCACACACAAAATGTCCCAGCAGAATATGGGCAAACCTACTTTCAATGCGAACTCAGCCCCAACAATGAATCAGAACTCTTTCCAGAATCACAACCATTTTAAAAGTTCCCCCTTTTTGATTCTTTGGAGGGTTATAACTCTGATCACTCGCAATGATGGTGCCTGAGGGGGGAGGAAGATTGCGTATTTGGTGTAGTCTTGGAGGTAGGACAGAGGGGTCCATTTGTAGAAGGTGAGGTGAATGACTATCCAGCATCCTTTTTGAATGATACCAGTGCTACCCATTCCACTGTTAGAACAGCGGAAGTCCCAAACCTGCCCCTTGCGGGAAAGAAGATCCAAGTTGTAGGAGTTGCTAAAAAACAGATTACTAACCCTGTCGTGAAAAAGGTTCCAGTCAAAAATAGGGTACTTAAAAGGAAATCACCAAGGTGTAGTGTGTGACTCCAGTTCGGTAAATCGTTTGGGACGCAATTTATTATACAGGTTAAATTACACCATCTACTGCACATCGAATGGTGTTGAATTTTAAAACCATGATGAGGATGTGGATTTTAAATTGGCTAAGCAAGGGACAGCCATTGGACTGTATTCGTTAAGGACCACTGAAGATCTACCTCCAGATCTTAAAGATACCATGAAACCCGAAGTCTGGGACGTTTTGGGTAAAGATATTGGTCTCATAAAAGAAGTTGAGCCTGTTCGAATAACCGTTAAACAAACTCTGAATATCCTAGAATGCCTCAGTGTAATCTAACGCCTCAAACTATAGCTGTAATTACTCCAGTGATCAAGTTAGTGATTCTGCAAGACATTTTGAAAGAAATAATGAGGAGTCCATGCAACTCACCCCTCATGGGCCGGCAGAAACCGTAAGGTAAATACCGAATTGTGCAGGACCTGAGAAAGATTATTAATATAGTAATTCCTTGTCGTCCTATGGTACAGAATCCAGCTGTGATTTTATTCCAGATTCCATGTGAGGCTGAGGGGTTCATTGTAGTTGATTTGTGCCAGGCCTTTTTCTCTATTCCTTTACATGAGAACAGTTAGTTCGTCTTCTCCTTTAGCTTTTAAAATAGAGTTTTGGCATGGTGCTGAGTCCCACAAAGGTATACTGAGAGCCCCTCAATCTTCAATCAAATTCTCAAAAAGAATCATCAGTACCTAGAAAAGTCCAGCAACCCAGTCCTTTTTCAGTACATTGATGGCCTTTTGGTTGTGTCAGACAACCAATTGGCCTGTAGACAAGACACCATCTCTTTGTTAAACCACTCGACTGGGAATGGACATAAAGTATCCCAGAGTAAATTACAATATTGTCAGAAGGAAGTCCTGTATTTAGGACACCACATTGAGAAGGGCGCAAGGAAGGTGTCACAAGAGAGAATTTCTGCCATTTTAAAAATGAATCCGCCAACTACACAAAGAGAAGTCCGGATGCTCTTGGGAATGGTGGGCTGCTGTCGACAGTGGCTACCCAACTTTTCTTGAGTGGCAAAGCCTTTACAGAGGCTGACACACAAGGATGTGCCAGGTCAATTACCATTAGATAAAGATTGTTTGATTGGGCTGTTAGAGCTGAGAGAATGTCTCTGTTGTTCCACAGCACTGGGAATGGCTGATTATAATAAAGCTTTAGACTTTTCTCCAGGGAGAGAGAGGGCTCTGCTCTTTCGGTGCTTATACAGATGATTGGGATGCTTGAAGACCTGTGGCTTATTTTTCTGCTACTCTTGGCTCTATAGCCATAGGACTGCTTGGCTGCTTTAAAGCGGTAGACACCGTAGGTGTCAGCTTTGAACAATGTGAAAGCATAGCTATGGGACATCATCTTAGTGTGATGATTCCCCCATTCTGTGGGGATCCCATTGACTCGCACCAGAGCACAGCCTTTGACTAATAGCCATCTTACAAGATTTCAACAAATAATTATGGCGGCTGAAAACATAACCCCTTCTTCTACCTCCTCGGAGTCTCGATTCACCAAACAGTACATGATTGCTTGGATGTCATGGAGCTGTGCACCAAGCCAAGACCAGATTTCAGAGATGAGCCCCTGGCAGAGTCTGATTGTATATTGTTTATGGATGCCTCTTGTTTGAGGGATGATGGGGAAAACTTGAAGGCTGCATACACAGTCTGTACTGTGGCAGGAGTAGTGGAAGCCTCCTAACTCTGAGGTGTAACCTCTACACAAGTGATTGACCCGGCTGCTCTTACTAGAGCTTGCTGTGTTTTAGACCAACTAAGAGTGTCTATTTTATATGATAGTCAGTACGGCTTTGGTGAGGTCCATGCCTTTGGACAGTCATGGTCACAGAGGGGATTTATGGCATTTTCAGGATCCACAATTAGAAATGGGGAACACATGATGAGACTGTTGGAAGCCTTGCATATGCCTCGAGAAATTGCTGTTGTCAAGTGTGCGGCACACAGGAGCTGGTTGTCTAAAGAACAAAGATGAAATGTGGGTTTCTACAGATGGGAGACCAGTGTTGTCTGACAGTTTGTTGTTTCCGATGGCATTTCCATGGTCCTGCCCCAAAAAAAAGATGTGATGGTGAGATTGCTCAGACAGAGTTGGTTTTATGACTCAATTCAGACTGATGGCTGAGAGTTTTTGTCACCGATGTGTTGTGTGTCAGCAAATGAATGTAGGAAGGAGCACCGCTGAATGTGTGTGAGTCTATGTCTTTGGACTGGCCGGATGCTTTACCTTTGGTGCTGATGAGTCTTTGCAGTATGCCTGACAGGTGGACAGGACTGTCACACCATGAGATCATCATGGGGAGAGCTACGAGATGCCTGTTGTGCCTGTAAATGTGGTTGTGAACATCACAGATGATATGATTCTCAACTACTGTAAAGGACTGACTGATGTGATACGTTTTATGTCTCATCAGGTTAATGCCGCCACTGCTCTCCCACATCAAGAACAGGGCCATGACCTCAGTCCTGGGGAATGGGTCCTGGTGAAGGAGCATGTTCAGAAAGCCTGCCTAGAGTGTGGTTGGAAAGGCCCTTTCCAAGTCATCTTAATGACAAACACAACTGTGCAGTGAGAGGTGCTACCCAACTGGATTCATGCATCATATACCCAGTCGGTAGAGTGTCCCATCAATAATGTGACTGTGCCAATACCGAAGGTGCAATCAGAACCTGCCAGATCTCAGGAGTAGCAGAGGGTGACAAAGTGAGTAAACCAGAGCCTCAAGATTGGTTGGTGAATCGAGACTCCGAGGTGGTGTGAGAAGGGGTTGAGGTGAGCCTTGACTCAATAGTGGTCGGAGCTGGGGTAAATGGGGAAACTTGGCCTTTGGCGCAGGTGGAGACTGATCCTGATAGTGGTGAAGGGTGAGTGGTGTGAGCAGAAGAAACTGAGACAGAGGTGAGTAGCTAAAATGGCAAGGAAGGGTTACGTCAAGCCTGTCGGCGAAACTCATACCACAAACAGTCATTGAAGAAGCGGAGACTAGTGAGCAATGACAGTGAAAACAAACAGTCAGTGCTAAGCAGGTCAGGCCTTGGTGCCTTGCCAATGGTATTCAGGTCCTGAGTGGACTATTTACACAAATAGTGACATTGTCCAAGTTCCTCACTCTTTGGATGACAGTGCTAACAGAGCATCTACGAACCTCAACTGTGCCATACGATATTGCTTTATATGGATTTCATGATCAGATGGCCTGAGCAACAAACTGTGTTTTGCTAAGCGTTTCAATTAAACTGAACTTTTACATTTCCGTTGAACTTTGCTTCGAACTGTGTTTTGCTAAGTGTTTCAATTAAACTGAACTTTTACATATCCGTTGAACTTTGCTTTGTTGAAGTAAGAAGAGTCCCCAGAGCCAAGTCTGCTGAGGAAGAGTAAGGATGTCATTTTACAAGAAGACTGAGTAGGGAAAGGGATGTCTCACGAAGCCTGCTGTATATAAAGAGAATTTTATTTCATTATCAACTTCAGTTTTGCCTTTGTGCAAGTAGAAAGATTGCAGTGGATAAATCTGTGTGCTGCTAATTCTACTCAACGGTCTGATTGTAGTGAAGTCATGAGTACCCATAACCCTGATAGACGTAGGTTGCTGGTAGCATGTATATTAATCATTGCCATTAGAGTGCTAATTTCTTTGCTTATAGGTTTAAGTTCCCGAACACATAATGAACCTGTTAGGTCCACTTTTCCACCCACTGAGCTTCGTACTGCTGTAGGAGGTTTGGAGAATTTTGATTGTAAGCTGCTACAGAAGGATGCTTCTATGGGAGATTTTTAGTCGAATGCAGATTTTTCCAGTTGCATTATGAGCACATTGACACAATGGGAGCAAATAATTGGTATGTTTATACTCAATTGCCTGCTTCAGTAGCTGAGGATATTGCCTATCATCATATCCCTCTCACTTATGATATTTCTTATAGTATTTTGCTAAGTGTTCTGTATTGAAAGGGTTACTTTGAGTGTTATTTGCCCAGTTATGATCTAGTTTTCTCAGAAGTACTCATGCACAGACATTTAAGCCAACACCCTAATGCGAAGGAGATGGAGACTGTCTGGAGCGTCTTTAGATCCGCAACTGAGCTTGACACTCCATATGCCCATAGACAAAATTTAACTTGCTCTATAAATGCTATTGAAAAGACATTTATTGACAAATTAGAGGATAGGAGGAGGGAGGTTGAGGAAAGGACAGAAATGGGAAGAGATGTTGGAAAGGGTAAGTGGGCAACAGAGGAGATTAACCACAAGATGAGGGGGGTTAAACCTACCCTGCCTTTAGATTTGCAACATCAGGGGAAGTTCTGTGTATATAGAAGGTGAAATGTGGTGCATCATATATTTATGGGAGCGGGTCAGTGTGAACAAACATTCTAGTTAGAGGGAAATACTGGCAGATTATGGGAGGGAAAGTCCTTCCAGGACTTTATTATGTGTTCGGCTAAAATGCAAATTTTTACACAGAAGTTGGTCTGGTACTTGCTATTTAGCAGTAGTTCTCCCAAAGCTGTATCAGACAGAAAGGTTAGAGGAGAATGAAAGGAAGTTGCCTGCTAGGCTGAAACGTAGTAGTGGTGCATGTGAAATAGAAGGGGATATTTTTTGAGCAATGATCCCATCTGTGGGGGTTGTTCTGAATGATTTGAAGATTAGAAAGCTTTCTACTATAGTGGATAGATTAGTAACTAGTGCTTCTGGATCATTGTTAGTTACTGATATTGAAATATTTGCCATTATGTCGGTGGTTCTACAGAATCGTCTTGAATTAGATATTTTGCTCGCAAAGGAAGGCGTTGTGTGTAAGATGTTGAAAGTTCATCAATGCTGTACATACATTCCCGACTGGAGTGAAGAGATAAGAGGTTTGGTGAAGAACATTACTGATTTAAAGAAGGATTTGAAGGAATTAGAAGCTTCTAGTGCCTGGGAAGCAATTGGAAAGGGATTTGCTGATGTGGGTAATTGATTTAGTAATGTAGGTAGTGGTTTTTTAGGCGCTAAATTGAGGCTTGGTATAAATATTGCTATTTATTTGATTTATATGTTTACTATGTTTAAGGGATTTACGTACATGAGATCAAAGAAGGTAGTTGACAGAAGGGGAATTAAGAGAAGGAGGGACAAAATAAAACTAGAGGACAGTCAGTATAAGCTCTATGATGAGATAAAAGAATTGGGGAACTCTAGACGCAAAATGTTTTAAACAACACATTTTTTAGATGGTCTCAAGGGAAAAGATTCTTATATTCTGTGATGTCTATCCTAGCCAACAGAGGGGGATTGAAGCAGCATAATTTAGACTCCACCCTCAACAAAAACTGTATTCATATGTTACGATACATAATCCGTATATTCAACGCAAGTGTGCTTCACCTTTATGAATTATCATAGAAAACATTGCTGTGCACATTTGGAAATCAAATGTAGTCTATTGGAGTGAATAAATACCCCACATATTTACATTTATTGGGTATTCACGTTGTAATGATGACAGCTTGCTTTCCTATGTTCAATGACGTTATAATGTGCCTTAATTTTGATTCTTGAGTTAACTTAGCATGACAATAGGCCTAAGCTAAGTGTTCCACATTTTGAAATTGTTAGTATGCTGTTTATTCCTTTCTTTGATTGTGCATTATCAAGTCCCTCGAAATTACGATTAAAGGATTCTCCTGTACCAGGCATATTAGGAAGATGCAGCTCTCAAGGGTGATCAGATGTGTACCTAGCTGTGTTGAGATGGGAATTTAGGAGTTTACAGGTTCCCCCCAAATGCTGCAATCAGATTGGCTTTGGACTATGGGAGTGAGATATGGATGTTCTGGGACTTTCAATTGTGTTTTAATTGGTGTTCCATAACAGTTAGAGAAGATACCTTTTCCTGACTCAAAAGAGAGCAGATCTCTCTATTTTTCTGATTTCCCCGAGTGTGAATCTTCATGCTAAACACTCTTTTAATTTCCTTTGAAATTCTGCTGCGGTTCCTATGATGCTGACACCTTCCTCTTTTCCCCTTTAGAAATCCCCTTTGCACTTTTATTGCTTAATTTAGCGAGGGCTAGCTTCTTTATGGATGCTTTGTATTCTTTACATATTTATTATTTGCATTCTGTACTTCATAATAATTAAATTCAGAGCACTCAACTGCCTTAACATTTCCCTGTAATGATGTATTTAATTAATCATTGACACTTTTTCTGATTTCTATGAACTAATAATTCAAAAATAAACCTTTTTAGTTATTGTGGAACTGTATTGGTTCAATTGACATTCAAATGAATTCTGAATGCTAGCTGTCCCTCAATGAGTCATGTCGACTATCATAGGCCCATACAATCAGTGGGGAATTATGTTTGATGATTGTACCAAGAGACTAAGTTTCAAACATCCTCCCTTGATCAACAGTATCAGTAGCAAGACAAGATTTTTAAGGATGGGAGCAAACTGTTAATGCTAGTGTGTACCACTCCATAAGAACTGGAGGGTGTTTGACCTGCTTTAACTGTTTCAGCATCATGATAGCCAACTCTGGAAAAGAAGAAAGCTGTGTACCAATGGATTTTGTCTGTTTTCTCAGTAATTAACACATTTTAATGTCCAGGGCTGGAAGTCACAACATTTAATCAAACCTCTGATTTGTGAAGCAGAGCGGATCATCTCATCCTGCAAGAGTCAAAGATTGTTGATTTGTTTGACTTGGATAAAAATCAGGCCAAACACATCAAGACAAAAAACAAGGTTCCACAGTTTCTTGTTACCAAAGATCAAGGCCTCAGAAACATTCAGTTTAGGAAAATTCATTGCATCCACAGATGAATACTAGAAAGAATGAATTTGATGGAAGGAGTAGCTCATGAGCTTAAGGGATCGATACACTTATATATATAAGTATCATCTGTCAAAGAGGAGAATTGTAGTATGACGCTCTATGGTGCTTCCTAAGAAGGATGACATAGTCACCAAAAAGTGCATGAATAAAGGAAGAGCTCTGAGTGACTCCACCTGCCAAAGATCTTTCCTTTCAGTCACATAGGAGATGCACAAATCATTGTGTTAAATTAATGTATAGAGCTAACTTCTCAGTTTCCAGCTTTGATCAATGATAAAGCAGAAACTATAAACAAATCAAAGAGGATCAGTGTGTTCCCTCCACAGTCCCCACCAAATAATGAAGCAGATGCATCAAAGTCAAGATAAGTGAGTAATTTCAGTGTCTTGGTCAGAACCCTTTCCATGAAGGATTAAGGAGAGAATGCTAAACCAATAAAAATGCTCCAACTGCCTACTGATTATGTGCCCAATCCGCTTACTTGGGTAGAAGAATTTTGAAATGAGATGAACATTATTATGTTCATCTGCATAGAAAGAACTCATTTTTAGCAGTGCAGTTTCCCCATTCTGTTTAAATTTATAAGGCATTGACTTGATGACCAAGGAGGTGTCAATCAGTTGTTGTAAAACCAGGGAACTTTTTCTGGTATCCGTTCAGTCATCCTGCCTGGGCATAATCCCTGCAGAGATTCCACAGTATGCTAACTTCAGATTAAGCGCACATTACATGCCAAGTTCCCCCAGTTACTCGTACACGTGCTTACTAGTGCTCAGAGAAATATACAGAGAATAAACAGTGGGACTTTCTCAATATATTTATTGAACCAAAGTTTTTTTTGTATAAAATACATGTGCTGCGATAATCAGTAGACAGAAGCAGATGAAAGTGATTACAAACACCAAAAGTATAAATAGTAGATACATCTCTACCATGGTGTTACAACAGTGTATGTATGCAGGCATATGCTACAAAGCAGTGATCAGGCATACTCCTACTATGTGAACCCTACTCTGCGTGTACCTAGAGTGTGTGTAGGTGTGAAGCCAAGAATCCTCCCAAGGGACAATCCAACCCCATTACCTGGCGGGAGAGAATGTAGGACCTCATCTTGGTCACAAACTGGACACCCCTCATGAAAATGTCAGATGGCTGTGTGGTGAAGTCTCAGCATGCAGGGACCCTTGGTGGCAGCTGAAGTGCCTCCTCTGGTAATCTTTTGGGATGCTCATTATTTATAATAGAAAGCTTCCTTGTGATGTACGTATGGAGTAGTAATGTTATGGATATGTAAATAGTCCTGTCTCCCCTTGAATGAAGATAGCGCGACATTTGTACATCGTGTGTAATAAGGCCTTGTACTTGGTGTTTGAGGCATCATGATAATGTTAAGTGTAGCTAGATGTGTGAACAGAAGTAGTTTCAGAGACACTAATCCAACATTGTCGTGCACGCAAATATGTGCAAAAGGTCACAGCAGAAATGTTATTGTGCTAAAGTAGGACAATGTAAGAAAAAGTGCAGCTTCGTTACTTGGGCCTAACCCGGGCACATAACAAACCTCATTCCTTTGTGTGAGTAAACAGCGTGCCTGTTTTGTACAACCACGCAGAGGCTTTTTTTTTTTTTTTTCCCCGTTCTTTCCTCACTCTTCTTCTTAACATTTGCTGTAAACAATTTCTTGGCATCTTACGTTGCTGCAATCTCTGTGTCCTCCTCTATTGCTCTCAAGCTTTCTATGTTACCTCCTCTCGGTCCTCTCTTCCTTCTTACTGCCCCCATTTGTCTTCCTCTCTGCCCTGCTGCCCACCCTGCTCCCGTTTGCCGACTGTGCACCCATTTTTCCCCCTCTCTGCCCTTCTTTTCCTCTTTTCTGCCTCTTATGACCATTCTCTCTTTCCCCCCTCTCCACAAATGTCCAATTATTTCAGTTTCTTTTACCCCATGCCTATTATTGCCTCTTTTAGACATTTCTCTGCCCTCATTTTGGCATTCACTCAGCCACTGTTGGTTTTCTCCCTCCCACCCTTTTGCCTTTCTATCTGCCCCTCAGTATTTACTCCCTACCTGTGTTTTATCTTTGTTATGCTCTTTGCCACCCTTTCCCCTCTGCTTCATCCCATTCTCATACCTCTAAGTCCCCTTTTCCTTCTGTGTACATTTTCCTCACGTCCCTTAATTCCCAGATGTCCTTTCTCCCTGCTCAGTCCCATATCCCTCTGTCACTCTAAATTCATCCTGCTTTTCCCTTTGTCCTTAATGTACCCTTCACTGATTGTGTGGCACTTAGTGGTGTAGCAAAGGCATCTGGAGCTTTGATTTAGTGTCTCTGTGAATAGGCAACAAGAGCCATGAATGAGGAGTGTTTCAGGGCTTGTCATTGGTTACCCCACTCCGATTCCTGAGTTCCAACACTCAAACAGCCTCCTTGTGTGTCAGTCCCATCTAGTGCAACCCTCTGAAATGACATGGACTGTACAAAACATTTTTGAACCGGACAAACTATGACAATGTTTAGAGTGACATGTTGTAAAGAGGTGATTAACATAACATGCTCTGCACAGTCTAACCCTGGCCAGGTTCCATTAAACTCCATTGAAGGCATATGGTCCTGTAACAGGTTTATTTTTTAAATCACCCTTTTAATTCAAGGATTTTGTATCTTATTTGCACTAAGGTTAAGCTTTCAGCCCAAAATGAGTGATCTCTCCGTGCAATTTACATGACCCAATTCAGGTCATCAGTTTCTGTGCACACTGGTGTTTGTAAATGTAACTCAACACTTTGCATACTCCAAAATAAAGAACAATGTTTAACAGTGACACATTTTGAAATTAGGGTTGGGGAAATGGGTGTTCTCAAAGGTGGGAAAGAATGTAATTGTTGGTGAGTAGGCACAACATTGTAACTTTTTTGGTTTTTATAAACATTCCAAGTTCTGTTTCACTCCTAACTGGCAAAAACCACAGTTAGTTTCCTGATCATGTTAGCCATTAGATTCCAGTTTAGCATGTTTTGCTGGAAAATATGGGACAAGAGACTTTAACGGAGTTGCCATTTGATTTTGCTCATTTTTAGGTCTCACCTGCATCAGCTCATGCACTCTCACTTGCAAGAGATATTGAGTTGAACAAGGGGCTTGTTCTGGTTTAACTTTGTACAAGCCATTCACAAAATGGGTAGCTATGTGTCTCTCCATTGTATCTCAAATGCTAATGTTTTGATTTTAATTATTTGCCCCTAAGGGTAAGGGCTGGATAGTAGGAGAAGCCACATAAAAGCTCAGCTTGTTTTGGGCTTGATGTTAAATAAGAAGCGCTAGCTGAGCCTGGCTCGAGCTTTTCAGTAGCTTTCAAGCTTTCACTGGATCGCCCACCTCCATTATAAATGAGAGCACCTTCAAATTTGTCATTCTGTGGAGCATATCTGAATGTTTAGTGTGACACACAATTCCACACAACACAATTCACCGTCACACAATTCAACACTACCCAACATAATTACACTCCACATAATACCACTCAACGCAGCATAATTCAACTCCACATAATTATACTCTACTCAATGCCACATAAATACACCCAACATAAAACCACTCTGTCACATAGCAACAATCCACATAAATACACTTCACACCATGCCACATAATTCCAATCAGCATAATTTTACTCAACACCACAAAGTTCCACACCACACAATCCAACGCCCCACATTTCCATTCCACACCACATAATTTGACACCAAGCCACATAATTCAACTCAACAACACAATTACACAACACACAACATACATCCAATCCACACCACAGAATTACACATCATGCCACAAAATTAAACAACACACCACATAAATAAACTCCACTACATACCACTTCACAACACAAAATACCATTTCACATAATTCCACTCCATAACACAACATTCTACTCAACATAATTCTAGTACACTCAATACCACATAATTTCTATCCACATAATTCCACTGCACGCCATACCACATAATTCCACTACACAAATCCATTCCACACCATGCCACACAATTCGACAACTAACAATTCCAATCCAACCCACATAATTCCGCTACACACCACATACATACACATGGGTAAAATACATGGTCAGTTACAACGCCAATAGCTCTAACTCAAGCAAATGTGAGACCTACTGCATTTCCAATGCTTGTTTCCTTATTGTCTCCTAGTCTATTGAAAATACACTTCAAATCAGTTGTATTTTCTTCTGTTAATCCTTTTTGTTTTCTTGTGGATTGGTATTCTCGGCGCTAGTTATAGTAATGAGTTGTTAGTATTTATTAATTTACTTTTTTAAACATTTTGTATAGAATACCCTTGTCCTGAAGGGGAGCAGGTCGGTGTAAAAGTTACGGAAACATACATAACATTCAAATTGCCCTACATTGCTATAATCATGCAATATTCAGGTAGATATGAGTTGAACAGGAGAGCAAATAAGGTAACCACGAACATTCGGCAAAAAGCAAGTGTAAAAAGAGTGAGTTTAAGACGAAAGTGAATTGACAAATCACTGAATGCTCTCAGAGTGGGTGCGGAAAAAGACTGACCTTAGAACATAGAAACAGCCAGTCTCCTAGCAACCAAGCTACATGTGGTGTTTTGACAACTGGAAATCTGCATCCAATTAAAAGGTGTATGAAGTTGATGGGTTTCACTTCGTCCAACTTCAAAAAATAAAACCAAAGCTTTCTTAAATGTTGCCAGCTTTAGAACTTTATGAAACTGGCAAAGATTAGCATAAAAGTGAAATATTCTGCAAAAAGATTAGGCAGAGGACACAGCTCACAACATGTTGTTTTTATGGTGGATTATTTCAGCAAAAATTGTTTGATGTGAAAGACATCACGGAAAACCTGTGTTGATGACATTTTCCCTGCAGCTAAAGTTGTGAAAAGTTGTCAAACTTTTCATCTGCACAAAGAGTTGCCAACCTGCTCAAATCCTCTGGTGAAATTATCATGACGCACACCAGTATCAAGTACATGGGCAACCCTAGGACAAGTGTCTTGGATGTCACGCAGCACATTTATTAAAGAATATGGAAGATAACAGGAAGTCAGTGGAGTTGACTAAGTACAAGAGTAATATTTTCAAGTTTTCAGTTTCTTAACATGGGCCTTGCTGGTAGAGTAAAGGGCACTTTTCAATGAAGCTATAGATGATGGTGACATGATGGGCACTTATGCATTTTCCACCATCTAGAATAGTCTAGAATTAACCAATATCAAGAAACTATTTACATACAGCTGAGACATGGAAGTTTAAATAAATTTAGAATCCAAGGCAAAACCGAAATAATGGAATTCGCAGGTGAAGGAGGCAAACAAAAGTTTTATAAAAGAGAACATCAACCCTGTACCTTAGCAAATGAAATAGAAGTGAAAATCAGAAGAATGTCATATTGCTATATATACATATTGACATATTATGGGCATCCATGCTAAGATGGTGCCAAGGAATGAATGTAAATAGTTGTGATTTTGATAAACTTCAAGTAGGCTGAAAGAAAAGAGGAAACAGTACAAGTGAACACATGTAACATGTATGCTGCTTTACATGCTTAGTCAAGCCCCTCTACATGGCCTAAGACAATTAAGTATATTAGACAATTAAGTAATTTTCAATACAAGGATTTTGGAGGAACTATAGGGCAGGACAAAGTCTATTGCATTTGTAAATGCTTGTTATAATTGGTTTTGTACCTACGGAATCAAATTAAAATATTCCGCCATTATCTCACTGTTCTAATTGATAGCTAATCTAGTTTTGTATCAGATCTTTTGGCATTTGGCATGTGAACCTATTTTTATGCCCTCAAATCCATACAATATTTCTAGTATGCACAATATGTATTACTACTTTTCATATTCACTCATGATACATCAGTCCAGAATTAACGGGCATCTTACATTGGTTTCCATAGCATGGTAGTGGGATCCATCTTAGTCAGCATTATGCTAATTGTGAATGTTTCATTGTCATTGACTTCAATATTGGGCATTAGCATGGATATTCCCTACCGACTGAAGTTGGAGTGTATCTGGTAATGTTGTACCTCAATATTTTGCATCTCTTATACTGAAAAGAGTTATCAATTATGATCATTAAAACAGGTGGGAAGTGTGTACAAGAGTCGTGTAGTAGGTTTAGAGTCGTGTAGTAGGTTTAGAGTTTATTTATGCAACCCTGCATGGAAGCTGGAGATTAAAGAATTTATGGCTGAAATTATTTTGTTGTATCTTTATTAAGCCCTCATACATGGAGCTCTAGACAAAATTAATGTTCTGGGTCTGATCTGTGATTTACTCCTCCAATCTCAACTCCAAACATATTCCTATTGCTTACGTATAACAGCGTAAGGTCAACCGTTTTTTATCGATCAATACCATATCTTAATTTACCTACATTTCTGGTGGGATATGCATTGACTATTTTAAGCAGTCCTTCAATCACCTTTTGTGTGGCTGATGTAGTGCACTAAGTGGCCAAGAGTATACCCAAACATGAGTCTCTTATTCGCTGTACAACAGGATCCAAGCTACACCTCACTGATGAGATCTAAATAGGCCAAAATCAGTCTTGGGCCGTTTGTCTTTCATTACAGAGGGCGCCTCACCTGGCAATTCAGAATAGTCTGTTTGCATGAGGAGCAGGGTCAGAACTTGTGGGAAAGTGTATTACTAGTTGAGATGGATGGTAGTCTACCACAAGTAATAATGTCACTATTCTTGTTAGGTCCAGTAAAAGTTTTAGTAATTTAAACCTGTGCTCAAGCTTTGGTAGCTATGAGACAGAGCAGGCAGGCTTAACTTAAGAAAATGTGTAGAGCATTTAGACATACCAAAACAATTAAAAAGTTGAAAATTCAATGCAAAACAAATCTCACTTCAATTTATAAAAATAGAGACTATTTAAGGAAGTTGTCAAAGTCTAACGGATGCTGCTTGGCGTCAGGTCCGATGAAGATTTCTCCCTTCGGACTTAGGGCCTGATTACGAGTTTGGCAGTTCAACTACCAGAACACCATTGCGATGGTTGTGAGAACGCTGCCAAGCCGGCTGCATCCCCACCGCCATATTACGAGAACACCGCTGGGCTGGCTTTGTTGTATCAGCAGTGCCACGGTGGCGGCATGCTTCGGCTCATAGAGAGCCTGTAGAATATGTCGCCACCTTGACAGCACCACTGGCACTATAAAGCTACTGTAAGAAAGTATATTTTAGCTGGGGGGTGGAAACACAATCCCTGTCAGGGTGAATTACAAAAAGACTCTAAATTAACCTGTGCTTATTTCTCTTGTAGCGTGGCACAGAAGAAGTCAGACTTAACTTAGAGGCAATGTGTAAAGTGTTTATGCAGCACACAAATAGTAATAAAGTGAAAACACAACACAAAGAAAACCGCACAGCAATTTAGCAAAAAAAGACTTATGAATTTTGAAAGTTTTTAGTGAAAAGTAGCACCTAAAAGATCAAAGCACCAACTGCAGGGATCTGGTCATGGAACAATGGCCCAAATTCAAAAGTTAAGGTTCACGACAATGCTGCGAGCGTCAGATACAAGGAGTGGATTGGGCCTGGTCTTGGCTTACCTTCGGACTTAGAAGAAATTTTAAAAAAAGTTCTGGAGAAGGTAGAGTCTCCGTAGGACAAGACACCAGGCTGTGTCCGAGGACAAGTCTTCAACAACGGGGAGTCGCTGGACGAGATCTCGGTATAGAAAGTGACGAGGGTAGGAAAAACGTCAAGCAGGAGAAGCTAGATTTCTAGGCCAAAGAGGTTGCTGTCATCAATGGGTTGCTGGTTGTCGTCAAGCCCAGTGAAGATTTCTACCTCTGGACTTAAACGTTTTTTTGGAGTTTGGATTGACCCAGTGGGAATAGGCTGCACGCTGTAGCTGAAGAGGGCTTCACGAGGCCGGATACCATCGCTGGGAGGTCCCTCTGAAGAGGATTTGGGGCTGTGGAGAAGAACAAAGCGGGAGCTGTTGGCTTCTTCAATGATTCCCTCACTATCACCCTCCAACAGTGCCTCTCATCTCTCCATAGCCCCTCCCTCACATGTATTTCATATGTTTTATAGTGCCTCTCATACCAGTGTAGGGTCTCAGAGCACTTTACATCACACAGACACACAGAGGGAGGTGTGAATCAGTGTATAGAACATGTTACATAGCACAAAGAAGACTGGGTCTGGAGAAGTACAAACTCACACCGTGGTTAGGGTTGGCTTTACTAATAAGAATGTATTCCTACCCAAGCAAACCATTTTTAGCAGCATTAGGATAATGAAAGACTGAGAAAAAAATCTAACGTTATAACCCATTTCATGTAGTTTGCATGCAGCTCTTTGATGGCAGTTCATAGCTCACTGTGCTAGATTACAATTGTAATTTATGAACTACACAGTAAAAAAAGGATCTCTGTGATGAAAGCAGTAACCCACTGAGCTATGCAAACAAATACTGTTCTGTGATCTGCATGGTACACGCTCTTTGCAGCAGGTATATTAACGATCTGTGCTACCTTAGATGGGTCAAAACTGCCACTAGACAAAACTCCGATCTCTCTCCAGCAGGTACATGTATCACCAGAGTTATCTTGACACTTTTATTGTTGCCTGAAAATTGCTGGCTATACAAGGAACTCTGCAGCGGGTGCTTTTAAAACTGCTGCACTGCTACAAAACAGGCCCCTGGTGTTGAGTAGTTCCTAAAAATTAATAGGATCTGCACGTTTGTTGGACAACATAAACTAAAAGATTGGTGTCTAGACTGATTCCGGACACTCCCTTTAGGATATGTCAGCCTATAGACCAGCAAGCTCACAGTGCCACTCTAACCCCCCCGAATCCTACCAAGGAGCGGATAGTTTCTGGCAACCATTGAACTTTCCAACCCTTGACCCTTCAGGGATTGTGGAAACAGTACAGTATTTTTAGCTCAGTCAACTGTGCTCACTTAGTCTCGGAGAGATACACAGAATAAACGTTGCAGATGTTTTCAATAAGCATTTATTGAACCAGCGTCATTCTAGTATAAAACATGTTTGCTGCCACAATTATTAGACAGAAGCAAATGTAAACGATTACGAGCACCAATAGAGGGAACAGAAGGTAGAAATCTACCATAGTGCTAAAACAGTGAATATATACAGGCATATAAACATGACAGTAATCAAGTGTACTCCTACCATGCATACCCTACCTAAGTGTACCTAGCATGTACGTGGGTGTAAAGCCAAGAATCCCCTAGGAAAGAGCCAACCCCATTACCTGATGGGAGAGAATGAAGGACCCGTCTTGGTCACGAGTTGGACACCCCGCAAGGGATGTCAGACCACTGCGTGTTGAAGCTTCAGCGTGCAGTGACCTCAGTGTAGTTTGTCAGCATGAAAGTGTCTCCTCTAGTTACCTAGTGAAGGTGCGGTTCTTTTATACTACAAAGGTAGCCTCAGGGTTCCTACCACAATCGATATGTTGTCAGTATGATTTTGTAAATTAACCTAAATCAATAATTGCAATTATGCAAAGTAGCCCTGTCACCCTAGGATGAAGATTGTGATGACTTTTGTACACAGTATGTTAATCCTGTTATGTACATCATGTGCAGGGGTTTTTACCAAGAATCCTCATACATAATAAATGAGGCTAGTTTCGAAGAAACCAATCAACATTTATTCAGCACATAACTGGGTAAAAGGTCAGTGATAGAACCGTTATGCAGAGCAAGGTAGGACAAATGCAGGTAAAAGGTCACTTTGTTACTTAGGCCTAGGTTAGGGAACATAACACCAGTAACAAAACTAGCCCCCATCATTCCAGCCTCCCGGAGAAATGCCTGTTGCCCGGTATGGCCAGTGCTGCCTTGTCCAGGACCTGTGAGTGCACCACTTGGGGCTAGGACTCACTCCTGCAGGGACCAGCAGTAGCAGGCTGGTATGTAGTCCTGGGGGGAATTTCAATTATGCCAGAGTAATTGGGGTAATTTCAGTAATTGTGTTACTCTTTGACATGGAATTATTGATAATTGTGTGATTACTACCCCATGCATAACTAAGTGTAATTTGGGGTAAAAATCCTAATGTGAGAGCACATTTGGAATGCATGAGCGGCCACTCGCACTTGCTATTCATGTTCTTCTGCTTTTAGTACTGTTTCTTAGCACAAAATGCATCCTCGTGTCTAAAATAGAGAGAAAATAGAGCTAAATGTCAGTAGTAAATTGGAGAAAAATCCTATCCCAAGAGCACATTTAGCGAGTGTGAGCAGGCACTCACTATTCACGTTCTGTTGCATTTAGCGCCTTTTCTTAGTGCAAAATACATCCTCACATCCATTTTGGACATGAGGATGCATTCTGCTGTAAGAAACAACGCTTAATGCAGCAGAATATTAATAGCAAGCCTGAGCAAGCACAAGTAGCCACTCACGCTCGCTAAATGTGCTCTTACGTTAGAATTTGTTCCTCCAAATTACTCTGTATTGCATAAGGAGGATGAATTCTGGTTGCAAGAGGACATTTTTGCACTACGAAATAGTGCTAAATGCAGAATTACTCTTCTTCTGTAATTCAAGCATAATCTTGCGGAAATTTTAGGTCATTCTGTGAGATTACTCTACACTGAATTGCACAAGAGATGTTCACCCCTACTGGTAAGTTGCAAGGTATTTGGAGCTTGTTGTGTCCCTGTAGCTCATATAGGAGGCCACCCAGCTAGCCCTTGGAGTCAATATGGTGATACTGAGTTCAAGTAGCTGGTCCAGTCTTCCTTCCTCGGGCAGAAGGGCAGCAGGACAGTCCTTCTAGCAGCAGGGCAGCAGGACAGTCCTTCTTCTGAGACTTCCACAGGTCCAGACTTGATCTGAAGACTGCTTCTGGGGGTCCAATACCCTGTCCTACCCCCACATCTGGTTCTGGAAAGTTCTTCCCTTCCCCTACCAATGCTCTAAACTGTCTGGGGTGACATAAGGCTGGAGTCCTTTTCCTTTGTGCGGACTGGAGGCAAAGCCCTTTGAGGTGAAAGTGGGGCAGGGTGCAGCTCCGACTCCAGCTGTACTGGCAGGATGGCCCATTCTGTCCACACCTAGTCCCCTTTGTGTCACTGTTTGGGAGGAATACACAAACCCCAACAGTTGAGCCATTCATAGTCATGTGACACAGAACACTGGCAGAAGGCATAAATGATTAGGAGAAGAAAATGGCAACTTTCTAAAAATTCCATTTTCAGAATTGTGACTTAAAATCTGACTTTACCATTAAAGAGGATTTTAAATTACAATGTATGTAAGTCTAAAAAGCATATCTCTGTCTGCTCCCAACCCAAAGTTAACACTTATTGTTAGTCAATAGAAGGGATAAGCCTTACCACAGTGGAAAAAACGACTTTAAGTGTTTTTCACTGCCAGGACATGTAAAACGTAAGAACACATGTCCTACTTTTTAAATACCATGCCTCCTGTCCAAGGAGATGTTAGAGCCCCCCTCGAGGGTGATTTATAAAGGGCTGATTAGGATGGTGGGCGGACTTTAGTCCGCCCGCCATCCTAGTGGTAACGGGACTGCCCGCCTGCCATGCGGCGTTTCCGCCGCTGCGGTCGCATCTGGCATTTTAACACTGCAGCGGTTGCTGCTGGCTGCAGCACCCGGCGCAATAGGAAAATGCCATGTTGTGCATTTCCATGCACAAGGTGGCAGGCACGGTGCCTGCCACCTTGTGCATGGACATGTACGGGGGTACCATAGGTACCCCCCTAGTGCACCCCCCAAACCCCCGGGGGCCCGCAACGGGCCCCCAAATCGAATCACCGCCCGCCTTTCCATGGCGGCATCGCTGCCATGGAAAGGCCCTGAAATTCACACATCCTAATATGGCTGGCGGTGCATGCTAGGCACCGCCACCATATTATAGCCCCCGCTCCGCCCGGCCAGCCGGCAATCGTAACGATTGCCGACCGGTGGAAAAGCGGCGGACGGACTTTCCGTCCGCCGCGATACCCACCGCCATCGTAATATGGCGGTGGGTATTGTACGTTACGATGGTGTAACGGTCGCCACCGCCGGCCCAGCGGTGGCGAACGTTACGCCATCGTAATCACCCCCTAAGTATTCAAAGGGAATATTCCTGGTAAAAGGTTTATATTGCCAGGTCAAAATGGCAGTATAAAACTGCACTACAGGCTGCGGTGGCAGCCCTGAGACATGTTTTAAAGTGGGTGGCACAATGAGTGATGCAGCACCACTAGTAGCATTCAATTTACAGGTCCTGAGTATGTGTAGTACCACTTTACTAGGGGCTTACAATTAAATTAATTACATGTAGTACCACTTACCAGGGACTTAAGAGTAAATTAAATGTGCCAATTAGGCGTAGGCCGATTTTACCATGTTTTAAGGAGAGGGCATACACACTTTATCACTGATTATCAGTTATAAAGTGCACAGAGTTCTAAAGCCAACATAAACTAATTCAGCAAAATAGGAGGCGTGAAGGCAAAACAAGTTTAGGGGACTACCAACCAAGGGTGTCACGTCTAACAGCTACATATACGTGAATGGGAAGAGTGCATGCATTGTGTCCTGCAGGATGTGGTTATAACTATTTAAATCACCAAAACACATCTATGATTGATAAATACAAAAATTACAACTTTAACATTTTTCAAGTTGGACAATGGATATTTTTCCACAATTGATGATTGGAAGGTTCAGAAACCTAAAAGATCATAAATTATAAACAGTTTCATATTCCTTCTGTACAGAAAGAAAGATGAAATGTGTGTAAGGTTGATATTTGATGTATGTTAATGTTTATAGTGCTTTAAATTATTATAACTATATCTGAAGTAAATAATATAAGTTTTGATATAAAGGTGATTATTTGCTGTTTTACATAGTATGCACATCATTTAGAAATATTTTTTTAATATATGCTTCTATTCTCTCTATTTGACTGCAACCTTGTTTGATGCCCTGTCTTCCACCCTATGCTTGCTTGCAGCAAGTGAAGTCTCCAGGTAGAATATTATGAGAAAATGGGTTGTTCGTTGACTGGGGTGTGAGCCCTGGTCAAGCAGCAACCACAATCCTTGTCAGGGTGAGGCACAAGCCAACCCTGAATTAACCTGTGCTCAACCCTCTGGAAGCTTGGGACAGAGCAGTCAGACTTAACTTAGAGGCAATGTGTGAAGTATTTGTGCAACACTTCAAACAGTAATAAAGTGAAAACACAACACAACAAAAATCACACCAATTTAGAAAAATAGAACTTTCTTCAATAAATAAAACAAGACCAAAACAACAACAAAACAATCAGTAGAATCAGAGCTATGCAATTTTAAATATTCTAGAGAAAATAGTGCCAAAAAGCACAAAGCACCAACTGTGGATATCTGGCTCGGGCCAGCTACAGGGGCCCAATTTGGCCCGTTGAACAAAGTACTTTAAATCCTGGTTTGCAGAGCGTTCCAAGTATCAGCGTCGAAGATGCATTGCTCAGTTCAAGCGATGTGTTTGTTCCAAGATGTGGTGAGGCTGCGATGTGAGGGCCTGCATCACCATCGAGGATCACGTCACAGGGCGTGTGATGCAAAGTCCGGCATCAGGGATGCAGTGCGCAGTCAGGGCAATGCGTTGGTTCCAAGGAGCTGTGAGGTGCAATGCGGGGTCTGTAGTCGTGGCTGCCATTGATGAGGGATATGAGGGCCTGTGCTGAGGATACGTCATGCAGCATGGCTTCCGAAGATGTTGTTGGTGCAGCAGCAATGCAGGTCTTTGTGACGCGTCCAATCCATGCACCAGCGGAAATGTATTGGTTCCTCTTGGGGTATGCTACAGCAGAGGAGATGCATCGGTTCTGCTAGATCCATAGAGGATGGCAGAGCACCTTAAGCTCACTTTCAATGGATCAGGACTGGGCAGCCTCCACTTGGCAGGGTAGACTCACAGATGGCAGATTCCAGGTGCAGGTGCAAGGTTGTTATGTTACCGAGGCTTCAGATCAGGAGACCAACCAGCTAGCCCTTGCAGTCACTGTGGGTTCTGAGTTCAAGAGATGCAGGTCCGGTCCTTCTCACCCAGGCAAGAGGTCAGCACAGCAGGGCAGCAGGGCAGCTGTGTAGGTACATTTATTGTTTAGTTAAATAAAACCATAACAACTTTGACATAAAAGATGCAACATAAATATGCCTTCATAATTTAAAACAAAAATTAATTTTCAGTTTGTGCACTCTTGGTCCTTGCAGAGGTGGTCAAGTAATGGTTGTGGTGCTCAAGTAATGTTCGTAATTTTAGACTGTAGAGTGCCTAGATAGCAAAGGCTAAAAGAAAGCAGGATGTGTTCTTAAAATGAGACATGATAACATTTTGTACTAAAATTGATTCAATGTGCAAAATCAGCAGCATAAGCGTTTCTTCAAACATTAATCTTTGCAGGAGTGATTAGGTAATATTCACTATGTACAAGCGTGAAGTGCCTAGGCTGACCAGAGCTTTTAGGTGCATGCTTCGTTCTTACTTTGAGTCTTAGTAAGGAGTTCATCTAAAGATGTTTTGGTGTGCAAAATGAGCAAAGTTAATTATACATTTCTTCCTTAAGTAGCGACCTAAAAGTTCTGCTTCTAAAATTCGGTAAATGTGTTTTTTTCCCTTCTTTTTCTTTTCTTTATAGTCGTTCATTAAATTTGTTCTTTCCGCATAGCTGTTTATCTTCTCAGATTTAGTACTAAAATGTTAAAACGTTTTCAATTAATAAATAAAATCAGTGTTCATGTTGGGCTATGGTTTTTCAAAGTCAGATCGTGAGGTTTGAGGTATTTTACCAATTTGCAGTTCATTTGAGGATCTGACTGGTCTAGTCCTTGTATGATAGCTGCTCTGCATGTTTTATTCCTCTAGCGATGAGGGCTTTTCTTAATAAAGTGACGCATGCTGTATATAGTTTGGGGCATATACAAATTAGGTGAATGAAATCCTCTTTCTTGCTGCCAAAAAGTCTGCATACTGTATGCCCCTTTTGCATCCAGCTCGGTTGGTCTGCTGTTGACGTTAGCTTTCCAAAGGGGAGTGCCACCAGTTTTTAGGTGTACCGGAAATGTAAGATTTAAGTAAGGTGCTGCTATTAGGCTCTTATAGTTTTTAATCACCATTCAGGCATGCGATCTGTGACTGAAGCAATTTTTGTCAACCAGCAGTAAGTGGAATTTTGCTGCTATGTTTATAACTTATTTGAAGGTTGTAAAGGATAGATTCTTGTTCCAAAGCTCAACTGTGCTTGTGGTTGTTAGAGCTTTAAAAAGATATTGATTGTACATGGATTTTTTGTAGTTTCAACTTCTATATATAGAGCCTTGTTGAGTGGGGAGTGTGCTGAGTTTTGATTTATTTTGTACCAACATTTTATTGTGGTGTACATTCTCCCTATTGTTTCATTCATTAACCCGAATTCCAAATGCACCTGTGCCGGTGATGGTGTTTGAGGTAGTTGAAAGACTTGTTTATAGGTTGCAACTTGCAACTTATGCAAAAGTGTGGAATCTTTTCCGTGTAAAACGATGCTGGCGTAGGATATAGTTGGTAGCATTTTTGCCGCTATCAACGGTTTATAAGATGGACCTTCCAGTTTTATGGGCAGTGTTCTGAAGGCGAAAGCTAGTGCCCTGGTTCTTTGTGACATGTACCTTTCTGCTTGTGGTGATTAAATCTGTTGTCAATGTAGGCTCCCAAGTATTTGTAGCTGGTTACTTCTTCCAGGGGTTTCCCGTCTAACCAAATATGCTGTAATGGGCTAGGGAGATTGCTGATCAGCATGGTTTTGGTATTGATTTCTAGTTTGTTAGCACTAATGTATTTGAGCATTTCAGTAAGCGGCCACTGGAGACCAACTTTTGTTAAACTCATTAGTACCCCGCCCCCTGCATATGAGAGGTAAGATAAGGATAGGTTCCCCGGATATGGCGGGTGAGAGTTGATCTGATTAATCCGTTATGTTAGGTCAGACATGAACAGTTTGAAAAGGTGTGGCGCTAGTATACTACCCTGTTTCAAGCCCGTATTTGTGATCAACTTTCTAGAAATTCTGGAGCAGTCACCCAACTTCTCTCTTACCCAGGTGTCAGAGTAAAATAACAGTATTCCTTGTAGTATTCTTTTGGGGCTCTTAGCTTTCTCCACAAATTTTGACGATCTACACTGTCAAAGGCCGCTTTTAGGTTTATGAAACAAAGATGTAACTTTTGCTTTTTCCGCTTGCATTTTTCTTCTATTAGTAAGAGTGCGAATATGTTTGCGATTGTTCCAGCCCCTTTTCTGAAGCCTGTCTGATTAATAGGGATCAAGTTGTACTTATCAGACCAGTCAATGAGGTCTGCCAAGATCAGAGAAGCGTGGTTCTTTGCTTCCACGTCTAGTAGCTCTATTAGTCTGTAATTTGCTGGATTTGTTTTCTCTCCACCTTTGTCAATTGGTGTGATAATTGAGCCTTGCCAGCTGGGTAGCATATAGCTTAATAGTTCTACTTCTTTAAAAAGTATAGATAAAATGTTGCTCCAAATGCCTGGATTGTGTTTGAAGATTGCCTGGGAAATGCCGTTAGGCCCTGGTGCGTAATCCCTTCTGCCTTTGTGTATTATGTTAATTATTTCCTCTTCTGAATAAAGCAACACATTTGTTTTGTTTGCCTTGGGGGTGCTGTTTCCTTCATTACTGATGCTGGGTTTTGCAGTTGTTTTGGTTGCCATCACTTGATCTAGTTGATTGGTGCTCTCTCGTTGCTGAGAAGGCAGTGGTTCTGGATTTGTGTTCCCCGTGAACCTCCTGATTACAAATTCGGCCCAATCATGTTCCTGGACATTTGAGGTTATGTCGTTAACTGGCCTATTCAGGTTATTTATTGTTTCCCAGAAGGTCCTTGAGTTGATTTGCCTCGCACTAAACAATAGTTTTGTCCAAAATCTCTACTTATATTTTTTTCTTCCCATATTTATTTTTATATTCTTTCCTAAAGCGACTTACAGTGTCCCATTCAGTTTGATCGAGGTCAGTGGTTCTTAGGTTTCCTGGCAGCTTTCTTTAGTTCTCATTTCAGGGTTTGCACTTCACGTGATGTTGTCCAGCAAGTTGTTTATGATGCATGGCTTTGTATTCCCGACATTAATGATGTCAATTTTGTTGTGAATTCTGTCCAGGCATTTACTGTGTTGTTTTTCTCTTTGCCACTGGCTACTTTTTGTTCTTTTATTGTGTTATGTAGGTCCGGGAGAGTGTCGTTTGTCCATTTAAGTCGCTTTAGGTTGATCGCGTGTACACACATCCAGCCAATTATGGGGTAACGCAGTGCTTGGAGAGCTTAGATTGAATTGATTGTGCTGGTAGGAGTGGTTGCTCCGAGTGGTGAATTCAATTGAGAACTGTGATTAGAATGGCATTAATGGTATGGAGACTGCTGTAAAGTCAAGTATGGATCGTGCCTTAGCTCCATGGTGGGTAAATTTTGGAGGGGTGTCTTCCATTGAGTTGCCATTAATCACTCTCATTCCCAGGTACTCTAGCGTCTTTACTAGCGATTTGCCTGTGCGGTCTGGGCGAGTTGCTTTTAGTTGCTACTGTGGCTGAACATTCCAGTATATGTTATCGGCTGCTAGTTTGTCGTCCTCCTCTGGGGTATAGATTAGGTTGGAGTTATAGTCTCCTGCTAGCACTATGTCCCAGGCAGGAAAGGTGAATCTTATGTCTGAGATTATTGTGATTAGTAGGGGGTTGAGAGCTTTTTTCCCTTACTTTTGGATGCTCCTATCTGCTGATTAACAGCACAGCTTTTGATTTGTCTGTGCACCGGTGTGTAAATTTGATTTAATTGCAAATACGGGATTAGGGGGATGATAGCTGTTCAGATTGGATATTTAATGTCGTTGTCACGTAAACTGCCAGACCACCTTTTGGGTGCCTGTAACACTCATTTTTTACTGCAGCAAAATTGTAGTGGGTGAAGCCCTCAAGGGGTTGGTTGTCCAGTGCCCATGTCTCTTGGAGGGTTATTATATCATGTGTATCCCAGTCCTGAGGTGGCGTGCCATCTTCTAACCATTTTTTCGCTCCAGCTATATTCCATGAGAGGAGATGTATGTCGCCTCTCTCTGGTTTACTGGTTAGTCCCCCCGCAGGTTAATCCCCCTTGTGGAAGTTGAGGGTGGCTGGTAGCCAACTCCTTGCCTTTGACCTGCGTCTGTTTTTGTGTTCTGGCCTTTGTTGGCGTCATTCCTTATTGATATATTTAAGGTTCTTCCTTGGGCATTCTGCAACACAGAATACACTGGCGTCTTCTCTAGAGTTTGTGTTAATGGTTGTTTTGGTTTGGGAAGTGGTTTGGAAGTTAGAGGTCAAGGGCAGAGTGATGTGATTGGTTTAGATAGTTTTATGCCCCATGCTTCGAATTGCTGTGCACAGTTCAAAAGGAGATGCACTATTTCTTCTAATTGCCATGTAGTGAGAGTTTGTTCATTGCTTTTTTGGTCTCCTGCTGGAAGGAATTCTACTGATAGAAGGTTCGAAGATTCTATATGTTTTAACGCTGACATTTCTGCTGTCAATTTTAAAATATTCACCCTGTTTAGGTGTCATGCCAGCCCTATGATTCGTATTTTGGTGTTAGAATTATTTGCTGTGTTAGATGTTCGTGTGCAGGGGTATTTTTCCATGTTGATTAGTATTATTGTGTACCTTCTGACAGGTTTGGCTTATTGTAGTTTTGAATGATAAACCTGAGATTTTCTTTTGGTGTCGTACTGACCTTTGTTGCGTTGGTTAGTGAGCTAAGAATTAAGGGCAAGTCTGCCTGTTGGTTCCCTTTCCACTCATGTGTTTCATTCCATACTGGACTGTGGGTCTCAGTCTTCTGGACAATGAGTTTTTTGGGTTTTTCTTGGCCGTGCTTGCTGGCTAAGTCCGCTGTTCGGTGTGTCTTGGGGTCTGTTTGGGTTAATGTCTTATCTATTAGCTGCTGTTCTTTCCCCTAGGTCACTAGTCTTGTTCTTTGTGCCATGGGCGTTATTATCTGTGGACGTTGAGCATGCTCCTTTTACTCTTCTGCTGTCTAGTTCCTGTATGTTATGGTTTATTGATGTTTTCAGTGTCCTATTGTTCTTTTCTTCTCCGGGAGCTGTTTTTCTTGTGTTTTTTGCTGCCTTTTCGGCAACTCCTTCCACAATGTGTATGTCGTTCTTTGTCCGGTTGACCATGGTTTCTGTGGATGGAGATTATATTACCGATGTTTTGCTTGAGCATGATTCTTCAAGTGTGTCTACCTCCATTTCCCATTCCTTTTGGCTTATGGTGGATGCCATGCTGCCGCTTGTGAGAGTCATAGCTGGAACGACCTTTGCCTTCCCATCCCATATTGGTCCAAATATAGGGTGTGATTTAGGTGCCTGGTGTTTTGCCTGTTGCAGTATTTTGTTTTTGGCTTTTCTTTCGCACTTTTTTTGTCTTCTCGTTTGATTAGTTGTTTTGGGCAGTTCCATAGTTGCTCTTTCTGCTTGGGGGTGCAGGGTGTCTTCCTATATTGCCCTTCCTGTCTTTTTTGTGGTTCTCTTAGTTCTTCAGTTAGCTGATGAGAGCCTGTAGATTTCCCTTGTTGCCTTGTAGTGTGTCTAGAGTGTTCTTCTAGCTTAGTGGTGGTGGAAGGATGGTTGGCACCTTTAGCTTTTTTGATGCTTATTATCTATTCCAGTATGGCTTCTTGGGAGCTTAGTTTGTCTATTATAGGGCCACATGCACAGGATCTCTGTAATGGCTATTGAATTGATTGAACTCTTGTTATTAGGTCTGTTAGTTTGTCTAGCTTGGTGTTAATCCCTGAAATGTATAAAGCTATAATGTTCATTAGATCTATTTGGATGTCTAATTTGTCAGATTGCATTGTAAGTGCCTCTGTTGATGCTTGTAGAGTATGTAATAGACTGGTCAAAAGTTCCAACTGTCCACTCGGGTAGCTGGATGTGCTCTTTTTGCTCCAGTGCTTAGTGGCCCATATTGATTAGTATTTTGTGTGATGTTTGATTCCGGTTGAGTGATGTTAAAGGAGGTGTAGTGAAAGTCTCAAATGAGCTTTTCGTTGTTTCGGGTGAAGCATTCGTAATTTGTCTCTATGTCACTTTTTGCTCATTTTCTCTCTCCTGTCCTTTAACTCTAGACTCCTGGTAAATCGTTTTGGCTTCCAAGGATTGTAAGACATCCTCGTTAGATGAGAGGGTGATTGATCTCAGCCAGGAACTTTCCAAGTCATCCTGGACAGCCTGTGCTACAGCTTTTAGCCCCTGGGTTGTTTCCTGTTGTGGGATGACTCTGGGTGTGGAATGGGCAGGCTTTGCCTCGTCTGTTTATATATTCGTTTTTGTCTGTTTTGTCTGAAAGTACTTTTTTTCCATTTCTTTCATGAGGTCTATGTTGCACTGAGGGGATTGTCTCGATGCTGTCTTCTAACTTGTTGTCGGTTCTCTTGCTTATGCCCATCACTGAATTTGTTAGGTCTGTCGTGTGGATCTGTGCTTTTGTGATTATGTTTTTTTGATCTGGTTTGCCTTTGTCTGTTTTGTTGGTTTCTGACTTTATTGATAGGAGATTTGATCCCTCCAAGTCTTGATCGTAAATGGGCACTTGATTGTTTAGGGATTCTATTTGCTTCTCTTTTTGGATTAGGCTCTGTGCTGTTCTCTGGGGGGCCAAGGTGTTAGAAGATTTGGTACTTCTCCAGGCATTGAATAGATTGCAGCTCCGGGGTCTTTGAGGAAGAAGAATTTGGAGCTTGTGCTCTCTTTTCTGCTTATGTTTGCTTTGCCAAACAAATTTAGTATGAGTGATATTAGGGGGCTCCTCTGTGTGTGATGTGGTTCTTTTGCTTTGGTTGTTTTATTCATGCTTAGTTTTTTCGGTGCTTGCTTCTGGTTGGTGTTCTTCTGCTCCGGTGTCTACTTTATTTTTCCTGATCTCATTTCTTGTTTGATGTCTTATTTGGTGTCACTTAAGGTGAGCCTGACACTTGCTGCCATCCTCTGCCATTCCCTGCCATTCCTGGTGGTGCTAAGGTGTCTGTATCTTCCTGCAATTTGGGTTTGTCTTTTTTGGTTAGGAGATACTTCACTATTTGCTTTGCTGGTGACTCCTGTTGTGGTCCGGAGGTCGGAAGGCGAGATCAGAGGCATTGGTTCCTGGCTGCGCTTTTGGAAACATCCACAAACTGCACCCAGACCCGGCTGGACCATTTCCATGGAGAGTCCGGGGGTAGCTCTTCGCTGCCGTTCCTGCTGCGCTGCCCCTGCTTTGCATGGCACTCTGGACCTGACACCTATAAACCTTTGCCCCCTCTGCGCACCCTTGCTCCTTCAGCCCTCTGCTGTGCTCTGCTGCTTCTCTGCTGTTCTGCTCTAATGGTCAGTTGCTCGAATGTTGCTCAGGTATTTTCTCAGGTATTACCCAAATATTGTTCAATCAGAGATTCACTTAAATAAACATTCAATAGCCATGTCTGTGTTAAAAGCACTCCCACTTAGAAGCTGGTTGCTAGCGGCACAGAAAACCTGTTTTTCAGGTTGAGTGCAGCCAGTTGTTCCTTTGTTGTTTTCTGGGACGGGGCTACTGGAGCTGCTAGAGCCTGTGAAACGTGGGGTGGAGTTCAGTGATGGCTGGCAGTGACGGTTATAGTGGCTGGGGTGAGTGCTCAATGAGGACCGGGTTGTCCCTCAAGTCATGTTGCAGCCAACCGCCCGTCCCCCCAGCTGCTTATGGGGATGGGGCTGTTAAAGTTGGAGAGGTGGAAGGTGAGGCAGAAGCAAGGCAGTGGTGGGGATAGTGGTGCAGGAGCTGCCAGGCCGTCCCACCCATCCAGCCGTCCGTTCCCCCAGCTGCTTTTGGGGACAGGGCTGCTATGTTTGTTTAGGCGGAGAATAAGGAGGCAGGAGTAATGGCGCGAGGACCGAGCAGGAGCTGCCAGGCGTACCACAAGCCACTCCCAGACCTGGCTGGACCGCTTCCGTGGAGGCTCGGGCTCACACTCTGCGGGGAGTCGCCACGCCCCAGCACTCAGTTGCGCCTCGCCCTTACCTCCACCTCCGTCTCCGTCTCCACTGCCTCCTGTCCTGGAATCGGGTGCCGGCACAGAAGCTCAGGTGAGAGCGCCTCTCTCCACTCGCTCCTCTCGCCTCGCTCCTTGCTCCTCACTGTGTTTCCTCTGTGACGCACTTCCTCTGAGAACTCTGATTTGGAGGACAGGTTGCTCCACAGCAGGGCAGCTGCTCCTTCAGATCAGTAGTCCAGCAGAGTGGCAGTCCTTTTAGCAGCACAGCAGTCTTTCTTCCTGGCAGAGTATCCACAGGTCCAGAAGCGTACTGAAGTGGTGGTGTCAGAGGTCCAGTATTTATACCCAGTTGTGAAGTTGAAGTGGGGATAAGCGTCTAGAGATATGGCTTAGAAGTGCACAGGTGTCCTGCCTTCCTGGCTCCACACTAACTACAGGGGGTAGGCAGCCCTTTGTGTGGAGACAGGACGCAGCCTATTCTAGAGTAAGTGGGGCTGGGCCCCGATCCTCTCTCCTATCCCGCCAGTGATGGCCCATCCAGTCACACCTAAGCTCTCATTGTGGGTGACTGTCTAACAGGAATACACAAAGCCCAAATATCACCCACTCTCAGTCATGTGACCCAGAGACAGGCTGCAAACACCTGAAGGCAAAACATTAGGGGGAAAACCACGCCAAGGATGCCAGGTCTAACAAATATGATTCACTAGCAGTGTTCCCAAAAAAGTATAAGTTAGATGGATATGGTAACTGACTTTTCCGAGCCACTCGTAATAAGTGCCATGTTATATTTTGTTTCAGTTTTGAACCTTCAATCTGGGTTGAGGAATCTGTTTGGTGAACATGGATCACATAAATTCACTTTCATAGCTTTCTCTCTTGATCTCTCAACAGCTACCCTTTTGGAGTTAAGCTAAGGCATCAAATCATTACTGAAGTCTGCAATATTAAGAAAGGGATGGAATGTCTGGAATTCCGCATGGCTTCTGCCAGCAGAAAATATTGGTTGTGAAAGGTTCATGGTGCAAATGAGGATGCGAGGGACTTTTTAATTCTTTTATGCCTCTTGACTTTATTTTTTGTGTTTACTCTTATGTGAACAGTGTATCCAAAAACTCATTCTGAATGTTTTTTTATGATTACAGTGTCCATTGTCCCAACAGATAGGTGCTGATCAAATATATGGTCATCCAGAATTAACGTACCACAGCAAACACACAACCTAAATTCATAACTAGTAGCATAGAGCCTTTACCTACTTGCTTTTATTGCCAAGAACCTGTATTTAAAGACAGAATGTTTCTACTCTTTTAAAGTAGATGAAAACTAAGAAGTAGATTAACTTTTTAATTAAAATGTCATGAATAGGCTTAACCTAATCTACAATTCCAAGAATCAAGACGAAGTAGTTTCGGTTATGTCACAGACATTCAATGAGGGCTTGAGGTTACAGGAGGTAAGTGCTTCCATCTGTTTAGAAACCTTCATATCAGCTTACAAACATTTGTAATATTTGAAGGAAAATTGTTCTATAGCAACTAGAGTAGAGAAAGAATCTTATATTTGGATATTTCTCAGAAACAAATAATAATATAGTTCTCAGAAAAGTCGATTACGACAGTGGAGTCCTGACAAGAAAGTTGTAGAAACTCTAAGATCAGGAACATTTTCTTGTGAATATGTTGAGCCAGTGACAAGTTGATGCAAGTCAAGAGAGTTCTAAAGGCTGTGTGGATAAATGTACAATCCTTGGGAGTCCAGTGTACTGAGGTACAATAATGAGCAAATCATTCATTGCAGTACTCAGTTGCAGCTACCTTTACAGAGGTAGGACAATTGTTATACATCAAGTGAAAGTAAACTCTGTGCATTGGAGTAGCTGTATATATGATTGTTAAATATTCTAGAGTCAGACAACAGCGATGCAAGACCCTATGGAAACTGACATGGCCCTTGTATACTACAACTAGACTGTTCCCAAATTGCCAGTCTGGTCTGCTATTGACAGAAAATAGTGATGAAAGAGTGGCAGGCAGAATATGGGACTCTAGTAGGGTTGAAACTAGAGAATCAATGCCAAGGTCAGTTACTATGCCATGAACAGCAGATGCATATTATGTGGCGGAAAGGAAATTGGCGGCCCGTGCAAATTATAGAATTATCTATGAGCACATGGAACTTATTAGCAATCATCAAAACAGATGTCTATACACCTGGATGGTTGTTGGTGAACATAAGCAAGATTGATAAGTTGCACAGGACTTGAATAGCAACGCATTTTGTCACAATCGGTGAGACAAATGAGCAACACTTACCTAGCTGTTAAGATGCGCACAAAAGGCAGTATCTGGGGTCCGTTACTTAAAGGGCACAGGAGAATCAAGTAGTACAGCTCCACGAAAGAAGCTGATTTGAGCAATTTGTAGCACTCATTAGCTGCCAGGTCACAATTTAACTAAAAAAGTGCACTTAAGAATCATATTCACTTTTTAAGTTTACTTTTCTTTGTTCAGGGATTTTCAAGAGCACAACCTAACAAGTTATCTCCAGGCCACATAAAACCACTATCACCATATATTAGAGCTTATAAATTTTGAAATAGGAGGTGGCACTCCCCCAGCTGTGATGTGTTGGGAGAACAGAATTAATTATAAAAGAAACTCTACAGTCAACATTATGGGGCTTATTTACAAGCCCCTTGCACCACTTTTGTGTCATTTTTAACATGGGAAAAGTGACGTACGGGTGACGCAATGGGCTTGTAAATCAGCCCCCATGTTTTTTGTGTCTTTGTCTTTTGCAGCCCTCGTTAAGAGTTGTCAATTAGGTTTTTCTTGAAATATGTATTTAGGTGCAAACTTGCCCTTCCTCAGGTTTTCCAGCAGGCCATATGTTTGTTATTTTAAATGAAAGTCAACTATTCCTTGCTGGTGGTAGAGGTGCAACCCTCTACCTGTTGACTCAGAGGCTCTGCTGTAGGGAGATTCCTACTCATCCAATAGTATCCAGATGTCATGATCTCCCTTGACACTCCTAAAATAAGTGCTAACCTAAAAACCTCTCTGTATTGATCTCTAATTCAAGAGATGTGTGGCATGGATTGTGGTGGAAAATAGATTAACACGTATGTGATTTTCTGTTGTGATCTCTGCTGAAAAAGGTGGGTGGGTACCCCAGAAACAGCTGCTAATATTGATTGTTACATTGGATTGAATGTACCAGCAACTAAAACTGCGAATTTCCCTATAAAATGAAAAGGTGATGATCACTCTTTGAACATCTTTGGTGTCGCATTTCCTATTCTTCAGAAGAACCATTCTGTCTGTTCATGTGCCTTATGAAATTAATACTGTTTTCAGGACCATTCTTCTTCTCTGATATCATTCACAGGAACACTGGGATCGTCTGCTCATCATATGAACATTGGGTATAGTTCAGCCGTGGTCCGTGCAGGTAACACCGGTGGGGCGGTGGGGCCGGGTAAGGGGGGATTCCGAGGGACGTTGCCGAGGGAAAATCAAATAAATAATTAATTTTCGCTCAGCATCGTCCCTCGAGATCCCCCCTTACCCGGCACCACTGCCCCACCGCTGTTACCTGCATGGACCGCGGCTGGTATAGTTTATGTTTTCATCCAGCTATTAGAGTAGTGTCCGGTAAATATACTCCCCAACTTATTTTGGTTAGAGGGAAAAGTGGGATTCACCAAGTAGCTAGTAAGGTTTCTTGGTGAAATCCATAGAGAAACTACTTTAATTCGAAAGAAATTGCCTATAAGTCCTGTTGCCAGAAATCTGTTCTAGCAGGAATTTGGCTTTAATCAAGTAAATGCTAAGGATAGTAATGTGGCCAACCTTTGTCGTCTGGTGGATTACTTTAATAGAAACCAAGGGGCATATTTACAATGACCTGGCAGCACTTTTATGCCGCCAGAGCGTCACTTTTGTGACACTCCGGAAGCGCCATGTACCAGCCAGTATTTGCAAGGCCAACCTGCGTAGCTTTTCATGGTCTTGTAAATAATGTTTAATGCAATGCTGTAGTGTAGCTCCTATTTCCCTAATAGGCTCTGCGCATTGGAATAATATATCCTATAGGTTTGACATAGGACTAAGGTCAGTATGTCCCTATCGAGTATATTAAACTTAATTACTTGTGCCAGCTAGCTCAGAGGCCACTAGAAACTCCTTGACAACAAGAAGGGAGTAGTTTCTGGCAGCCGCAAAACATGACCACTGTGTTTCCCTTTAGAATCAGAACGTGTCCCAGAGTCGTGGAAACAATAGATAACTATTTCACTCAGCTCAGTCGTGCATGCTTAGTTTTCTCCAAGTTACACAGAAAGAGATAGACGGGCGTTTCAATAAAAGATTTATTGAACAGTCTTGTTTCTGGTGTAAGTAAAATGTGCTGTTACGATCACAAGACAGTATGCGAGATAAATAATGTACAGTGTGAGCAGTAGAAATAAATAATACTGCGAGAGCATTATCTTTTAGTACATATGCTGTCACATAAATAACACAGACTAAAAATGCGAGTACTCATACGATGCGTTTCTAATCTAGTTCTACCCCAATGTACCTAACCTAACCTAGGTGTAGGACGAGGTATGAAGTAGGTGAAGTATTCCTTACTATGGTATACTAAGAGTATGCTAACCCCAGTATGCCTAGTATGCCAAGAGTCCCTCTAGGTTCTAGTCTGCTCCATACCTGAAGAATGAGAGAGGTAGCAATCTCTTTGCCAGACTCGAACTCCAACACTCCGCAAGGGAAGTTAGATCACTGGAAGCTGGACTTTCTGCGTGCAGGGATGACAGCGTCTTCTCAGTGCGTCAGGCCGGGAAACGGGCTCCTCTGAAGTCGAGGTCTCCTCTGATTTACAGGGGCTAGGGAAGGTATATTTATACCTGAGAATTACCTCAGAATGTTAGCATTGACGTGAGTCGGACAGCGGAAGACGTCATGAATGAATCCCTAAGGAATAATGGTTCATGCATAATATATGAGTCCTTGAAGAAATCAATAGTCCTGGACTAGGGAAACTCCCGCAGCCTAAGGGTCTGTTCTTCAAGAACTCGTTGTGACGTTAGGGTGGACGGATGTCGGAGACCATGCCTGTATTTGGAGTGCACGGTTTAATGCCTAAATAAGGGCTGGGATTTTATGCCTATATAAGGGCAGGGCGAATTGTGCCTATATAAGGACATGATTCTGGAAAGCCCGTTTATGGACACCCTAAGAGGAATACAACACCCACTCCACTTACGTGTGTACGATAATACTAAAATGCTAAACATTTTAAATGCTAAACATTAAAAGGAGTACCGCATATTTCTAAAATATTTCATAAAACCATTTAAAAAAGGCATTTAAAAACCTATTAGAATGCAAAAGGTACTGTACATTTGAAGCATTGCTTTTCATTTCAGGCATAAAGTTCGAAAATAAAAGCAATTGGAATGAAATACGCAGTAATATTTACATGTGACAGAAAATGATCGATAAGTTGTTCAAAAATCAAAGTCATTTCATGTCATGAAAATAAATGAACTGTTTTAGACACACAAGATGACTAAGTGTCCGTGGAAGTACCTTGAAGTCTGTATTATAAGGCTAGTTCTACTTTAAGCAGATTGAAGTGCCATTTTCGTTCGAAAAATGGGACAAAAGTTCAATTTTGGTAGAGTTCCAAGTTGTTTTAAAAATGAAGGCCAAATTGTTACTGCATCTCTGGAACACAGTACGCTGAATCAGAGTCAGTTTACGGGTCTGGTGTAAACATGAGATCATCTATTTCTATAGACAAAACATCGTCCACTGTAGTTGGTGTCAGTTGGAACACCTCGTGTAGCAGATTAATTGCACAGAGATGTGAAGCTTCGCTTCCAGCATAGGGTGTCGCAGCAAAGTTCGCGTCCGTTGTTACCTGTGTGCCTGTAGATCTTTCTCGTACCTCAGCAGCAGCCGGAAGCGTCTGTGAGATCTCAATGAATGCTGACATCAGGATCGGTAGCCTCTGGGGACAACACAGAGCATGGGCCGTTATCGGGACCAGCAGAGTATCGACATCCGTTGGCGTAGCTGATGGAAAAGTTAGACAGGTGTCCAACACGCATTCTTCACCGCATAGCAGGCATCGTAGAACAGGTAAGATGCAATCTTGCCAGATTGGTCGGAATGACAGTTGTATTAAGGTCCCGTAGACGAGTCATGCCCGATAGCTGTACTATTTGCTCACGGCACTTTCGTTCAAGGAGAGCTTTCTCCATTTCGCTCGGAGTGATGTCTGCGAATAGGCTGGCCATAGCGCAATAGCAGGAAGAAAAATAGAATTCTGGCAACAAGTGCTAGAATTAATGGTATGCCACCAAACACCGAATGTGCAAAGTTCGGGATGATTCCGAGTATTGCCTGGAAAGGTGCTAACAGACCGGTACAGATGCTCTTAAATACACGTATAATTCCACTTGTATCAGACATGTTGAAGATACCTGATATCATTTCTACGAAATGTATAGGGCAGTTTGTACGTATTAAAGTCTGTATCTCAGCCGAAGTCCTTGCTACTTGTAGATCATAGGTTTCTTTGGCCGAGGTCAAAGGCACTGTTTGCTGTAAAAGCATGGCTTTCATTCTGCTCAAAGTATCAAATCTTATAAAAGAGACGTTCAGCGAAGGCCATAGAGGCGACTCCCTGACTGTGTCTATTGGGGCAAACAATACTTGCAAACAGCAAGTGACCCTGGAGTTGACCGTTACTAGATATGGGATGCCTGGCAACATGCTGCAGCAACTCTGATCATTCAACATGAGGTAACTCCCATTAGAAAGTTGTCCAAACATTGGATTAATCACAGCAGCTGGTGTACCCTGCTGATGGCAAGACAAATTTGCCACAGAACCATTACAAGCCCTGTGTAAAGAAATGTCCTGACATATAAGCTGAACCGCTTAGTGCAAGTTTACAGTTTGTACCGCTCAAAAACACTTCACGATCCCCACTCCAACATCTATATGTATACGGTAAATCCCAAGATGTCTTAATGTATTCCTTACCCAACCTTTCATATTTGCCTGCTTGCATTCATCTGAGGCAATACTGAAACTGAAAAGTACTCACAGGTAATGTTATTTTGCCATGAATAAGCCATTCTGTAGCTGGTTTTTCTGCCACTGTGAATGGTAACTTTTCCAGTTTTTCAATGCTCAGCACTGTATACTTTGCTCCTCTTTGTGCCAGTTCGATCTGTTTATCAGTTAGATTGTATTCTGCAAACAGAGCCGTTGTGTTGATGAATCGCCAAGGCACATAGCCCGCTCGCAAAGATTGCAGCGTCCAGCTTAATAACATAATAGAACGTAATTGAGACTGGCCTTGCTGTAACATCGCCAAATCTTGTTCTAGTATCTCGATAGCAGAGGATACAATGCCATCCAAAGAATATATTCTGGAGGACAAAGTTGTTAACCCATTGTCGACCACAGAGAGTGTTTTCTCTAAATTAATACGATCAAGTTCACGTATTCATTCTGCAGCCTCCATCTGTGATACTTTCCATGCTTCATTATAGGCAGCATAAATGCCGGCATATATGAAACGTTTTTACGCGGTTTTCTTGGTCCAAGCAAGAATTCCCTAAGGTCTGCGTCCTTTTTAAGTAAGGTTAAGTGTTGTTTCACATCCTGTAGTGTAGACTTATGCAGCCAATCGAGGCATAATTTTCCTACACTGTATGTTGTTACTACCCCCGGATGTTGTCTTTGGACGTATCTTGGGTCTGGCCTATGAATAGTAAAGCCCTGAGTTTTATTCAGGAATCTTTCCTGGCAGTTATTCGTGTCTGTGGGCCAGATCAACCATTTTTTCCAATCAGGATTAGATCTGTTGAGTTGTAGTATATTGTCAACTGTCACCACTGCCTGTGTATCGTTATCACTTGCAGGTGTTGGTACAGAAGGTGTGTTCATCTCTTTGATCTTGGCTAATCCAAGACAAGATGTTTGTTGGATGGTTTCATTCAAAAACATTATTTGTTCAGGGATGATGCAGGCTCTAAATAAAGCTTCTATCCCCTGCACTTGCCAATCTTTAGTACCCCAGACTGTTTTTGTGTCTATTGTGTCTTTCCAAAAGTCAAAACCCTGTTTAGACAGTTGGGCATTAAATAACGCAGAGTAAATCTGTTTTGTATTTGTTAACATAGTTTTCAGTCCTGTCTTGTTTACATTGTTATAGTAAAACATTTCTGGTTCAGATGTATTGTGTCCTGAAAAATATGGAAATTTACTAGCAAATGTTTTTGAACTACCTTTAGGTGGTGTAGGACAATGTTCCCATTGGTTAAACATAAACACATTTCTTGGATATGCAGATTTATGCAAATAATGATGACCATAGTGGTTAAAACAATACATTTGTTCATAGTCTGATGAACCCTCTAAATATTAATGTTTAGAAAATGCAGCAGATTTTTCTAGGTCAAACATTATGTCATTCACAGTCTCAAAGTCCCAATCATCTGAATAGGTACTGGACGTAATTAGATCACTTAGTGACATTTTAACCAAATGTGGAATGTTTAATTGTTCCGTCGGACCAAAGATTTCAAAATCTGTTTTGTCCCACACTATACCATCCTGTATAGGAACAGCTGTGATGTTCACTGATGACAAGTCTCTTGCTTCACGATGGGAAGATTTATGAGGTTTCAAAAGTACGTTCACGTTTTTTCCTTCAGTGTTCACATGGATGTATCTGCCACTAATAAGCACGCTCACAGTTGTTACCAAAGCTAGCCAGAGCAGGAAAACAAAAAGTCCAGATGTAATCCAGAGTTCAATCCATGGAGAAACCAAATAAGTCTTTTTCAGAAAGTGAAGAAAGTCTTGTACTTGCTGCTTGAATTTCAATGATGCTGGCGTCGTTTCAGGTTCACTCGGATCTTCTGAGAACGTATCAAAGTTAATGAAATAGCCAGAAGCAGTTCTGTCAATTGTTGGAATTGCATCAGGATTTGTAGAATTCACTGGAACCAGTTCATCACCTGCCACGTTGGTGTAGACAGGTGTATTTGGACGAACTGTTACTTGGTGTTCAAGAGGGATGAGTTCCATAGCGTTGTTGCTTAGTCCTCCATCAGTTACAGCTGAATTCTCGATCGTTATCAGTCTTTCAGTCTGAACCTCTTGGATAGTAGCGAGAGGAGTGCGTCTGCTACTAGGTCGGAGACCACGAGGCCTACTATTTAGTATTGGCCACATACTGTGGTTTGATGAGGTCGATGGACACAAATCTTTTCTCCTTTCTTCCAGCAAGGGGCGGCAGAAGTACTGTTCTTGTTCCTTGAACTGCTAGGACAGGTACTGGTTGTCTGTAAGAAGGTCCAAATTCCTTCTTGTCCGCAATCTTTTCTCTGACTAGATCCCCAACTTTTGGAATCCAGACAGGCCTTGCTGGGACAGCCGGTTGATCCCCAGTGGTGGTGGGCTGTAGGAATACGTTGCTTTGTTTCGTTCTTAACTTGTTTAGTTCCTGTAAAACAGCCAAACGATCTTTGATATCAAAGGGTTTATTTTCCACCACTGTGCCTACGTGTTCAAGGTCTGGTACCCACATTCTTGTCCCAAATAGGACCTCATATGGAGTGACCCCCCCTAGAGAACTTCTTGGCAGATTATTCAATGAGCGTTGAACCCCACTAAGGTGTTTGACCCACCCATCACCCGAACCTAATACCCTAGCTGTTATAGACTGCTTTATGTACCGGTTTTTCCTTTCCACAACCGACTTTCCCTCAGGATGGAATGGAGAGGAGTACCGCAATGCAACGCCCAGAATGGCCATGGCTTCTTTGTAAGCCCGAGAGCTAAACGCAGGACCCTGGTCAGAATGTAGCGTGCCTATTGCGTATATGCCGATAAAGACTTGCAAATCTTTTATAACAGTTCGAGCGTCAGCCGAGCGCTGAGGCCATAACCATAGGAACCTAGAGCAGGAATCCACTGCAACCATGATGTATTTATAGTTACCGTCCCTTTGCAAGGGACCGCAGTGGTCCAGGTAAACACAAGCTAATGGTTTGTCTGAAATTAACAGGGGTGTCTGCGCAGGACGTTTCACTGTTGAGACTTTCATCTGTTGGCAAATATCACATTCTAAAACATAGTTTTTAGTTTGTTTCAGAATGCCAGGCCACCAATATCTTTGCTTGAGTAAAGATACTGTCGCTGAAACACCTGCATGGGCAGAAGCTATCCCTTCGTGTGCTGCTAGGATTAGTTCTAATCTGCGTTCCTTGTTTGGAATTACCCTATCCCCCACTCCAGGGATTCGAGCAAAAGGAACGTTGTTCGCATCAATTACATAAGAGTACTTGAGTGGAAACTTTTTTGGTAATGCTGCACTGCTGCCTTTGCTTGATGCATTGACAGCCAACATTATCTCACCGTCTATTTTTGTTTTTGAACGGGTGATCGCAGCTACGGAAGCCGTCTTCACAGCCCCCTTTGCGGCTTCGTCAGCCAATGAATTCCTGCAACGTGAACGCCATCACGTTGATGACTCAGTGTGTGGATCACGTGAGCCTTTGGTAGTTCGTTCTTCAACTGAACTACTTGTTCCCAAAGCATTTTATGCTTTATTGTGCCACCTTTCGCATCTTTGAAACCATTTTCAAGCCAGTTTCATATGTAGTCATTATACGACTGAACACAGTAAAAGGAATCGCACACTATTAGTGTGGGGAATTCTCGATCCGTACTTTCAAGTGCCAGTTTGAATGCTTGTAGTTCAGCTCGCTGAGCTGTACAATCTCCTAAAGATTGAGTTTTTGTGACCATAGGTCTGAAGATGCCATTTCGCATGCGACCTTTAACGATTGCACACGCTGCACTGTAAACTTGCTTACTCCCTGTTGCGGGTTGTGCGGATCCGTCAGTGTAAATTATGAATTCGTACTGATCGAGAGGCAGAATTTCAGTAGGCAGAGGACATTCTTGTTCATATTGCAGGAATGCTTGAGTTTTTAAATCTGGATCGAAAACATATTCAACATCTGTTGCAGCAAGAGAATTAACCCATTGTATCCATCTTGGATGTAATGCTTTAGCATTTGGAATGCTTGCTTTTGTGACCGCTTCTAAAGCTGGTACCGGGGTTACGACAATAATGCGTTTCCCTTGGGCTAAGGCTCTTTCTTTTGCTACAGCTGTTTGAACTGCTGTCAGAATTTTTTCAGTTGAACTGAAGCGCATTTCCGCTTGTGTGTACAAATGGGATTTGTATGCGATTGGCATTTTTTCACCCTCATTGTAGGTTAAGTAGGTGAATCCACATTGACCCAAAATTATTCGGATCACCAAATTGCGTTGACTTACGCGTGTTTGTAAGTGATTTGTTGCTAACATGTTAGCCTGGAGTGAACGCAAGATTTCTGTGTGTTCCTGTGTCCAGTTTCTGATCGAAAAATCAGGTTTGATTAATGCGTAGAGAGGTTTAACCCTTTCTGCGTAATTTAGAATGTATGTTCTTCCAAAGTTTAGGAAACCCAGGATGGATTGTAAGTTTTTAGCGTTTTTGGAGGTTGGAGCAGCGCACACTTTTCTAAAAGTTAGCTGCCAAGCTCTTGCCTTCACTTGAAAGCTCATATCCCAAAAATAGGACATTGAGATGGGCAATTCGGGACTTTTAAAGTTGAACTTGTAGCCCTCAGAGGCAAATCCCAGTATAATGGTGCTCACCCTGTTCAAGTGTTTGTCCAGGTCATCGTCTGTCAGATAGATGTCATCGACATAAGACAATGCCTCATTGTCATAAATTTGTAGTAACTCCATTACCCTCGCTGAGAATAAACCTGGGCTGTTCTTGAACCCTTGTGGGAGTCGACAAAAGTGACGCTGGGTCCCCATTATGGAGAATGCTGTTAAGTACCTGCTTTCAGGTGCTATGTTTTGACAAAAGAAACCATTTGAGATGTCTAATGTTGTTTTATATTTTTTACGCACAATGTTATTCATTAATGCTGTGCTATGTGCATTTTGTACTGCAAAAGTTTTTGAACATGTGTTTAAGTGTCTGTAGTCCAAAACTAGACGAAATGTATTGTCTGGTTTGGAGACAGGAAACAAAGGATTGTTCATTGAGGAGGTGCATGTTTCAATCACCCCTTGATATTCAAGTTGATCTAAGATCTCCCTGACCTGTTTTTTAGCTTCTTGCTTTATTGGATACTGCCGTTGTGCAGTTGGTTCATGTTTCAGATGTATTTTATGGTGAGGTGAGTCCTCATCCCATCCTACATGATTTTTATATAATGCCGGGGCCTGGGCCACTGCCCATTTCCTGGCATATGTATATCTTAGATGCATTGGTATATGGTTGGAGAAGGCAGGCATAATTATGTCCTTGCCATGTGGGCACTCCCTGACAAATTGTGGTGGCCAGTCCTTTTCTGCTAGAAGTATGTCATAGCCCTTTGATAGTCTTTCCCAAAAAGTGCTTTCACCTGTCTAGGTTTGCCTCCCTCCATCCGGAGTGTTATGTCATATAACTTTTGTGGAGTACTAACCCTGGTGTCTACAGTCTCAACTGTGATGTACTCATTCAAGTCCACTATCTCCAGAAGTTCCTTCAGGTTCTGGCGAACTATTGTGACTTCTGCTGCACTGTCCAGCATTGTCTGAGCCCATTCTCCGTTCTTGAGTTGTATTCTCAGTATTCTCGGCATGTCTGATCTTTAGACCTGCTACTTTCTTTTTGGAGAATTGAGGTTTTACTTTGGTTTTTGGAGCGTGTTTGTCGTCTTTTGATTTCACGCGTTCTTCTCTATGTTCTGTTCGTCCTCTTCTTTCCGAAGTCTGTGATGAGATCTGAAAGGGACGAGAGGAACGTGTATCAGTATCTTGATACCTGTCAGGCTTTCTCAAATTATCCCTATTACTGAGGTTATACCTCCTTTCAGAGGGCTCCTTTTGAGGAGACCTACCTCGGGATTGAGAACGTTTCTCATTTGATTTTTGTTTAGTAGACTCCCACTTCTTTCTAGAAGATGTAGGAGTTTGTTTAATTGAGTCCTTCTCAGGACTTTCAGATAGCTTCGGCTTCACTGGTCTTCCACCCAAACTATCTCTGCCTAATTCTGCATAAAATTGTTCTATAATTCTGGGTAGCTCTGTTTGATGTTCTGTAACATCAAATTCCCTTAATTTTTGGCGGATCGCCACTGCTGCTGCCTCCCCTTTAATATTAGATAATATTATTGTTGAGACCTGGTCGAAATTTTTCTGTAATTTCATACCTAAATTCAGAGCAGGCTCTGCCCCGTATTCATTTTGAATTTGTTTCAGGACATCAGGTATTACCGCAATTGATGGAATCCATGTGTTTTAGTATAGATGGCAGCAAAGACTGAGCCCCAAGTGGTGCAGTCTTCCAGTTGTGGTGTGATCCCCATCGGTAAACTGATTGTCAGTATTCTGTGTTTCTCATATGGGCTAGTATTTGGAAATACTGCTTCGATTTGAGTAATTTTTTGAGCTATCCAGAATGGAATTTGCTCACGTTTTGTGGGCATTTTACCCATGACTGCATATAGAGTCTGTGGTGTAATTTTTAGAGTGTTCCCCTGGTGAGGGGTTTGATTTGGAAGTGTCAATGGTGGTTGGACTGTGAAAGTCTGCATGACATATTGGACCAATTGTCTGTAGATTTTTATTAATTCTTGTATTTGAACAAGTAAGTCCTCATCTGACATTATATCCAGTTCAGGATGAGGTGTGTAGCCGGCTAGAATCGGCCATGTTGCTCCTGGTCTACCTAGTGGACCGAGCCTGGTAATGTTTCTGTGATGTTTTAGGGCGCCTTTAAACCAGAGCTGATGCTCCTGGTATGTTAATGGAATTTCTATATCCTCGAAAGGAATGTATTCCTCTGGTGGTTCATCTTCTTTGTAGAAGTGAAACATGTGTGTTACTGAATTGGATTCAGGAAATATTACCCATGAATAGAATACCTCTGTCTGAAAGGATTCATGTGCCTCTTTCACGAAAACTGCTCTACCGCCTCTTGGTGGTAGGCCATGTTTTATAAGTTTTAGAGTAATGGCTCTTCTTAAGTTTGGAGCGATGTTTATGACACCCTCCTCGGTTTCATTTAAACCTGTAATGTTAAAGGCTGCTGCTTGGGCTGGATCAGCCGCAGCTCCACCGTTTCCGGCCTCAGTGTCGGAGCCAGGCATTTTGTTGTTTGAAAAATGTAGAACAAGTTTCAAGGAAACAAAGATAAGGTGCACAATATTTTGGAACACTGTATCCTTCAACGTTGAGCAAACCAAACAGCTAATATATAGGGTACTGCCCTATGTAGCCGTGGTGGATACTTAACCCTGCCCACTCCAGACGTCTTTTGGAGTATATGGGTAGGGGTCTTGAGAGAAAAAGCACGGCTGAGTTACTCAGTATCTAACGTTGAATTACTGCCTTACCAAACCGTTGGGCGCCATGTAGTGTAGCTCCTATTTCCCTAATAGGCTCTGTGCATTGGAATAATATATCCTATAGGTTTGACATAGGACTAAGGTCAGTATGTCCCTATCGAGTATATTAAACTTAATTACTTGTGCCAACTAGCTCAGAGGCCACTAGAAACTCCTTGACAACAAGAAGGGAGTAGTTTCTGGCAGCCGCAAAACATGACCACTGTGTTTCCCTTTAGAATCAGAACGTGTCCCAGAGTCGTGGAAACAATAGATAACTATTTCACTCAGCTCAGTCGTGCATGCTTAGTTTTCTCCAAGTTACACAGAAAGAGATAGACGGGCGTTTCAATAAAAGATTTATTGAACAGTCTTGTTTCTGGTGTAAGTAAAATGTGCTGTTACGATCACAAGACAGTATGCGAGATAAATAATGTACAGTGTGAGCAGTAGAAATAAATAATACTGCGAGAGCATTATCTTTTAGTACATATGCTGTTACATAAATAACACAGACTAAAAATGCGAGTACTCATACGATGCGTTTCTAATCTAGTTCTACCCCAATGTACCTAACCTAACCTAGGTGTAGGATGAGGTATGAAGTAGGTGAAGTATTCCTTACTATGGTATACTAAGAGTATGCTAACCCCAGTATGCCTAGTATGCCAAGAGTCCCTCTAGGTTCTAGTCTGCTCCATACCTGAAGAATGAGAGAGGTAGGAATCTCTTTGCCAGACTCGAACTCCAACACCCCGCAAGGGAAGTTAGATCACTGGAAGCTGGACTCTCTGCGTGCAGGGATGACAGCGTCTTCTCAGTGCGTCAGGCCGGGAAACGGGCTCCTCTGAAGTCGAGGTCTCCTCTGATTTACAGGGGCTAGGGAAGGTATATTTATACCTGAGAATTACCTCAGAATGTTAGCATTGACGTGAGTCGGACAGCGGAAGACGTCATGAATGAATCCCTAAGGAATAATGGTTCATGCATAATATATGAGTCCTTGAAGAAATCAATAGTCCTGGACTAGGGAAACTCCCGCAGCCTAAGGGTCTGTTCTTCAAGAACTCGTTGTGACGTTAGGGTGGACGGATGTCGGAGACCATGCCTGTATTTGGAGTGCACGGTTTAATGCCTAAATAAGGGCTGGGATTTTATGCCTATATAAGGGCAGGGCGAATTGTGCCTATATAAGGACATGATTCTGGAAAGCCCGTTTATGGACACCCTAAGAGGAATACAACAATGCCTTACTCTGCCTGGAAGGGGCGTTCCATGGGTGTTGCTGTGGGTGTTTCCACGCAACACCCATGGTTTTTGACACTGCCCCAGATTTACAACACAGCGTAAATCTGGGGCAGTGACAAAACTAACGCCTTTACCAAAGCAGGCATAGTGAGGAGAAATGTTTACATTTCTCCTCGTTTTTTACTCTTTCCACGTATTCTGCATTCTGCAGCACACATAGAATTAAGAAAACACCTCCTATGACAATACAATGGCTATAATGTAATTCTGACATTGTTTACAAACAGTTCCTGATTTAGCGCACTAAGCTCGATAAGTTCCTTATCTGATGGTAACTTTTTGCATTGGGTTAATCCTCCACCCACAGGGGGCCAAGTGGCACCATCGAATGGCCAACAATTCAATTCTACTTGAAGAACCAAAGAAACACTTACAAGAATGTGTGAAAAAGTCTACTCTCACAAATATCGGTGCCCAATTAATAATGCTTATGATAAGGTTCCATAACGTAATCATATAAATTGGATAGGTATGCATTTCATTGAATTTTCTGTGAGACTATTTTTATATCTCCCCTTGCCTTAATCTTGGGTTTTTGATCTCTTTTATCAGTTAACTGTGTCACATTGCACTTGCTGATTGCTGCAAACCCAGCACATCTGTTGAACATTTAACCACAGTACAGAGCTAAAGGTATTTCAAGGAGTCTTTGGTGCACCTCTGACTGTGACTATCTGAATTTTGAATGTTGTGCAATAGCTTGGTTGTTTGAAAATTAGCATTTCTCTGTCAACTCTGTTTTGACTGTTACTGACTCTTAAGGCTAGACATATTGTAAGGGGCAAAAAGCAATAGGTATGGAATTATTATTACTTTATATATATATATATATTACCTACTGGCGGTCGCCAGTAGGTAGTTATAGTTAGGACCATGTTTCCATAGGAAAAGCATTTTTTGATGTGCATATAACTTTGGCGTCGTTTGACGAATCTTTACGAAATTTTCCCAAAAGTTCCTATTTTCAGGTCAGCTCCTATCCTAAAAGTTTAGGGGGGATTCGTCAAGGGGGGGCTAAGAAAAAAGGGGGGAATTACGCCAAATTTGGCACAGAGAAAGGTCTTGGTCCAGAAAGCACGCTTTTGTTTAAATCGGGTAAATCCGTTCAGTAGTTTTAGAGAAATATCACATTTTCCAGATATCGATATTTAAGAATTCTGACATCTGATTGGCTGAAGCGTTACGAGCACAAGCTTGCGGCTCATTGGCTGCGAACTGTTGAAACTAGGAAGTGTTGGCAGCCATTTTGTGATTCAGTCCGTCAGCTCACAACTCTCCCACTACAAGGCATCAGGTCCATAGTTCTACCTCTGTGAGGCAACACTAAAAATATACCGCAGCTCTGTCTGTGCGAGATACACCTTTCACGGTCCCTCTCCCCACATCACCAGCTCGCGGCTATGCCTTTAGAAGCCAGTCCGTCGGCTCGCAGCTCTGCGACTGCGAGCTGTGAGCCATTTTGTGACTCAATCCGTCAGCTCGCATCTCTCCCTCTAAAAGGCACCGGATCTGTAATTCTACCTCTGTGAGGCAATACTGAAAATATCCCGCAGGTCTGTCTGTGCGAGATACTCCTTTTACGCTCCCTCTCCCCACATCATCAGCTCCCGGCTATGCCTTTAGAAGCCAGTCCGTCGGCTCGCAGCTCTGTGTCTGCGAGCCGTCGGGCCCGCAGCTCTACCTTTGTGAGCCACCTCATTAGCTCGTAGCTGTGTCTGTGCTAGCAGGCCCGTCAGCCCGTTACTCTCCCTCTGCGAGTTAGCCCGTCGGGTTGCAGCTCGGAGGGCTCGCAGCTGTATCTGTATCTCTGCGAGCCAGCCCGTTAACTGATAGCTGTGTGTCTGCTAGCAGGCCTGTTGGCCCGTTGGTCTCCCTCTGCGAGTCTGGCCACAGCTCTCCCTCTGCGAGCCAGTACGGTGCTGTGCTTTTACGAGCCAACGGCTCGTATGCCTCCCTCTGCGAGCTGAGCCCACGGGCCGCAGCTCTTCCTCTGCGAGCCTGCCCGACGGCCCGCAGGTGTGCCTCTGCTAGCTGAACCACAGCTGACACTCTATGAGCCGAAATTGGGAATATAAGGCGGCTCTAAAAAGAGCCCTTGTGTTTATTAGTTGGAGCTACATGTAAGTGCGAATGCACAGCTTCAGGTTAATCAGGAAATTCGGTTTCCCTCATCTGTGAAGTGTACTCCATCACTTCTGTAGATATCAGCCATATCAAAACGTATGTTGTTGTTGTAAATCGACCCCATTCTATGGTCTCTGAGGTATGCAGACACAGCTTTGTTGACATTCTTCCTATATTTTTCAATCTTATGACAAAATTGGTTTGACCATTTCCACTTCTGTCTTTGGCATATATTGGAATATACAAAGACAGTTTGAGGCAAAAGTAACATCAATTGTCCAAAGATGTCCTTCATAAGCATTTCCAAACCTACCCCAGTCAATGTGCCTAGGTCGTTACCACCACAGTGCACAATCATGAGATCAGGGTGTTGGAGATGCAAACAGGTTTTAACCAAAGGGAGCAATTGGTGCCACTTCAATCCTCTCTGTGCAAACCATTTAATGTGCACATTTTGTAAATCTAGGTCTAAGTCAATACGTCTCTGTTCTGCATACCTCTTGCACCAGAAAACATAGCTATGTCCTACAATCCACACTAGCATTTTGAAGGTATGGCTAGAAGATATGGATAAATGTCTGTAGCTCATGCAGTCCGTTCGTAGAATAAGAGATATGTTTAAACATGGGGAACTACTTTTTTTTTACATACAAAACGTCAACCAATTGGGAGATGAAATGTATTGTGTCCTAAAAAGTAGGGTGTATATTAGTTTTGATGAAAAGCATCTTTGTGATTGGTTAATAAAAAAGCAGTTTATACGTGGAGTACATATTATACGATGAAATTTGCTCAGCTCAACCACACCTGCTAATTGTATTTGGAAGGTGCAGTTCAAACTTGAAAGAATGGTGAACTTTTGACCTCCACATGTTAAATGTTGGAGAAAATGTTGCAAAACAAAATATCAGTTGGTTTAAAAAAATGATGAACTTTTAACCTGCACGTGTCGTAGAATGTTCTAGAAAGTGTTGATACAATACGTTGAACTTTTCACCTGTATCTGTCCTTAAAAAAACTGTTTATATGGAAATTGCAAAAATAACCAATAAAGAGAGATTTTGCAATCGAAAAAAAGGAACTATTCTGATTTGTTCTTTACATGTATTTATGTGTGGAGCAACAGGGAAATTGTGCCATTACTGGTTCCATTCTTGATGAAAGCGGTGCATTACATGTACTGTGTGACAAGAAAAGAATTGCATGCGTTTGTGACATTTGAAGTCTGCATACCAACTACGAAGGTAAATTAGAAATTAGGAAGGTGTGTTATGTGTTTTGTAGTAGTGGTTAAGTATTTGAGACGATATTTTTAACTTTGAAAGTATTTTTTATTTCTAAATAACATAGTGTTAGTAAAGTCTGGTGTTTTATTGGTTCTAAAATATGCATAATGTGTAACTAGTTGTTAAACAAGTACTTTATATATGTTTAGGAGTTTTCACAAAGAAAAAGTGTAAGTTGTTATCTGTAAAAGACTGTGGGCCATAGTCTCAAGACGAGCGATAACATTATCGCCGCTTTAGCAGCAGTCTCCTGCCGCTAAAGCGGCGATAATGTTATCGCCATTCTTGTGAATATAGCCCTGTATGGGTTTGGAAATTCGATGTAGCGTTAATTTCGATTTGTATATCTATTCCGGCGAGATAAACAGAATGTTGCACGTTTGGAAATTATGCTCAGTCTGGAAATAGTGGAGAAGGGGTGACAGTAGAAAATTCATTTGTTATTAAGTTAACAGAGATGGAAAAAAAAGAAGAAATGTTATGTGCACAGTTTGTGGTCTCATTTTTTACACTGAGAGGTAGATTTCAATGTCAGTCAAGGCTGGTGTGGTACTGCGAGGCTTTGCATTTGGGTATTCTTAGGAAATGTAAGTTGTTAGGGAGCGTTTCTTTAGAAGTCATTTTTTTACATATGTGAGAGATAAAAAATAAATGAAAATGTTGTTAGTAAATTTTCTATACGATTTTTTCACACTAGTAAACTAACTGTGATTATAAGTGATGAAAATTGGGTGTGTCTCTGTGCTGAATATACGCAGGACTTTCAGTGGACTGGGTGTTACCGGTGCTGAACACTGCTACCCCTTTTAGACACTTGCATTTTTTTTCATATCACTTAAAACCCTCAATATACGTATATTAAAGGAATGGTACAATAAAAGTTTAGGGATTACACCTCCGTTTCCTCTCCTCATGTGTCATCCCCATTTTGTGCACCAAACAGTAGTGTTTATAAAAATTAAGTAAGAGAGCTTTATTTAGTATGAAAATAGCACTTATACCTTTATTAGCATGTTCATGGGATCTGTAGTGTAAAGAAAAGGGCGTTATCAGTTTCAATAGTACAAAAGTGACGTAACATGTTTGAAAGATTACATGGTTTTAGGAGTAAGGTATAGAGGTAACAAATAAGCAGTATAGTTTATTATGTTTAAACGAGTATGTACTTTTGTAAATCAGATAAGGCGTTAATTTGTGCAGCACACAGTACACCCACAATGACCCTGGAACATGTCCCTGAATGCCTTGGCACACTGCAGCACACATCCAAACACCAAGTAGGCCCCCATCCACAATGTGCACAGAGTGCCCCCCCCCTATCACCAATATCACAACCTACCCTTGCACATATGCTGAATCCAGCAAACCAGCAGATCCGTGACCCACACTGACTATGCAAGTAAAACTGCATTTCGGATAGCATAGCAGCTGCGCAAAGAAAATGACATTGCCCACGAAGCGACATGGACGGAGCCAAGTGCGGATCACATCCTCAAAGGAGCAGGTCACACTCCGACGTGTCCGCGTGCAACCACAACCCATGCCTTACAATACACGCAGCAGACCAACAATGCACCAGGCCACAAAATAAGTCCGCGAGCACACATCACCCAAGTCAAAAGCAAAACAGGCCCCGAAAAGCACATAATCCAAAGGCACCCCGTCTCAAGGGTAGAAGGCTACACGAAATCAGAGCTGCAGGGGCAATTCACCCACAATGCAGCCCACACACATAGCAATCACAGAACATCAGCAATGAAGGCAATGTGGTACAAAACTCCCCTCATACGGGTTCTGTGTCCAGTGTGTATGGCGGGGTGATGGCTGCATGGCTGTGTGCCCCTGCCACATCAGACTGCGTAGGTGATGGGGCTGCATCAGATGTCGTCCAGCACCTATGCAAAAACAATGTCTGGCTCACAGAGGCGGAGCTTGCCAAAGGGATACACCCCCATTGCACATGCGACAGTCAGTTCTTCCCTGTGTTGGGACGAGGCTCATTGTGGCACACGAGTGGACAATCTTTACAACACACCTCACAGTTAGACACCAGTGGAGTGGCATAGGCTTTATTGGCATGTGCGTGTCAGTACGGATGAGGCAACGGCCACAACAGGCACGGACATGGTTAAGACACTTACACGCAGCATGGGTACATGTCGAGGGGCAGATGATGTTGGGGGTCAAATGGACAAGATTGATCACATATGGCAATGCTCACAGCCCACCTTGCCTTGCTGGACGAGTCATGTGTTGTTTGGCGTCTGCACAGTGCCCAGTGTGAGGGGGCACGACTGACTGTACGTGGGGTCTGCAGGTGCTCTGCCTCCGGGGTGCGGCAATTGTCTGCTCTGCCGACAGTGATCAGGTGTGAGGGTCCGACAGGTTCGCATGTCGTGCTACATCTCCATGTGTGTGCTCTCACCCAGCAGTGTGTCCCAATTGGCAACGTTGCCAAACGACGCTGTGTTGCTCGGACCATGGACCTGCGTCGCCTTGTACAGGTGTGTGTGCACACACGTTATTCCACGCACATGCATCCAGAGCCCGACCGAAGGGAGACGTGTCCTCTGTTTTGGTGGGATATGTGAGCAATCCCCACTGTGCAACAAGTTGTTGGGCCATGTGCTGTGGGTGGCAATAGGATGTGGCTGCAGGTACGTAGTTACTCGTCCATGAATGCCTGTGCAGCTTCATGTGCAATGTGTTCCAATAGTACGTTGTTGTCGTGTTCAAGGAACACCAGGGTGAGCCAATCCATTAGGTGGTCCGGGCAGGTGTGCTCATCCCACGCCGTGTCACTGATCCGCAACACAGCCCAATAGGGGAGCGCCTCGATGTGGTCACTGCAGACGAGAAATTGTGCCATCTCCCATGCACAACTACCAATACATACGCAGTATGTCAAGGCATCACATGCACAGCTGTCTCGGGTACACTCCTGTTCGTGATCCAACAGGGGGCGCAAACACAAGTCATAGTCCAATTCATCAACAGTTGTGTTGGATAGGCAGAGATCCATGGGACACTCGAATGTGCATGTTCGGCAGTGGAACCAGGGCTGGATGCAGGTGACGTGGGCAATGCGGAAGCTGAGCCTGTAACTGATCCGCAGCACTGTCAGTGGCAGTGCACCCAGTAAATGCAGCATACGTGCACGGTACTGTTCCACGTGACGGGTGTTGTGCATGTGCCCGGTATGGCCTGCCATTGCATTGGTGCGTCTCGTGAACAGGCACTCTTCTGGACTGCGGCTGTTGTGTGGAGGATATGCCACAGCTCTGAGCAATAATTTGAATGTGTGTGCAACGTTGTGGGACATGGGTTGCTGTTTCTGTGGGTGTCAAGGCCTTCCCATGCGGGGGTACCACAGGCAGGGGCTTCTATGTGTGGGCTGTGGATAAGTCAGATGGTTTATTTGCTGAATGCGTGGTGTGGGAGTCGTCCCCATCTGCCATTGTATCTCTATCAGGGTGTTCCAGGCGCGTTCGGGACCAAGGTCAGAGGTGCAGGTGTCCTCCCGGCTTCTGCATTGGAACAATGGTGCTTTCATCCCTGATGTTTGTCTCACTACTACTTTCATTTTGGGAATGTGATGTGTCTTTGGCGCTAAGATTGGGACACAGCCTTGGGCTCATGTTGTACGGATGGCGATGCACACACATATGTGGGCATGTGGAGCCAGGTGCCCATGCGTCCTTGCGCTGCTTGTGCTATCTCACTCCGTCTCTCTCCCTCACTCTCTGCCTCTGTTTCGTTTGTTGCGCGCATGGCACACCATCTTGTCTTGGATTTGGTCTACCGGGCTGTGTGCTACGGATTGTCAGTGGGAGCAGCTAGGACTCATCCTAGGGGTTGTTTCTGCTTTTGTTTGTGTGGTGTTTTGTGTTGGTGGTTGCATTGCTGTATGACTGATTCGCCATTTTCTGGTCACGCATGTATGTTTATTTTGCTGCTTGTGCGACATCAGTCAAGATGTTTGTTTTGGGGTTGGTGGTGTTGGTGGTGTTGGTGTGCAATTTCTTAGTCCGGTGTTGGGGGTGGTGCCGGGGAGGGGGGGGTGTTCCGGCTGTGGGATGGGGTTGTGGGGTGTTGGCGGTGGGTGTTGTGGCCCTGTTGGGTGTCCGGGCCGCATGATGAGTTGCTCCATGGCATCTGTTGCCCTTTGGATGTGGCCCTGGGCTGTGCTCCCTTTTGTGGTGCTGGCTGCCGTCCAACTTTACACCAGGTCAGAGCAGGTGTAAATTTCCTGGTGCTAACGCGCCTTATCGCTGGTTTTGTGTTTTTATCGCGGATGTGGCTGGTCGTTGTGAATGTTGAGGTGTGCTGTTGTCTCGGCTTTTGTCACGGGAACGCCTACTCTGCATCTCATTAGCGATATTTGCGAGGGTCCTCTGTGGCGATGTTTTTTGAGGCTGCTATCGCGGGTATACTGGTGGTGTGAGCTGTTAAGACCGGCTTGTGAATGGGGGGGTAAATTTATCACGAGTTTGGCTGCGATAAAGTGCCGTTAATTTGGCGATGGCTCCTTGTGAATATGTTCCTTAATCTTTCCCCCCTCTCCATCTCCATGTCGGTGGTTTTTGTTGCTGTCTAACAGTTGATCTGTACTTGTTTATGTACATCCACAATGAAATGTAAGCCTGTACCATATTTTTGCTAATATGGTGCAGTATTATGCTTGCTAAGTTGCCGATAGAAGTGTTAAACTAATAAGGGTAACGTTTACATGTGCCATTTAGTTAAAAATATCACTCTAAGTATACAGATAACAATTTTACAAAATAGTATCTACAAAGTTATCTGTAGTGGGTTGCAGAGGAAGTGGAGTGGGACGGTGGGGTGCATGGGATGGGGAGGGGGCGGGGGGGCGAGGGGAAAAGTAGGAGGTAGTGGAGTCACATATAAAATGGGAAGGTGAATCTAAATAATTCAATAAATACGTGCTGTATGTCGGATGACACTACCTGCCACCCTACTGTTCCCTTATTCCGCTCCAGTACCATGCAGCATTTCCTCTGCAAGCCGCCACTGGAACTTATATAATTGCATGTGATTATTTTGACATATTGAACAGATATAACAAATAATTGAAACTTTTTTTTCATTCGCAGAAAATTATTTTGTTTGGATTAAAAATTGAAAATGCCTAGAAGAACTGAAAAAAAAGGAAAAACAAAAAGGCAATCTACTTAAAGAAAAGTCAAAAATGTGGTTTAGAAGAAAATCAGAGTACTACAAAAATAGTTTCTTCTGGTAAAAACACTAGACAATTTCTAAAAAAGTACTATGAACATTTAATGAAAATAACATCACACAAAGGAAAAATAAAAAAATTTCAAGTAAGGAGAAGCAGACTTCGACTTCAAATTGCAAGAAAAAAAAACATAATAAGGAAAAAGTATTTGTTACCATAAACAAAAACAATTTCAAGAAAGTGTTTTTTGAAATAGAGTAATTCAGAATTTAATAAAAGGATGCTGCAAATATAAAAAGAAAGTGCTGCAATTGAAACAGAACCAGGGTGTTGAAAGCATAGTGGATACTGCTTTTAAGTTAAAACAAAAAATATTCATTTTTATTTTGAAGAGGATGAAAGTGTTGGATAAAACAATGAAGATTCTGAAAGACAAAAGTAAAAAAAAGACGTGTGAACAGAAGCAACTTTTGTAAAATCTTCAGTGGAAAATGGAAACATATATCTAATAGTGAACCTTTTTTTAATGAAGAGAGTTACTTCCAAGAAAATAGTTTACCATTTGCAGTTGATACTGGAGGTCGTTGCTACGAAGTTCAGAATGGTTGTCCTGGTGCAAAAGAGGAAATGGTTACTATTAGTGCAGAACAGTTAATAGCTGAAGAAGTGCAAGGGAAATGCACACAAGATCCTGTGTATAAGTGGGGTTGTAGCAGTATTTGTAGTATTCGACAGGAATCTATTGATATAATGCGAAATTTGTTACGAGAATATACACAGAAAAGTGTAAAACAGAAGATTATGTTGTTACAAACACTAGATCCTTGTAATGTAAGAAAATATACTGAGAAACATGGGCATTCTCTGGCTTGTCTTTCAAGAAAAGTGTGTAAAAGTGTTTTTCATCACTTAAGGATGTTAGCAGTACACTATTCAGAAATGCGGAAGTTTGTAAGGAAACTGTACTATGTAAAAAGTCCTGCATTATGTTTAGGTGAACTAAATACAGCTCTTTTACACGGTTCTTTATCAGATGTACAAAAAAAGTGTGATGATATTCAGTTCCGATATTTTGGTTCAGAAGAGCAGTGTATAGAAAGTGAAAGTTTGACAATTACAGATGTTGAAGAAGATGGGAAAGTGATTATGATTGATCTGTTTGAAGAAGAAATTGGAAAGTTTAACATAGTGTGCTCTGAAATTCCAAACTATGGGGGTCATTATGATGGCGGACGGATCGCCCCCGCTGGGCTGGCGGTAGTCACCGCCGGCGGGGCGATCTGCCCGCCATCCACACAGCAAAGACCCCCCGCCATAATATGATGGCTGGGGGGTCCGCAGCAGACGGAAAGACCGTCCGCCGCTTTTCCGCCGGTCGACTCGTCGACCGGCGGAAAACAAGGATAATATGGTGGCGGTGTCTGCAAGACACCGCCATCCATATTAAGATGAATGCGGAAAACAGCCTTTCCATGGTGGCGTTGCCGCCATGGAAAGGCATACAGTGTTTGCTTTTGGGGGCCCGTTGCGGGGCCCCCGGGTGTTGGGGGGTGCACATTTGTATGCATAAGGTGGCAGGCACCGCGCGGTGCCTGTCACGTTGTGCATGCAAATGCACGACGTGCATTCACAGCATTGTGGCGGGCGGTGCTGTGAGCACCGCCCGTCACAATGCTGGAAATAGGGTGCCCCACCGCCACGGTGGCATCCTAATGTCAGGTGCGGGACCACCGCACCCCTTGCGGATGGTCCCGCATTCCGTTACGGTGGCGGGCGGACTTTGTCCGCCGGCCATCGTAATGACCCCCTATGTTTGTGTTTGTTGTCGATGTACTAATTATAAAATTCAAACTAGGAATGTTGATTTGTATTTGAAATCTGAAAAGAAGAATAATGACAAATGGAAAGAATTTGCAACTTACTTGTTAGTGGAAGGTCAATTTGAGTTAGGCAGTGATCAACGTATTTGTAAATATTGTTATAACAAATTAGAAGAGAACAAAATGCCCGCTAGAGCAGTACATAATAAGTTAGAATTAGTAGCTATTCCGGAGGAACCGGCAGATTTGAATACATATGAGTCAGTTCTGATTCAATCTGTTCATCCATTTCAAACTATAATTCGCATGGAGCCTAAAACAGGTAAACTGCCACCAACAGACTTACAAAGAGGGCTGAATGGAAGAGTAGTGTACTTACCTTTGGATTTTAAGAAAAATATTGAAATTGTTGGTGGAGACAAAGATGAAAATGAAGCAGTAGTCATTCTAGTAAATGGAGTACCAACAAAGAGTCGGAAAATATGGCAAGAATTTGTGGATGTTAAAAAACTTCAAAAGGCTACGTTATATCTTGTGGGGAATAATATTTATTATAAAAGTGTAAATGTGGAACAACAGGTAATAAGTTTGGAAGATGAATCTGAAATTTCAAGTGGTCAAATAGAGAAAGTGGACAAGTCAAGGAGTGAAGAGATTTATGAACATTACACAATATGTCCTCTACATTCAAAAGAAGTAATAGGAAACAGTATTGAGTTATTTCAAATGAAAAAAGCAAAGGGAACTCCAATGAGTGTATGGGAGAAAAGCTTAGAAGCTTGTTGTTTTCCACAGCTGTTTCCTACTGGAGAAGGTGGACGATATGATGACCGACCTGTACGTATTCCAGCTTCAGAATATCGCTCAACAAGATTATACTCTGAAGATCCTAGATTCCGGCAGTGTATACCATATATATTTCACCTTTTGTTTGAAAGTGATCTGTCTACTCTGTCCTATGCAGTGAACCACATACTGAAAACTGGAGTTCATCAATCACTTCTTTCAGCGAAAGAATTTGTGGAGAAAGTTCAACAAACAGATGAAAATTTAGAAGCACAGTTAATTAATTTGATGGCATGTCAACGAGGAACAAATGAGTATTGGTATCGTCGTCATGGAGAACTGAAGTGTATGTTACGGAACTTAGGTACACCAACATGGTTTGTGACACTTAGCTGTGCAGAGTATGCATGGGAAGATTTGCTTGAATTTCTACGAGAAGCAAATTCCAATATAAAGAATGTTGAAATGAAGACACCTGGAGAACTCTGTTCTTTGGATCCTGTAAATGTGTGCAGATATTTTAATCATAGGTTTCAAGCTATGATGTCTGTCATCTGCAATAAAAAGAATCCACCTCTTGGAGAAGTTACTGATTTCTTTTGGAGAAAGGAGTACCAAGCGAGAGGTGCTCCTCATATACATATGCTATTGTGGATCAAGGATGCACCTAAATTTGGAACTGATTCAGATGAAATAGTATTGTCTTTCATTGAACAGTATGTGACATGTGAGATTCCAAGAGAAGGAGGAGATAGAAGCTTGAGACAGCAAGTTTTACGTTTCCAAAGTCACCGTTGTGGAAAGTACTGCCGACGAAAATACAAGTCTAAAGGAAAATTTTATACCAAGTGTCGGTTTGGATTTCCACGTCCAGTAATTTCTAAAGGAAGAGTAAATTCTTTTTTTTCTTCTGTAAGGCACACAATAACTCGCAAATCTCCAAAGAATACCTACAACTTGAAAAGAACAGAACTGTCAAAGTATATTAATGACTACAATCCGGTTATTTTAAAAATGTGGAATGCAAATATGGACATCCAGTATTTTGCAGACAACTCAATTGCTGTTGCACGCTACGTTACATCATATATAACGAAATCAGAAAAAACCGAGATGAAACAAATGTGGGAAGAAATTGCACAAGAGAAAAGCCTTAGCAAACAATTGTATAGATTTACTTTGAAAATGCTTTTCCACAGAGAAATTGGATCGTATGAATGTTCAGACCGCTTGTCCTCTTCAAGTTTATATTCAAAATCACGAGGGATCATTTGGGTAAGTTTAGGTCTTGCCTGCTCACGAAATAGAGTGTTGAAATCATTAGAAGAAATTGAATACTTAGCAGCAAATGAACCAGACAGTACAGAAATTCTTAAAACTAATATGTTGGATACATACTATCCGAAAAGGAGTCGACATCTGGAACAGCTATGTCTGTATGAAGTAGTTCAACATTACAGCTTCAAAAGAAATGTTAAACAGAATTTAAAACAAGGCAAATATGCAGTACTTGGATGTCATGGATGTTTAGTAAAACACACAAAAGGTAACCTTATCAACCACAAGAAACTCAGTTGTGAAACTCCGGACAAGCGAGAATTTGACTATTTAGCACTTCTCCAACTGTTCAAACCATGGCGTAGCGAAAGTGAATTACTTGGAGATTTCGACTGCTACGAAGATTCTTTTAATGCATGTAAAGATAGCATTGCATGTTCAATTTTCCCTACATATTTAAAAAATGTTGAATGATGAAGTTGAACAGGAAAAGACTATTACAGCTGAAGTTGCAAATGAAAGTTCTCAAGATAGTCAAAGTTCTGGTCCATGTCGTCAAGATCCACTTGGACAACCAATAGTAGAAAATGAAGCAGCGATTGCTATGCATGAAGTGGAAACTGCAATGCAACAAGCACAAGAGGAGAATATTACATTGGAAAAGTTAGAAGAACAAGTAAATATTGAACAGAAAGAAATATATGTACAAGTGAGAGAACAGATAGAACATGGTTTGTTGCATGAAAAAAACCAATGTGTATGTTCATCATTTAAACCTATTCTGATGTACATCAGTGGTCAAGCTGGAACGGGTAAACGTTTTTTAATTAAAGTTTTGACCAGTTATCTTAAACAAACTACTGGTTCACATTTATCTTGTGTAGTAACAGCTCCAACTGGATTAGCTGCGCACAATGATAAAGGAATTACTTTGCATAGATTACTAATGTTACCAGTTGAGCATGATAATACATTTGAATATCAGAAGTTGTCTGGAGAAGCTTCTTATGAAGTGTCAAGAGTGCTGAAGAAGATGAAACTTTTAATTATTGATGAGGTGAGCATGGTCTCAAACTTAATGCTTGCTTTCGTGCATTTAAGAATGCAACAGGTATTAAAAACAGATTACGACGTTCTCTTTGGAGGAAAACATTTAATTGTATTTGGAGATCTGCTACAACTAACTCCTGTAAAAGGAGAACCAGTCTTTAAAACTCTTCTACATGAAGACAGTAGGAAATCTTTGGGAAGTATTGGAAATGTGAATCTCTGGTTACATTTTGAATATAAAGAACTCACTCAGAATATGCGACAAGCAAGTGATGAAGATTATGGAAATATTCTGAAAGATGTAAGAATTGGTGTTCTAAGCAAACATGGTAAACAAGCTTTACAAAGTCGTCTACTAAAGAACTTGTTTACAACTGAAAACACACCAGCAGCAGTACTGTAGAAGAACATTGCAGAAAAAAAGTCTATACTTTGCTTAATGCCTACACTGTAAGAGTGTTATACATTTAATCAAGAGCTTATGAAATTGGAAAATCAAGAAATAGTTCACATTGAAGCTATTGATAAAATCGAGCATCAAGGAATAACAATTCTTCTTTCAAATAAACTACAGACTAAATTGGGTTCTTTGGAAAAGTCTGTATCAAAAACTGCTGGCTTAGAAAAGAATTTAGATGTATGTATAAACTGTCGGGTAATTTTGAGGGGTAATTTGAATATAGAACAAGCTTTAGGTGCTTCTTTTGGCTGGAAGCGGAGCAGCATTTGTTGTGACTCCCGCCGTCCTGCGAAAACGCAGGACGGCGTGAGTCGGACCCATCCAGAAGCTGAGGTGGCGCGGGACGATGCAGCGTTGAAAAGGAAATTGTGGACAACATGACCCCTGATCAGCAAAAATCATATTGCATTCGCTTGGAGAGGTACCCTTAAATCAGATATGGCAACAAATGCTGCTCCGCTTCCAGCCAAAAGAAGCACCTGCCTTGAAAGTTCCTGTGACAAGCTCCCATTTACCATTGTCTACGGTGGTAAATTAGCGCTGCAGCAGCTCTTCAGCTACTGAAGACACTAGTCAGCCGAAAAAAATCTGTGGTCAAACCTGTGTCCCAACAGTGCTCCCACTGCTCAATGTATTGTAGTGTCTTGGGAGTTAGAGATGACCATTTTGGTTCCTGATGATCTCCGCAGAACTGTGACATACTGACTACGGGCTCTATTTGTACCTGTGTATTATTATATTTGTGAGCTACTGTCTTAACCTACTTTGGATGCTGTTCTCTCTTTGTTACGAAACTACCTCAGGTCTTATGCAAACCTGCACTTTTGAACTTTGGGAGCTATTGCTTGAATCAATATGAATTAATTTTGTGATTGGCTTGTAATCCAGAATCACGTGGACCAACTGAATAGAATCATTCGTATGCGCAATTATACACAACCCTAAGGACCAACCTTGAAACAGTGTGGTTTCTTGAATATTTCTGTCATTCCTAGCTAGCCCTGACGAAGTTCCCGTGGCACTAGGGAACGAAACGCGTTGGCTGTGTGCCGGTTTTAATCAAACAACCTTGAATAAAAAGAAGAACTTTTTGGATTACTAGCGTGTTTCCTGTTTGACTCCGATCGAAGTGCACTTTCTTACCTATTTGGCATCTTTCAACAGCGGATGCCGGGAGTTGTTCCACTCATCTGTTGATATACGTAACTAGTGGAATAGAGGTGCTAGACCTTGGTCAGCTGTTGTGTGCTTTATTGTTTTATGTAAATTGGGCGTTGTGCTGTATGTTTTTTGCTGGTTAAAGACTTGTATGTTCGTAGAAAACAGTTTCCTTTCTGTTTAGCATGTGCAATAACCATTCATAAATCTCAAGGTTTAAGTGTAGATAATGCTTTAGTAAATGTTGGAAGAACTGTGTTTAAAGAGGGAATGGCATACGTTGCATTATCTTGAGTTAGAACATTGTCTGGTTTGTATTTAATTGATTTTGATGAAAACAAGGTTAGTGCTGATGTAAATTGTGTAAGAGAATGTGTAAGAGAATATAATCGTTTAAGAAGACTTTATGCACCAACTTTAGGTGAATATCCTATTTATGAAAAACGTGCTGTGTGTTCAAAACGCAAACATGTTGATGAATCAAGTGTGGTTGAAAAGCAGAAAGAAATTCAAGAGAAAAGAAAAGATGCAAAGAAACAGAAAATACAAACAATTGATGATGTTGTGGGATACCAATTAGAAAATGCTTCTGGTGTCAACTGCTATGGTAATGTTATCCTAAACGTTATATTTTATCTAGAAGATCTTTATGGTGAAATTATGGAAAGTCAGGAAAAAAGATTATGTTCTGCACTTTATACTTTATTTGAACAATTGAGAACTGACAGAAGTAAGATCCATACTGCTTCTGGTATTCGACAACTCTTGGATACATGTACTGGATCTTTAACGTTCAGTCCTAATATACAACAAGATGCACAAGAGTTTCTGATGGTTATGCTTGGAGTATTAGAAGATGAAGGAATCCAGATTGAGAGTTTATTTGGACTCAGTTACAAATGGGATCACAAATGTGAACAGTGTTCATTAACTTCTAGTACTATAGTTGACAGAGAACGATTTCTATATTAAACAATACCTGACTGCAAATCTGTACCTTTTTCGAAATTAGTAAAAGAAGCAAATCATGATATGAAATGTTCTCGTTGTCAATCAGAAATGTTATCTACATTATGCCTAGAAAGATATGGAAAATATGTAATTTTAATGCTACAACGTTGTAGACCAAATGGAAGAAAAGTGGAAACGAAAATATTTTTTTTTGTTGCTAGTCAAGTATCTATTTCTGGAGGAACTTTCACAACACTGGCTATTGTTTTCCATGCTGGAGCTACTACCACATGTGGACATTATACTGTATATTTGAAATGCAAAAATGGTTGGAGTCACTGCAACGATACACACTTGGAAATTAAACCGAGATTGCCTTATGAATTATCCAACTCATACTTGATATTTCTGAAAACATTTTTTAGATACATTATTCGGCCTAGAGGAAAAATGGGAAGATGCTTTAAGGAATTGATACTGGATGATTTAAAAAAAAAAATTCCACACATTATATGGCCTTGAGGAAAAATGTCAACAGAAACTACACAGTAAAGGTAAGATTTAAAAATTGGAAATAGTATTGGATGTGTTATTTGTGTTGATTTGTTATTGTGGTTGTAAGAGTTAGTCATTTGTTTTTTTTTTTAACAATCTAGTTGATTGTTTTTTTTCCCCAGCTGTTTATGATGATACTACACTGACATCACTGTGAATAGTGAAGTTAAGTAGAATCTGATAACAGCAGAAAAAGGGAGAAAAATATGTTTTGAAAATGTTATATTATGTTGTATTATTTGATAAGTAACAGTGTAATTTGTGAAATATATTACATTACACAACAGTTTTACAGTTTATTTTCTTTTCTGTAGTGGAAAAGTCAGAAAAAACAGTACTAATGACAAATAGCAGAATAGTAGTTTAATATTTAAAAAACAAATTCAAATTCACTGAAAAAACCATAGGTTTTACAGACGTTATAGTTAGAAATTAGCATTTAAAAAACCTTTGAAATTCACTGAAAAAACTATAGGTTTTACAGACGTTATAGTTAGAAATTAGCATTTAAAAAACCTTTGAAATTCACTGAAAAAACCATAGGTTTTACAGACGTTATAGTTAGAAATTAGCATTTAAAAAACCTTTAAAATTCACTGAAAAAAACATAGGTTTCAAGGACGTTATAGTTAGCTGGACATTTCACCCGTACAAAACCATAGAAATTCCACCGTTATAGTTAGTTCAGTTAACTATAACTCGCACCCCCGCAATGCACTGCTCATGACGTCACATATTACATCATTCATGGCATGGTCAGTGACATCACTGATGACATCTCAAATGACATCACTGATGACATCACTGATGACATCATCCACATGATAATCTGATGCACCTCATCACACCCTAATATAACCTTTAATACACCCACTGTAAAATACACACTACCATTTTCGAAAGCATCCACACACCAATACCAGTTACTACATACTCACTCGCTGATTCCTATGTCTGCACACACATCCACTCATTCACCTATACAATCACTTATACATGCAGTCACTTATCAATACAACACTATCATATGCACTCATACACCTATTCAGACACTCACACACCGCCACTCATCCATGGAGTTACTCACACACCTAGTCAGTCATGCAAAGAATCAATCACACTCCCATTTACTCACCTAAACAGTTACACACACACCACCTCACTAATTCATACAGACAGTAACGCATAGTTACTCTCTTATGTAATCACTGAAACAAGTACAGACTCATCCATACAAGCCACTCTCACAATCACTCAGTCTCACATATAGTTATTTATATACACCATCACTCACATATACTGCCTTTTACATATGTAGTTACTCACATATGTACCAGTGAGACATCCATTCACTCACCAACACACCCATACACACACTCACCCACCCATACAGCTGTTTCCACATGCACTCTTGAACCCATACACCCAGTGAATCAACCACTCACACATCTATGCAGAGAGTCACACACCTCCATCCCACCAACACACACACTCAGTCCCCCATACAAATACTCAAGCAAACAATCAATAACCCATATAGACACTCATGTAGCTACTGACCAACCCATGTAGCAGCTTACACAACAACAGACAGACTGATACAGACATTAACACAGTTTAGTCACTAACCCATGCATTCAGTAAGACACGTTTAATGAGTCACTTATAAAATCAGTTACATACCTCCTAAATCCTCCATCCAGACACTTATACACCCACTCATTCTTCAATACACCTTGCCATATATATAAAACATATTTAAACTTTACAGAAACACACAGTCACTGGATGATGTCATCAGTGATGTCATCAGTGATGTCATTTGAGATGTCATCAGTGATGTCACTGACCATGCCATGAATGATGTAATATGTGACGTCATGAGCAGTGCATTGCGGGGGCGCGAGTTATAGTTAACTGAACTAACTATAACGGTGGAATTTCTATGGTTTTGTACGAGTGAAATGTCCAGCTAACTATAACGTCCCTGAAACCTATGGTTTTTTCAATGAATATATATATATATATATATATATATATATATATATATATATATATCCAAGAAAGAAGTGACTCAAACAGATAGATTCACCAAAGAACAAAAATATATTTCCATTACAACGTTTCAGCTTCCACCTTCCTCAGGTAGTACAAGATGGTTTGCTCACTGGCTGCACAGATGACACAGCTGAATTTTCAAAAAGCATCATGAGTGAAGATTCCATTTGGAATGTGGAATCAATGCAGTCCTGAGAGCTCTTGAGATATGCAGTAATCAGGTTGTATTATCAGTAATGTTCAGTCCATCTGGATGCAGTGATTTTAAACGGTAAATCCAGAAGTTTTCTCCGGAGTCCAGTAGTTCTTCCTTTGAGACATGTTCCACGGGAAAAATCTTCAAATCTGATAGTAAATGATCCACAAGGTTAAAATGATTGGCTACAGGCTGGTCAATTTTCTTATTAATTATTGCCGATTTGTGGTTCCTGAATCACTCGCTACTTATAGCATCAAACCACTGGTATGGCTAAGATACATTGATGACATATTTATAATATGGAATGCAGGAAGTAGAGCATTGGTACAATTTACAGCTTATATCAACAATATCCATCCTACCATCAAATTTACCAGCAGCAATACTAAACAGAAGCATTATCTCCCTTTTCTGGATGTGCTACTCACCATTCATGAACAAAAAATTACAACTGATCTGTACCACAAGTCTACAGATGCTCATTTGTATCTAAACTGGACTTCATGTCACACACACCACACTAAACTGAGCATCATCTACAGCCAAGCACTCCGAATAAGACGCATCTGCAGCAATGAGGAAACCTGTAAAGACCATCTACAGGAGCTTGCTACATTATTTAATAGGCAAGGCTATCCTCTGCATATCATACAGCAACAAATTGACAAGTCTTTGCAGTTACCCAGAGAAGCACTTATTTGGAATACCAACGGCAGAAACAAAAGTGACAGAACTCCATTTGTGGTTGACTATCATCCATCAGCTCCCAACTACAGAAATATAATGCAAAAACATTTCCCTTACTGTCTACTTGTGAAAAATTGCAAAAGGTTTTTCCAAAACCGCCAGTCATTGCTTACCGCAGAGCTCCAAATTTACGATCTCTTATTGTGAGAGCTGAACTCAAGCAAGTTGTAACAAATGCAGGGGTTCATTGCTGTGACTCTAAAAGGTGCATCACGTGTGAATACCTTTTACAAACATCATCAGTAACTAGTTCTGTTACGAGAAGGACCTATGGAATAAGACAGCATCTTACATGTTGCTCAACATGCATTATTTATGTGATTCAGTGCCAACGGCAAAGCTGTAAAAAACAATATGTAGGCCAAACAGTGAATGACCTCCGTACACGATTCAGGAACCACAAATCGGCAATAATTAATAAGAAAATTGACCAGCCTGTAGCCAATCATTTTAACCTTGTGGATCATTTACTATCAGATTTGAAGATTTTCCCCGTGGAACATGTCTCAAAGGAAGAACTACTGGACTCCAGAGAAAACTTCTGGATGTACCGTTTAAAATCACTGCATCCAGATGGACTGAACATTACTGATAATACAACCTGATTACTGCATATCTCAAGAGCTCTCAGGACTGCATTGATTCCACATTCCAAATGGAATCTTCACTCATGATGCTTTTTGAAAATTCAGCTGTATCATCTGTGCAGCCGGTGAGCAAACCATCTTGTACTACCTGAGGAAGGCGGAAGCTGAAACGTTGTAGTGGAAATATATTTTTGTTCTTTGGTGAATCTATCTGTTTGAGTCACTTCTTTCTTGGATATTTTATTTCTTTGTGACTCATTGTATCCTTTGGGATCCAGATTTTTGCCCTGGCTGGCTGTTGTTTTCTTGTGATCCTTCATCTTCAAGTATATATATATATATATATATATATATATATATATATATATATATATATATATATATATATATATATTCACTGAAAAAACCATAGGTTTCAGACACGTTATAGTTACAAATTAGCATTTAAAAAACCTTTGAAATTCACTGAAAAAACCATAGGTTTTAGGGACAGTTATAGTTAGTTGGACATTGCACTCGTACAAAACCCATGAAATTCCCCCGTTATAGTTAGTCCAGCTAACTATAACTCGCGCCCGCAATGCACTGCTGATGACGTCACATATTACATCACTCATGACATGGTCAGTGACATCACTCATGACATCACTGATGACATCTCAAATGACATCACTGATGACATCATCCAGTGACTGTGTGTTTCTGTAAAGTTTAAATATTTTTAAAATATATAGGAAAAGACGTATTGAAGAATGAGTGGGTGTGTAAGTGTCTGTATGGATGATTTAGTAGGTGCGTGACTGACTCTATAAGTGAGTGATTTAACATATCTTACTGAATGCATGGGTTAGTGACTAAACTGGGTGTATGTCTGTATCCGTCTGTCTGTTGCTGTGTAAGTGGCTGCATGTGTTTGTGAATAGCTAAATGATTTTCTATATGAGTTATTGAATGCTTGTCTGAGTATCTGTATGGGTGCCTGAGTGTTTGTGTGGGAGGGGTGTGTGCAACTCTGTGCATAGATGTGTGAGTGGGTGATTCACTGGGTGGATGGTTTCAAGAGTGCATCTGTGATAGACTGTATGGGTGGGTAAGTGTGTGTAAGAGTGTGTTAGTGAGTGAATGTATGTCCCAGTGGTACATGTGTGAGTAACTACATATGTGAAAGGCAGTATATATGTGTGTTGGAGTATATAAATAGCTATAAGCAAGAGTGAGTGATTGTGATAGTGGCTGTATGGATGATTGTGTGCTTGTATCAGTGATTGTATAAGAGCGTAACAATGTGCTACTATTTGTATGAGTAAGTGAGCTGGTGTGTGTGTATAACTGTATAGGTGAGTAAATGGCAGTGTGTTTAATTATTTGCATGACTGACTAGGTGTGTGAGTATCTCTATGGATGAGTGGCGTTGTTTGAGTGTCTATATAGGAGTAAGAGTGCATATGATAGTCCTGTACTGAGTGACCGTAAGTATGAGTGACTGTACGGGTGAGTGAGTGGATGTGTGTGTGTAGACCTAAGAATCAGTGAGTGGGTATGTAGTTATTGGTGTTGGAGTGTCTATGGTTTTGCGAATGGCAGTCTGTAATTTAGAGTGGGTGTATCAAAGGTTATATTAGGGTGTGAGGAGGTGCATCAGATTATCACGTGGATGATGTCATCAGTGATGTCATTTGAGATGTCATCAGTGATGTCATCAGTGATGTCACTGACCATGTCATGAGTGATGTAATATGTGACGTCATCAGCAGTGCATTGCGGGGCGCGAGTTATAGTTAGCTGGACTAACTATAACGGGGGAATTTCACGGGTTTTGTACGAGTGCAATGTCCAACTAACTATAACTGTCCCTAAAACCTATGGTTTTTTCAGTGAATTTCAAAGGTTTTTTAAATGCTAATTTGTAACTATAACGTGTCTGAAACCTATGGTTTTTTCAGTGAATTTCAAAGGTTTTTTAAATGCTAATTTGTAACTATAACGTGTCTGAAACCTATGGTTTTTTCAGTGAATTTCAAAGGTTTTTTAAATGCTAATTTCTAACTATAACGTGCCTGAAACCTACGGTTTTTTCAGTGAATTTCAAAGGTTTTGTAAATGACAATTTTTAAATGTATTAATTGTTATATTAATTTTTTTCATACTGATTTACTACATTTTTAGAAACAATTTTTTTTTACATATTTTATTTGTCAAATTACATTGTAATTACATTATACATTACATTACAAAAAATACTTTCTCAGAATGAATTACTTTAGTTTAAATACTTTGCAGATAGGCAATAGACTTTTAAGTACAGTAGTTACAGTTGTTGCAATGGGCAACACATTTTCAAACACAATGCAACATTCAGCTCAATGTGAATTTCTAGTTAAATGCAATTAGTTACTTTATGGATTACTTTTGTAACCACAGGACTGGATCCTAGATTCAGTCCTGGTACATCTCCTGTAAACAGTTGAGTAAAAGCGTTTTGGTTACAGTCGTGATTTTTAAGGAATATTATTGTATTTTAAAAGTTGACACTTTGAAACTTTTTCTCATAGAATCACCAATGTTATCTTATGGAAGGAAATTCACTTAGCAGGTAAAAACTGTTATCAGTTACTTTTTCTTACTCAGTGTTGGATCCTGGATCCAGCACTGGTGCATCTCCTGTAAACAGTTGAAAGAATGCGTTTAAGTCATACAGGCGATTTTAAGGAATATTTGTAGTTTGTGAAAATCAACACTTTGAAACTTTTTGCTGAAAACCAGTCAATGTTAGCCTATGAAGGAAATTCAAGTTACCGGTAAGTACGGTTAAAATTACTTTTGAGGATCAGTACTGGGCTGAAACATGCAGCACTGAGGTCTCTCCTGATAACAGGTGAGTAAATCGGAATTCGTATTTCGGCTGATTTTAGAGGAATATTTTAAAGTTCCAAAACTCCACACTTAGAAGAATTTCCAAGTGAAACCAGTCAATGTTAGCCTATGGAAGGAAATTCAAGTTACTGGTAAGTACGGTTAAAATTACTTTTCAGGACCAGTACTGGGCTGAAAGATGCAGCACTGAGGTCTCTCCTGATAACAGGTGAGTAAATCAGAATTCGGATTTCGGCTGATTTTAGAGGAATATTTGTATGTTTCAAAAATCAACACTTAGAAGAATTTCCAAGTGAAACCAGTCAATGTTAGCCTATGAAGGAAATTCAAGTTACCGGTAAGTACGGTTAAAATTACTTTTCAGGATCAGTACTGGGCTGAAAGATGCAGCACTGAGGTCTCTCCTGATAACAGGTGAGTAAATCGGAATTCGTATTTCGGCTGATTTTAGAGGAATATTTTAAAGTTCCAAAACTCCACACTTAGAAGAATTTCCAAGTGAAACCAGTCAATGTTAGCCTATGAAGGAAATTCAACTTACCGGTAAGTACGGTTAAAATTACTTTTCAGGATCAGTACTGGGCTGAAAGATGCAGCACTGAGGTCTCTCCTGATAACAGGTGAGTAAATCGGAATTCGTATTTCGGCTGATTTTAGAGGAATATTTTAAAGTTCCAAAACTCCACACTTAGAAGAATTTCCAAGTGAAACCAGTCAATGTTAGCCTATGAAGGAAATTCAACTTACCGGTAAGTACGGTTAAAATTACTTTTCAGGATCAGTACTGGGCTGAAAGATGCAGCACTGAGGTCTCTCCTGATAACAGGTGAGTAAATCGGAATTCGTATTTCGGCTGATTTTAGAGGAATATTTTAAAGTTCCAAAACTCCACACTTAGAAGAATTTCCAAGTGAAACCAGTCAATGTTAGCCTATGAAGGAAATTCAAATTACCGGTAAGTACGGTTAAAATTACTTTTGAGGATCAGTACTGGGCTGAAAGATGCAGCACTGAGGTCTCTCCTGATAACAGGTGAGTAAATCGGAATTCGTATTTCGGCTGATTTTAGAGGAATATTTTAAAGTTCCAAAACTCCACACTTAGAAGAATTTCCAAGTGAAACCAGTCAATGTTAGCCTATGAAGGAAATTCAACTTACCGGTAAGTACGGTTAAAATTACTTTTCAGGATCAGTACTGGGCTGAAAGATGCAGCACTGAGGTCTCTCCTGATAACAGGTGAGTAAATCGGAATTCGTATTTCGGCTGATTTTAGAGGAATATTTTAAAGTTCCAAAACTCCACACTTAGAAGAATTTCCAAGTGAAACCAGTCAATGTTAGCCTATGAAGGAAATTCAACTTACCGGTAAGTACGGTTAAAATTACTTTTCAGGATCAGTACTGGGCTGAAAGATGCAGCACTGAGGTCTCTCCTGATAACAGGTGAGTAAATCGGAATTCGTATTTCGGCTGATTTTAGAGGAATATTTTAAAGTTCCAAAACTCCACACTTAGAAGAATTTCCAAGTGAAACCAGTCAATGTTAGCCTATGAAGGAAATTCAAATTACCGGTAAGTACGGTTAAAATTACTTTTGAGGATCAGTACTGGGCTGAAAGATGCAGCACTGAGGTCTCTCCTGATAACAGGTGAGTAAATCGGAATTCGTATTTCGGCTGATTTTAGAGGAATATTTTAAAGTTCCAAAACTCCACACTTAGAAGAATTTCCAAGTGAAACCAGTCAATGTTAGCCTATGAAGGAAATTCAAGTTACCGGTAAGTACGGTTAAAATTACTTTTCAGGACCAGTACTGGGCTGAAAGATACAGCACTGAGGTCTCTCCTTATAACAGGTGAGTAAATCGGAATTCCTATTTCGGCTGATTTTAGAGGAATATTTGCACAATGGTGAAGGGAGGGGGCGGGGCCTGAGGTGACATCTTTGCAAACGCGCCCCGTGGCGCGTTTTAAGTTGGGGGATTAAGTTCCCTTGAATCCTGAGGGTCCCTAGGGGCCAACTAGACCACCAGGAACCTCCAATATGCGCCAGGGGCTGCGTTGCAGAGACGTGTAGAGAGGCCACACCCCTTTTACACCTCTCTGCAACGCAGCTCTGTGGCGCTTTCTGGATGTACCTGTTGGGCTAGTTGGCCCCAGGGACCCTCAGGATTGAAGGATTTAATCCCCATCTTAAAACGCGCCACGGGGCCTGTTTGCACACATGTCACCTGAAGCCCCGCCCCTCCCTTCACCACTGTGCAAACGCGCCCGTGGCGCGTTTTAAGTTGGGGGATTAAGTCCCCTTGAATCCTGAGGGTCCCCGGAGTCCAACTAGCCCACCATATACCTCCAAAAAGCGCCACAGAGCTGCGTTGCAGAGAGGTGTAAAAGGGGTGTGGCCTCTCTACACCTCTCTGCAACGCAGCCCCTGGCGCATACTGGAGGTTCCTGGTGGGCTAGTTGGCCCCCAGGGACCCCAGTATTCAAGGGGATTGTTCTCCCTCTGCAAACGCGCCAGGGGCGCGCTTGCAGAGTGGTGAAGGAAGGGGGCGGGGCCTGCGGGCCGATCGTTTAAAAAAAAAAAAAAATGTGTCCCTGAAGGGGGCTGTGTGGCCCCTTCCTTTTTCCTGTTTTTATGCCCTGGGAACCCCATCCCCCAGGGCCTTACCCCTTTTTTAATTTGTAATTTAAAAAAACGGGAAGGGGGCCGCGTGGCCCCCTTCCCTGGGCCTGTATTGGCCCCGGGGACCCCATCCCCGGGGCATGGCCTCGTTTTTATTTATATTCTTTGGAGGGGGCTGCGTGGCCCCCTCCTCTGGCCATTTAAGGCCCCGGGGACCCCATCCCGGGGCCGGCCATTCCGTTTTTTTTTTTTAATTTATTTATTTTTTTGGGAGGGGGCCGCGTGGCCCCCTCCCGGGCCACTACTTGCCCCGGGACCCCATCCCCCGGGGCCTGGCCTCTCGTTGGGGACTGTGGGGGTCCCCAATCCCCACAGTCTTGCCGGCTCCCCGCGTCCCTAGGGTGCCGGCATTGCTTACACATGGGGAGCAGCTAACATGCTGCTCCCCATGTGTAAAGCAATCAGCTTTGGATATTGGAAGAGAGAGCAGGTTTCCTGCTCTCTCTTCCAATATCCAAAGCAAGTTTGCAATGACAGGACGGGAGCCGCGAGGCTCCCGTCCTGTCATTGCAAACAGCAGTGTCCCGGGGTAGGCACCCCGGGACACTGCAGGAGCCGGCCCTGGGGGTGGTGGTCCCCAGGGCCATCAAGGGCTCCAGGAGGGGGCGCGCGGCCCCCCTCCCATTCAGTACACAGCCCCAGGGAGGTGGTGGTCCCCGGGGCTCTGGAGGTCCGTAACGGACCCCTATATTAAAATGTTTAGTGCCCCGGGAGGTGGTGGTCTCGAGGCGTGTGGGGCTGGAGCCCCCACACAGGTTTAATAATTTTTTTTAAAAAGCCCCGGGAGGTGGTGGTCCTCGGGGCTGCGGGAGGGCTCAGAGCCCTCCCGCACCATTTTTTAAAAGCCCGGGGGTGGCGGTCCCTGGGGCTTGGGGGCCCTTGAGGCCCCCACACATTAAATTATCCCCCACCATGCCCCCGGGACTTGGGCCACCCGGGGCCAGCTGACATCGAGCGCGGGAGACCGCGCTCGATTTTTTTCGGCAGGATTCGCGCACCCTGAGCGCATCCTGCCGATTTTTTAAAAAAAAACAAATTTTTTTTTTGCCCAGGGGGTCCTTGTGGGACCCCCAAAGCAAACCTAGGGGGTCAGGGTGTTTCTACCCTCCCCCCTTTGTGCGCTTTGCGCACTTGTTTCTGTCCCTCGGTTCTACCGAGGGACAAAATGGCTGCCAACATTTCCTGAATCGGAATGTTGACAGCCAGCTGACAGCCAATTAACATGCAGCTCGTGATCGGGACGGTGCGCGCAGGGTGCGCTCAGGGTGCGCGAATCCTCCGTGCCCATAGATATATATGTACTTTTACTTTTTGATTTTCTCAGCAACTACTGAACGGATTTACACCATTTAACAAAAGGGTTCTTTCTGAACCAAGAACTACCTCTTTGCCAAATTTGGTGTAATTCCGTTCAGCAGTTCGAGGCTGTAGCCGTGTCTAAAGTTTCCTATGGGAAAATGCATGGGGAAAACGCGTTTGGGACCCCCTTTTTCTCGGCCCCCGCTTGACGTATCACCCCGAGACTTTCAGGGTAGGAGCGGACCGGAGCGCCCCACGAAGTTTGAAAATTTCGCGAAGATACGTCAACCGGCAAGAGAGTTATTTCAAATAGAATGTCGCGGATTTCCTATGGATAATAGGTTGTAACTATAACTATCTACTGGCGACCGCCAGTAGATAATATATATATATATATATATATATATATATATATATCGAATGGAGTTCGCCAACAACATCCAATCCGCAGGGAAAAGACGAAACCGGACCCTTTACTTGGTGCTGATGTAATTTTTATTTAATATGCCCTGCACCACCGCCACGACGCGTTTCGACCTTCCAGAGGTCTTGTTCACATATTACTTTTCATGGTTTAAATTAGAAGAGAAGAAGGGTGAGTCAGCGTAGCGCTTAGAAGGCACAGTAATCAGGGGAGAAGAACTTAAAGTAAGCATAAAGAAAAGAGAGGATGGAACAGGAGCGCTGAAGTGTTAGGTATTGAATGAATAGGCGTGTTTTAAAAAAAAGTCTGACCTGTAAAATATTTTCTTGGTTAATGCTTACACTTATCTTCACCATCACTTTCAACACAGCCAAAGGTCAAACTTTTATATGATAGCTGTATCCTCTAGGTAGCACAACTTTCATTCTAGGTTTAACACTAACCCTAAACTTGAACATAAACTTAAACATAATCCCACCCCTAACTCTTAGCTTTACCCTAGCCATTACCATTATCCTCACGACTCTAATGCTAACCCCATCCTTAAATAGAACAATAATGCTAACCCCAAAACTATTGTTAATCCTTTCCTTAAACTTGACCTGAATTACAACCCTACAATGCAGAGAGCATTAATAATGAAAACCCATGCTATGTTTTATCTTAATTTAACTCAAAATAACTTTTCATAATTTTATTTTTATCTCTTTGGGTTACTTCATAATTGTTTCTTCATTTACGCATAATGCCACCCACTACAGATGCTCTGCATATTTAAACAGTCTCAACCTGTCTATGTTCTGAATTGGTAAAGCAATTACCAAGTAGCTATTTCCTGTGATGTCCATCCGCTAGTCTGTGAATCTTTGGTTGCTTTCTAATGTATTTTTGTAGTTTTCTAGGCTGTGTTTCTTACTGTCGGTCTTCACTTAACATGGAGTGAGAATGCCAGGACTTCTTCCTCCCTGATGAACTTTATGAAATATGTAGGTCTTCCACGAATTGGTATACATCCTTAATAAAAGATAAAAGATTGACAATTCAGTTTATACAATAGTTTCAGGCAATATTCTTTCTATCTCTGGAAATGTATTAACTCCCTGCCTGGCTGTGGTACTGCATATTTTATTTATTTCTAGAAGCGCAACCTTAGTTTCAGAGTAGCTCCTAGTCAGTGTATGGTTTTGAAATATCCAGTTCAGACCTGTTAACTCATGCGGTGCCACCCTGTTTCACACAATATTGGCTCCTTTTACACAGTCACATGGTCATCTGGAGAAGAGCCGCTCCCACGCTGCGGCAGGCAAGCTGGAATCCTCCGGATTGATTGGGTTTCCCGGTTGTCTTTGGAGGCTTTAGGCAGAAATGTCCAATAATAGGTGTGGAAACACCCCAGGACCGGTGCAGTAGCCTCATAAAGCTTTTGGGTTTTTATGTTTTTTTGGGAGGAGGGGATGAGGTTGGGGGAGGGGCTGGGGCAGAAGCACCTCTCAAGCAGTTCTTGACATGAAGTCTCGACCCATCCAAGTCCACACCCCGTTCTCACGTGGGTTTTGTTTCGAAGTGGGCAGGTCTGCCAGTTGATAGGCTGCATATCCCCTTCATTACCCTGAAACAACCACTTCTAAACTGTGCAATAGCTCATTTAATCTGTTTTGCCCACAGCCAATCATGATTCAGGATGATCCACCTTTAGGCCAATTGCTACCCTTCATGGGCAAATGAGCTTTATATGGTCAGATTGCTGAACTAAAGATAGACCCATAAGAAATGTAATAGCAATACATATCAAGTTCACATAATCTGAAAAAGAAGAAACATTATGGGAAATGATAAACTAAGCATAATTGTAGATAAATAATAGGAAGTCAGGGGGGCTTGGAGACCTCTTGTTGTGAGAGATCAGGTAAGGAAGTCTTCTCTGCAGTGTTCCCTAGAAATTGTGTGAAAGGGTCCCATAGGTGTAATCGTTTTGTAGCAAGAGATATAGGATGAACAAGTGCTGTGTCGAGGCGATGGTTGTGACATACAGCATACCACCATGCTAAATAAGACAGTTTAGAGGAGTCTTTCCAATTCTTTGATATTTGCTGGAAAGCTACCGCTATTAGCAAGTCAATCAGTGGTAGCTGAGATTGAAGCTGATCTCCTTCCCATTCCGGTGCTAGACTGCCTAGGAAAATGTTTGTAAAGGAAAGGGGAACTGTGGTGTGAAAAATATTGTTGATTTGGTGCCAGACCTGTTTCCAGAATGTGAAAACATGGGGACAAGTAAATAGCATATGACGGAGATCTGCATCAGTCTGGGAGCATGTCCAGCAAGTGTTAGGGTTTGTGTTGTGTATTTTGTTTAAGTGTACAGGAGTAAAAAACAATCGGTTGTATATGAAGAAAATTGTTTCTTATGTACCTGTGATCGCATTCATACCTCCTTCTCTAATATCTTCTCACTACTTTACGGAGTAAAGTATATCATTATTGCTTTTTGTTATAACTTCCTGTTTCTGTATATCAACAAATGATTGTTTAGACGAAGCATGTTCTCTGTATGATCATATTAATATTTTCAATAAACCTTTCTTTGAACTCAAAGAAAGACCCATAAAACTGTTCCCTTAAAAAAAATTCCATGTTGCTTATACACTTAAAAAAAACACCTTTTTCTGTAATTGAGCACACTAAGAGATCCATTTTATTGGCAACTCCAGTTCAGTGCAAGTTGTTTTGAATGCTTTAGATGGGTATTTTGCATCACAGACTTTTATTGCATACAGTATCATGCTTATCTGTAAAGGTGTGTTTCGCTAGAGAAACAGCCGACAAGTAATGGCAAATCCACTTACGGTTCATTCAGGGAGGAAATTACAGCTCCCTGTTCAGAAGACAGACCAAGCCCCTGCGCGCTGCTCATCTGCATCTCTGTAGTAAGAGAAGTCACTGAATCATGTTTGCCCAGGACTCCATAAAGCTGTGTTATGGTTCTCTAGAGCCCACACAAGAGCAGCAATTTCAATCCTCATTAGCGAGCCTAGAGTATGCGCCTATGAAAATAATGCATTCTTCCATATCATCATCAAAAACAACATTAATTAGTTAATATTGTTAGACTTAATTTAATTAAAAATATCTTCTCTCCATCTGGTGTTATTTGTACAAATTTTGGGAATTTACCATTTCACATTAGAATTACTTTACGCATTAAACTAGATGATACATTTCTTGTGAACTCTATGAAGCGAGTAATTAATATGCGTTCCATTACATTTCCTGTCACTTGATATGAACATAATCATCCAGATAACGAGACACTTGACCAGCTAATTATTCAGCCTAATAGTACACAAATTGCATCCCTAATCTCAGTGCTTTGATGTCAAATAACTGAACTACAAGAGTACAGGAGGCACAAATTGCATATCTCTTTTATCTCTCTGGGAATCTGTGGGAATTAGAATCCTGACAATGTGCAGAGGTCTGTTGTTCCTGTCTACAAAACCTGTGAATTAGGGGGGCAGCTATGAAGCTGGTTTGTATTCTTTGGAGTGCTGTGGAATCAGCATCTGCTGCATTTGGAGAAAGATCATAAAATGGAAGCAACTCATTTGCATGTTCGGGGACCAGCAGACACCACACTGACGGAAGAACTGCCTGAGGAGAAAGTGAAAGCCTTAAACGGAGCTTGAAGCTGGGTTGTAGGCTCATAATTATAGGTTGTGTGACAGACCACCTTCTAGTCAGGGTTGCGTACTGTTTGTAAAGAAATATATTATCGTTTAAAGAGAAGTTTAGCCCCTCCCACTCCACCCTTGGCAGGAGTATAGGCTGAGAAGGTGGAAGGAAGGTGCAGGAGGAGAAAAGGAATGCAAATTAGTCTGAGAATAATGCAAGAACGTTAACAGAGCCCCTGTCCTTTTCATTCATCATTTATTGTTCCAAAGCTGAATTCTGTTTGTGTAAGACACAAGACTTTTGGTTTTGACTTCTATTTTCAGATGATTGCTGTTTCTTCAAGGAGTATCCTGCATTTAATAAACTGCGATAAAATACACAATAAATTACAACAATTACAAACAGATAAACAGGCATTGGCAACGTCAGGGCTGGCTTTAAAGGAATGTAGAATGCCAATGTTAAGCATTACAAGTAAATAGCATATGCATTTGTGTGGGAGCAAAGAACTGTAGGATAATATTGGTGCTGGTTAAAGGGTCAGCTGACATTGCACTGTCAAGCCAGACCTATCAAGCATTGGCATAAGCCTCGCCAATGCAAGAGCAATTGGCTTTGCCAATTTGTTGCACACCAGCCTGGCTGCTCTTCAGCATGGCTAAAAGTAAGTGGAGTAAAGGAGAGTGGAGTGCAGTGTCATAAACTGGAGTAGAGTGGAGTGTTATGGAGTGGCGTAGAGCAGCGTAAAGTAGCAAGGAGTGGCATATAGTGGTGTATAGTAGAGTTGAGAAGAGTGAAGTGGAATGTCATGGAGTGGCAGAGAGTGGAGTGGTGTAGAGTGTTGAGGAGTGTTTTGGGGAGTAGAGTTTCATAGATTGGAAGGGCGTAGAGTGGAGTAGAGTTGAGTGGAGTAGAGTGTCAGAGTGGAGTAGAGTGTTGTAGAGTAGAGTGACATAGAGCAGAGTAGAGATTGTTGTAGAGTGTAGTGGTATAGAGTGGAGTAGTGTAGGAGAGTGGAATGGCATAGAATGGAGTAGAGAGATGTAGAGTCAAGTGGCATAGTGTGGCGAGGCATAGAGTGTCAGAGTGGAGTGGCATAGAGTGTAGTGGTGAAGAGTGGAGCAGTGGAGTGGAGTAGAATTGAGTAGTGTGTCGTAGAATACAGTGGAGTATAGTGGCATTGAGTGGCATAGAGGGAGTTGCGTACCGTGGAGTGGTGTCGTAGAGTGGCAAAGAGTGGAGTAGAGTGGAGTAGAGTTTATTGGAGTAGAGCATCACAGAGTGGAGTATCGTAGAGTGGACTATAGTGAAGTGGTGTAAAAGTACAGTGGTGCAGAGTAGATTGGCGTAGAGTGCATTGGCTTTGAGTAAAATGGTGTAGAGTTCAGTGTCCTAGAGTGCAGTGATGTAGAGTAGAGTGGTACAGAGTAGATTGCAAAGGGGTAGAGCACAATGGCGTGGACTGGAGTGACATAGAGGGCAGTGGCGTAGAGTGCAGTGGCGTAGAGTAGATTATTTCAGAGTAGAATGAAGTTGCGTAGAGTGGAGTGGTGCAGGGAATACTGCAGAGGTGTAGAGTGCAGTGGTGCAGCATAGATTAGAGTGGCATAAAGTGGAGTGATACAGAGTAGAGTGGTGTAGAGTGTAGTGGCCTAGAGTGCATTGGTGTAGAGTGACATAGAGTTGAGTGGTGCAAAGTAGAGTGTAGTGGCATGGAGTGCAGTGGAACAGAGTAGAGTGACATAGAATAGAGTGGCAGAGTAAAGTGGCATTGAGTTTAGTGGCGTAAAGTGCAGTTTTGCAAAGTAGAGTGTCATAGAGTGCAGTGACATAGAGTGCAGTGATATAGAGTGCATTGGTGAAGATTGCATTCACATAGAGTAGAGTGTCGCAGAGTACAGTGGTGCAATGTGGTAAGTGCACTGGCATAACGTAGAGTGGTGTAAAGTGCAGTGTCATGAAGTGCAGTGGTGCAGAATAGATTAGAGAGGCGTTGAGTGGATTGATGAAGAGTAGAGTGTAGTGGCATAGAGTGCATTGGCGTAGAGTGGTGTAGAGTTCAGTGGTGCAAAATAGAGTGCAGTGGCATGAAGTGCAGTGGAACATAGTAGAGTGACAGAGTAAAGTGGTGCTGAGTACAGTGACGGAGAATGCAGTCTTGCAGAGTAGACTGTCATAGAGTGCAGTGACAGAGTGCAGTGGTGCATAGTAGAGTGAGGTAGAGTGCACTGGCAAAGAGTAGAGTGGTGTAGAGCAGGGAGTCATAGAGTGAAGTGGCATAAAGTGCAGTGTCATAGAGTGCAGTAGTGCACAGTCCATTAGAGTGGCATAGAGTATGGTGACGTAGAGTGCATTGGCATAGAGTGCATTGGCATAGGGCACAGTACAGTGGCATAAAGTAGAGTGGTGCAGAGTAGGGTGCAGTGGCGCATAGTAGAGTGTCATAGAGTTCAGTACCGAGAATGCAGTGTTGCAGAGTAGAGTGTTATAGAGTGCTATGGTGTAGAGTGCAGTGGCGTAGAGTGCATTGGTGTAGAGTGCAGTGGCAAAGAGTGGTGCAGAGTAAAGTGACGTAGAGTGCAATGGTGTACAGTAGAGTGGCATTGAGTGCAGTGGCATAGAGTAAAGTGTTGCAGAGTATAGTGGTGTACAGTGCAGTGGTGCAGAGTAGATTGGTGTAGAGTGCAGTGGTGTAGTGTGCATTGGTTTTGAGTGCATTGGTTTTGATTACGGTGGAGTAGAGTGCAGCGGTCTAGAGTAGAGTGGCATAGAGTGCAGTGGGGTAGAGAGGAGCTGAAATGCCCCATGGTAGATTGAAGTGGCGCAGAGTGGAGTGGCATAGAGTGGAATGGGGCAGAGTGGAATAGAGTGGCATAGAGTAGATTGTTTTAGAGTAGAGTGAAGTGACGTACAGTACAGTGGCATAGAGTAGAGTATCATAGAGTGCAGTGTCTTATAGTGCAGTGGTGCAGAGTAGATTTGAGTGTTGGCATAGAGTGCATTGGCAAAGAGTGCAGCTGTGCATAGTACAGTAGTGTGCAGTAGAGTGTATTGGCATAGAGTAAGTGGTGCATTGGCATATAGTGTAGAGTAGAGAAGCATAGAGTGAAGTGGTGCAAGGTGAAGTGGTGCAGAGTAGAGTGCAGTGATGCAAAGTGGAGTGGCATAGTGTGGAGTGGGGCATAGTAGAGTGAAATGGGCTAAAGCGGAGTATGCGTGATGTGGTACCACACTGCCATTACAGACAACACATCTTCAATTGAAATGACCATTACATTTGTACAGACATACTGTTTTACAGAAAAAAAGTATGCAGCGCACAAACAATAATGTGTGGAAAATGTATCATCTAGTGTATTAATTTGTTTTGGTCACATTCAAATATTTGTTTCTACCAACCACACTTTAGAATTACCAAAAAATGTTCTTCATTTGTGCTTTCCATATTCTGAAATAGCTGCACAGTTAATTTACAGACGTGTAAGTTTTGTTTTGTGCTAGAAAACAAAATAACATCATACAGTGCACCCCGAGAAGCCAGCTAGAAAAATAAAATTCTGCAGCCTCTCTGTCTCACATGGGTACCCAGCAGTATGTTCACATAAATCATCTCACTTTGAAGTCAGAGAAAGAAAAGTAAACACCAGTTCCCTGGAAGACAAATCCTGATTTTTGACCTCTATCATTAAAGGCATAGCAAATGTGATAATATAAGAACAAGATTTAAAGGCCTGCTTACAGAAAGAGAGTTCATGAAAGAATACTGTAAACATAGTTTGACAAGGGGAGGGATGAAGTGAACTTTTAGAGCCCAATGCAAATAAAGCCAGCAAATCGCAAGCTAGAAAATGTGAGTTACAAACCACAAACCCAATAGTTATCAATGGGCCAAATGCATTCCTAGGTCAACTTTCTGAAAGTCCTCAAGATTTCTTTAGCAAACGCAGACAGCTGCACTGTCTGGTAGGCTGCGACCTAAAAAGCCATGTAGTTTATTAACTGCCCTGCCCCCATCTGTGCTGCTGCCAGGGAAAGACTAACACCATAAATTATCTAATAATCTAAGACACCTTTTACAGCAATACATTGCGATGTGTGTGCCCCAGAAATTTGGAGGCCAACCAGCTGGATAAGTAAACAATGACCATAGCTGGTAGAGCACAAGCACTCTTTTTGTGGAAGCACACAACTTCTACCCAATCAAAACATGTACTCCTGGGTACCAAATTGTACTCACCTAATTTTCTGGTGACAGCGGCACTGTCAGCCAGACCATAACAATTAGCGCTGACTTATAAGTTGCCCTATGCTGACACCGTACCATTCCAATGAATGTATCAATGAGGAATGAGATCTTACTTAGAATCTCGGTCACAGTGTATATCTAAGTGCCTCCTTTCTAAACTTTAATGCACCCCTCATATCTTTAGTTTCTCTTCATTCCACCTAAATTTCTACAGTGCTTGTTAAGGGAAAAGGTGAATCATTACCTTTCAGCAACTGATTTCTATTTCAGGCTGTTTTCCGTCAGGGCATCACAGCGGGGCTATGATCTGCTGACAAGAAATAAATTACAACACAGAGAATTTTGTAGCCTGGGGACAGTACTCTCCATACAGAACCATTAACTACTTGCCACCTTTCTGCAATAAACTCTAAAGTCAATCTTTAGGACCCAAGAAAACACTTGCAGTAACCAGCTAAGCAGACTATATCATAAGAAATACCATAAAGGGACTAGCAGAGCTGTTCGAAGCCACCAGCATACTGAAAAACATAACAATGTGTGTCTGTCTCTCACTCTTCATCATCCACCACACTGCTACAAAATGTGTCCCATAACATGATAACCGCACCTTGGTGGTCATCATACATGACATGGAAATATTTCTCACATAGGATCAATTTATTTATTTGTTTACTTTATTTCAGAATTATACAAAAGAATCCATAAAAAGTCATATAAATACCATACATCATAAAATACACATAAAAACCACAATAAAATACATACATCACATCACAAAGCAGACAAGGCCTAAATGTTCGACTCCAAAAAGAGGCAACATCTATCTAAATCAAGAGCGCTAAAACAAATTATCGATCAGAAAACACACATTGTATTTTAAGTGCCTCTGACAAAAAAACTAGCATAAAACACAAACTCATCTTCCAATAACTGGAGAAACATTAAGGTTGGCCGAACTCGTTTAAAAGGATAAAATTCTTAAAAAGTGGGAGAATAAAAGCTCTTTGTGGGTTTGCATAATATTTACAAAACATGATAAAAGTGAGTGTATTTTGCTCAGACACTAAATCACAACTACACTGAGTAGAATTCATTCCTTTACTCATTCCTCCAGGGAAAGCTAAGAGCCAATGAAATTGGTTCAATCTAAACCTTGTCGGCAGAAATCGATGATTAGGTACACTAACCCTAATGAGATAGGATCCATCAGCGTCTTTAACAAGCAATACGCTCGAACTGAGGGTTTTGGTAGGTCAGAACCTTCTCTTTGAAGCTGGTGGGCTGAAATGAACACCTTCTTCGTCCAGGCCAGATCTGCCTTTAAAATTGGCTCAGGTCTCTCAAACAGCTCCAGACGACCCAAGGTAAACAAGCATTTGCAATGCAATCAGTCTCGTCTTTGGGACCTTATGTGTATTTAGCTATGTAGCAAATTAGCCTGGGTGCTGAAACATCTACTGTTCTTTAACATGGAGGGAAGTTAAGCACCAAACTGTGTGACACGCCAGGTATGTGACACATGGAGAGAAATATTGCCTTTCAGCGGGAAATGGTATGGTCCAAAGCTCTGTTTTTAATATAAAATCAGGGCCTTCGGTAGTCATATCACTGAAAATACAAGATTTAAAAAAAATATTATTGTCTACGGGTGCTCTTGGAAGACAATTTCTATGGACTGGAATCTAGAGAATGCTAAAGTAATTTTGGTATTTACTCACCTCTGCTGGTCGTTTTCTATCAAGAAAGTTAAATAGAGGCAGTTGTCAGAAAAATTTAAAAAAGAAAGTCCCTCAGCAGAAAGCAATTCTGGTATTTTACTGACCTCTGCTGGTCGTTTTCTATCAAGACAGTTAAATAGAGGCAGTTGAACAGAAAAGAAAGTCCCTAAGCGGAAGCAGACAAGTTCTAGGGCTGATCTCCAGAGCCCACAAAGTACATACACATATAAGTATATACTAAAGTATATGCGAGAGGACTCGAATGCTCGACCTAAAAATGAGGAGCTCAGGTCCTTAAACCATGCAATTCTCCAGGCATAATCAAGGAATAAACAATCCCTTAAAATAACCTTGTTAAGCTGGGTCTGCTCCCGAGACCAGAGATCCATCTCACAAGCAACCGGAGGGCCAATGTATCCTCTAGTTATGGGGCTCCTAACTCTTGGTAAACAATCAAACAACATTTTGGAAGACACAAAAGGCATCTTAGATAGTTATTCTTGACAAGCTGCAGAGAGGAAATTCCTCTGTAGCCCCATATATCACAACAATAGGTCACGGCAGAATACATTTAGCTTGATGGATCATCAATACAGCCCTAACAAAATTCGACACAGCTGTCATAGCTCTCGAAAATGAGGGAACCGAAGCCAGTGCATGACCCTGGGCATAGGATCAAAACAAAGACAACATCCTTCCAATCACACACCCTACATGGTGTAATGTGTTATCCATGCAGTCAAGTGCTTCAGTGCCCAAATAAGGTCAGTAAGCCCTATATAAATGCTGCAATACTTCAACATGCCTCAACAGGTTCTGTTGTAGGTCCTTCCAGGTGATCCAGAGAAAAAGATCTACAAATGGCCACACATACTTTTGACAGGGTTCCAAGCAGTAGCAATTTGTTTACAGTGACCGTTTTGCGACCCACGAGTATTTTGAGCTGTGATGGGTGTCCTAATCCGTGACAGTATAAAAACTGGCTTTCAGTTAGCATTACAAAAACCTTGTCTCACGCATATTACCAAGACATATTTTCTTTGTGTATCCTACAAAATGGCTACAAATGTGGGAATGGAGGCATGTGAGGGTAAAACAACTCAACGTCTGCATTGGCATATCCAAAATGTTTTCAATACACCCGTTGTCCCTTCAATGGAAAAGCACATAATTTAACAATATTTAGACTGAAACAGAAAGTTCAAAATTCGAATTCACCATAGTTTACCTTTTCCACAACTTGGCTGTAGTACACAATGTGATTAGGAATGGAGTTAGAATAGCAAATCTGTCAATTAAAATAATGGCAAATTGAGATAATGGCCAGGTTGCAAAGTTGAATGCTGATCTAAAACAGCATTTTTTTTTCAAACTTTTAAACTAAATGTTTTTTAAACTAAATGTAAAATTCATAGACAGGGCTAAAAGAAATGCAAACAAAATTTGTATCCCTTTTTGGAAAAGTGCCTAATGAAAGCTGAGTTCAATTGCACTGACCGTATTTTTGGCAGAAACATTTTGACCAGCTTCTATCTGGTGGTATCTGCCGGTGCAAAAGTAAAAAAAGGAGTTTCAATGTGTGTAAAACATGTGCAATTACAGTTAGTCAGTGTTAGACCTGGCACCATTGGCGTGGGTCTCCCCTGCATTTTTTGCCTTTGCCTCCTGTGTTTTTGCTGTGTGTTGGACTCCGTTTTGCTGGTCTAGATGCTTTGGGCACTTGGCCACTGCTGTTCAGTGCCAAATTGCAAGTGCTGCCGTTGTAAATTGTTATTATGGATTAGTGTTTCCATGATTGGCTGATTTGATTTACTAGTCAGTCCCTAGTACAGTGCACTGTGTGTGCCCAGGGCCTGTAAATCAAATGCTGCTAGCGGGCTGCAGCACTGATTGTGCCACCCACAGAAGCAGCCTGTAAATGTAACTCTGGCCTGCCATTGCAGAGCCTGTGTGCAGTCTAGTACTGCCATGTCGACTTGGCAAGTGTACCCACTTGCCAGGCCCTAACCTCCCCTTTTCTTACATATTAGTCATCCCTAAGGTAGGCCTAAGGCACCCCTGTGGGCAGGGTGCAGTGTATGTGAAAGGTAGGACATGCCCTGGTGTGTGTGGCATGTTCTGATAGTGAAATACTGCCAATTTCGTTTTTCACTATAGCAAGGCTATCTGTTCCCATAGGATAGAATGGGGAGTTTGTTTATAGCACCTTATAAACATAACTACCCCTGGGAACAAGGTAGGCAAATAAAGTTTGATATGCCTGAACTCAGAATGTTAAAATGCATCTTTTAGTGAGGGTGATTTTTACATTCTGTGTTTGAAAATAACACTTTTAGAAAGTAGGTGTTTTCTTGCTTAGCCATCCAGTATGCCTCTGCCTAGTTTGTGTATTGCATGTCTGACTTTTGGATGAGAAGGGCTGGGGAAAAGCAGTGGCTCCAGAGAGCCTGATGAGTCAGGGCTGGGTTAAATAGACCTGGGCTGCATTTAGAGTAGGGGGAGGAGATTTCCTTTCACCTGAATGGGCCTGGTCTGCCAAGGACAATGCTGTCTCCACCTCCTGCCAGGAAGTTGCACCAGACAGGGCAGAACCGGTTTTGACCAAGCACAGGGCTTCTCTGCCACCAGAGAACAAAGGACTTTGTAGTATAAATATTGGGGCCCAGACCCCAGAACTTTAGATCACTTCTGGGAATCAAGAGGAACCTTTGCCAAGGAGAAGAGCCAGAGAAGCTGAATACTGCCCCTGTGCAGTTTGCTGTCTGGGGTTGGCCTGCAGTGGCTACTTGCTGCCAAGTAAAGGAGAAAAGGACTTTGCTGTGTGCTGTGTCCCCTGCTTGAGGAAGATCTCCAAGGGCTTGAAGTGGAGCTTGCCCCCTGTTCACAAGGTCTCAGGAACAACAAAGACCTCACCAAGCTTCTGGGCACCGTCTCTGGAACCACTGGTTTCAGTTGCCTGGAGAAGAAAAGGGTAACCAACTCTGTCGCCGAGTCCTACGCAGGATTCCATGTCCTGAAGGCACCGTAGAGAGCACCGCCTCATTTCGCAGCGCAACCCTGGTCTCACCGACTCCGTCAATGAGCCGCTGCTTGCACCGCGTCCTGTGGGCAATGCACTACGCACCGCTTCACTAAACGCTGCACCGATGTCATCGACTCCATAGCTGCCCGACTCGAACACTGACCGGATCCGTCGCTGCATCATGACCTGCCAGCACTGCATCGAGCACCACCTCACCCTGCAACACAAGCATTGGTCGCACTGACTCCGTCAACAAGCCGCTGCCTGCACTGAGCCGTGAGGACACCGCACGCTGCAACACTTCCATCTCACATCGCAACCGCAACAGTTGCCCCGGACTGGCTCGTACCATTGTGTCAACCGCAACAACAAAAGGTACTGTCTCCGAGTCTCTTGACGCTTTTGCTAACCCGTATCAACAGCGGTTGGCTGGAATTGTTAGACTCTGTCGTATTCAGGATCACGGTAGCCTCGGACGGAGCTACCGAGTCAGAGGAACTGTATTTTCGCATTTTTCCTGAAATTTAAAGGTTATTTTGCACAGTAACTATTTTTAAGAGTAGTGTATGTTGGATTTTTGTCGTTTTTAGTCGTGTTGGTTTAGATAAAGTTTGCTTATTTTTCTAAACTGGTGTGGTGTCCATTTGTAGTGTTTTCACTATGTTACTGTATGCATGCACAAATGCTTTACACACTGCCTCTGAGATAAGCCTGTCTTCTCGTGCCAAGCTACCAAGGGGGTGAGCAGGGGTTATTTTAGAAGTGTATCCGCCTTACCCTGACTAGGAAGAAGGGTCCCTACTTGGACAAAGGTACCTACCTCTGCCAACTAGAGATCCCCATTTCTAACAGTCAGGGTATACCCATTTTCTACCTATCATTTTTTAATGGTATGAAAAAAAAACGCTGTTAGACCTGTCAGCCTTAGGGCAGTCTTCCCCCAAACATTTTGCCTTACTTCTCCATTTTTGCTGATCTTGTTTTTGTTGGCCTCAGGACCCTGAGCACTTTACCACTGCTAACCATGGTACAATTGCTTACACCTTATTGGAACATTTAATTTACTTGTAAGTGCCTAGTAAAGTGGTACTATAATTACCCAGGGCCTGTAAATGAAATGATAGTAGATGCCTGCAGCACTGATTGTGCCACCCACTTATGTAGCCCTTTAATCATCTCTCAGAGGAGAACCCTCATAAGGAAACTTCAGTGAGTTCGAAACGCGTTGACCACTATTTGAGCACCTACTGTGAACCATTAATTACATGATTTGGAAAATAGTGTAATCCAGGGCATTATCCAATGTCAAATGCTTCAAATCATATCCTGGTTGTTATAATTATGTTCTTAAAGAGGTGTCTTATCCATTAATCATGAGAGCAATGTAATGAATTTCTATAATGTATTCAAAACATTATTGACAAATAATTTTCCAGCTCTCGTTTGAATTTGTAAATAATGTGAGCTGTTTATTTCTTGTGTCTTGTGAGTTATTATTTGTTTTGCAGTAACATTGTCAGTTGAGGTTTGTGTAAATTGTGTTTATGTATTTTGTACTGTCTGGATTTATGTGGATATACTTTGTATGTGACCTTATGTGTGTGTCAACAAATGGTCGTATTATATTTATATATAAAACTAAAAGCAAGAAATAAATGATGACCGCTGTTATTGATTAAAGCAGTCACGAATGAAGCACAATTGTAAAGGATCTGTCAGTGTTGCATTTCTTGTTTGCCTACTTCAAAGGCCAAAAGGGGACTAAGTATTGGACCTGTAACCCCACATTGTTAGAACACTTCTAGATCAAGAGGAGACTCTGCCAAAAGGAAGAGCTGGACAGCTGTCAGGAGGAGTACTGCCCTTTTGCTGTATTGCTTTGCTGGGTTGGCCTACAGTTGCTGCTTCTGTCTTGGAGAGGACAAGGACTGGACTTTGCTTTTGTATCCTGCTTGAGAAGATTCTCCAAGGGTTTGTGTGTGCTTGTCTTCTGTTAAGAAGTCTCAGGACCATCAGACACTTCATCTGCAGTCCCACTGAACTCCTCTGCTGGGAGTTTTGACCTGCCAAGTGGTGCCAATCCCAGTTCTGGGCCCTTGGATGTGGTTTGGCTGCTTTAAAGACTCAAATCCACCCATCGCCCTTCCAGCGCTATTTTTCCCGCCAAAAGCTTACAGTGTGGTTGAGAAACCAACACATCGCTGTGGTGCAGCTAAAACATCGATGCAGTGACTGATCTTGGCCAGAAGAACTGCCGCAGCCCGAGTCCAGAGCACCGTGTCTCCGACGTCCGAGACCCCAGATCCAAATCCAATACAGGCCCTGCTGTGCGACTGAAGGAATCAAAGCATCACTGGTCCATGGCTGGAAGAATCGATGCAGCACCTGCTTTATCGCCACCGCATTGTCCCCAGCGTATCCGGATTTTCACGCATCACACCTGTCTGTCACGATTCACTCCCTGTGCTCTCATGCCCACCACCAGGGGGCCGACTTGTGGGGCTTTATAGTATTCTAATATGCTTCCAGACACTCCCCTGTATGCATATCCTGACTTCCAGGCATTAGGACACCATTTAGGAATTGACATCCATTCCCAATCCATGCCGGGTTTTGTGGAAGCCAGTCTGCTCATGCTGGAAACTCCATTACCTAGAATTCCCTGCTCACTGCTTCGTCTCCACCCCTGCAGGCCAAGGATGGGTGTAGGAATTCAGCTCACCTGTGGCTGGCTGCTGCTAGCCTGCTCACACCTGATGCATGTGATTACTGTGAAGCCCCAGCTCCCTTCAGACCATGGTTGGTCATTGTAGCTGTGTACCGGTGAGACCGACCCTTGTTTCCAGTGTTTCCTGAGCTTTAGTTATTCCTTGTTCCTGAACTGCAGCAGTTTCCCTTCTTCCTGAACTAGCACTGCCTGTAGTGCTACCATGACTTCTAAGCCTTAGCATTCCTTGTTCCTGACCTGCTGCTGTTTTCCTTGTTCCTGAATTAGCACTGCCTGCAGTGCTACCTTGACCTCTGAGCCTTAGCATTCCTTGTTCCTGAACTGCAGCAGTTTCCCTTGTTCCTGAACTAGCACTGCCTGCAGTGCTACCTTGAACCCTGAGCCTTAGCATTCCTTGTTCCTGACCTGCAGCATTTTCCCTTGTTCCTGAACTAGCACTGCCTGCAGTGCTACTTTGACTCCTGAGCCTTAGCATTCCTTGTTCCTGACCTGCAGCAGTTTCCCTTCTCCTGGACTAGCACTGCCTGCAGTGCTACCTTGACTCCTGAGCTTTAGTAATTCCCTGTTCCTGAACTAGCACTGCCTGCAGTGCTACCTTGACTCCTGAGCCTTAGCTCAATTCTAGTTCCTGCTCCAGCACCGCCTTCAGTGGTACTTTGTTTTCCTGATTCCTGAACCAGCACTATTCTTGTATACCCTTATAGTCTCCCTTTCTGTATATCCTTTTCCAGTCACTGCCTTTCTTCCCATTTCCTTGGTTCAGTTCCTAGTTTGCTGTCTTTTTATTCTGCTGTCTTGCTTCTGTTACCTTGTATGTTTGTTAACTGCTTTCTGCCAAGTGTGCCCTGGGATTTCTTTCCTTTCCTGTTAAGCACTCCTCCTTGATAGCTCCTTGTCTATTGTGCTTGTGTTTAGTTCTACCCCCTTGCTGTTACTGCCTTGCCTGTTCCTGTTTGATCGCCAGGATCCGTGGGCACAGCTGACTACCTAGGTGGTGTTTCTTGTTCCATTTGGATCCCTTTTTCTCCTCTGACTTCCTGTGTGATCCTGGGCAGCGCTGCACTACTCTTTCTGTGTACGTTTTCTACCCAGTTCCCAGTTCTTGCCCAATTCCCGACATAGTCCCGGACAGTCCCTGACAGTGTCCACCAATGTTTCCACGCATCGCCTCGCAGAAAGGAACCATCTTTGGATTTCGACGCATATCTTCTCCTCGCAGTAAGAAATTGACGCAACACTTCTCCTGTGTGCAGCAGAACTGATGCCTCCATTCCCCTGGGACTCAAGAATCGCTGCACCGCTGAGTTTTCTGATACTTCCCTCCTTTGCTGCTGTTTTTCGTCTTGGATTTTGACACATCAAAGGTACTGTGTGCTAAAATCACTGCATCCATAGAGTTCAAAGGACAGAATTGCTTAAACGTTTAAAAAGTGATATCTTGAGTTCTGTATGTTGGCTTTTTGTTGTTTTGGTCTTGTTTGGTTTAGATAAAGATTGGTTATTTTTCTAAACTGGTGTGGTGTCCATTTCTAGTGTTTTTACTGTGTTACTGTGTGTGTTTCGTACAAATACGTTACACATTACCTCTGAGATAGGCCTGACTGCTCGTGCCAAGCTACCAAGGGGGTGAGCAGGGGTTAACTTGTGTGTGTAACTCCCTTACCCTGAGTACAAGGAAGGGTCCCTACTTGGACAAGGTGCGCACCACTACCAACTAGAGATCCCTATTTCAAACACATTGCCTTTCAGTTAATCCTTACTTCTTTATGCCAAGCTACCAGAGTGGTAAGCACAGGTTAATTCGAAGTTTCCTTGTATTTCATCCTGACAAGATTGTGGTTGCTGCTTGAGTAGGGTTTCACCCCCTTAACCAGTAACCCAATTTCCAACAATCGTCCAGTAGTTAGCCAAATTTCATGTGTGCCAGGGTGCTTCTGAAATCGCATTTAACAATAAGTGAGTATTTCTTCACAGTGTCTCAAATAGATTATGCTTAATTAATGCTTTCAAATAATTTTCCTGGATTCATCCTCCAGGTAGAAATAGTGCCATACTATTAATTTAAGAGATATTTTATCCTAAACCATCTACAGGGAACTAAGGTGTAATGGTAAGATTGAGATAATGATTAGTATTGGAGTGACAGATGGGGTTAAGGTTAGGATTGGGTTTAGTTAGGGTTAAATTGGAAGGGTGTAAATCATGGTGTGAGGAATGATGTAAGAAAAAGGTGCAGTAAAATGGTGGCACAACAGGTGGCCTGGGAGCATTCTCCTACAAATTGCAAAGAGAACATGGTGTAAGTGGAAAAAAGTTAAGGTTTAGAAGAGTAACAGTTAGTGATTAGGTTAAATGGGCAAACCTCACATCGCCTTTACTAACTCGGGCCTGGGAAGGATCAATGCCGACCCCACTTGCCCCCCATCTCATTAAGCCAATCTACACAGCAGACATATTCTACCAGCTGGCTGTAAGTAGTGCAGGTTGGTTCGATGAAGTCTGTATTACAATTGGTGCCTGTAGAGTAAGAAGAACAAAGTGCCTTTTCTATCATGTGGTAGTAGAGGGGGAGAAAGTCTTGTCGACCAGCATTGAATCCACCACCATCTACAAAACTGATTATTGTTGTGAAGTCAGATATCTTAACCCTCTTCATCTCAAACAACAGCAAGGCTCAAAACTACTTTATTCAAGTGGCAGCAACCCATTAACAAGTTCTGCAGAGGATGTCAACATTACCCTGAGAAGAAGGCAAGCATCCACAAGTGCATTGTCACTTACATATGATAGCACTTCTCGTATGCATTGCAGGGCCGAAGGAGATAGGACACAACCCGGTTTGTGCCATACACAGCCTAAATAGATGACCTCTTGAGCCTCTGAGCGAGATTTTGTTTGTTGGGAAACGTGCTCTGGACAAAGTTTATGAGAATTGGCTATGGGTTGAACATGGGACAGTGGTTCACTGCGTCACTTTGCAACACCAGGGCTGTCACAGAGGAACCTACTGACCGAAGTTTGATTGTTAACTGCTACGAGGATTTAAAGTTACATTACTGTTACAGTGGACTTTGTTCTTTGTGCCCCATGGAAAAGATTTCTGATAACACCAGTGGATCGATTTTATTGCCCTGAGGAATCCTTTGTAAAGTAAAATGTGTTGGCTGTGCTGTCTGAGAACCATTATAAAGAAACAACTGCATTTACAACAAAGATCTAAGAGTTATGTCTAGTGCTGATTGTCAATGCACATATAAGTGTTTTGTTGCCTCTCTATATTGTAAAGAAAATAGTATTTATTTGCCATTAGGCCCCTGGCTATGGTTCCTTTTCAGGATTCTTGTGATGTCAGAGGGATAGGACTAGGGCATTTTGTATGCCTGTACATCTTTTAAAGATTCACAAATGTGCCTTTGAATTTTGAAGGGTTGTGTATCCTACTGTTCATATAGCAAAATTTGGTCGCTCGCTTGCTCAGTAAAGGTGTATCAGTACTTTGCAGTTCCAGATCACTGAAACTAAGGAGCATGTAGCACATTGTGGTATGAGGGTAGAATATCGCTTAGATAAGAAAGAGAAGGGTAACTGTGAGAAATTGGGTTGATAGTTGACTGGAGTATGAGCCCTGGTCAAGCAGCAACCACAATCCTTCTCAGGGTGAGGCACAGGCCAACCCCAAATTAAACTGTGCTCAACCCCTGCTAGCTTGGCACAGAACGGTCAGGCCTAATTTAGAGTCAATGTGTAAAGTATTTGTGCAACACTTCGAACAGTAATAAAGTGAAACAAGCATTGGCATAGCCAATAGGTCTCGCTTTTGGGACCTTATAAGTGATTAGTTATCCAGCACAATATCCTTGGTGCAACAACATCAAGTGTTGCATGGCTAAATACTTATAAGGTCCCAAAGGCGAGACCTATTGGCTATGCCAATGCTTGTTTACTCTGGAGTATTGGTGACACTGTCCGTGCTTCAACTGTAGAGTCCGAGTAAGGGAGAAGTCTAGTCCATGAAGGAATTTCGGTTTAACAAAAATTGTTCACCAGCGAAGGGAGTTCATATCAACGAGGAAAACTTCTAATGTTAGGCATTGCATTTGGTGGTTAGTAAAGCATAGGTAGATGAGGCTGCTGCTGAAATAGAGGAGCTAATGCTGATTTTAGACACTCGTGATTTTCAGAAAGGCGAGGAGGGGGTACATATACTTTGGAACTTCCTGGTGAGAAATGAGGTCCCAACGATGTAAATAGTTAACGGCCTGGGAAAATACGAAAACCTTGGAGGGTGGTGTACTCATACCTTACAATAGTAAAGTAGGAAGATACAGTGGCTTCATGTTGGCTGTGCTCAGATCCTGGAGTACTAACAGCTGCACCTTGCCTTCGCCTGCCCTTTTCTATTTTCAGAGTAATGTTACTGCTCCGTGCCTTGGGCAGAACACAGGCTGTGGGAGTCCGCCATTAATCAGCCGAGGTAGTATATTTCTAATTAATACGCATACATACACACACACATACACACATGCATACGCACACACGCATACACACACACACACGCATACACACACACGTACACACACACGCATACACACACACGCATACACACACTAAACATGAAGACGAGCAGGAGGTAATAAAGAGCATGGGTGGCATAATTCACAATCGCATGTTGCGATTGCTGCAAAAGTAAAGAAATAGAAAAAAACATCTATTTCTTTACTTTTGCTACAATCACGGCACCGGCGCTTTACTTTTAATTTTAAAAGTAAAGCGCGGGTGCCGCGATTATGCGAAAGGGAAACAAAAAAAAAGTTAAACAAAACAAGCACGCGAGTGGTGCACGCGCTTGCGAGCGGCAGGCGTGACCACACGCTTGTGCACCATGGCCTTTTGCTTGCGGGTAACCGCACGAAAAAGGCCATGACGCACGAGCGTTTGGTCAGCTTTCAAATGCCCCTACATAATGCTTTGCCAGAGCAGCGCTTGCGCGCTACTCGAGGCTCGACCTAAAAAGCACACACAAAGTAAAGATAGAGTTATTTTTAATAAATAAAACAAGACTAAAATGACACCATCCAAACAGTAGATCTAGAGATATGCAAATGTAAAGGTTTTAGTGAAAATAGCAACAAAAAAGTAGAAAGCACCAAATGTGGATATCTGGTAGTGTCGGACCGGGACAAAGTCACAAGTTCAGGCTGACTGCGGTGGAGCCCGGGCCAGCTACACAGACCCAGTTAGGTCTGCTGAACAAAGTATCTTAAATCCTGGGTTGCGGTGCACTGCGTTGAAGATACATTGTGCAGTCAAAGCGATGTATTGGTTCCACAATGCGGCAAGGCTACAATGTGAAGGCCGAAGTTATCGTCAAAGATCCTGTCAACGAGGGCTTGCTATGCGAAGTCCGGCATCGAGGATGCGTGATTGAGATGATGGATCGGTTCCGAGGAGTTGCAATGCTGTGATGCGGAGTCCAGTGTCGTCGAGGAGGGATGCAAGGGCCTGCGCCGAGGATGCATCATGCAGCAGTGGTTCCGAAGACGCGGCGGGCTGCAACGTGATGCAGGTTTTTGCGATGGTGGAGATTCATGCAACAACAGAAATGTGTTGGTTCTACTTGGGGTTGCATTGCATAGCAGAGGGGATGTGACGGTTCCGAAGTGTACAGAGAGGTTGGCAGAGCACCTTAGGCCCACTTCCAAGGGTCCAGGACTAGGGTGGCATCACTTGGCAGGGTGGATTCACAGATGGCAGAGTCCAGGTGCTGGGTTTAAGCTTGTTGGAGCCTTCTGTCCCTTAGGCTCTACTCAGGAGGCCAGCCAACTAGCCCTTGCAGTCCCTTTGGGGTCAGTCCTTATCACCCAGACAAGAGGGCAGCAGGTCAGCACAGTAGAGTAGCAGTCGTTCAGTGTAGTGGTCCAGCAGAGTGACAGCCCTTTAGCAGCACAGCAGTCCTTCTTCCTGGCAGAGAATCCACAGGTCTATGATATTTATACCTTGTGCCCTTCCTCTGGAATGGAGGAGATATTTCTAGAATTCTCTTTGAAGTCCCCAGGCATCCTGTCTTCTCTATCCTGGCTCCACACTAACTACAGGGGGTATGCAGCCCTTTGTGGCAGTACAACACACCCTATTCAAGTGTAAGTAGGGTTGTGGCCAGCTCTGTCCTCCCATCCTGCCAGTGATGGCCCATCGAGGCACACCTAAGCTCCCTATTGTTTGTGGCCATCTAGGAGGAATACACAAAGCCCAACTGTCAGCTACACCCAGTCATGTAACCCAGAGACAGGCTACAGACACTAAATAGCCATGGGTAAAAAATGCCAACTGTCTGACAGTAGCATTTTTCAAAATTGTAACTTAAAATCTAACTTTACCATGAGAGAAGATTTTTCATTACAGTTCCAAAAGCACCAAACATGAACTAGTTACCTGCTTCCATTAGGAAATTATAGCTTATTAAATGTAATAAGGTAACTCCAATGTTATCCTATGGGAGAGGTAGGCCTTGCAGTAGTGAACAACGAATGTGAGAATTTTTCACTATCAGGACATGTAAAACTAAAAAGTACATGTCCCACTTTTTAAGTACATTGCACCTTGCCATCTGGGCTGTCCAGAGCCTACCCTAGGGGTAACTTACATGAAAGAAAGGTTTGGGCCTCGCATAAGGTTTACTATGCCAGGTCGACATGGCAGTTTAAAACTGCACACACAGACTGCAATAGCAGGCCTGAGACATGTTGAAAGGACTACTTAAGTGGGTGGCACAATTAGTGCTGCAGGCCCACTAGCTTCTCAGAAGGTTATAGATTCTTTTGAAACTCTTGTAAAGAAGGATTTGTCACAATTGTCTGCGTCTTTTGCTAAACATCAGAATATGTCTAAATCTGAAAAAGTGGCCCTCAGACTGTTGAGAAAGGATACATCATTAACTTTCTCTCCAGCTGATAAGGGAGGGGCGTTGGTCGTCATGGATCGTAGTTTTTATTAATCTAAAGTTGAATCCATGTTAAGGGATGAAGCCACCTACTTACCTTTATCTCATGATCCCACGGAGGAGTTTCAAGAAACTCTCATGAAGATTTTGACACATGCAAAAGAAATGGCTTGGATTACTGATAGAACTCTGGAATTCCTTTTTACACGGCATCTGCGATGCCCCTCAATTTATATGCTTCCAAAAATACACAAATGTTTGAGAGACCCGCCTTTGAGACCTATAGTATCCGGTTGCGGATCATTACATGAACCTTTAGGTCACTATCTTGACACGTTTCTACAGACCATTGTACAAGCTGGCGCCACTTATTTACAGGACACTACGCACCTTCTGCAACTTTTGCAGGAAATTGTATTACCAGCAACGTCAGAAATTTGGCTCTGTACAGTTGGCGTTACAGCCTTATACACATCCATTCCACATTCAGAGGGAATTGAAGCGGTGGAGTGGGCTCTCTTGCGTCAAGATGAGATGCAAGCCAATAAAATATTACTACTGGAGCTATTGCAATTTTCACTGTTTCACAGTTACTTTCAATGGAAACAGAAATATTATCTTCAGACTAATGGGACCTCAATGGGTTTTTCAGGAGCACCCAGCTACGCAAATATCTTCATGATGCAGTTTGAACTCAAGCACATTCTATCTGATGCTAGGTGGTCCGATCATCTCATCCTGTATAGAAGATATATAGATGACATACTTATTGTATGGCAAGGTGCCCAACATGACCTCATAGAAAACTTGACACGACTTAACACCAGACACCCGCAAATTCAGTTTACTTACAACATAGACCGATGTCATATTGCTTATTTGGATGTCAATATTGAAGTTGATGAAACAGTCATCAAGACCTCCATGTTCAAGAAATCAACTGATCGTAATAACTCATTGCTTTACACCACTTTCCACCCACCATCACTCACACGACACCTTCCATACTCACAGTTTCTTCGGGTCAAACGCATTACTTCTGACTTGACCAAATTGGGAACCTCTATGAATGACACAAGAAAGAAATTTCTGACTCGTGGATACCCAGTTGAGATCATTGATGTGGCTGAAAAACGCGCACAGAAACTAAAAAGAGAGATTCTGTTGATGAAACAGAACAAACAACCATCCAACAGAGAAGTGTTTGTATCTACCTATTCCACTTCATCACTTGCCATAAAGCAAGTGATTTTAAAACGCTGGGAATTATTGCAGTCCGAACCAGATTTTCGAGGCATCTTTTCGGTGCCCCGTATCTTTGTATACAGGAGATCACGCAATTTGAGAGAACTTTTATCAAAGCCGGGATCTGATGAAAAAGTGGCGCATAAGGGTATGCGCAAATGTTTCAACTGTTCCCATTGCAATAATGTTTTAGTCGGTGACTGCATATCTCACCCTTGGTCTGGCAAAAGCATTAAGTTACATTTCACTGCAGATTGCAATAGTAATTTTGTTATCTACATGATTCGTTGCCCGTGTGGAATGTACTATGTAGGTAAGACCGAAAGGTCTTTACGCACACGCATCACGGAACACAAGAGTCGTATAAGAACCAAAACCACCACTTCACCTCTTGTGGTTCACTGGCATGAATATCATCACACGATAGCTCAATTACGCTTTTCTATTCTAGAAGTAGTGAGTGTACATGTAGATAGGGACATGTCCAAATACCTGTCTCAGCGTGAAACTTATTGGATACGCTTCTTGGACACCCTTACGCCTAAAGGTTTAAATGACAAACTCGAATTTTCCTTTTTCTTATAATGCTGTTTCTTATAACGCTGTTTCTCATTCAGGCAATTTTTTATGTTCACTATTATTTTTTCATTCCTGGGTGTAAAAACATATTTTTGACTTTAGCTCGATGTTTGTTATATGCCAGCGTCATATTGTTCGACATTTGTTTCTCAAGCCTTATATATCACATGTTGTTTTTTGGATGAGTGGCCTCTCGAAGTGTTTGGGAGCTTTGATCATTGTATTTTAAACTCAAAGTGTGCCAGATAATTCGATCCTGCTAAATAGTACACGCATGATGCAGAATGTTCAAATTTCACACGTGTTTCTGTTATTATTATTCATTTGTTATGATGTCTCTCAACTTGTGATAGGACCAATGTTCATGCTACTGTGTCTGTTTACTCATTGTTCAGTTATTGTTGATACTCTACGTTAGAATACCCTCGATATTGGGGGGATGGGTTTGCATTTGTCAAAATCTTGTGATTGAAACCATAATAGCAATATTTGTGTCACAGCTGCTGGTACCCTGATTCATTCCTTAGTGACACGCCTACACTTTTGTACTAGTGGTTCTAGCCATGTATTTATCATTGTTTATTTCAGTATGATTATTTTCTGTTCATGCACTATTTATTCTTTCAAACTTACTGACAACACCGGAATTGAGTTTATACTATTTGCTTTCCCTCACTTCTGTTTCTAGACTTGTTTTTTCTTGAGATATTGCGGGCTACACTGCTCCTTTAATCAGGAGCGGACAGCCTCACGTTTGTGTGAAATTTCCGGGTAGTACGCCCATGCGCGCACATAAGCTTCAATCATGACGCTTTCATATCCGAGACGGCCGTAGGAACCTCGTATCCTTACTGCATGCCTACACTTCCGGTGGCGATGGTCTGACATATGATACAGCACGACTTCAGACCTTAGTGAGTCAGTCACTTGAGAGCTTACTGTCATTAGCTTCAGTCATTGGAGTCCAAGCATAGTAATTTGATTTTATGTTGATACAGAGGTGTGGCATAGTCTACCGATTTTCGTCTGGTTCCACAGCGTGTTGGGGTCAATCTTTATAAATAAAGTTTTCAGCGACCTGGTCCGGCGCTTACAACTACGGTTTACGGCGGTGAGTTACCCTATGTAGCACAGTTGGTGATTCACTCGTAATCAAGTGGGCTCCATGTGTATTGACACTTTGCTTGCTTCATTTACAGTACAATCAGCAGAGTCAGTGTCCGGTCTGTATGACCCTTTGTTGTGCTTTTCTGCAGGCTTCAGGTAATAAACTCGTCACGTATTAACTACTGGGGTCAAGAATTGGTTGCACTTCGCATTCTACTTGTAACTGCATGTTACTTGTTGAGTACGCGTCTCCGTTAAGGAATATTCTCTGGATTTGCACGTCTTTTTGCACCTTCACTCACCCGTGTTAGCTGTGTAGATGTTCAACTTGCTGTGTGCACAGTACCTGATAATGGTACTGTGCACACAGCAAGTGTGATCTTTGATCTTTATCGACATTACCGTCTATTATTCTTTTCCATTCTCTGTTTTTTCCTTTTCTTTTTTCTTCTTGGGGCATACTACTATGCAACAGTTATTTTCGAGCTGGAGTTGAAGCATGTGTTTGACACACTTATCATGTTGATTTTCTCATTGTACCTCACGGAGATGAACCCAATAATGTCATTTGATTGAGAATAATTTTTTTGATTGAGAATGCATTTATTACATTGCAGTTATTTTGCTTGTAGATTCCCCTGACGAAGGGCAGCATTTTATGCTCGAAATGCATTGGGATTTGATTGTGACTTGTGGGATTCATGTGTTTGCTGTTCTACGCATTTGAAGGAAATATCCCTCGGGACTTATAAAAGCCTGTCTACAATTAAAAGACTCTTCTGAACTACTATTGGTGTTCCTACAGAGTACTTTATCTATGGACTTCTTCTACATGTGAATGGGTTGATTTTGATTATTTGATTTGGGATAACCGATTACTTGTGTATGTCATATTGATGAATACTCGTTTGAGTGCGTATTGGTAGTGCACCTAGAGTCTACGACTATTGTCCTAGTTTTTTCACTATTTTAGATAGGGGGTGGGCTGAACCTCCTCTCTGAGTGCACACCGCATTGAATACTGTTGTTATTTGATAAGTCCGTTGTTTCTTTTGTTTATTCTGAGTGCAAACCAGCTGTTCATTTTATCTTGCAGGCCCACTAGTAGCATTTAATTTAAAGGTCATGGGCACCGGTAGTGCCACTTTGCTAGGGACTTACAACTAAATTAACTATGCTAATTGGGTATAAGCCATTTCTACCAAGTTTTCAAGGAGAGACCACAAGCAACTTAGCACAGGTTAAAAGTGGTAAATTATGCAGGATCCTAAAAGCTACAAAAATCAGTTCAGAAAACTGGAGGGTGAATGCAAAAAGTCTGGGGATGGCTCTGCAGACAGGGTCAAGTCTAACAGATTCTAAGTGGCAAAATACCATACCATTCCCAAGTGATATTGTAAGTATGAAAGATCGATGGGAATTCATTTTTTCAGAAGGATCACGAGGATGGTAATGGAAGAGGTAGTTGAGAGGCCCTGCAGATCAAACCCAAGAACAAGTGTTCCAATTGATGGACACTTGACCACATCTCCTGTTGACAGGGCTTTAATTGGTATGCAAATAGCCAGGGGGGTCTCTAAAAAAAGGCATGGCCTATGTAATTATGGGTGTGCTTAAACATGTACACTATATTTTTGTGTGATCACTATAGTGAGCCACCCGACCACTATTTCGGTGCAAAATTAGATAAAACATGCAAAGTATAAACAGGAAAAAAATTGCTGACATGGACTACCTTAACAGTTTTAATTTACCTGTTTTGAAATCGATCAGTGTTAGTTGCCAGTAAGCTTAAGGACTAGTGGCAGCTCCTCCGCTAAGACGGAGGAGCGTCGCCCCACTGCTCTGCGAACAGTGTAAAAAGGAAAACAACGATAATAACTGATGTTATTATCATTTTCATTTTCCTTCCTGCTCAGGGGCGGGGTGTGTGTGCCAGGCTGGCAAGTGCAGGGGGCAGGGGACGAGTGTAAAGCACACTCTAAAGTGCGCATGATGGTTTGACCGGCCCAAGAGGGCCGGTCAAACCGTCATGCGCACTTCTCATCTTCCCCACCCGGCTGATTTACACAGCCTGGTGAGGAACATGCAAAGCCTCCAAGCTCCTGTCTAAGCTCCGAACCACGACGCTCAGACCACTCACAATGCTGCTTAAGGCAGTGTTGTGATTGGACAGGGGCTTCTGGGAGGCTGGGAGCTTCCTGTTGGCGTGGAGGAGACGGAGCAGAGGCGGCATTCAGGTAAGTGAGTGTATTTTTATTTTTATTATTCACCCCTCCCCGCCCCATCACTCGTGCTTAGTAGCGGTCGCTACTGGCAAGGACATGTATATAGAGCCCAAAGGGACCCGTTTCTCTCTACGTTTTTAATTCATAACGAGTCTAGTCTGAGACCAAGATGAACCTGGCCCGCTTTAAACCCTGCCTCCTGAGCAGCCTTGGCCTCTGGCAATATCTGGGACTGCTGAGCGCTACTCCTGGTCGAAATTCCCCTTTTGCATTTCCCTTGAAGCTACACAGAATCCTTTCTCCTGTATGGGAGGTTGTTAATCCCCAAACTGTGTAGCATTCCGAAAAATAGATGACCCAGTCAGCAATGGAATTCTTTTGAACCCTGTTTGCCTGGGTTAGTTAGAACTACAGCGCCTGACAAAATGTGTATTCAATGTTCTGCCAGATTTTTTTACCATCTATAAACGAAACACATGATCGTCCTGCAAACCAGAATGTCAAGGTTGATTCTGCCCACGAAGATGTACGTAGGCAGGTTAAAAAGGAGAAGGACTTCAAAATCATGGCACTTTTGAGGACTGCCACTGCCCCCTTTTCGTAGAAACTGGGAAATAGCTATTTAGTGTGGGGCGCGAGGCATTTCACTGGCAAACCTTTTGCTTCAGGTTCGACTCTGTTTTATAACTAGGTAATGTAGAAAACGAATTCAACACCATGGAAATCTACTTTGAAAAGAAAATATAATGCGCCTGACTGCAATACAGATTATTTACAGTAGATTTATGTCAACGTTTATTTTTCATTTTTATAGTGTGTATCAGATATAATAATTGTATACTTTTTAAATATTATTGCACAATTGACAACAAAGTTGAATCGGAATGGTACAAGGTCAGTTACCTACACAAGTCGATCCGTCGGAGGCGTCTCAAAAGTAAAGCTTCTATGTCAATGCGAGAAGTAGACAAATAGAGGGGCATATTTACAAGCCCCTTTGCGCCACCCGTGCGTCACTTTTCCCATGTTAAAAATGACGCAAAAGTGGCGCAAGGGGCTTGTAAATAAGCCCCAGAGTGTTTCTGTTCCGGGTCTATTGTTGTTTATAACTGGAGCCATGGAGCCTACACTGTAGCCTATTAGGTCAATATCACCTGAGTCGAGATTTCAGCCCTAGCTGTGTTAATAACAATTGCGTGGTTTCAACATTAAGGGCAATATTTATATTTTTTTCATGCGACTCAGCATGACACCTACCTGTGCTGCGCTGCTCTGCGTGAAAGGGAAAGGGCAGGAATGCGCCATATCGATCATGGTGGTGCACTTTTGCGTGCCTAGCGCCAACGCAGGCAGCCTTGCATCTTGGTGCAAGGGTGTTTGCGTTGCAGGCAGGATTGTTTCTGTGAAGGACGGGACGCCTTCCTGCACAAAAACAATCCTTTGAGGCTTTTTTCTCTTTCAACGTGGCTGTAGAATGCAGCACACGTAGAAAGAAGAAAAAATGAAGAGAAATAAAGATATTTCTCCTCATTACGCCTCCCTGGGAAGGAGTGGCATCTTGACAAATTCCCAGGTCTACCACTCATGGTGAATCTGCAAAATCGCCAAAATCCATGGGTGGATGCATGGGAACACGACGCTCCAACCATGGAGAGCATCCCTGGGGCAGAGTAATGGAAGGCAGCGACTTGGTGGCATTGCATGTCTTGGTAAATCTCATTCTAGGTTTTGTGTCACTCTGCATCCCCTTGCGTGGTGCAAGGGTGACACAAAACCTTTGGTACCTTGGCTCCATGTTCATGATACAAGGGCACTCTCAGTGAACCATCCCAGGTGCAAGGCCATGACACATGTACATGTGGACTGCCTAGTGGCCTATGTAACTGGTCAGAAAATTATTGCATCAGACTAGACATTTTGCTGTATGAATAGTCTATGCTGAGTAATAATCCTCTAATTTGTTCAAAAGGAGCAGGATGTACTCTTCAGCTGGGATCATGTCAGCCTTCTTGTAGAACAACGGCACATTAGCCGCAATATTGAAAAGAAGAAAGGAAACTGGTGCAAAAATGTCTTTTCAGCACTGATGTTCCAGGTTATGCCCTCCTTCAAGGAAAGTTCAGAGGTGTCAAAAGAGGATAAATTCTCAAAATAATCCACTCTGCGGAGCAAAGATTGATTGGGGGATACAATCCTAGGATCATTGAGACATCTATAGGCATGCCTAATGATCCCTCTCAGGAAGTGGCATCTTCCTTAAGAAGAAGGTAGTCCTGAGTGGTCCAGTGCTCAGGCCACCGAGAGATAAGCACAGTGGCCTTAAAAGCTGTCATCAATCAGGTGGGACTTGCTGTTAGAAATGGGGTTTCTGGATGGCCATGGTATACACCTAATCCACGCAGAACCCACCATCTAGTCAGGGCAAGTAAGTTACATCCCAAAGATAACCGGTGCTCACCCTCAGGTAGCGCAGCGCAGAGCAGGCAGGCTTATCATCAGAGGCAATGTGTAAAGCATCTGAACAGAACACACACACAGAAGCACAATGAATACACCACAAAACAGACTCCACACAGGATCATATCAAAATATATAGTATAGTATACATAAACTCAGACCAAAGCGACATGAATGATAAATACTGTGCATATTGTGCAAATACTGAAATAGTACTTCTTATCTTGATAATGCAAGAATCAAAACGACATACATTGTAACATCAGGGCATGAAATGTAGCTGTTTAGGTTAGGGAGAGCACATAAATCACCAAATATCACCATAAGTACATAAATCACCAAATGTCACCAAAGGTATATCAGTAACAATAAGCACATATAGCCACAGGAACCCCTGCAATCCTACTACCGAATTTCAAGACTGCTTGCAAAGCTGCGACCTGTAAACCAGTGGCGTGGGAAACTGAAGATGGCGGCTGTGGGTACTGGCCTGGCCTGAGATGAGCGGTATAGCCCCTCCGCCTGCTCAGTGTTCACCCTGGGGGTGTGTGGCTGTAAGGGACTGGGTTGTTGCCCCCCTGATCTCCCTCTCCCTGGCCCCCTAGCAGTTGTCAGAGACATTGGACCGTACTGAGAAGAGGTCCAGTGAATGGGGTTCTGTGGCCCAGAAGAAGATTGGTGACAGGGATGTCCCTAATGTGTGTGGCAGCCCCTGAAGAGGCTGTGTTGGGCTGGGCCCCAGGGTAGCTGTACATGGTGATTTACACTTGGTGATGATGGAAGCAAGCCATGAGGCGTAACCTGCTGCCCTGAAATGACAATGATGGCTGCCAGCAGTTTAGCGGCCTGAGGAGAACTGGCATACTGGCCTAATGATGGCGGCTGCCGGAGACGAACCGAGTCGCGTTGAGCAGTGAGGCACTCCCCCCGTACACTCTGCGGTGACTGGAGCGGACTGTCCTTGGACTGTGGTTTTCTCCCATGCTCCCTTTCTGGTAGGAGTAATGCCTTGTGGGCAGGGGTGTGGCCGAAGATAGCAGTGTGCATACAGTGTCAATTGTCCGGGACCGGCGGAGAATCACCTTGTCCAGTGCTGCCTTTGTGGCCAACAAATACCTGTGCAATGGGCCATGTGTATAGCAGCCTGAGGCACCCAGAGAGCTTGAGTCGGTGGGATGCCTATGCTGCAGCACCAAAACTGACACTGTTGCTGGCGGCTGGTGGAGGAAGGCTCTACCCAGCGAGTCACCTCTGGGAGTGTTGCAGGTGTCCTGTTAATGTGGGGTCATAACTACGAGAATGCTGACATAGCACATTTTCATGTGGCCCCCACTTCATCATCTCCCCCCGTGATTTGGAAGATTGGATAGTGCTTGGCCTAAGGTAGGCTGCCTTCCTCTTTTCTTCTCCTTCTCCCCCTGCGGGGTGCCTGCCTGATTTCCTTCATCTTATGTGACAGGCGCCACTCATGGAGAGGCGATTGGGTGTACTACTAACTGTTCTATAAAGACTTGGCAGACAGTTCCTTCCCAGCTCTTTACCTCCCCCAACCCCCCTCCCTCCTCGGTAAGGGAGCCCTGAGACTCAAACAACTAAGGATATACTGGTATCTCTCTTTCCAGAGCTGCACTCTACTGCAAGTGGCCCTCCCATTTGTGTCACATTGCCCCCTGGATGGTGTGTGCAGCTGCGGCTACAAAGGCTACAGGGTGAGACTTCCTTCATTTTTCATAATGGTAAAAGATAAAGATCCAAAACCACCTCACCCCTCACCAAAGCAAAATTGACAGATATACCAAGGCGGTCGACCATCCCCCTGAGGACTCTGCGGCCCCCACATTGCCTGATAATGCAGCCCTCTTGGATTGGTGAAGTCTGGTCTGAGGTGTCACTTCTGAGACAGGACCTCTGCAATGTTGCGGAGCATGTGACAGCCACAGAGGACAGAGTTTCTGAGCTTGAAGACACAACGCATTTCCTTGGAAAAGACTTAGCAGAGCTCAAGGCGATCAAAAAAGGCCTTGTTTGGAAAGTGGGTGACGCTTGGAATCACAGACGGCGTAATAATTTGAGACTAGTGGGCATCCAGAGGGGGGTCAAGGGGACCGATATGATTGACTTCCTGGGGCAATGGCTTCAGTCAACCATCACAGCCGATAACTTCTCCACCTGCTTCGTTAGCGAACGAGCGCACAGGGCACTCTCTGGTCACCGCTGCCTGGTGCACCCTCAAGTCGGATCATTGTCCGTTTTTTTAACTTTCAGGATCGGGATGTGATCCTTAGAGAGGCAAGACGAGGCAAGACAGAAAGGGGTTATCAAGTAGGACGCATCCACCATTATGCTGTTCCTGGACTATTCTTGAGAGGTACAGAAGCAGAGGAAGACTTTTGACGCAGGTAAGGCCAAGATGTGATCCATGAACCTGTAATAAAGGCTGCTTTTCCCCATCTAGCTGAAAGCCATATTTCAGGACAAGGATCATTTCTTTCTCACTCCTGAGGATGCCTGACATTGGCTTGAAGAGAGGCCATGGCCTTGATTGATGCAGGATCAGTCATTGGAGCCTGCTGGCCGCAGAGGACTGGGGGCCATGCAAAACTTTGGTCCTTGATACAGAAGATGAGAGCTATGACTGGGGGGAGAGGGGGTCATCCCCCACAAGGTGCTGCTGGTGGCCGGGCTTGAGACGAGAAGTTCAGAGACTCAGTGGGAGAGGTGTTCCTTCGGGGAGCCAGCCTTTTCTGTTTGGGTAGTGATGATCTGATGGCACGCTGACAATGGATGATGACCTAGGCCGTGGCTCGGATGGTGCAACTTCTAACCCTGAGCTGGCACATGGAGAGACCAGAAATCCTGTTGTCTTTTGATTTTGTGGGAGTCTGTGGGCGGCCCCAGGAGGTGTTTTGTTATGTGCCAACAGATACTTGGTGTGGGTCAGTGGTTTTGGTCTGCTGAGAAGGCCTCCCCCTGTTTGGTGTGTTTGGTTTGTTTCCTATGTGTGGTGTGTGTTGGAATTGTTTGGAAAGTAAGTGAGAAATTTCAGTGTATTAATAGTGTGTGGTGGTTAGACAGACCTCTCTGTGTTTATTTGCGAGTAGTAATTATGTGTGGTTTACAGGGGGTAGATGTTCTCGATGATTGGTGAGAGGTAGGGAGGGAGGCTGGGGTATTATGTGTTAGGGTTGTTTTTATATTGTATTGTTGGTTGAGAGCGACTGTAACACTATAGTAGCATGCACTCCTAGTATGCAACTCCCTGCAGGTGGGAGACACACAGACATTCCTGATGCAGGCTAGACCCCCAGATGTCACACAATTTTCTGTACTGTCCTGGAATGTAAATGGCCTTGGAAACAAGGTGACGAGAGGACCAGTCACACAAGACAAAAGTAGACTTCAGTCCTGCTCCAAGAAACACACTTGAGAGGAACTCATTGCCCATTCCTTGGCAGGGGTGCATACACCGTTTTGGCACATTCAGACTTTACTTCTGGATCCAGGGGACTTTAATGATGTTATGGCACCTGACTTGGACCGTTCTAGGCAGGGGATGCCACGGACTCATGCTATATACCTGGCGCATTTTGCAGATACGTTGGGGCCCTCTGACCTTTGGCCGCACTGTTACCCTAGCGTGAGGGCTAGTCATACTTTTCCAGAGTGCATGAGGTCTTTTCTAGACTCGACTATGTCTTTGGCTTGCACCAGCGGGCCAAGGCAGAATATGTATTAAGGGGACTCTCAGATCATTCAAAGCTCTGGGTTGTGATGGGTAAGAGGAAGCGGCTGGGGTCCGCGTGCTGGAAGTTGAACACCTAGGACCTGAGAGATGCAGACGTAGACTGAGCAATACAAATTGATACCAAGCTGTACTTCTCTGAAAATGAGGTCTGTGGAATCCACCAATATGCTCTGGGAGGCATATAAAATGGACCTTTGGGACCAAACACAAAACATAATTGCCAGTAAAAAAAGGCGTGAGGTGGAACAGATTGAAGAGCTTGAGCACCAGTTGCAAACCCAGGAAGCTTCCCACCCAGGCAACCCTACTTTGCAGACTTTCTGGCAACTTGAGACACAACGAATGGAATACCGGGACTTGGTCCGGGGAGAGGTGAGGTGAGGTGGAATCAGCTGGCCACCCATCACCATCTCTACAATCCTAGTAATAAGGTGGGCAAGCTGCTGGCATGACTCAGCAAGAAAGAGGCATAGGCATGTTTGTTGAGGATCATCACTGCATCTACAGGTGAGACACCCAAATAGTGTAGCATTTTATGGGGCACAGCCGCTCCCAGCCGCTGGTCGGATCTGACATTTTCTAGACACAGTGACAACCCCGGTGCTCTCTGAGTTGAACCGCATGGACCTTGAGGGGGAACTGGGCCTTTCTGAGATACAGGCTGCCATCACAAGGCTTAAACCTGGGAAGACGCCTGGGCCTTACCATCTCCATGCTGAATTTTTTAAAAGGTATACCGGGAGCCCAATCAGGCTTCATGCCAGGCAGATCCACCTGACTCAATTTGCGACATTTACAAAACTGGCTGGTGAAAGTTCTGGACGGGGAGACGTCCAATGTCTTTCTTTCGCTGGACACGGAGAAAGCATTTGATGCTGTCCATTGGCCCTATCTCAACAAATACGGATAAAATGTGGTTTTGGTCCTAAGTATAGGCAGTAGGTGGCATTTTTTTAACAAGCCCAGAAGGCTTCAGTAAGGGTAAACAGGGGCCTCTCGGAAACGTCCCTGGTTGAGCGGGGGCACAACAGGGTAGTCCCCTACCCCCTCTTCTTTTTGCTCTCACGTTGGAACGGTTGGCATGCATGATCCACTCCAACACTGCTATTCGGGGCTTCCGAGTCTCAGAGTCCAGCCCAAAGGAAGAGAAAATGTTGCTCTATGCAGATAATATCCTTCTTTATGATACGGAGCCTCACAACACAATCCCTGTAATCTTCCAGACTATAGAGTCATTTGGTGGATACTCGGGCTGCAAAATTAACTGGGAGAAATATGTGCTGTTTCAGCCTTATGGCACCTCCGACTTCGCTTCTTTGCCAGGTACACTCCGAGTTGAAACCATGAGTTTCAAATATTTGGGTATCCGTGTTACAGCAGATAGGGACCTTTGTCTAACTGCCAACCTTGGGAGGGTATACACTACCTTCCGGGGAGATGCAGAACATTAGCAAGGGTTGCGCTTGACTGGGGAGGGTTGCCATCTTCAAGATGATCATGCTTCCTAAGCTTCTATACAGCCTTCAAAATACATATTCTACTATCTTGGAGGAGATGTTCAGCAAAATTGATAGAGAGGTGAGGATGTTGCTATGGAAAGGATGGAACCCAATAGTGGCACTACAGAATGGGGGGATATCCCTTCCAGATCTGCAGGCCTATTATTTGGCAACACACCTGATACCCATCAATGACTGAATGTTTGTGCCACGGGATCACCCAACTTACATGCACTTACCGGAAGCAGGCATATTCCCCTCTACACTATGTATATGGTGGGGCGGATTAGGGCAAGCTGCTGCCGGTAAAGCAGGTGACGTTGAGAGCATGACAAAGAGTCTCCAAGACATGGGTTGGGAGTCTAAAGTCACCTGGGAAACAACTCTGTGGAAAGGTGGCATGATGAGAGAACTGAGAAAACTGCGAGGTTTCGAGCCCTGGGACATGATCGGCATCTCCAAAATAGGGGATCTCCTGGAAGAGGGAGACTTAATGCCCTTCACTTTTCCACAACGGGAATACCACCTGCACCAAAATCAGTACTTGAAATTTGTGCAGTTCCGGCATGCCTGGCTGGCTGAGGGGTTGGAAGGGATTGACATGCTTGAATACGCCCACTTGTGGGCAGGTTGCACATGGAAGAGCTGGTGAGCAAGGCCATTTGATATACTTACAAAACTATCAGCAATAATATCCCTGATATATAAGGCACACTACGAATGAGATGGGTGACTGATATTGGGAAGATTGATGATACTGATTGGTGGCAGACTTGATGCATCACCGGGAAGTTGCAATAAAGTCAAGGCTCCGGCTGATACAACTTAATACATACATAGGTTCTATTACGATCGAGCCAGGATGCATAGGATGGGGAGGGCAGATTCCCTGGACTGCTTGTGATGGATGGGGGCTAGAAGAAACTTCCTACACTCTGGGGTTGCCTCATCATCGAAAGATATTGGAATGAGGTGGTCCAAGAACTCCAGGCCATTCAGAGGTCAATATCTCACTTGACCTGAAGTATGCCCTTCTGGGCATTCCAATGGAGATAGATGTCCCGAGGGCCCAACTCCTGTTCTGTAGTCTGGGTTTGATTGTGGCAAACAGGGAGGTGGCCAGATGCTGGGAGGAACCAGTAGTCCCCATTCTGCATGAATGGACGGCAGGTATGGACATGTATATGGCTGCTGAGCGTATCACTTACAAGAATACCGGGTGCCCCCACAAATTTGGCAAAGTTTGGGGACACTGGTTGCGTTACTACGATTTGGGACCTGAGCCAGGCAGGGTTGATAATTTGGAACTGGGAATTGTGGATGTTATATCTGAAGTGTCAGGATAGACTAACAATTGTTGTGGCATGCCCTGTGATGCTTGATCTGCTTTGTTGCTAGTTACTGTATGCTATGGTCATTGATGAGATAGGTGTCTTGGGGGACTTTCTCCCCTTCCTGATATTTTATTGCTTGGGACTTTGCACACTCGCTACTGTGTACTACATATACCTAGGACGCATTGCTACAGACGGTCAACAAAGTTTGATTATTTTGTTGTTTATAAAATACAAATAAAGATATTTTCCCCCAAAATTATTTAACTATTTAATTAACATTTGCTTTGATAAGCACTTAACGGCTACTCAAAAGTGTCCCTAGTGCCGAGACACTCTGAAGTAGCTGTGCACTTTATAAATCTCTGATAGATTGATCGAATGATGAGGTAATGTGCTGCAACATTTTATTAGTTCAGGCTGATATTAATATTATAAATAAATATACATTTTTATTTTACATTAAACATTTTTTATTTCTTTTAAAATAATTATTCAACTTTATCTCTTTTTCTCTGTACTTTACCATAAGTAGATCTCCGTCCCAATGGCAGGCATCTCTGCCTATGTGTGAATAGTTACTAGTAGTATCTTTACACTCTTAAAATTTGTCTTAGATATCCCCACCTTGTCAACTGAGGGGGTGGAGACTAGGCCTGAAAGAAATGCAAATTACACTGGCATAATTTCCATGATATCAGGAATTTCACATTACACAAGTTATGCGAAATTCCTGAAATTATGCCACTTTGCATAATAATGCACCATTCGGGGTAACGTTGACAGCAAATGGTGCCATTTGGGGTAAAAATGTACAGCTAACACACAGAGCACAAGCAGCTGGTGCTTATACTACTTTTTTTAAATGCACCTGCATGCCAAAAATTGATGCGAGGACTCATTTTGTGGTAAAATACAGCACGAAATGACAGATTCGCATTCCGCATAATGATGCATAATTTTGCTTACCTTTGCCGTAATTTTGCATGATTACGCAAAAGCAAATTATGCTATTTTCTCTCTCCCCTAGTGGAGACATTTAAGTCTGTACTTACGTGTAAATCTACACTTGGAAACGATGAATAGCAATAAAGTGACGACTTACACCTCAGTGCAAGAGTAGAGCTGCATATGAGTAAATCTATTCTTGTATATTTCCATTTGTGAATCAGGCCCATAGAGTGGGGTTTGATTTTGGCCCTTGATAATGATTTAATGGTTGTGTTGTCTTTCTTACTTCCTTGCTCCTGATTTTTTGGCTTTCCTCACTTTTGCATTTATCCCACTAGGAGCATTTCAGTCTTAAAGTGGCCTGATTGGATAAGTTGTATCCTTCCCCATCTAACTTGAGGGGACTGTTTTTATTTTACTTTCAGCACTCCATCATAGTGTTTGTTTCCTTGCTTTCTCCCCCTGTTTTTCCTTTCTCTTCCTACCCCAAATCCCAGAATCTCTTTACTCTGCTCATTCCCCCACTCGGCCTAGCCGAGGCCTCTTGGTTTTGCCAAAGCTCCTGCTTTAGAGGAATTGCCATCACCTCAGAATGAGCACATGAAGCAGTCACAGAAGAAATGTATATTTTTCCTTTCTTTTGATAAGATTCTCCTACATCGTCATCTGTCATTCGCAGATCTGGAAATGGCGCTGGGATAATACTGCATACGGTAATATGTAGGCATATAGCCAGACATTTGGGAAAAAAGCCAAAAGAAGGATTGTGCAAAGTATTATGGGTATGAAGATGCTTCATTCCCATGTGCTCCTTGCCTTGTATATACTGTAAAGTCATCTTTATAGCTCACACTTGTGAGAAACTGTCTCTAGATGGTGGTCTGCAAGTGGAATGTTGCATGTAATTAGAATAGTGGGGTCATGTCTTTACTCTTGAAGGAAAGATTATGGCCAATCAGCACAGAGCTGAGTGTCTGCTTCTATGCCCCTGCAATTCACATAACTGAATATTTCTGAGTTACAGCTTTATTTGCAGACAGTACAGCCCTGAAACAGTGAGCAAGGATCGCCTCTTTCTGTTTCCGGGCTGTGCTGCCTAAAACAATACACTAACTTAGAGAAGTATAAGGTGAAATGACAGTACATTGCAGATGCATAAAAACACATGCTTGCTCTATGCTGAGGCAGTCGTACCTATTTTAATACCACCCACGAACTCCACGGCTCACCTGGTCATGGGTGGCAAGAGTTCTGACCACATTAGCCATTTACTAATCTTTCTCCATATAGAAGGTCAGATTGGCCTAGAGAGCAATCTGACAGAGCCTGAAGGGCTGGTCTGAAAGGTTAGAGTGTGGGCCTTGCTTTTGGCTGCTTATGGACCTATTTTATGGTCTTGTGGGACGATTTGTACTCTTGGTTACCACAAACATTCCCCCATACCTTGCAAAACACCTTTGTAGCGTGTCTTTACATGTTCAAAACAGCCCCATTTTGCAAATATGGGCCACATTTTAGCTATCTGATTTGCTAATGGGGGGCCACTTATATTTTGGTGTCCAGGCCTATTTTCTGTCTCAGTCCGATGCTGTCCATATATTAGCTAATGTAGATTACATCACTTTCAAAATTTGGTGTGGCATATTTAAGCTATAATTCTTTTCCAACCACCCTAGCTTCGTGAAACAGTAAATATTACAAGTGGAAGTCGTATTGCAACGTCATGCAACAAAGAAGCAAATCTCGGCTTCATGTGAACACTCCCCATGGAAAAAAAGACTCGGAATTAAACTTCTCTTTTGTGTCATCCAAAATTTGGAACATTGTCCTAAAAGCAATTGGCACTCAACATTTTTTCTTACCTTAAAACACACATGTTCAAGTTCTCTTGTTGGACGTGCTCTTCATTCCACAATATTTCACATTTTAATTGGAATTTTCTGGGATTAATGTTGTTGTGAGAGCGGTTTTCTTTCTGCATAAATGGAGCTTACGATAACCTAGGTTGAGTTTACACTGTCCTCCATCTTGCACTGATGTCACAATATCTCATGCGTTGACTATCGTTCTTGTTCTAAACAAGATATTGCAAAATTCACAATAATAAACAGAGAGTGTTCCCTGAGACTTTCTCTCACTGTACCTAACCAAGAACATTTTAACTGTCCCAGACTATCATTATACAATGTGTTAACTGAACGGCTCGAATAAACTATGAGAACACCTGCTAACTTCATGTACTACTACCATGAGAGAAACGTCAAATGTATTCTATAGTAAAATGTTTCCTTTTACCTGTTCCCTATTGGTGCATACCCTGAGAACCGTGTACCCATATACTAATGTATGAATATCTTTGTCTAAAGTCCTACCAAAGGATGTGCAGATTTCTATGTGGAGGAGACCCCTTTTCCCTACCATTAGAAGGCAAATCTATGCCGGATTTCACTTAGAACTGTTCTGTACAAATGATTTGCATGCTTTGCTGCTGAATTTACTTATGGCATATTCTATGCAAACATTTTGTTAATTCTATACAAAAAGCCTTGAAGTGACATCCCTTCTATATCATTCTTACAAGAATGTTCATCATCTGCTATTGAGCCTGATTAAACAGAAGTGATAGCTCCAGTCACAAAGCACAAAACTCTGTATCGGGACTACACCTCTCCTGGTCCTAGCCATTGGCATGCCCCATAAGTTGGATCTTAGGATAAGTTGATGTACCAACATTGTTATTCACCTTTATAGAAGTTGTTGTTGACCTTGAAGATGAGGCCCATGCTACAAAAATATCTGTGGCAGAGCTTCTTGCAAGAGTATGTTCTGTTTCAAAACAACTATAGATGCATATTCAGAAGGTTGGATTTCTCCATATAAATTCAATTAACCTTGCTGAGATGTGCTAGTAGTCTGAAAAATATGCTCTTTCCTTGATGAGAAGTATTGACCCTGGCTATACAATTGAATGAATGGCAATCTTGCAAAGATTTATTTGTCCCAAAAGGAATGTCAGACCTGAAAATGGATACACACTGTCCATAAGAATTAGAGCGGAAATGTAAGTATGATTCCATTAGAACTTATAACAATTCACACCTGTCAATTGCATGTTCTATCCAGTTGAAGAATACCTGTGGTGAAATGTTGGGATTGTCCAAAAAAGTAGGGCAAATCCGCTAAAAGGTTTTAGGCCCTATACTGTTCAAGGCATAGCAGCCCTGTTGAGAAGTTGTATTACTGTCAAATATTACACGTACAGCAGCTCTGTTATAGTTGGAACTGTCCAAGAAAGGTAGATACCCTCTTCTGAAAATTGTTATTAGCTTTGCCTGGACCGAGTATAGGCCCAGGCAGCCCCAATCAAGAGTGTCACACCTCCTGAGATGTATTGGTACTGAGGTATCAACAACATGCCCGCCCTGCAGGCAACTGTATTTAATGTTTGTTTCGCTATGGTAGCGAGGTTGGAGGTTCTGGGATAATTCCAACGAGAGTATGGCTTCCATGCTGAAAACTGAAGGGATTCCATGTTAAACTATGTTGAGAAGTGTTGATTATGTCTGTGAACACCAGAGCAGCCCTGCTGAAAAGTATGATCTCTGTGCATGAAACATAAAGCAGCCATTCTAAGAATTAGAGCTGCAGCTTATCTGCTTTGCGATATATTGGTACTGCCCCTTTAGTGGTTTTGTCGATCTAGTGACAGGTATAAGCATTATCCATTTAGAATTATGGAAGATTTGTTGAGAAGTGTTTGCATTCTCCATGAAAAGAATTCTCACTAAGATGTATCGATTCGCTCCCTAAACGTGCAGCATTTCTGATGAGAAATGTTGCTTCCGTTTTACAAACGGAATGACAGAACTGAGCATTCCGTTCCATTATGTTCTGGTACTGTCCAATAAATTTGTGACCATCATGCTGACCAGTGCTGTCCAAGGTGTTTTTATAAAAACATATGGAAGCTCAATTGAGATGTGCTGGTAGGTGTTGGAAATTGGGTTGAAACCCTTCTCAAGCTGTAACCACAATTTCTGTTAGGGAGAAGCACAACACAAGAAAAATCCCACACTAATTTAGAAAAATAGAGTAAAATTTAATAAACTCTTTGACTGCACGACATCTAAAAACCAATCAGTATAACCAGAGATATGCAATTTTTAAGATTTCAAAGAAGTAAAGTACAAAGTGCCACTCGCGATTATCTGGTCGAGACTTGGTGAAAGTCACAAGTTCAGGCTGACTATGATGGAGCGCGGGCCAAATACAGGGACCATGTTAGTCCTGCAAAAAGAGACACCTTCAAAGTCCAGCACGAAGGGTTTAGTTCACAGTGGAAGGGGCAGCAAGGAGCAGGGAGAGCATCACGGATGGCCGTTGAAATAGCGCAAAGAGCAGGCCAGGTGTCACGGATGGTTGCTGCTGTAACATGAAGATCCTGTCGAGCATCGTGGACGGTTGTTGCTGGAGCTTCGTGTTAGCGGTCAACGTGAGCTGTTGATGCTGTAGCTGGAAGTTCAGATCTCTCATAGCTAGGTGTCATGTGGCGCAAAGAGTCAGGTACATCGGTAGTTTGCATTGGCGGGTGGAGTGGACGGCAAGATCTTGACGTGAACAGGCCCGTTCACATTCTCGAAGAACCCAAAATTCAGGCTTTCTACTTTTCTTGAGGCAAGAGCTCAACAGATGCCTCATCAAGGATCCAGGACCTGAGGAGCACCTCTTGGGGATCAGGAACTCACTCCAGGAGAGACCAGCAGTGCTCAGGCAGGTCCAGGCAGCAGGTCAGCTGGTAAGTTGCAAGGAGCCTCTGGAACTTGTTATGTCCCTCTAGCTCAGAATGGGAGATTCACTAGCTAACACTTGGAGTCACTTCAGCCTGGGATGCAGGGTGTAGGTCCAGGTCTACCTTCTCAGAAAGCAGGGCAGCAGAGCAGCAGTGTAGCAGGGCAGCAGAGTGGCAGTCCTTCTGGCAGCAAGGTCGCACACCAGTCCTTCTCCTGTAGTATCCGTAGGTTCAGGAGTGTACTGAAAAGTAGGGTCTGAGGGTCCACTATTTATATCTGGTGCCTTCTTTGAAGTAGAAGTTTCTAGAGTATTCCCTTTGATGTCTTGAAGCTCCCTGCATCCCTGGCTCCAAGTTGGATACTAAAACAATCCAGTGGTGACAAGTCTTTTGTGTGAAGGATGGGCACAACCTATTCAGTTGCAAGTGGGGCTGTGCCCAGTTACACCCCTCCATCTTGTCAGTTGATGCCCATCTAGGCATACCTAATCCCTCTATCGTGTGTCTGTCTGGGAGGAATGAACAAAGTCCAACTGTCAGCTGCACCCAGTCATGTGACCCAGGAATAGGCTGCCGGCACCAAATCGGATAGGAAAATGGCAACTTTCTAAAAGTGGCATTTTCAAAATTATAACTTAAAAAATATGATTTACTATTAAAGAGGATTTTTAATTACAATTTCTAAAACACCAAACATGAAAGTTGATTTGTTCCCAATAAAGAATTAGCACTTATTAAATGTAGTAAATTAACCAAATGTTATCCTATGGAAGAGACGGGCCTTCCAGTAGTGAAAAACGAATTTAAGAGTTTTTCACTACCAGGACATGTAAAACGTAAAAGTACATGTCCAACTTTTCAAATACACTGCACCTTTCCCTATGGGCTATTTAGGGTCTACTCTAGGTGTGACTTATATGTATTAAAAGGGAAGGTTTAGGCCTGGCAAAAGGTTTACTTTGCCAGGTCAAAATGGCAGTTTAAAACTGCACACAAAGGCTGCGATGGCAGGCCTGAGACATGTTTAAAAAGGCTTCTTAAGTGGGTGGCACAATCAGTGCTGCAGACTTACTAGTAGCAATTAATTTACAGGCCTTGTGTACATGTAGTACCACTTTGCTATAGACTTACAAGTACTTTAAGTGTGGCAATTGGGTGTAAGCCAATTTCACCATGTTTCAAGGAGAGAGCACAAGCACCTTAGTGCTGGTTAGCAGTGGTAAGGTGCAGAGAGTCCTAAAAGCCAGCAAAACCTGGTTCAGAAAATAGGAGGGAGAAGGCAAAAAAGGTTTGGGGATGACCCTGCAGAAAGGGCAAATTCCAAGAGTACCATCCTATAACAGTATAGCAGTCTGCTATAAAATGTTGGTATAGGCTGGCCCATTAAATGTATAACATGGATGCAATGCTGTTAAATATTGATATTATCCATGAATAAAATAGCAGCCCTGCTGAGAAGTGCTGATTCTAATAAAGTGATGACATGATGGGTTCTTGAAGCTCATTTCTGGTAGGCAGCCAACCCACTGCCCGACAGCAAGAAGCCTCACCCCACTCCTGACCCCAACGCCCTGTCATCATGAGTTCAGATTGAAATATCTTTCCATTTTAACTACTACCTGCAGACCATCACCTATTCTACAATCAGAGTGCAATAACGATGGGCTCAAATAGGCCCCACCATGCTTGTAGTTGTCCAAGCTAGGTATTATAAAAGTGAGCTTTCAAGCAGTTTTTGAACATCCTAAACGTTGGTGCCACAGATATTATTCGATATGTGTGAACATGGCCTTAGATGGAACTAATCAGAGAGCATCATTTCTTGCAAAATTGACATTCTAGAGGTAAAAATGATTTACTGTGTAAAGTTTATGTCCTTCAGGTATTGTCCGCTAGTTTGCCTGCTATGTGAAGGTTCTTAGCCATTGGGCCTACAATGCAGGCTTATCAAGGTACAGTGAACTTCCAGAGGCAGCCATTTGAGTGATCTTTGTAGCGGTGTTAAATGTTTATATTACTTGGTGTGAGATATGAGTCTTGCTGCAGCATGTAGAACAACTTTAGGAATGTATTGGAGACTAACAAGAAGAAAGTAATCATTGATCAGTGAAGTGATGAAAAGTGCATGTACCACTTACTTGAAATTCTCCCCTTGCGAGTACGTTTGATGGGTCTGGGTAATCTCACCTAGCAGAAAAAAAGTATCGGAATCCCTATGAAGTATGCTATTGGAGCAGCACCATTTGTGCTCCACCTTTAGATGTCACAAATACATAATATCAATGTGCACTTAGCACATGTTTCCTGTGTGGCCTAACAACATTATTAATAAAGGTGTTGCACTTGACATCATTATTGAAGTGCATTCACTCTAGAATTAGAGAATTTCTACATAACACCGTGTGCCTTAACCATATTAAATCAAATATTCTTTGGAGAAGTGATGAATAAGCAATCTTTACATATTCAGAATATGTTTACTTAGGAAACGAGAATGGATTTATGTAATGTGTGCACTAATGATTCATATATTTCATACAAAATGTAGTTCTTAGCCATACCTACCTATGTGTAGTAAAGATTTTACTGTATGCCACATGCAATATATCTATTTACTGACAAGTTTATATTCATTTGTGTTTGAAAGTGCACACACATATCAAAGGCGCACTATTGAATTAATATTGACCTGTTTCCCATCCTGCATAAAATACCGTTTTCCATTTCTACATGTGTGACTTTTCCATTGCTGGTGTATTCACATACATTGTTAGTTTCGGAATAGATACAACACTGTACTAGCGATAGAGAGAGAGAGTGGCTTAGGCTTATACTCAAATTCCCCTGACCCAAGAAGACTCTTTCCCGAGCTTCTGCAATGCTGACACCTTCACTATTCCTCTTATTTCCTGTTGTTTCAAATTTTTCTGCATTTCCCTGTATTTTGAGATTCCTTAGACAAATGAACCATCCTCTTAGTTTGGACTTTAACTTAGATGATTTTAGATTTTACTCATGTATAGAAGAGTGGACCAGAAACTTCTCTGAGCACCTGATCTTATTATTGATCTTTTCTATTGCTGTGACTGAACTTCTTGTTTGCCTTATACTGGTATGCCTAAACGTTTTTAGAAGGTTAGGTTTCCCAGTTGTTATTCTGTATCTTTATAGTATAGTGCTAAGATTTGTGTACTTGAACTTGATTGCTAATTTGAAATAAACCTTCTGAACTATAGCTACTGATTCCCGGTCCTTATTGTGTAGCAAAATGGGTTACACTTTTAATTGAGATTGATTGATGTAATGTTAACTCCCATCACCTCTCAGTCGGGAACAAAAAAGTCCATCAGAGGACAAATGTTAAGAGTGTTGGCCCAAAGCGCTGCATCAACTGGTTAGCACATTGGATGGCTTGCCACTCATGTGAGGGAGTCAGTGTGTCTCATTTAGACACTACCCAAGCCCAGCCCAAACCCAAAAAACCCATGATTTGGTCAAAGGATTTAGGGCATTCCAGCAGTTTGGAAATGATTTGTAGAAGCGGAGGAGTGTGAATATTAATAGGGTTGCAAGTTGCAATTGCTTATGCTTAGATTGCAGTATTTTGCAGTGGCTGTGTGATGTTCTGCGAAGATGATTTAAGTTTGTGAATGTGGCACTTAATGCGGAGGAGTTGAAGTAGTTATTGTGCCTTTCATGGATAAGATCCCATGATAAATAGATGAAAGTCAAGTTGTCAGTGTAGAAGAAACTGGGTGTAGTTGTCTGCTGTGTTGTGGTGCTGGTCGTGAGACGTCATCAACAGCATTATTGAGATAGGGACTTTATATTTGTCTGATTGTGAGGTGTGGTTGGTAAAGTGAATCTCCGTGCACAGGGAGGAATTCTATCAATCCGAGTGAGATCCCGCTGGTCAAGGTTTCATTTGAAGTGTATGTTAGAGTACGTTGAAAAGTGTTTCCTTGAACTGGTCCTTGTGTGTATGAATAATGTGTGTATGAATATCTTTAATTTCATTAGAGGAGCAAACAAACTTAGTTGTTGAAATTGCTTGCATTTGTTTGTGTGTAAATCCCTGAGAAGACATGCTTGTGAGATTGTAAAGGAGGGTGGGCTGCTGCAGGGAGTGAGATTAACGTCACAGTGTGCCGCGCTAACATTGGTCGGTTGGCGTAAAGCCACGCTGGTATTGGTTGGATAAGTCCTAGAGAGATGTGCTGGTATTGTTTGTGATCGCCGAACAGAGAATTGTGGGTGAAAAATCATTTCCTGGTTGAAACGAAAAGTCATTTGTGAATTTTGTATATTTTGATAGAAAACAAAATTCTTTAAAGCACTACAAAGTCTAATGAAGGGAGATGTGACAGTGCATTTTAGAAAGGGGGAAGAGGCACCACCGAAGGTTCACCAGGTCATATTATAGCAAGAGACATGGGTCTTCACACGTGTATTTGGCTCAAACAATGACATAAGATTACTAAGAAAGATTTTGCTTTGACATTTCCTCCTTATGGACATTTAATTTGAGAATTATTGAACATTTAAGGAGGACGTTGTATGACATGAAACTGCCTCCTAGACCAACACATTACGAAGCACTTACTGCTGGGAAACATACAGCTGCTCTTGGGCACAGAGGGAGATTTCAAGGAAGGGTCAAGAAAGCCATATGCACTTTTGCGGATGCTAGATGGGATGCAGAACAGAAATCTTGGAGAACTGAGATGATCAAGGGAGCTAGATTATATTCTATACGAATAAGAAGAAAAAGACAGATTATACAGAGAACGCAGCTGAAAACAGTGATAGTGATTCAAATAAGGATTTTATAAACAAATTTATTTTAAAATCATCCACCACCATACAATGAGACCCAGACAGGAGGAGCAAATAATGTACATAATGGTGAGACTTTTTATTTGCCTATGGTACGAGTAAATCTAAATTCTATTTAGATGGCAGAGAGTTCAGAAATGACAGCCCCTTCAAATTCACTTGCTCTAAATGCCCCAGATGCACTGACTGTTCTTGTTACAATTGGTCCTGTAGTTGCTTTGTCGAACCCTGGAGTGGTAGGAAATACTACACATACTTTAGCTGTTCCTACTGGATCATTCCACAGTAACTTGGATAGAAATCCTGTGGGTTCGAGAAAGAGACAAATTCCTCAAACTTATTTGGTTCCTACGCAGGGGAATACCCTGTGTGCTGCGAGTGCAGACCATACATCAAATTGGACAGAGTTTGACCAGAATGGAAGGTTTTCCCAGAGATCATCACCTTTTTTCATGCCCAACATGAATGTGCTTCCAAGCGTTAATAATAGTACCTTCAGGACAGAAATGCCTATGGGTTCACCAAATTTTGACATGTCTCTTTTGAATTTACCACCTGATGTAAATTGTGGCTCCTTTAGCGGAGAGATAATTCTTAATCCTCCTGTAGGTCTTACTTCCCGATAACTCAATGATTGATTCAGAGGTATAAATACCCCGACTAGTTGTGGATATCCTGGAACAAGTGGAAGGAATACTCAAGTCCCAAAGAAGGAAAGAACACAAGTTGTGGGTCAACTAAAGATGGAATTGGAAGAAATAATACTGGGAACTCTTGACATGTCCCAATTAAATGCTTACCAAGATGATGAGCTACTATTCATGTGTAAACACAATACAAGATGTGCAGGACAAGCTCATGAAAGATTGTCTGAATTGGCTCACACATACGAAATTGACTTGCAGAAATCTAAAGCCCTAGAGAGAAGTTACCATTTAAGCTTCAATAACATGAGACCATCAGGAATGAAGTTACAGATCAAAGAATTAATTGCCTATGTTCAAAAATGGAGTGAGCTGGATAGATGGGAATGTAGATGGGCAAAGAAAAAGGAACAGAGAAAGTTAGAATAGAACTATCTCCTTTTGGAGCTGAGGAAGAGGATGAGGATATAGACATGCTTCCCTTGAGAGAGGTGTCTGTGGAGGTTATGTCCACATACCCTGGAGCAAGACAGATCTTGCGTCATTCACAAATGATTTTCCAAAATTGAGAGAAAAACCCATGGAATGGTACAAACAGGTTGATCGGTTTAAAAAGATATCAACGGTTCTGTGGAATAATTTGAATACCTTATTTGAAATTATGGCTCCAGGTGATTTGTGGGTCACATGCAAAGTTGATGTGGATTGGCCCAAAAGGAAGCTGGTGAGACATCCCATATCACATTCTCCTACACCAGTGGTAATGAAAAAGTATCAGCAGGTGATTGCATTTTTGAAATTGAAAATATCTCCTAAAGATATTGATTTAGTCAAGATTGATAGAACAACCCAAGAGTCCAAAGAAACAATACATGCTTATTATGAAAGACTGTTTCAGGCATTTAAGCAATATAGTGGAACAGAGACGATTGAGTCTAAAGACATGGGACATTTTGTGTACATGTATACTTGTATACATGTATACTTGCCTCCCTTAGTAATACCAGTTGAGACATTGTTGTTTATTTTTGCTTACTTACCCAGGTCTCAACCTGGCCTACAGGTTATACTCCTGGTGTTTTATACTAGTCTGATGATTCAGCAGCACTTGATTTGTTGGCAGAGTATGCCTATTGATGAGATATTGCGATATGCTAAATATTGCAGCAATGAATTGGAAATGAAACATAAGAAATTTAAGGATAAGTTAATGATGGCACAGATAAAAGCTGCACAGTGAGGTCTGAATCCACAGTTTGTTGGGAATGCTGGTCCACTGCAGGGAGTGAATTAACAGGGAGTACCTGTGATGCAAGGTGGTAATGAGTTTCAACCGCAAGGGAGAGGTCATGATTGTTGTGTCACCAACTCCCCGGGATCGGAACGATGCTCAAAAATGGTCCACCTCTCGATAGCTTCAAGTCTGTATGCTGTTATAGCACAGATCAGTGAAGTGATCGAGCGAGAGAAGGAAAGGGTGGGGACAGCGGGGAAGGAGACCTGAAATGACACCAAAGGACAATCCTATTAGTAACAGTTCAGAGTGGTTTCTATAGTGTATTCACCAATACCCAGCCCTCAAGTACCTGTAAAGAAAGAAAATGAACGTGATCATTTCTGCTGAGCCCTTTTGGTTTATCTCGCTCCTATTATTCCGCATAGGATTATGAACATAAACCTTCTTGAAAGGACCCACTATTGACAATGCAACGAGACACAAAAATAGAGGCAAACATGAATTCAACCTGTCTATTGGCCAACAATACTAGTTTCTAAACTCAAATCCAGACCTACCCAGACATCACCAGGCCTGGCATCACAGGGTAGTAAGAGATAGTATCACTGGCTCTTCTACTGTTCCCTGCTATTTGTATGCAGCCTGAACATAGAGTGAAAAACATAGAATCAAACCTATAAATCAAATGTGCTAACATATATGTGATACTTCACTTGCCATATAGTGAAATATATTATAAGGACATTTTTGCACATGATATATATTGTTAGCAACCAGCTGCACCATGTTATGCTGCACCTTTTCAGAGTAACAATAAGGACTGTACAAAGAACAAACACACATGAAGACATACAACTTAGACAAGTGCCCCATTCTAGTCCGGGTACAGGACGGGCCGCTGAGTTAGTTTAAATGCCCCAAGAAATGCCGGTATTCCTACCACCTGCACGAGAGGACATACGTGTCTCTCACCAACAGGGAGGAACACCGCAATGATTAACGAAGCACACAATGCTATTGAAATATAAGTATCCTTACCACCTGCACAAGAGAACAAACGTGTCTCTCACCAACAGGGAGGGACACCGTACTACAGGAATGAGGCTTAACGCCTCCACAGAGCAAGGTTCCTCAGGTAGCGTGGCAATGTTACGCTTGCTTAATCAAGCCCAGGTCCAAAAACAGTGTAGGCGGTGTTACGACACCCTTACCGGACCGTTACTCTGATGCTGGAAGGAGCGGCTCACCAATACGTCCGATGCGTCCTCCGTGGGATCTCCAGAATAATCAGCAGTGCTGCGGGGAGGCGGATGTGCTAATGACTCCTTCCGCTCTCCCTGACGGCAGCGCGACACCCGCAAGGCATCCCGAGCAGTGTAGTCTTTTCCCTCTCTAGTGACAGGGCTGAAAGGAAGACGCTTGGACCGCGTTTACTTCGTCTCACGTTGAGACAGGGTTCAAGTGAAGCCGGGAGGGGGAGGGATTATGACAGTACATTCTCCTTCCAGAGAACCCTGTCGATCACTATGTTTTCCCAGGATTTTTCTTGTGAAATGCGGTGATCAATATGGGAGCATGTATTTGTCTTGCGGGTTCCCATGAATGTTCCTCAGGCCCATACCCTTTCCATGCTACCAGATACCACCTTTGCCTGCCCCTTAGTTTGGTATCAAGGATTCGGGCAACCTCATATTCCTGCTCTTCGTTCACCCATAGGGGACTAGGCCTTTTTTTAATGGGCGTAACAGAGGGCTTCAACAGCGATACATGAAACACAGAGTGTATCTTTAGGGTAGCAGGCAAGGCAAGTTTCACTGCCACAGGATTAACACATTTTGATACTTTGTAGGGACATATATATTTGGGATTGAAAGCATTATGTTTTTTAAACAATATATTTTTGGTTGACAACCAAACCAAGTCCCCCTTTTTGTATACAGGGCCTGGTCTGCGGTGTTTGTCTGCCCCTTGCTTGTATCGTGTTTTCGCTATTTGTAAGTGTCTTTGCGTTTCCTTCAATGTTTCTTGTATGTGTTCTACTCTATCTTGTACTTCTGGAAGAGTAGACGCTGGGCTCGGATGAACAAAGGGGAGGAATCGTGGGTGAAAGCCATAAGTATTATAATATGGGGTGGTGTGTGTGGAACAATGTTTTGAGTTATTGTATGCTACTTCGGCTAGCCACAAGTATACCACCCATGTGTCTGTGTTGGTATCTACGTAACAACGGAGGTATTGTTTTATCGTCTGGTTTACCCTTTCTGTTTGACCGTCTGTCTGTGGATGAAAGCTCGTGGAAAGTGCTACCTGCATTTGTAATGCAGAGCACCACACCTTCCAAAAGCGAGCTGTAAATTGGGACCCCCTATCTGAGACTATCTTTCTCGGAAGCCCGTGCAATCTAACGATATGAAGCAACAATAACTTGGCTAATTGTCCTGCCGAGGGTATCTGTTTGCAGACTACGAAGTGTTCCATTTTTGTGAGATAGTCTACAACCACTAAAACCGTGGTGAATCCTTGATCGGGGGGGTAGGTCTACAATAAAGTCAATGGAAATATTCTCCCAAGGCCTATCTGGGGTAGGTAATGGATGCAATAGTCCTTGTGGTTTAGTGTGGTCTGTTTTCATTTGTGCACAGACTTCGCACGACTTAATCCAAGAGTTGACGTCTCTTCTCATAGCCGGCCACCAGAACTGTCTGTAAACTTTGTCCATAGTTTTTTCCAATCCGGTGTGACCTGCACTAGGTACGTCATGACACCAGTGTTATACCTGTTTCTGTAGTTGTTGAGTGGGAACCAGAATTTGGTTTCCTTTTACTGGGATTCCTTGTCTTATCCTCCACTCTCGTGTCTTTTGAGCCAATTTTTCCACTTGAAGGTCTGGATGCCACGGGCTACTTTCTGTAGAAAATCGCTTGTTTGCACAGCACATATCACCTTTTCAGAAGGTATAATGGCGTGTTCCATTGGTTCTTCCTCTTCTTGTACTGATTCCTGTTTGGTTAAGGCATCAGCCTTTTTGTTCTCCTTTCCGGGTCTGAAAGTAACGATGAAATCGTATTCTTCAAAAACAGCATCCACCTTAGCTGTCGGGGTGTAAGGTGTCTAGCCGAGCGCATAAACTGGAAGTTGCGGTGATCGGTGTATACAGTCACTCTTTCCTGGGCCCCCAATAGGAAATGCCGCCATTCTGTAAAAGCTGTTTTTATGGCCAGTAGCTCTTTCTCGGCTATTGTATAGTTTTTCTCTGCATCGTTAAGCTTGCGAGACATAAACGCTATGGGATGCAACTGACCCATGGACTCATGTCGCTGGGATAGTATTGCGCCAATTGCTAGCTCCGAAGAGTCTGCTTCAACAATATAGGGTTTGTTAGTATTGGGATATGCTAGAACTGGTGCTGAGATGAACGCGGACTTCAATTCGTTGAATGCTACTTGGGCCTCTTTGGACCAAAGGAACTGGGTTTTCTTCCGAAGCAACTTAGTAATGGGGGTAGCGAGTTTGGAGAATTGATCGATGAACCTCCGGTATAAATTGGCGAAGCACAAGAAGCATTGAACGTCTTTCACGTTCTGGGGTTCTGGCCATTCCTTGACCGCTAATACTTTTCTCTCCGCCATTTCCTGCCCGTTAGGAGTTAACATAACCCCTAGGAATTCAACAGTGTCAACATGGAATTCACACTTGCTTAATTTGCAGTAAAGGTGGTTCTCTCTCAAGGCTTGCAGAACGTTACGGACATGTTGAATGTGTTTGTCTTCCGTTGATGAATATATAACAATGTCGTCTATGTAGACAACGACGTATCTGTCCAAAAATTCCCTCAGGACTTCATTAAGGAAATACTGGAAAGCTGCAGGGGCGTTGCATAGCCCGAAAGGCATCAACAGATACTCATAGAGACCGTAGCGGGTTTTAAAAGCAGTTTTCCATTCGTCGCCGGCTCTCATTCTTACTAAATGGTAAGCCCCTTTCAGATCGAGTTTAGTAAAGATCACTGCTTGTTTTACTTGCTCTAGAATTACAGGTATTAAGGGCAGCGGGTAGGAGTTTTTTACTGTTATATCATTCAATGCCCTGAAGTCTATGCACGTGCGCCGCTCCCCATTGGCTGTTGGAATAAAAAATAACGGCGATTCTGCAGGTGACTTCGAGGGACGAATAAACCCCAATTCCAAATATTTATCCAGATAGCGTCGCAAGTGGTCATTTTCCTGTTCTGTCAACACATAGACTCTCCCGCATGGCACCAGTGCCCCGGGGATGAGGTCTATTTGACAATCATATTGTCTGTGAGGGGGTAAAGACTCGGCTTGTGTTTCGTTGAAAACGTCCTCAAACTGAGCATAATGATCAGGCAAAACGGTATCCTTTTCCGCGGCTGTGGCAATCCGTTGGCATGTGGATAGAGCCCGGGAGGGCGGAATCGAAGACCCAATACAATTCTCGAGACAATATCCGGAGTTAAAGGAGATCGTTTTGTTTACCCGATCAATAGTGGGATTGTGTTTCTGTAGCCAGGGTAAGCCTAAAATGATACCGTATTGAGGTGCCTTGAATATCTGAAATGTTATAGACTCCCAATGCTCTGATTCATACAACACCTCCATAGGGCCAGACGCAAAGGTAATGGGTCCAGACTCCAGAATTCTTCCGTCCACTGCCACCACAATCTCCGGATGTGTTTTCTTCATCATGGTTATTCCCATCTTTTTGGCTACTGCTTCATCCATGAATATGTCGGTGGCTCCTGAATCGATCAAAGCAGGTCTTTCTTCCCAGTATTCTTTGAGCTTCAACTTAATGGAGATGAAGAAGAAACGCTTTAAAGAGGTTTCTGTACTGTTGTTTAACGAGGGAATGATACTAATGCTCGAGGGCTCCCCTCTTCTGTTTCTCAAGCTCTCTAGTTTTCCGACACCCTTCTAGTGGAAGGTGCTCCGATTCGTCTAAATCCTCCTCGACTGTTTGGTGGCTTCAGAAGACATTCCCGGACAAAGTGACCCTTTTTGCCGCAGTATAAACAGAGACCGTTTTTTTCGGCGCGTGTCTCTTTCTTCTGTGGTTAAGGCAGCTCGCACGGCGCCTATCTCCATGGGTTCTGGAGCGGTTCGTGCAGCTTGCTCCCCCAATCTGGGACGTTCATATCTACCATACGTTCGTTCTTTCCGTTTAGTGTCCCCTTTTCTATCACTTAAACGATGTTCTAACCGCAACGTAAGGTGTATCAGTTCTGTGCAGGTTCGAGGTTGAGGATCGATTTGAGCGATAATATCTTTGAGTTCGTCCCTTAACCCCTGGTAATATATAGCGAATTGTTTTTCCTCAGGCCAGTTGGACTCTGCTACCAATCTCCTGAAAGTAGTGATGTATACATGTAATTCTTTGTTACCCTGTCGTAATTCTAGCAGTTCTCTGTCAGCGGATAGGGTGTGCGTTCTCCTGTCAAAGATGTTTTCAAACTCTGTTCTGAAAGCGTCCCAATCGTACAGAAGAGGGTCATCATTCTGCACTAACGGAACCGCCCGTAATGCTGCATCCCCAGCTAAGTAAGAAATTAGGAACGCCACTCGCGCTTGGTTGGTAGCGAACACTTTCGCTTTACAGTTAAAATGTAACAGCACTTGAATAAGGAATACCTGTGTTTTACCTGCCTCCCCGTAGTATCTTTCTGGGGGAGCTAGTGGGATAGGGGTAGGCATTTCCACTGTGATAGAATGTGGTGAAAAAGGAGAAACCCCTCCTACATCAAAAGGGTTCTTTTGCATGCGATCTAACCTGCCTTGCAAGGCCGCGGTCTCTACTCTAGATGCCGTAAGTTCTTGTTGCACCACTTGTAGTGTGGCCAACAAGTCCTCTAAAGTAGCCATGTTGGAGCAAAGAGTCCAATCAGGAGGAGTGAAATACGTGGGCCGATTATTCTGTTGTGTCACCAACTCCCCGGGATCGGAACGATGCTCAAAAATGGTCCACCTCTCGATAGCGTCAAGTCTGTATGCTGTTATAGCACAGATCAGTGAAGTGATCGAGCGAGGGAAGGAAAGGGTGGGGACAGCGGGAAGGAGACCTGAAATGACACCAAAGGACAATCCTATTAGTAACAGTTCAGAGTGGTTTCTATAGTGTATTCACCAATACCCAGCCCTCAAGTACCTGTAAAGAAAGAAAATGAACGTGATCATTTCTGCTGAGCCCTTTTGGTTTATCTCGCTCCTATTATTCCGCATAGGATTATGACCATAAACCTTCTTGAAAGGACCCACTATTGACAATGCAAGGAGACACAAAATAGAGTCAAACATGAATACAACCTGTCTATTGGCCAACAATACTAGTTCCTTAACTCAAAACCAGACCTACCCAGACATCACCAGGCCTAGCATCACAGGGTAGTAAGAGATAGTATCACTGGCTCTTCCACTGTTCTCTGCTATTTGTATGCAGCCTGAACATAGAGGAAGAAACACAGAATCAAACCTATAAATCAAATGTGCTAACATATATGTGATACTTCACTTGCCATTCAGTGAAATATATTATAAGGAAAGTTTTGCACATGATATATATTGTTAGCAACCAGCTGCACCATGTTATGCTGCACCTTTTCAGAGTAACAATAAGGACTGTACAAAGAACAAACACACATGAAGACATACAACATAGACAAGTGCCCCATTCTAGTCCGGGTACAGGACGGGCCGCTGAGTTAGTTTAAATGCCCCAAGAAATGCCGGTATTCCTACCACCTGCACGAGAGGACATACGTGTCTCTCACCAACAGGGAGGAACACCGCAATGATTAACGAAGCACACAATGCTATTGAAATATAAGTATCCCTACCACCTGCACAAGAGAACAAACGTGTCTCTCACCAACAGGGAGGGACACCGTACTACAGGAATGAGGCTTAACGCCTCCACAGAGCAAGGTTCCTCAGGTAGCGTGGCAATGTTACGCTTGCTTAGTCAAGCCCAGGTCCAAAAACAGTGTAGGCGGTGTTACGACATCCTTACCCCACCGTTACTCTGATGCTGGAAGGAGCGGCTCACCAATACGTCCGATGCGTCCTCCGTGGGATCTCCAGAATAATCGGCAGTGCTGCGGGGAGGCGGATGTGCCAATGACTCCTTCCGCTCTCCCTGACGGCAGCGCGTCACCCGCAAGGCATCCCGTGAAGTGTAGTCTTTTCCCTCTCTAGTGACGGGACGGAAAGGAAGACACTTGGACCGCGTTTACTTCATCTCGCGGTGAGACAGGTTTCAAATGAAGCCGGGAGGGGGAGGGATTATGACAGTGATGTTCCAATTGATACGAGTGCAGGGATTGATGCGGTGAGTTGAAAAAGTTGAATCCATGCCACGTCTGTGGCAAGTTGGAGCATTGGAAAGAGAATGTTGAGTTAATACCGATGACATGACAAATGGAAATCAGGTTCAGAATGGTGGATTTGTGCAGTCTCAAGGTAATAACATGGTGCGGACATAGCAAGTACAGAGAGTACAAAATTACAATGTGCTTCAAGTTCCGGTAATGCAGGTTCCAAAAGCCCCAATGCCACAACAAAATGCAAATGCAGAGATATATTTCAATCAAGTTCCCAATGTAAACACAAATCTTTTCATGAATCTGGGTACATCTCAACAGTACTCCATGATACAGACAGATAAGGCTTACAACTCAGACCTGTCGCAATGACAGGGCCTGAGAGGGGAGGAGGATTGCGTGCTTGGAGCAATATTAGACCAGAGTGGCCCATTCATGGACAGCATGGTGAATGGTTATCCATATCACTCTTGATTGACACTGGTTCAACCTGCTCTACTCAGAACAGCAGAATTACTGAACCTACCCCTCTTGGGAAAAAGAATCCAAGTTGTAGGAGTTGCAAACAACCAAAAATGACTAGCCCCGTTTCAGAAGCAGTACATGTCAAAATAGGGTCCTTCGTGGAGAATCACTGATTTGTGGTGTGTGATTTGAGTCCTGTAAATCTACTTGGACAAGACCTTTTGTGCAAACTAAATTGTTCCATTTACTGTACCCCAAATGGCATAGAATTTCAGACCCATGATGAAGACATTATCTCAACCTTTCCTAATCAGAGGACAGGGATCGGACTTTAGCCCATGTTGACAAAAGATGATTTGCCACCAGAGCTTAGAGACACAGTGTTACCTGAAGTCTGGGACTTTTCCGGGAAGGATATAAGTCTCATAAAAGGTGTTGAACCAGTCTACATAACAGTGAAGCCTAATGCTGAGTACAATACAATCTGACCCCTGAAACCATTGCTGTGATTACTACTGTGATTGACTCAATGATTGGGCAAGGCATTCTGAAAGAGATTATGGGCAGTCCATGTAACTCACCCATCATGGACTTACAGAAACCCAATGACAAGTAACCCATTGTTCAAGACCTGCAAAAGGTGAACTCCGTCATTTTTCCTTGTTGTTCCGTGGTACTAAATCCAGCTGTCATTTTGTTTCAGATTCCATGTGAGGCTGAGTGGTTTTCTGTCATTGATTTATGGCATATATAAAAAAGAGAGAGGAACCCTTGGTAACCCAAAGGACTAGGGTTCAAACAAGAACTTTATGCAAAAACGTCCCTTGGGAATGTTTTGTGTCCCCACCTTACTTCACACTCATAATCAAAGTCACATGCATATAGAGCCAATCATACCGACCACATCCACGCCTTGAGTCTGCTACGTATTGGCACAAAAAACCTATAGTTTATTAAAACAATATATTTTTCAAGACATTACACAATAAAACCAATTCTATCAGAAAAAACACAATAGAGCACTTACAATGCATTCAATAATAGAATCAATTGATCCCAATAAAATACAAAAAATATTGCAATAATGATTGCGGCAACTGATGACAAAAGTTACTGTCTGTTTTTAAACTCTCGTGCAATATTTTTTGTATTTTATTGGGATCAATTGATTCTATTATTGAATGCATTGTAAGTGCTCTATTGTGTTTTTTCTGATAGAATTGGTTTTATTGTGTAATGTCTTGAAAAATATATTGTTTTAATAAAAAATATTTTTATCAATTTAATAAACTATAGGTTTTTTGTGCCAATACGTAGCAGACTCAAGGCGTGGATGTGGTCGGTATGATTGGCTCTATATGCATGTGACTTTGATTATGAGTGTGAAGTAAGGTGGGGACACAAAACATTCCCAAGGGACGTTTTTGCATAAAGTTCTTGATTGATTTATGGCAAGCATTCTTCTCCATACCGTTGCATGAGGATAGCCAACTCCTCTTTGCATTTTGGTTTGGCAGCCATGTTTTGACATGGTGCCAAGTCCCACAAGGGTGTACGTAGAACCCATCAATCTTAATCCAGATACTTAAGAAGATTCTTGAGTCCTTGGTAATGCCCTATCACTCAGTTTTGGTCTAATACAATGATGACCTATTGGTGGCATCAAATACTCAAGAGACTTGCAAATGAGACACAAATGCTCAGTAGAATCACTTAGCTGAGAATGGACATAAAGTGTCCCAGACCAAACTGCATTACTGTCAGAAAGAAGTCCTGTAACTAGGACATCACATTGAGAAAGGAGCGAGGAAGGTAGCACAAGAGAGAATTTTGGTAATTCTCTAAATGAATCTGCCAACTACCCAGAAAGTCAGGTTGCTTTTGGGAATGGTGGGCTATTGTCGACAGTGGATTCCTGACTTTTTCCTAGTGGCCAAGCCTAAACAGAGGTTGATATATAGAGACATGTTAGATCCGGTACCATGGGATGACAGCTGCATGTTTTCCTTCTCAGAGCTGACGTAATGTCTCTGCTGTGCCCCGGCACTGGGAATGGCTGATTACAATAAATCCTTTGCTTTGTTTTGCAGTAAGAGGGAGGGATGCACTCTCTCAGTGCTAACTCAGATGCACGGGAATGCTCGCAGACCCGTTGCCTATTTTTCAGCCACACTTGATCCAGTAGCTGCTGCTTTGCCAGGCTGTCTCAAAGCTGTGGCATCCACAGGTGTTAGTATTGAACAGTGTGAGAGCATTGTTATAAGTCATACTTTGACAGCCTTCGTTCTCCATTCTGTCGAGGTATTGTTAATTTACACCAGAACCCATTACCTCCCAAACAGTCATATCACTAAGTATGATCAAGTCATACTTAGTGCGGGTAATGTCACCCTGAGGAGATGTACTTCACTTAACCCTGCCACACTTTTGCCTGTACCTGGAAACAATGTTACTGAGAGTGAAGTTCAGTATGACTGTCTTGATGTTACTGAACTATTCACCAAGCCGAGATCTGACATACAAGATATGCCACTACCTGAATCAGATTATGTAATATTTGTTGATGCCCCCTCTTTATGAGGCCACGATGTAATCCTGAGAGCTGCCTATGCAGTCTGTACTGTCTCAGGTGTGGTCAAAGCCTCCTGGCTTCAAGGAGTATTTTCTGCACAAGTGGCTGAATTGATTTCTCTTACTAGGGCATTCTGTATTTCAGATCGGCTGAAAATGACCATTTTCACTGATAGTTAGTATGGCCTTGGTGTTGTTCATGGCTTTTGACAGTTATGGTTGTAACACAGATTTATGACCTCTTCGGGGTCACCAATTTGAAATGGTGCAAGTGTCCACAACCTCTTAAAGGCATTATAGCCACCTGCCCAGATTGCGGTTGTGAAGTGAGCTGCACACTGAAATGGCACTGAATATGTTACTGTGGGCAACAGATATGCTGATGAGACTGATAAATATTGTTCCCTGAATGCTTGTACCTTTAATGGGGAATATCAGAATCAACCCCAGGATGAAACAAATTGCAATCTATTGTTAGCTACAGTTCATACTTGGAAGGAAGTAAAAAGGCTGCAGGAGGAAGTGTCAGAAGCAGAACAGCAAGGCTGGATGAGAGCAGGATGTATCAAAAGAGATAAAGATGACATTTGGGCTGTAAGATAGCTTGTTACCTCCAATGGCGAGACATTATCATGGACCTGCACATGTAAGTAGAGATGCCATAGTGCGATTATTCAAACAAATTTGATTCAATCCTAGGTTCAGATTGATGACTGAAGGATTGTGTCACAGATATGCTGTGAGCCAACAGCATAATGGAGGCAGAAGAACAGCAGTAACACCTAGTCACATGGGGAGATCAGGAGGTCCCTTCAACAGGATGCAACTGGACTTTCTCAAGATGCCTGTGTGCAATAGGCTGTGATATGTCTTAGCAGTTGTGTGCATATTCTCACGTTGGGTTGAGGCTTACCCAACCAGAAGATGTGATAGTCTCATAGTGGCTAAGTTGTTGTTGAGGGAGTTAAAACAATGTTTCGGTTCCCCGTCTTCTCTGGAGTCAGACCGAGGAACTCATCTTAATAATGAGGTCCTGAAGATGCTGTGCGCAGCATTGCAAGTCGAACAGAGGCTAGATTGCAGTTGTGGAACAGGTCAACAGAACTTTGAAATCCAGATTGGCTAAAGTGTGTGCTTCTGCATCTCTGAAAAGGTCTGATTCTTTGCCTCCTGTGCTGAGGAGTCTACGCAGTACTCCGGATAGGAGAACAGGATTGTCTCCTCATGAATTAACCATGGGCAGAGCCATGAGTCTGCAAGCTGTGACGGCAAATGCACTTTTGGATATTACTGATGACATGATTCTTGATTACTGCAAAGGACTTGCTGCTGCAGTGCATTCTGTGTCTCACCATGCTGGAGAGGCCACAGCCCCCCTTCAAAAGGAGCAGTGCAATGACCTCAGTCCCAGCGACTGGGTTATAGTGAAGAAGCACGTGCGCAAGTTATGCTTGGAACCTCGGTGGCAAGGTCCGTACCAGGTCATTTTGGTCACTAAAACAGCTGTGAAGTGTGGAGGTCTCCCCAACTGGGTGCATGTCACACATACTTACAGAGTCCTGTGTTCCCTTGATGAGATACCAGCACCTGTCCCTGAAATGTCAGTGGTTACAGTGAGAGAAAGGGAACAGGTTAGTCAAGCTGTTGGGGATCAGCAAGAAGCTGGGACAGCATTTTTTCGGCCTGAGGGCAGTCTGAAAGAGTCAACAGTTGAAGTTGGTACAGAAGGGTTTAATGTTGTAGTGTTGACTACACCAAAATCAGACCCTGGTGAAGGGCCTAGTGCAGCAGTGACACAAATTGTGTCTGGAGACCGGTGGCCAAGAAAACAGGAGCGAGGGAGACGCAGTGTGTCTTAAGTGCGTGTGCCATACACTATCCCAGAAGATACTGAAGAATCTGCCCTAAGTGACAATGATGAAGAAGGACCAGCAGTGAGGAGATCAAAAAGAGCTGGAGTACCCTGTCGGAGGTACGCTTCATGTGAATGGACATATCTTGCTGTCAATGACTGGGAGAGAGCATTTTGAACATTTTGCTGTAAAAATTTGCATTCAATTGGGCCTCCTTGAACTGAACTTTGTGGCTGAACTGAGTTTTGAGATTGCATTGCCACTAAACAGACTGAGCCAATATATCCTGGATGTGATCATTAGTGAGTCTGAACTAAGCATTTATTAGGGGGAATGTAATAGATTTTGCCCAAACTACTAAGAAGAGTACCAAGCACAAGTCTGCTGAAGGAGCGTAAGGTTGTTACTAAGAAAAACACAGAGTAGGACTAAGGAAGTATCACAAAGATGATTTGCATATACTGTACTGAAAGCCACTTGGACTTTGCTTTGTTGTTTGTACAAGTGGAAACAAACTGAAAGTCTATCCTGAAATCTTCAATTTAAATGGTCTAACATCAGTTCTCATGAAGCCTATATCTAATACTGGTAGATATAGATGTTTATGTGTAGGGGTATTTGTTGTTGTGACATTAGTATTGATTACTTTGCTTGTAAAGTTGAGTTTACCCCACCCTTCACATGTAGAGGAGCATAGGTCTACAAGTACCCCTCAAATACAACTTACTACTGACAGTAGTTTACCTGCAATCGATGAGAAAGACTTACACATAGATGCCTCTAGAGGAGACTATCAATCGAATGTATATTCTTAAATTGCTTTATGAGTATGTTGACACTTTGGATGCTAGTGATTGCTACTTCTGTATGCAATTGGCTGCATCAGTTGCTGAAAGAATTACACACCACCATCTTCCTTTAACATATGAGTTACCTGTAGTTTATTGCTGCACTTATTTTATGGAAAGGGTCATCTTCAATATTATTACTCAAATCATGACTTAGTTTTCTCAGAATTTCCTGTGTTGAGGCATTTGAATCGTCAGCCTGATGCTGAAACTTCAGAGATAGTGGGACATTTATTTAGACCCACCATGACATAGACACAGCTTATGTGCATAGACATAATATAACTTGGTTCTTAACAATTGTAGAAAATAAATGCATAGATTCTGTAAAAGACAGATGAAGAGATATATTGGCTACAGCCGCAAATCATTCAAAGGTATCTCAATGAGCCAAAGAGCAAAGTGAGCACAGGTTAGTGGGAAATTTAGCAGCATTAGCTCTAGATTGGCATCATAAAAGGAAATTATGCATATTCATTACAAAGTCCATAACAGACACAGATTATGTAGGAAACAATCAGTGTGATGCATTTGAAGGTTGTGGAAATTGGGGATTATATTTTGATGGAGCAGATCCGGTTTTACCTGAAGTTAATTATATTTGTGGGGAAAATGCTTTTTACAGGTTAACAAAGAAATGGTATGGAGCATGTTATCTGGGAATGGTTTTCCCAAATATTTAACATGTGAGACAACTTGATGACCCAATAGGTGGAGAACATTTGAGAACCAAAAGAGGTGATAGTCAAATTATAGGAAACATCTTTGGTGCTCTAATACCATCTGTAGGAGTGATACTGAATTCGCATAAGATTAGAAAGCTACCTACTGTAGTTGATAATTTATCTACTAGTGCAGCTGGAGGAGATTTAGTTATAGATACTGAAATGGTTGCGATCAGATCCATGGTTTTGCAGAATAGACTTGCATTAGATGTCCTTCTCACGAAAGAGGGCAGAGTCTGTCGGATGTTAAAAGTTCAACAATGTTGTACTTACATCCCAGACCAGAGTAAGGACTTTACATACATTAAGAACATTACTAACTTAAAGAGAGATTTGAAAGGGTTAGAATCAACAGGTGCTTGAGAAGCAATAGGGAATGGATTTTCTGCTATAGGCAGGTGGTTTGGAAACTTAGAGAATGGAATTGTTGGAAGCATCTTGAGCCCTTAGTGATAAATGCTCTTTGCGGATTATTCTTGTTTGTAATCTATAAGGGATACAAATGTGCACAAGTGAAAAGGGGATTTAAGAGAAAGAGTACAGACATAGAACTAGATAAAGCAGACATAGAACTAGATAATAAACAAAGCAAATACTATGATGACATGAAGTTTCTCGAAGAATCCAGAAGGAAGATGATGAAAACAACTAGTTTTTTGTGATTTGTTCATCTGATTAAAGATTGTTATCTTTTTAAGGGGGATTGGAGCAGTGTAATTTTTGCTCCACCTTTACACGTCACAAATACATAATATAAATGCACCTAGCACATGTTTCCTGTGTGGCCTATCTATATTAATAATAAAGGTATGCACTTGAAATCATTATTGAATTAATTCACTGTAGAATTAGAAAAATTATACATAACACTGTGTGCCTTAACCATATTCAATGAGATATTCTTTAGAGATGTAATGAATAAACCATCTTTACATATTTAGAATATGTTTACTTTAGAAACAGTATTTGTAATGTGTGCACTAATGGTTCATATATTTAATGCGAAATGTAGTTCGTACCCACACTTACCCATGTGTATTAAACATTTTACTGTGAGCCACATGCAGCATGAATCTAATATATTTACTAGTTTATATTAATTTGTTTTTGAAAGTGCACATGCATATTAAAGGTGCAGTACTGATTTCATATTCTAAAGTTGCATTAAGCAGGCCTGTTTTCCATTCTGCATAAAATACAGTTTTCCATTTCTGCATGCATGACTTTTTCCTTGCTGGTGTGTTCACATACATTGTTAGTTTGAGAATAGACACAACACTGTACTAGCGAAAGAGAGAGAGCCTGAGAAGAAGACCTTGACAAAAGGAACATGGAGAGCCAGAGCGTTGACTGAAGAGTTCTATTCGGCATTGTTTCAACATGGTTTGGTTGAGTAAGGACGATGCCGTTCCAATGTTCAGTGTGGTACATGTCATGAATGTTGCAGCTTAAAACGTTAGTACAAAAAAGGACTATGTGACCTCTGATGATGCAAACAGAGGGGTGATATCTGAGAGATGTGTGTGCGAATAACTGGAGTCTACACTGTCTGATAAGGGAGACACATCTCCTTGGTTTTGAGTGGTTTCAACCTCTAGGCTTATTACCTTTTGATTCTTGCTGAATGTGGCTCAGGCTAACACTCAAATTCCCCTTACCCAAGAAGACTCTTAACCGAGCTTCTGCAATGGTGACACCTTACTATTCCTCCTATTTCCCTAAATTTTGAGATTCCTTAGAAAAGTGAAACATCCACTTAGTTTGGACTTTAATTTAGATGATTTTAGATTTTACTCATGTATAGAAGAGAGGACCAGAAACTCTTCTCTGAGCGCCAGATCTTATTATTGATCTTTTGTGTTGCTGTGACTGAACTTCTTGTTTAACAAATACTGGTTCGCCTAAACTTCTTTAGGTGGTTGGGTTTCCCAGTTATTATTCTGTATCTTTATTATGGTGCTAAATTTGGTGTACTTTAACTTGATTGGTAATTTGTAATAAACCTTATTAACTATAGCTACAGATTCCTATTCCTTATTGTGTAGCAAAATGGGTTCCACTGTTAATTGAAATTGATTGATGTAGTGTTAACTCCCATCACCTCTCAGTCGGAAAAGAAAAGGTCCATCAGAGGACGAATGGTAAGAGGGTTGGCCCAAAGCGCTACATCACTATCTTTCTATTTTGTACTTTTTTATGATTCCAGAATAGATTCCAGCGGCCACCACAGAGTTCAGCCATTTATCAAACAGTGGTTTTATCTGTGGTGGGAAAAAAATGTTTTTGCTGTTTGTATTGTTTTATACATTTTGTATGCCTCATACAACATCACATTTATTTTGAGGCAGTGATTGGTATTTCTGGGAGTCTTTAGTCTGTATGGTAGGCAAATAGGGCACAGAGAATTGACAGTGGGTAAAGTTGATATATGGCCAGTTTTTGGGGGCTGCTGCTTTTTCCAAGGTAGCAAGGTCCACTTGTGTGAAGAAGCTTAAACTCACAGTTCCTTTGGAAAAAATGTGTTAATAGACAAGGGTGGATGGAGTGGAGGATACACCTGATATACCTGATTTTTTAAAATTCAAGTTAGATAGAAAATTATAAGATCAACACAATGGTTACTAGTGCTGGCTATATAATGTATGAGCCCAAACAGATGTGTTAGGTGTTTCTGATTCAGTTGCAAGTAGGTTTGGGTTGATCTGTCATTCTTGATGGAGGACTGTTTACAGCCTCTGTAAATGGTCTACCAAGCCAATGACAACTGGGTTTTCAACTACAAGAGAGTTGGGTTCAACTTTAATTTAACCTAAAGTTAATACCTTTGCTGTACATTGGTTTCTGGTAGTATTGGGGCAGATTGGTTTATTGATAAGGTGTGCTGGGTGTGGGTCACATGGCCTGAGTGATCATCCCTGTGGATATTTAGATCATCGAGGAAAATGTAGTTTTTTGATGTTGGCCATTGATCAGTAACATTGAGAATTAGGTCTTCAATTAAGCAAGGCATTTAGCTGTCATTTACATTAGGGTAGACCTTGTGATATATGTAAGGCTCATCTCAATATCTGTAGGAAGACATTGGAAGGTACTGCAATTGGGAGCTTTACATGCACCTGCAAAGAAGAGGCTCTCTGTAGACCATGGCCTTCCTTCCACTTGTCACATCTTCCAGAACTTTTCTACAAATAGCATATCTTCTGGGTTGCAAATGTTAATGGTGGGTTGTGAAGATTAGTAGAACCAAGTTTTGGTCAAGAATAGTAAATCATGGTTTATGTCCGAGGGGGTAGCTGAAATAGTGGTGCCATTTGCAACAAAGAGTCTCCAGTTTTATAGAATGGAATGTGTCTTCATGATAAGTGCATTTACAGGTTGGCCACTTTCTTGTGTGATCAGTATCTAGATAGGATTTTTGAGGCACTTCGTGAAGGTCTTTATAGGAGGAGCTGCATCTCTGGGGGTGGCCTATAAGCTTTCGATGGGAGACCCATTTTTTTAATGGTTTGAGTTATTGTGACATTTTGAAGTGTAGCATACAGTCTGATGGGTTGGGAAAGCCACATATTGTGTTCTTATTGACTTGCTTTTTCTTGGAGTCAATTGAGAGAGGTGGCCAGTTATTTTATTAGCATATGGATTTGAAAGGCGTGGGATTCTATGGCATTTGATTTATTGCTTTGATTTTGAAAGATAGTGCAGTTACAGCATCTTTATGAGATAACAAACCAATGCTTAATTTATAAATACATTTTATCAAGTGATGAATCTGATTTGGCCCCTGTATCTAAGTTGTTGTAAATGTTTATGGTCCTATGTAGTGGGTGCAGGAATGTGGCTTGTCTTAGATTGTCAATGAAATGATGTGCTAGGAGAGTGTGTTGTAATTTTACATTTCTGTGTAGCAGGCACATAACTTTGTCACTCATTAGCTGAGTGATTTGTTATAGGGTTTTAAGCAAATGAGGGACGGCTGTTATTGTTCTAACTTTGATAGATACAATGGACCAATGATGGGGACATGAACAAGACATGGAATAGGGAGTGGTAAGGGTTGTGTTTAACAGTAGTGCGATGATCAAATGAGCGGTGTAGATTGTTTAACTTGATAATCAGGGTGAAGCAACTTTTTACACTGTGGTAGATCTACTTTTAAATCTAATTTGGTGTTTGACTTACTTCCCTTAGGTAGTTGTTTGTTAGCATTCTAGCTCAGAAGTTAATTTGTTATTTAATTTGTTTGCTCAAACAGTCTGTTTTCTACGTGGATCCTTTTCATACATTAGGGATCAAATTGACAGTTGGGGAAGATCCTTGTAAGTTAAAGATGTTATTGTTGGTTTGAGATGTTGAAGTAAGTTATGGAAATGTGCAGGCTTTGTACCAGTAAATTTATGGATTTTTTTCCATTATCACATTTTCAGACTTTTGAAGCCTGTGACAGTTTTTTCCCGTATGTAGTTTTGCGATTTCTCGCTACATGAAGGTTATTCCAGAAGGTAGTTGTCCCTTTTTGTGTGTCACAGCTGAAGAAAAGAACAAAAGTCTTTGCAACATCACTTCTCTAACATTTATTAGTGAGCAGGGTCTCAGCATTGAATGCAAGTGTTTGTTTTTAAGGTTCTTGGTAGCATTGTTTGAAGAGGCAAGAAGAGTAGATGATTTCATGGATTTTGCACGCCGTATTCAAAAGTCCTTTTTGCAGTTAGCTTTTTAAATGAAGTCTAGATGATGTAAAAAATAGAAAGGAGAATATTCTGTGGAGAGAAGACTTGATGATTGCTGATCAGCCATAACAGCAAAGATGCAGGTACCTGATAGGATTAATAGGTGTTTTATTAAGAAATTGGTTTATGCTAAAGGCAACGCTCAAAAATAATTTTGACAGGAAGGAGAGAGGTTTAGATTTTTCCAAAATGTTCAAGAACTTTGCTAAAAGCAGTAACATTTTCAAATGATTAAAATAAATGTTTAAAATAAAAAAAGTCATTTGAATTAGAAATTATTATTATTGTCATAATTAGGGATTTGAATTTGATTACATTCAATTCAATCCTTTATTCATGTTTTGGAACTCAAAAGAGGTCCACATAAAAAGAGATATAACAGCAAGATTAAAGCACATTAATGCAAATAACATTAAAAAAATGTTTTTAAAACGTGTACAAGTAGCCACATATTTCATGTAAATAGAAACATTACCCTGGCACCACAGATGATTTAATATTATTCTTTAAAATCATTGGACTTAGGATGAGACAGCGCAAAGGGGCAATTCAGGGAAAACAAATAACACATGATTAAAATCCTTAACATCCTTATTACCAGGATATAGCACCATAATATAGCATGAAGCATAAAGCCGATTAATATAAATTCATAAAACCTTTAAAAAGCATAAAATCCTTTGTGCAAATAGTTTCATTTTTCGGGTGATAAAGGAATTCACATGCCACCGCAACTGATTTAATATTATTCTTTAAAAACATTGGCCTTAGAAAGTGGTGTCACTGGAGGATCAGTGCGGGGCAAGCAAATAACACATGGATAAGATTCTGGATACGAATGTTACACAGATTGCACACTTTCCCTTTCTCTCTAGAATTGGAACAGTTTGCTGTTAACGCAATTATAGGTAGCGGATTCATTCAGAGTAGTGTCCAGAAATCGCAAAGCCAGTGGTCCAAATTACAAGTCAGGTACTGCTGAGCTACCTTGGGGCGACAGGAATAAATCACCACCTCCTACTTTTTCTTTGACATACGGTACATTTTGTCCAAAAGTTGACTAGTAGAACTAGAGGCATCCTTTAAAAAGCTTTTGAGTTGAGTTGGAGAAAGATATGTCAATGCAGCTTCTTGCAGTTCAAATTGATTTAGTGCTTAAGCAAAGTAGCAGGAAAATTTATAGTTTCCTAGCTCTGAGCCAAAAAGTTTAAGATTCATAAAGCCTCAAAGAATCCTTTTTGCTATTCTTAAACTGGAAGCCCCCCTACATCACACTGGCCAGCCCTTGCACATAGCAGCTTATTAAACCAAATCCCAGCCTTAAGGCAGGGGTTGGAACGTACAAATTAAAATTACAAAGATTTCACAAAATTTTCCTTCCATTTTCTCTAGGAAATTCCACTTTTACACATTAATAGATTTGATGGCATATAATAATGTCAGAGGAAATTTCACCTTGAAAATAGATAGCAAATGAATAAAATGTCTCCGACCCATCGCGTTATAAAAGGCGTGTAAACCATTGACATGCGGGGAGGCCTTGGAGGAGCAATGTTCAATATTTGCCTTTTCCAACATATTACCTGCTACAAGGTACCCTAGCTAAGGATATGAATTTATGACCTCTAGCTTCTCTGGACCTAAAACCCAAATATAGTTCCTGATCTTCCGGGCTTTTCTATTTTTGAAGATCAATACCTTGCTCTTTGAGACATTATTCTTCAGTTAATATAGGGCGGTGTACTGATTTAATGAGGCCAGCCTATTGTTCAAGCCCTTGGGGGTTAGAAACAGGATTGCAATATCATCTGCATACATCAAGCAAGGGAAGGGGTGGCCACCTATCTTAGGAACATCCTCCTTGTTTCTTGCTAGACAGTCAGACATATCTGAGACTTGCAATGAAAAAAGGTGATGTAGTCAGCAGGCATCATTGTTTCAGACCATTTTTCGTTGGAATTATTGAGGACAATCCCCGCCTAGAACCGGCTGACACCAGGTAGAGGAATGGAGTGCAGTTAATGAAAGAAGAATCTCAGCCATACCTAACTTCCTTAATTTTTCCATAATGTTGGAAGGCCCACCCTGTTGATCACCATGGAAAGATCTATGTATGCCACATGTACATTAAGCCCTCAAATTGAAATATACTTTTCCGCTATAAGTTTCAACATGCATATGTTATCAAGTGTACATTGTTTCTTACTAAAACCCGCTTGTTCAATAGGGAGGATCTTTTCCTCTTCAACCCACTCAGTGAGGTGTTCCAAAATACTCCTAGCAAATATTATCCCATCTGCATCCAGCAAGGCTATTTGGAGATAATTACAGGGGGGATTTTGTGGACCCTTTTTATATAACAGAATTATAATGCTTCCAGACCAAGGGCCTGATTTAGAACTCGGTGGACGGGTTACTCCGTCACAGCAGTGAGGATATTCCCTCCACTGAAATCTAAATCCCATTACATCCTATGGGATGTATATTTTGGTGGACGGGATAGCTGTCACCGAGTAACCCGTCCGCCAAGTTCTAAATCAGGCCCCAAGTGCTTATAGCAGTGGGCAAAAAGGGGGGTAAGATATGTGGCCCAAAGGGAGGGCTCCCTTTTAATAAAAGTAATGGGTACCTCATCAGGACCCATTGCCCCAGAGGCCATTATTCCCTTAATAATACCCTCAATCTCTTTCATAGTAGGGGCAAAATATACTAGAGGAGAATGGTATGATAGGATAGGATATTGTTTTATAGAGCGCTCGATTGCCGAAGCGTCTTGGCGCTAAAAGGTGAGATAGAGGGATCGCAACAGCTATGCCTAACCTTAGAGTACTGGAAACAACCAAGTTTTTAGCGCCTTCCTAAAAAGAAGCCTACTCGACAATAATCTCATAGAGATGGGCAGCTGGTTCCACAGTTTGGCTGCAGAATGTGATAAGCTCCTCCCTCCCCATCTGGCTTTACGAATTTTGGAGATACAGATGAAACCCACGTCTGTGGATCTGAGGTTTCTGGTGGGGGTGTACCAGGAAAAGAGTTTACGGAAATCTGATGCCCCTCCGCCATATAATGTCTTATGGACCAAGCATAAGGCTTTAAACTCTGTCCTTTGCTGAATCTGGAGCCAATGTAGTGACCTAATGGCAGCAGAAGTGGGGTGACCCCTAGGAAATATTTAACAATAGCCGGGCAGCAGAATTTTGGATTGACTGCAGTTTTATCCTCTGCGCTATATTAATGCCTATAAACAGCGCATTGCAATAGTCTAATCGCGAGAGGATGAGGGCCACTGCTACTGCTTTCCTCAATTCTTGGGGGATGAAAGGAAAAATCTTCCTAAGAAGCTTCAATAAGAAGAAGCAGGACAAGGTTACACTGTTGATCTGGGCGCAAAATTAAGCTGGTCATCAAAAATGACCCCCAGATTCTTAACTTTGTTGGACGGCACAGGACATTGCCCCGCCTCTGTCGGCCACCAGGTTGGGTTCCACAGGGATGGGCCGATGCCAAACTCCATCACCTCCGTCTTGTCCGTATTGATCTTAAGATAGTTACGACTCATCCATCTCATGATGTGGGTGAGACAGGCATGGAAGTTGACTGCCGTGACTTCGGACTGTTAGGATACAGAGATGAAAATCTGTGAGTCATCTGCATAGGAAACCAACAAAAAGCCATACTCTCTAATGAGTGTGGCGAGTGGAGTGACGTATATATTGAACAGTGTAGGTGACAATGGTAGGGTTCAATAGAGGGAGTATGAGACTACTCTTTATCAGCATTATCTGAGTAATGCTCCCCTAGATAAGCTCTCCATACTGCTTCCTTTATTGAGATTGGGAGAGATTTTACTCTAGTGCCACAACTATTAGAGATGATTTCCCGTCTTGGTCCCGCCAACATCTAAATCAGCCCCTAAATCTCCCGGGACAAGTGCAGGGGGGGAAGTGGCCTTTTCCAATCAAGATCTCTTTCCAGGCCCAATGATTTAGTTAAGGGCAGAAGTGAGTCTAAAATATGATCAGTTATTCACAGATTTTTCCAGCAAATCCACTATTGAAGACAAAGGGCCTGATTTAGATGTTGGCGGGACCGCAATGGAGTGGCCTTTTTTGGCGGTCTTCCCGCCCACCAACCTGTCGGTCCGCCCGCCCTATTTAGAAATTGGCTGAGAACGGGACAGAAGACTGCTGCGGTCACACCGACTCTGCCAGGACTTCACTCTCCACCCCTATGTCGGGATGGGCTGCAGCAGGCGGGACTCTAGCCAGGATTCCTGCCCTCTAGATTTGAAAATGGGTTGTTTCTAAGGGAATTCCCCCAAGAATTCCTCCTACTTCGAGTTGGCAGGAAGGTAAGAAAAGGGGTGAATACTCACCTTTTCCAGGGGTATGAGATGTGGTTTCCTCCTCTTCACTGTTGTCCAGGTCCCCCGTCCTACCGCACTCTGACCGCGATAGACCAGCACCCCATTTAGACGCAATATAAGGTAGGTGTTCGTGGTGCGTGCGGGTATACATTGCATCGTGTGTGTATGTTGGCTGTGTGCACAGCAGTATGTACATTTTAAGATCACTACAAATATCCTACACACACATATGTACACATACACTACATATATATGTTTTACATAAATTAAACAAGGTGACTTACCTGTCTTCCCACCACCGCAATTATCCCCCCGTCTGGACTCTGCCAACAGGACACCGCCAGCCCAACAGGAACATCTAAATCAGCTAAGTGGGACCCCAGCAGTCAGGACAGCGATGGAGGATGGGTCACCAGCACAGAAGACCGCCACAGCAGCGGTCTTCTGTATATCACGTGTACATCTAAATACGGTGGGCAGGACTCAGTTGACCCGATGGAGTACTGGAGCCCGCCGCCGTGGCAGGCTGGCGGTCAGACTGCCAAGCTCTAAATCTGACCCAAAATTCTCTCTAAACAATCTAAAAGCTACACATAGTTTCCAGGGAGGTTATAAAATGACTGTGGACTCAAGCACAGTATTGGAGTACCGGACACCCTTGAGTTGGTAAGGAAACTCTCACTAGGGGTACTACTGAAGAGCTGCATCCTGGGTAGAGGATGCAGGGGAGGTGCCCACCATGTATTCCTCTGGCCCGCAAGGCGATGGAAAATCAGGAATTACTCTTTAGTATTTGTTTGGACTTGGGGACCCTCACGGGAACTTTGCTTGCTGCTGCTGCAGCCATGGACCCTGGTTGCCTGCTGGGGGAGAGAACTACCCCCCAGCATCCTTAGCACTTCCAGCCCGGGGGCCGTGGCTGTGGCTGGAGCACCAGAACACATGAATCTTCTAGGGGAGGCCAGCAGCTGGCCAAGAGCGGGACTGTCTGCGCCCGTCCGTGCCTGGACAAGGCTGCGCTGGCCCTACCCTCTTGGCTTCAAGTTTTACTTGCCTCCTGGATGTGGTGTGGCAGCATTCCAATGCCACAAATAGTGGGACCCCTCATCCTCTTCATCTTCTTCAGGAAGTAAGTGGTCTCCCATGAACATTGACCAGTCCTAGTTGCATGAGTGGTATTTTATTATCTTTTGATTAAGGGTGCCAAGCGAATCAAGTGATCTTAACTGTATTTACCATTGACAACATGGGGAAGTGCAAGGCTGGAGGATCCATGGACGTAGTGGACACAAAACGAACCACTATCGACTCATTCTTAACCCAAGATGCGGGAGTTATTTCCAAATAGATTGACCTGGCTGAATGCCCTTTATCCTCAGGAATAGCTGGGCCAAGTGGCCAGGCGGAAACTACCGGAGAGCCTGATTTTGATTGGTGTAGCATCTCCAACTGGACTGTTTGCTAGTCATGAGGCGATGGCCCGTAATATTTCACAGGAATCGCTTACAGTGCCAGAGGTAGCCTCTCCCCCATTGGCCCATGCTTCTGTTGTCCGGCAGCCAAACGCAAGAGAAAGTCTAAGTGGATGGTGGTTGGCAGTCCAAATCCTACTGTATTGATTGTACAAAATTGTGACAAGACCAATGACCATTCTGCCCTTATGGATGAATCTTACTGGGGCCCTGCCTTGCATAACTTTGTTGCCATCATTAAGGATTTGGTTCTACCTCTAAAGGAGAATTGGAGCACCTGGAAGAGAAAATCGATAAAGTAACTTTACTTTGTAGTAGTATGGTTAACAGGAGCACAGCTAGCACCAGCACTAATGTAGTGGTATCCCCACCTACAACCCTAGGCGAGAACTGCTCTGCCACTAACTCTATCTCTACTAGGCAACCTGTTGGGGGTATCCTCCATGGGTGGCAGTTCTTCTGGGTCTTCTGTGGGTGGGTCAGGAACTGGGTGTGTATTGGGGGCTACTTCTACTTCTATTCCCCCTATTTCTGGCCCCTCACTTGTGCAGCCAACAGCCATAGTTAATCAACATGGGAATTACCCTCCTGGCTCGGACCATCAGCAGCCGAACTTGCTCAACCTGCCTAACTCAGGGGTGAGCTCTATTGCCTCTAATGATCAATCATTCCCTTGTGACCTCACAATAATTAACTTGCCACCTGCATGCTGCCCATATGTGGCCGTCTTGGTCAACGTACCCCCTCTGAACCATGAACAACGGAAATCTACAGTAACCTTGAAGAACAAAGTTGTGCACTGGTTGAATAGAAACCTTCAATTCCCCAAGGAGCGTGAACATCAAATTTTGCTAGTTAGGAGAGAGAGGTGGGTTGGACCACTCAGAACAAGTCTTAAAGGGGATTGTATTATCATTACTTTTCACAATCCTAGCTATGCCAGAGATATACTGGCTAAATCATCTTTGCCATTCCTGTTTGCTAGAACTATGGCTCTATACCCACTGGGCTTTTTTTATCGCCATTTACGTCCTTGCGATAGAACACACATAGTGAGCTATAAATCTCAGGGAGGGTCTAGTCAAGACGCATGCCTGTTTTCCCCTTTGACTATGTCCAATAGGTTCCAGGTGCTGAGCTCTCTCCATGATAATGACTGACTCATGGAAAGTAGTTCTGCCGTGAGGTTGGGTAGGAAGATCCCAAGAGAGCTATTGTGGCTAATGCAAGATAGATGTGCCCACCATTGAACTGCCTGGGATAGACCATTGTAGTGCCATTGGAGCCATGAACGCATTCTTGGGTTCTAAGGGATACCGCAATGCTAGTGCAATCCATAGGCCCACTGATAGCATTGACACTGTTACTAATGTTAAATGTGTTGTTATTCTAAGCCTTAGGTGCTCGTCTCCTACTGTCCTAGTCATAAGGCCCACCACTAAGGGCACGGAAGATTGTTACCATTTTGCATCATGGAATGTGGGAGGGTTATTGAACAAGATAGGAAGTCTTGAGTGGGTACGTATTATATCTGCCTTTGATGTTGTTTGCTCACAGGAAAAAAGGATTGTGTGAATCCAAAACACGTTGAGGTGTTTTCCTCACATTTCCTAGGTGCGATACCCCCCTGTGCTGGGAGGCCCAACAGAGGTTTACAGATTCTAATCTCTAATATGCTCCCTGTAATTGCTAAAAAGAGCCTATCGGTCGGGCCTCATTCCCATTGATGTGGCTTACTATTAAGGGAGGGAGTGATTTGGTCCTGATTAATTTCTATAATAATGTGTGTGGTTAAACACACAGTAAGGTGGTTCATGCTCTTGATACTGGCTTGAAAGGTTTCCTCCGCTCTATTCATTCTAATTATGTGATTCCTTGGGCAGGTGATTTTAGCCTTCAGGCTTGCCCTTTCATGGCGTCATCTGTGTGTGGACTCGCCAATCAGGATGGGGTGGATTCCACACACTTTTGTCATAATGACTATGGGACTGCTTTAAACCTGCTTATTGCCGAATATGACTTGCACTTATTAACATGTAAAAGGGAAGAGAATGGGGATTTAATCCCTACTTTTAGGGGAATAAATGCTGCCACGATTATTGACCATGTAATGGTGTTTGCCTTGGCATGTCATAGTGTGGTTCAGTATTCTATTAGTGACCATAATCCTGTTATGTTGCCTTTCTTATTTTGGGGCATGAAAAATCCAGTTTCATCTATAGGTATTAATATTGCTCCCACAAGGCCTAGCAAAGTGAGAATTAAATGGGCAGGAGTTGACCTGTGTCGCTTAATTCAAGATTTTTACATAGTAACTCCCTGGAATTTAATTATTGTTTAAATGAAGAAGTAATTCCCTCCATGCTGTTGGAAAAATGTAATTGAATAGTAAGTTCCATTAATGCACTGTTGACGCGTAACGTGTGTCCTTCTCATGTTAAAAACAAGGGATGGTTTGATCATTCATGTTCCCTGGAAGCCCGGCGCCTAAAGGTAGCCTTACATAGCTCCCCTTGGGACAATGCATTAATTAAATCCTGACATCTTAATGAGGCCCTTAGTGTGTTTTAAAGTTGCTGTTTTTATTTTGAAGGCCATTAAGTTAAGGAATAATATTATGTTGTTATGATTTGTAATGTACCCCAATATAGGCCTGGGTAGTCACCTAACCTTCCACCTACATTTTCCTTGCCATTGTACTACATAACGGTTTTTGCTATTGACCTTCTACCTAGCGAGGTGCTGCATAAATGTTGTATGGTTTTCCCAGAAAACTAGCCTCATTTATTATGCATGAGGATTCTCAGAATCACAGCAGGATTACCATCTTCTGCATAATAACTATGTTTTCAGGGTCATCCCTTTCGTCATCCTCGGCTGACATGACACAGCAAGGTAGAACCCCTGAGGGTACCTTTTTGGGTATATAAACACCATATCTTTGCTGAGGCAGGCAGAGGAGAAAGACTTCCATGCTGACACACTGACATGAGACGCTGAGGTTCCTGCACGCAGACACTCCAGCTGTAACGCTCACTCTTAAGGAGACTGCCAAACAGGCACGTACACGCCTTCTTTGCATGCGAGGGCCCAGGTGTAAGCGGAATAAGAGCCAGAGGCACTACAACTCCCAGCAGGCAGTGGGGCACTTCAGGATGCAACACGGAAGAAGCCGCCTCCCTATTTAAGCACCTCCTCCTCCTGAGAGAAGTGCTTGACAATCCGTTCCCGAGCATTGCAAGTGGCGGAAGGTGTTCCCCGCCGGATTTCAGCAAGAAGAATCTACCGCGATTCCTGAGACCCTGAGGATTCCTGTTGGCTCCACCCGTCGGATTACGAACCGGTTCCCGTTTTACAGGCACAGCTCGTCCGAGGCACAGACACATAGCAGGTACTTGGAAGGAGCGCCGGAGCGCTACCTTCATTACCGTTACTGATTTACTTTTATCAGCTGAGCCTTATCAGGCCGCCTACCTTTCAAGTCGGTATTGCTGTTAAGGAACCGCCATTACTTTACCGGAGAGGAGTTATGGTTTCCTTTTCATTTGTTTGTCACTGCTTCTTACCTTGCATTTCGTCCAGCACAGTCTTATGGCAGGTATACCTTGACTGTGCGCTGGATTTTCTTTTCATTTTGTGTTCCTTGCTCTCTGCCTACTATTCAGTGTTATTGAATAGTATATATAGACGACTTTCGGTCTTATATTCGAGCAACACTACTGGGAGCGATCTTACTGTGATATTCTAACAGTAGGCTTTGACTTACGGCATACCTATTGGAAGCTAGCTACCTCTTCCCAGGTGGACTCTTTTTGATGGTGAACTATCTGTTGGAGCTATGCTGACTCAAGTTATTCAGAGTGTAGCTGCAGGGCTCCTGGTGAGTGTATGTATGGTTTAACGTTCTAGAAAAACATTTGTTTATAGAAGTGTGGTGCTTCTCATGCTTGTTTGTTTTCTCTTACACTGCAGAGCCTAAAAAACCTAGAAGGGTGTTATTCGGATTCCTTGACCAGACCAGAGAGGTACTAGGGTACTGCAGCACAGTTTATTGTTTTATCCCTTTCCCTTTTCCCCGAGGCACGACCTCCCGCAGCAGTGTTCTCTTTCTCTGTTGGGGGCTGCGTTCAGGAGAATTGGGGGAATTGTCATCGACCATCGTCTCCGCTGGCCACGGTGAAAAGGTTAGTGGCGTTGTTTATTTCTTGTGCTGCTGACAACCCTGACACCAGCACGCAGTGGTCTGACATCCCTCGCGGGGTGTCCATCTCAAGACCAAGACTGGGTCCTACAGTTTCTCACTTCAGGTAATGGGGTTGGCTTAATCCTAGGGGGATTCTTGGCTCTACACCTACATACATGCTAGGTACATTTAGGTACATCTAGTTAGGGTTAGCATCATAGGAGTAGGCGTTATTACTGTCATGTATTTATAAGCTTGCATATAGTCATTGTTTTAGCACTATGGTAGAAATCTACCATCCATTTACTCTGTTGGTGCTTATAATGATTTATATTTGTTTTTGTCTTATGGTTGTTGCAGCATACCTATTTTACACTAGAATGACGCTGGCTCAATAAATGCTTACTGAAAACGTCCCCATCGTTTATTCTGTGTATCTCCCCTCTCTGCGACAAAGTGAGCATGAGTGACTGAGCGAAAAGTACTATATTGTTTCCATGATTCCTGAGGGATCAGGGTTGTCATGTTCAATAGTTGCCCGAAACTATTTTCTCCTTGGTAAGAGGAGTTCGTAGTGGCACTGTGAGCTAGCTGGTATACAGGTGAACATATTCGGTGGGGGTGTCTGGAGTCAGTCTGGACACTGATCCCACAGTTTATGTTGTCTAAATGCACACATCCTATATAGATTTATAGGAACTACACGACAATGTATTCGATTTTATTAGCTGTGGAATTAGTAAAAAATGTATTAATGCTGGATTGTGGAATTTATGTACTATCTTAATTTATGCACTTCAATCTATTTCTGTCATATTATGATGTTTTAATTATATTTATGTACTTTTTATGGCTGTTTAAACTAGCCGAATAAAGTTGAATTGACTGACTGACTGACTTGGGTCAATGTCTTGCTCAGGAAAAGTAAAATCTTCATTGATAGGTGCCTTTCCCTAGTATTTGAGTTCAGCTGATCAATGTGCCCTTCCAAGTTATCGAGCGAGAAAGACTTACGGAGGGTGAAGGAGGATTCAGCTTCTGTTGGTAATTCTGGATTTGTCTCTACCAAAGCCAACCTGTTTGGTTCCAAATCCCCTTTTAATTAAAAAAGGTAGAGATTGCATTAATTCCTTTCAAGGCATTCACATGCAGGGACTCATTTCTCAAGGGGTTGACTTTAGCTTTTTTGCAAGCTCTTGAACAGACCAGTCTTCGGAAATGAAGTTGCTTGGTTAACATGGCGTCTTCCCCCTCCCCAAGAGAGCTTCCTTATTAAATAAAGTTAGGACAAGGAGTGTCTAACGCTAAGAGCACTGCTGTAGATAGCTATAGTGCTCAAGTGAGGAGTCCACAAGCTGTACCTGGGCTGCCAGTCAACCTTCACTAGGGCCTTTTCACACTCCCTTCCCCTTCCTCTTCACCCCTGTAGTAGCTACTAGCAGCTTCGACTCCCTCTGGCTTTACCTGGCTACATCAGAAGCCTCCACTTCTGAGATGCCAGGCTGTGCAGGAAGCTATGCCACTCAGGAGAAGAGGAGCTCAACTGTGCCTTCAAGATGTTAGGGCCGTGCAGGACGTGCACCTGGGCCGCTTCTCAATGGGTGCTCGTATTAAGGCTGGACCATGGGCTTTCACAGATGGCAGTTGTGTATGGAGGAAAAAATTCAGGGAGTTCCGCTGCTCATCCGGGTTCTGGAGACGGCCAGCAGAGGGAAAAAAGGTACCTGGGTTATGGGTGTAACCCCTTGTATATATACAAAAGGAAATGTTTGGCAGGAACTTTACCATGGGAGGGACATCTACATATTGCCTTCTTCAGTATACTTCCTGCAGTAGGAGATCCTATAAACAGTTTTTTTGTATAGTGCACTCTACAGAACTCAAATGCTACTAGATCCCTCTAAGACATGGGAGGCCTATTGACCATATAGGCCCTGGACACAGTGGTGGATGCCCCACTCTATTAAGGTCAGGGCATTTGCCACTGATTTTCCTACTGGACCACCATGTGAGTCCTGGTGAACCTCTACAATAATAAGAGCAAAATGCCCGTACATGCAGACAGCTTTGCTATCCAGCACTACATATATATCATGCAAATTTCATGTGTGCTAATTGGCTATGTCATCTAGGTTGCTTAACAAATAGCTTTTGCAACACCATTAATTATGAAATAGATTAGTTTCAAGGAGGGAGGTCAAGTTCTCATTAGGGGTAATTTATTTATGTAACTACAGGGACCTGACACAGGAAAAGTGGACCTCTGTGTTCTGTTGTGTCGTGTCCGAATTAGGCCCATGTAAATTAACTATACATTTTCTGACATTGTCCTCTTTTTGCACAATAACATTACTGGTGTGACCTTTTGCACATATTCGTATGCCTGACAATGTTGGATTAGTTTCGTGCTTCGAATAACATTATCATGATGCCTCGAACATCAAGTACAAGGCCTTTACGCACAATGTACAAATGTCATTCTATCTACATCCATGGGGCGACAGGGCTGTCTACATATCCGTAACATTGCTAATCTATACGTACATCGTAAGGATGCTTATTATTATAAATAGTAAGGATCTCAGAGGAATAGCAGAGAAGGAACTTCATCTGACAGCAAGGGCCACCGCATGCTGACACATCACCACACAGCGGTCTGACATATCCATGAGGGGTATCCAGTTGATGGCCAGGACGGGCTCCTTCATTCTCTCCTGCCAGGCAATGGGATTGGATCCTCACATGGGGGGATTCTTGGCTGTCCACCTACATACACTCTAGACACACAAAGTAGGGATTACATAGTAGGAGTACACCTGATTACTACCTTGTATTATATGCCTGCATATATACACTGTTTTAGCACCATGGTGAAACTGTATCTGCTATTTACTCTTTTGGTTCTTGTAATCACTTTCATCTGCTTCTGTTCACTGATTATCGCAGCACATGTATTCTATACAAGAATAACATTGGTTCAATAAATATATATTGGGTATTCTCTGTATATTTCTCTGAGAACAAGTAAGCACGAGTGACTGAGCAGAAAGGTTCCAGATCTATTACCACGATCCCTGAGGGGTCAGGGTTGTCATGTTCAGTGGTTGCCAGAAACCATTCGCTCCCTGTTCGGGTTAGGGAGCTGGTGGTGGCACTGTGAGCTAGCTGGTCTCTAGGCCAACATACTGTGCGGGGATTCCCGGAATCAGTCCAGGCACCTAGCCCAATGTTTATGTTGTCCAACAAACGCACAGATCCTACAGATTAGTGGGAACTACACAACAGTTGTTGGCGATGTGTAGAGATCATTAGATAGTTAATGATAAATACAGATATATGGAGTAGCAATAGTCAGTGACAGTAATGACATTCATTCTGCATACAACAGTGAAATAAGTCAATAGATTCCTTTGCTGGCCTCTAGTACTTGGTTGATTTAACAGGTCAAAATCTCTGATTAAAGATTGAAGATATACAGAATCACAAATGGGTGACAGGGAATTATGGGGATGTTTCTCACTGAGGGGCATATTTAGAAGCCCCTATCGCCACAGGAACATCACTTAGTGATGTTCCTGTGGTGATAAACCCTTCGCCTTATTTACAAGGTGGCGTTAACGCCGCCTTGTAAATAAGGCCCCCTTTCACACTATACTTAGAGTAAAAGGGACGTGCAATGGGTGTTGTGGTGGGCGTTCTGCTACAACACCCATTGATTTTGACACTGCCCCCTATTTACAAGGGTGGTGTAAATAGGAGGCAGCTCCACAATTAAGACCAGGGAAAACCTGCTCTTAACATGGCGAAACAAGGAGAAATGTTTTATTTCTCCTCGTTTTTGCTATTTCTATGTGTGCTGCATTGTGCAGCACAAATAGAATCAGCAAATTTCCATGAATGATTGTTCATGTGGAGGAAGGTGTCCCTTCATGCACATAAACAATCATTTAAAAAAATTATGATTTGCAACTTCTATGTGTGCTGCACAATGCAGCACACATAGAAGTTACAAATCGCCATTCTGTATTGTTTATGTGCAGGAAGGAACACCTTCCTGCACATAAACACTCATTCCCTCAATGCAGGCACCCAGGCACTATGCTGCCAGGGGGCCTGCGTTGGCTCTAGGCAGCTGAATTTAGCGCCAGCGCAGGGTGAAATGCAGGGGTGCACCATATTTACAATAATACGGTGCACCCCTGCGTTTTACCCTGCACAAATAAGCAACAAGAGTGAAGCTCGGGTTGTCTATTATCTATTATCGGCAGGCATCATCGAAATAGACCTTCTAGGGTCAAATTCCGCCACTATAAATCTATACTAAAATCTGATCTTGAAGCGGCCCTGGAGGAGAACCCTCCTAATATGGTCTCAGACCTCAACTGGGCAGCCTATCACTTTGATGACTGGATAAGCACAGCAGTAGATAAGCTTTCCCCGGAAGTATCCAAACTCCCACAGAGAAGGCAAGCATCCTCACCGTGGTATTCAGCAGAGCTGAGATCTATTAAAGCCAAATGCAGACGGAGGGAACGCCTCTGGAGAACAGACTACAGTGATGGTCACAAAAAGGGCTACAAGTTAGCTCTTGACGAATATAAGGCAGCAATAAAAAATGCGAAAACAGTATAATTTACAATCAAAATTCAGGAGGCTAACAACTCTTCTAAGGAGCTCTTCAAAACAGTGACAGCTCTAGCTAAGCGTCCTCAAGATAGCTAATTCTCGCCTGACCAGAATTTCGTGGATAAGATTGACGATTTCTTCCAAAATAAAGTGCAGACAGTTTACAACGAACTTCATGAGATAGCACTAAACACAATGGAGAGCAGGGATGAACCATTGGAGGATAACTCCACACATAGCAGTCTGACACAGTTCTCTGTTTTAGCGGCAGAGAGTTTAACAGATCTGCTATTACAGACTAAGTCCGGTTTGCCTGCGGACCCCTGCCACCCACATATCCTACACTTGGCTTCCGGGGATATTAGTGCCCATCTGACCCCCCTTCTGAATGAGGTCATTAGCTCGGGGGCTTTTCCACTGCACTGGAAGAAGGCCTGTATCAGGCCAATCCTGAAGAAAGCTACTCTGGACCCTTCGGATGTAAAACACTATCGCCCAATATCATGTCTCCCTCTTCCTGCCAAAATCTTAGAAAAAGCCATAAATACGGAACTTACTGGCTACCTAGACCATAATAACATCTTAGATCCTACTCAACATGGATTCAGAACTCGACACTCGACCGAATCGGCCCTGATCATGGCTACGGAAGAGGTCAGGAAGGTGATGGACGGGGGGGGCAGAGCTGTCCTCAACCTGCTTGCCCTGTCAGCAGCATTCGATACCGTATACCATGCGGTATTGGTGCCCTGGCTGAAGGCAGCAGGTATCAGAGAGACGGCTCTGACCCTACTTACATCCTTTTTATCATCCAGGGAACAGGTGATTCATTGGGAAGGCCTCAAGTCAGGTAACCTATGCCTCCCCTGCGGAGTCCCAAAGGGGTCAGCTTTGTCACCTACGCTGTTTAACATATATGTCACCCCTTTGGCAAGGTTAATAAAAGATCATGGGCTCACCTTAGTCTCTTATGCAGACGATACCCAGATAGTGGTTTCGGTCATGCAAAGGGTGGACCATATAGCAGCCAGGTTCTGTAACTGTCTAAATGCAGTCATGGCCTGGATGAGTACAAACTTTCTAAAACTCAATACCGAAAAGACTGAGGTCATTGAGTTCGGGCAGAGCCCGTCTGTATGGAGTCAACTATGGTGGCCCTCAGAGGCTGGGAACTGTCCGGTCCCTGTGACTAAGGCTAGAAACCTCGGATTTGTGTTCGATAATGAGCTCAAGTTCGCAAAACAAATCAATCAGGTATCCTCTGCCTGTTTCTTCACTTTGAAAGTGTTATGCAAAATTCTGCCGTTTATCCCACTAACCCTTAGTAAAACGGTGATTGGAGCTCTTGTCCTCTCAAGAATTGATTATGGCAACGCCCTGTATCTGGGAATAAACAAAGGCCAGATCGCTAAATTGCAGTCATTACAGAATGCGGCAGCTCGTCTACTGTTGGGTCTCCCTAAACATCACCCTACGTCTGCCAGTATCAAAAAGCTCCATTGGCTGCCAGTTCGGCAGCGAGTGGATTTTAAAACCCTCTGTCTAACGCATAAGGCTTTATATGGAGGGGGAGCCACGGACATTCAACACTTTTTCTTCTGGTACACTCCACGTCGCAATCTCAGGTCAGCCAATACAGGACTGTTATTGGTCCCGAAGATAAAAAAAAGCCAGATGGGGTGGCAGGAGCTTCTCCTACGGAGCGGCCAAACTGTGGAATTCCCTCCCGCCCATGATTAGGCTACAACCAAATAGAGCTCTCTTCAGGAAATTGGTAAAGACCTGGCTTTTCCCCGTAAGCGAATAGGCAAGCGAGCCTGGGCATCGGTATTCATCCACCTCAGCGCCAAGACGCCTCGGCATTCGCGTGCTTTATAAGTGTATCAGTCAGCCAGTCAGTCAGTCTATGATGTCACTCAGAACCCAGAGGTGAAAACATCCCTATAATTTACTTTTGACCCATCTGTAATTTTACCCTATGTATGGCCCACAAAATCAATTGTGTCTGCTTTCAATTGTTGCAACTGGGATGGGGGGCATGCATAACATGGCCTCTCCTCCCTGACACAAATGTGAAAAAAATACCTTAACTGCCATTCTTAACCAACTCCCACCACCTTTCCTGCCTTACTTCCCCCTCCTGAAGCTGTGCTTTCTCTCAAAGCAGACAAGCAGCACAGCACTGACAAGCTCTCAGAGTGCCCTGTCAGGGTGGCCTTGAAGGCCTTTATTATGTAGCAACATGTCCAATGTCATAGCAGTGAATTTTCATATTTAAGAATCTGATGTAAATGATAGTCTTCCTATGAAAGCGAAGCATAACGTATTGTATTATAGATAGTAATCAGTGAATTTTGAGAATGTTTTTCACCGAGGGGTTCTGAGTGACATCAGTTAGACAATGAGAGCAAAGTTCAAGTTGCCTATGATGTCATTCAGAACACTGAGGTGAAAAACATTCCTGTAATTCACTTTTTACCCATCCATAATTTTATTTTATGTATGACCCCAAAATCATCTGCCCTTGCTTTCACCTGCTACGCAGTGGCAGATGAGTAATGGGGAGCCCTACACAAATAACATGGCCTCTTTTATCCATGTCCAAAATGTTTTAAAAAACCTTACCGGCCTTTCTTGACCAACCTCCACCACCTTACCCACCTTCCTTTTCCCTCCTGCATCTGTGCTTTCTGCTTTCAGTCTAGCTGTACTGCACTGACAGGCTTTCAGAGAGCCCTACCAGCCTGTCCTGGAGGGCCTTTATGAAATCACAACAGTGGGTAACCAGTTTTGTTATCAACTGTTGCTATGTCATAGCAGTGGGTTATGACATTTAGAAACTGAAATAAACGATAGAGGCTATCACAACAAAGCAATTATCTAAAGAAGGCACCCACACAAATTCCCCTGAAATCAGTGGCCATGCCTATCTTGTACTAAGGTATAGCTTTGTGCCAATGCCTTTGATATGAACAAATGCAAGAGGAGCGCATAATCAATTAGGAAAAAGAACATTTCTTTTGAACTTGGAGTTCTATGGGATTTTACAAATGAGGATTCGGCACACTGCAGATGAATGCATCCACACTGTTCTCAGAGTATAAATGATTGATTTTGGTTCTGAACCCCCTGACCACAGTGAGCAGAGCAAAAGCTGTTTGCTAAATGAAACCTCTCAATATCTTTTATTACGAAGAGAAACTAGCTTTGTACAATATTGGACACAAGGGTAAATAAAAGACAACACAATTTATTTCAATTGATGGTGCTCATTGCAGAACGAATGTGATTCTGGAAGGCAGTTTATCACTGGGCTTCACTATTTATGAAAGGATTTTATTGCAAGTGTCTCAGTGTGTTACCGAGCCTTTTAAAGACAAGCTGGCCAGACGACAACATTCTGACCAGAAGAAAACAACAGACACAATCAGAATGTGAAACAGAGCATTTACAAGGCCACTGTCAAAGAAAGACGGGGTTTGTTGAAGAACTCTGGGGGCCAATGTTCTGAAATTAACACAACCTAATGGCTAAGGAGAGTTATTAGCTTTCTGAAAGAAACACAGTATCGGGCAGAAAGCTGGATATCTCATTACCTCACCTACAACAGGTAAACCGTATCTGCTGTCTGCTACTGAAATTGGTTTTGCATGCTCATCTTCCCCATGAATCAATCATTCATATAAGGTCATTCCGAGATACAAATATTTGTCTCTGATACAATTTAGCAAGCTCACTATGATGGAGCAAGGACTCGAGAAAACGAGACTTGCTCGATTAAATCTTCCATTAACTCTTATTAAGTATTAATTAATAGATAAGGCGAAACTAACATGCACCCAACACAGAAACATGGGGAGAAAAGCTTACGCATGCTTGAATTATTGAGAAATAAAACGCAGCACGATTAAAACCCGCTTTATCTTGCTAAAACGCTTTGCGCATGGGCAAACCCGAATGTCGCATAAAATCACGTGACTAACTCGCTTTGAGAGGAAAAAACCCTTACGCATGCGCAAGAAGAATTGAAATGCGGTCTTGAGGTTCTGCATGCCCCGCATATGCTTGCTTGATTAAAAAGAAAGCTGCTGCTATTAACGCTTTTGCCCAAGAGTAATAATAATTACATGGGATAGAGTAGAAATGGGTGGTGAACAGTGAGAATTACATGTTCAAGAAAATAATATTTGTTTTTGATTCTTTTATTAATAGTGAATATTTGGGCCTGCTGGTCCTTGACTAAAAAAGAAGATGGCGAAAGCTGCGCATGAGCAATGAGCCCATGAAATGACCGATGACACAGAGGGAGCTGAACGCTTTCCAAGCTCCAAGGACAGAAAGGATGGGAAAAGAAGAAGATGTAGCAGCAAACTGTGAAGCCTGTATTAAGTGAATTATGGCATTTGTAACAAAATATGCATGTTTCAAATAGAATTATGAATGAGTAGAAGGGGCAGGATTAACAAACAATAGGTTTTACTAATAAAATGAATACGTCAGCTTGGGATGATGAAGACACCCCTAACCCCGTCCAATCATATTCCGTAGTTTAGTAAAGTTGCAACACTTGAGGGTGCGACATGAAGAAATGAAGACTATAACTAGAGTGATTTGAATTGAGAAGGAATGCTGATATTGACGATGACGATGATATGATGCTGACAACGCTGCTGGGAGCTGAGCAAGAGAGAGAGAGGGAAGACGAGTGTAGACTCAGAAGATCCAGACTATTGCCTGATTAGAATTGAAGATTGCGGAAGAATATCGAGGAGGGAGAGAGTGAAAGAGAGGGAATCGCCCTGGTGCGTCGGGTTGTTGAGAAAACTAGTAAGTATCAGACCTGTCCTGATCTTATCCTTTGATCTTTGTCTCCTGATCCTAAGTCAGGGGACCTCCACCAGCCCTTTGGCCAGAGGATTGGTTTTCCAGTTATCCTCATTAGGTAAATGTCATTCTATCCAGTATTGCATATTTCGTTGCAAATGTATTTAATGTGCCTTTTGTCTCTTCATCTATCCACTCTTATGTGTTTGATGTTTGTTGGAAGCTTGTGTAATTGAATGTATTGTGATATTATGGTTGCTCTCTCCCGTTTGATAAAAATGGAGTTTGCAATGTGTATTTGTAATTGATGAGCGTTCAACTTAATGACTGAAATTTTAGATAAATTCATCATAATTATTATATTCAGAGTCTGTGGTTATTTCATTACGAAGTATAGTTAAGAAGTGTTAATATCACCATCAACTAACTCAACTAATGGTCCATCGACCAGAGGAAGAGTGTTGATTCGTGAAGATTAGTTAGTCATAATATTGTAACTGATTTGTGGTTCCAGGGAAATAACTAATCAGAATTTGTGGAATTATTTGAAATCAAAGCCCTTCCAGCGGGAAATTGGCCAAGGAGAATACAAATAAAGGTATTTGGATAAAAGGTATATGGGCCAATTGAAAAAGTTCAGTTTTTGGTGTGTAAAATATCCAACCTTGGCCACTTCGCGCTGGATCAGTTTTTCTGGTAGCAGAGTTATGGTTATTATTGATTAGTTTGGTGAATATTGATTATTGACTATATGTTCTTAACATGAAAAGTTAGTGTCTTGTTCTATGTTGTCTGGAAGTACAGGTACGGAGATACCTGGGAATCCCGGGAATTGAATTTTGAAGAGTGTGGGAAGGAAACCACACTGCAGAAGGTTACTCGTCTGTTGTCATAATACCTAAAAGCTATGGAGGGCTGTAGGTGTTATATTAGGGACTATATCGTATAAGAGTAGATTGTGAGTGATAGCGAAGGGTCTACCTGTGAAACTTTGGCCTTACCCGAAGGAGGAGTATCCCTAGAAGAGTAATAGGTTTTCCCGAGCTTAAGTGAAGGGTAAACAGTGGTTTTTACTCGTAGTGTAAGGAAGTATTTTCTTTTTGAAGTAAGTGGATAAACTATCTTTAATTAGCGGAGCAGACAGAGTAGCGCTGTTTTTACGTTGTTACTAACAGAAAAGATATTAAGAAAAGTTTAGAGAAAACACTACCGTATTACCTTGTGAAGGGAGGGTCAGTAGCAGGTGTCATACTGACGTCACAGAGAGCCGACCTGTTATTGGTTGAGACAGCGGGCGTGTATCAAGTGCCAATTGTAAAGGGAGGGTCAGTAGTAGGAGTAATACTGACGTCACAGAGAGCCGCGCTGGTATTGCTTGAAACAAGTGTGTGTGTGGAAAGCTCTGATTGGTTGGTAAACAAGAGCAGTGCAGATATTGGTTGTGAAAGAACATATGTAGTGAGCCCTGATTGGACTGTTGGTGTGAGTCGCGCTGGTATAGGACGAGTGCTGGGAAACATTATACGTAAGAATACGGAAGAGTTTCTAGTTTAGCTTGTTGAAAATAACTAGTTACAGAATGAAGTTGATTAATAAAATCAAGAATTTCTTTAAAAAGGATAAGCGTGTAGTAACCAGAGAAGGGATTCTTAGGCCACCCCCTAATACACCTGCTTCTTTTATGATGTTGGAACGAGGATACCATACGTGTGTTTGGTTGGAAAATTGGGTGGAATATACGAAAGGTGATGGTGTTTTAGCTTTCCCTGAAAATGGTACCTTTAATGTAAGGGTTCTTCAGAATTTGAGAAATCGGATGAATACATTAGAACCTAGTCCTAGGTTGACGCAGTATGAAGCTTTGGAGGAATGGGAGGTTGAGGCATTTGAGCCAGAAAAATACAGAGGAGGTAGAAGAATAAATAGGGGATTTTTCCCAAGATATCCGTTTGATACTCGAGGAGATGAGATGAAAAGATGGAGAAGAGCTGTAGTAACAGAAGTGTTGTATCCAGTATTGATGGCTGAAGATCAAGTAGGGAGTAAATGTAAAGAAAAAATGAAGCATACAGGTATGGCAGGAACAGAATGTGATGAAACGGATGGTGAATTATTAGAGGACATTTTAGTTAAAAGACCTCCACCTTATCAAGAAAATGCTGGAGAGGCAACTCCAAGTGCACCAATGATGGGAACTCCCTTAGTTCCGCAGGTTTTATATGATCCAACAGCTACCCGAGTGTTACAGGAGAAGGAAAGGGATGCATTGAATAAAACAAAAGAAGAGATAATTCAGAAAATAAATCAGTTAGGTTTAAATGCTGAAGCCTTGACAGTGCCAGTAACAATAGGTCCGGTTATTCCATTATATGGGAATAAACGAGCGACCCCGAGATTACAAACAGTGACAGTCCCACAAATTAATGTTAGAAAAGAGTTAGTAATGTCAGAAGATCTAACCAGTGAGAGTGATTCAAATATCTCGTTACTAGATCTCCCTAATATTGAAACAGTGGCTAAAACACAGAGGAGAGGTTCACCTGTGAATAAAAGGAGAAAGGAATTGATTGATACTCCCATAGCAGGAAATTCTAAAGGATTCTCACCAGATGATCTAGAGGAGTGGGCGAAAGGATTAGACAAAAGAGACCTCAGACACCAAGTATAAATGTAGCTGAGTTGAAGGTGGATTTGGAAGAAATGATCATTGGTACAATAAGCCCAGAGAGATTAGGTACATACAGAGATGAAGAATTGTTGATTTTGTGTAAAAGTATAACTTGGAGAGCAAAGAATCTGCATGAGAAAATAGTAGAGGTTGCTTCAGAATTTGGAAGAGATGTAGAAAAATCGAAATTATTGCAGAAACCATATAGGGCAGAATTTACTGACAAGGATTTAGAAAGTTTGAAGGCGTCAGGAAGAAGATTACAGATCAAAGAATTGATGAATATTTTGAAGAAATGGGGAGATGCAGACAGATGGAGAGGTAGATGGACAAAGAAAAGGGATGAGGCAACTGTAAAGGAAGCATCTGCATTCCCATTAAGAGAAACAGAACAGGTGGAAAGAGTGTGTCCAATGAGAGAAGTTCCTGGAGGTGGATACGTTCATGTTCCATGGTCCAGACAGGATATTTTGTCTTTTACAAATGGTTTTCCCAGATTAAGGGAGAAGCCAGTTGAATGGGACAAACAGGTAGAGAGGTTTGTGAAAGTTTCAAACGTATTATTAAAGGATTTGGATGGTTTGTTTGATATAGTAGTACCCACTGATTTGTGGACAGAATGTAAAATTACGGTTGATTGACCAACTGAAGAATATCCAAGAGATGCAAAGACAGGTGCACCTTCAGAAGAGGTGATGAAAAAGTATCAGCAAGTGATTACTTTCTTGAAAGGGAAAATTCTTCCAAAGGAAACGGATTGGGTTAAGATAGATAGAACAACTCAAGAACCAAAGGAGTCAGTGCATGCGTATTATGAAAGGTTGTTACAGGTATTTAAGCAGTATAGTGGATTTGAAAATATTGGTGATAAGGATATGGGACATTTTGTGTGCAGGTTTGTGTATGGATTGAGATCAGAAATTAGTCAGATGATTCAACAGCATATGATTTGCTGGCAAAGTAAGCCCATTGATGACATTTTGAAGTACGCGAAGTATTGCAGTGACGATATTGACGCAAAGCATACGAAATTGAAAGAAAAGATGATGTGGGCACAAGTGAAGTTAGCAGAACATCAAGAGGCGAGTACTGGTTCTCAAAATGAAAATCAGTCAAATAACCAAAATCGGAATAGTCAAGGATTGAATGGGAATAAAGGAAAAGGGCGAATGAGTAGAGAAGAAGCGAAGAAGAAGTTCCTTTCTCATGCGTGCGGAAAGCATGGGCATTGGAAGAATGAGTGTAGAAATGTTCAACAGAATAATGGGGCAAATCAAAATTTAAATCCACAGATGCAGAATGAGGTGGTTGTGAACCAGCAGCAACAGCAGCAGGTAGTTACTCCACAGTTACAGGTGCCACAAGCTCCTATGCCCAACTGTATGAGCGCTCAAGTACAGAGATACAGTGTGAACACCGGATTTCGTGGAGAGAGTGGTAAGAATGCACAAGCGGTTCAACAATATTGGATGCACAGTAACGAGTGTGATTCGGATGGTTCCCAATGACGGTGCCTGAGGGGGGACGAAGAATGCGTGCTTGGCGCATCTTTGGCGGTAGATCAGTCAGGTCCATTTGTTGATGGAAAAGTGGAAGGTAATGACATCACTTTCCTAGTGGATTCTGGTGCTACCCGTTCTACTGTGAGAGCAGCAGAAATTCCAAACCTACCCCTCTCGGGAGAAACTATCCAAGTTGTAGGAGTCTCAAATAAGCAAATAAAAACACCACTTACTAAACCAATAGAAGTAATATTGGAAATTTCAAAGACGTGCATCGGTTTGTGGTGTGTGATTCAAGTCCAGTCAACTTGTTTGGGAGGGATTTGTTGTGTAAGATGAATTGTACCATCTATTGTACATCTGATGGTATTGCTTTTCAAACACCCGATGAAGATATCGCTTTTAAGATGATGCTAGCAAAACAAGGAACAGAAGTGAATGAGATGTTTTCACTTCTAACTGAAAACAGTCTACCTGATGAGCTGAGAGAGACAGTGAGATCAGATGTATGGGATTTTTCAGGAAAGGAAATTGGTCTGATGGCAAATGTAGACCCAATTAAAATAATGGTGAAGGAAGGTGCAATTTATCCAAACACCCGACAGTACAAAATGAGTCCTGAAGTAAAAGCAGGAGTTGCTCCAGTAATTGATCAAATGATTGGACAAGGTATTCTGACAGAAATAATGAGCAGTCCTTGCAATTCGCCAATCATGGGGCTTAAAAAGCCTAATGGCAAATATAGAAAAGTGCAAGATTTAAGGAAAATCAACAACATAGTAGTACCTTGTTGTCCAGTAGTACCAAATCCAGCAGTAATTCTTTATCAGATACCTTGGGATGCACATTGGTATACAGTGATTGATTTATGCCAAGCATTCGTTTCGATTCCGTTGCATGTAGATAGCCAATATCTTTTTGCGTTTCGGTTAGAGGACCGTGTTTTGGCATGGTGCCGAGTTCCTCAAGGGTACACAGAGAGTCCTTCGATTTTCAATAACATTTTGAACAAGTACTTGGAAACATTGGTTATGCCAGGAAATTCAGTTTTGGTTCAGTATATTGATGACCTACTGGTCGCGTCAAAAACAAGAGAGGCTTGTGTCACAGACACAATTGCTTTACTGAACCATTTAGCAGAAGGTGGACACAAAGTGTCACCAGAAAAATTGCAGTTTTGCCAACAAGAAGTCAAATATTTGGGACACAGGATAGAAAGGGGAGTTAGAAAAGTGACACCAGAGAGAATACAAGTGATTCGACAGATGAATGTACCTAAAACTAAGAAGGAAGTATGAATGTTTTTGGGAGTGGTTGGATACTGTCGCCAGTGGATCAGTGGATTTTCACTGCTTGCAAAACCCCTAATAAAATTGACACGAAAAGATGTGATGGACCCGATTGAATGGGATGATGAAAGTGAGGACGCATTCATAAAATTGAAGGATTGTTTGTGTCAAGCACCAGCATTAGGAATGCCTGATTACACGAAAGAATTTGCTTTGTTCTGTTGTGAGAGAGAAGGATGTGCACTTTCAGTATTAACCCAAAGACATAGATTAATGCGATGTCCAGTGGCATATTTTTCAGCCACTCTGGATTCTGTGGCCGCAGCATTGCCTGGCTGCTTAAAAGCAGTAGCTGCTACTTGTGTGGGTCTGGAGCAAAGTGAATCTATTGTCATGGGACATCTCTTGAAAGTATATGTTCCCCATTCTATTGAGATTCTTTTAACAAGGACTCAAACACAACACTTGACCCCTAGTCGGCTGACTAAGTATGAAAGAGTGATCCTGGGTGCTGAAAATGTAAGTGTGATAAGATGCACCACAGTGAATCCAGCAACCTTGTTGCCGGACCCATTCTGTGAAGAAGTAAAGGAAGAAGTTGATCATGATTGTTTGGATTTAACAGAAATGTGTACAAAGCCTAGGCCAGACATCTTCGATGTCCCATTGGGAGAATCAGATTATGTATTGTTTGTGGATGGGTCATGCTTACGGAAACAAGATGTAGAATTGAGTGCTTCCTATGCTGTCTGTACTATATCAGCTATTCTAGAAGCATCCTGTCTAAAAGTCTGCACAAATAGCCCAATTGGTAGCTTTAACAAAAGCTTGCAAAATTGGGAAAAATTGAGAATAACCATATTCACGGATAGTCAATATGGTTTTGGGGTTGTGCACAATTTTGGCCAAATATGGATGCAAAGGGGATTTCTGACTTCTTCAGGCTCTCCTATCAGAAACAGTAAAAATGTCAAAGAATTATTGGAAGCATTGCAATTGCCAAAAGAAATTGCAGTGGTCAAGTGTGCCGCACATAAGTCAGGAAATGATTATGTGACACAAGGCAACAAATATGCTGATCAAGTTGCACAAATTTGTGCTCAAAATACAATGGCTTTGAACAGAGGGTTGGAAAAAGAAACTACCAATTGGCAACTAATGTTTTTCTCTGCTTTTGAAACATGGGACGAAGTTAGACAGTTGCAGGATGAAGCAGATGTAAAGGAAAAGGAATTCTGGATCAACACAGGTTGCACAAGAAGAACCGATGATGAGGTATGGGTGTGTCCAGACGGAAGACCGATAATGCCAGACAGTATGTTATCACAAATGGCAAGAGTATATCATGGAGCTACACACATTGGGGGGATGCTATGATTAGACACTTTAGGCAGACATGGTACAATCCCAAGTTTAGGCGTATTGCAGAGAGTGCCTGCCAGCGCTGTTTGACATGTCAACAGCAGAACCCAGGTAGAAGAACATTTGTCAGTTGGGGAAAAATAGGAAAGGCAGAAGGACCATTTACAAGACTGCAGCTTGATTTTATAGAGTTGCCACCGTGCAACGGTCTGAAGTATGTTCTTGTCATTGTGTGTCTGTTTTCTCGTTCGGTGGAAGCTTATCCAACAAGAAAGAATGACAGTCTGACGGTTGCTAAACTGCTCTTAAGAGAACTTATCCCTAGGTTCGGATTTTCAGTCACTTTGGAATCAGATAGAGGACCTCATTTTAACAATGAGATAATTCGATTAATCTGTACAGCTTTCACAATTGAGCAGAAACTACATTGTGCCTATCGACCAGAAGCATCTGGAATGGTCGAGCAGCTAAATGGTACAATAAAATCCAGGTTAGGAAAGGTGTGTGCATCCACTTCACTGAAATGGCCTGATGCTTTGCCCCTTGTCTTAATGAGCCTTAGAAGCATCCCTGACAGAAGAACAGGATTGAGTCCTCATGAAATTCTTATGGGAGGAGCAATGAGACAAGCATTTGTACCTGGAAACAAACTGATGACTATAACTGATGATCTAGTGTTGGACTATTGTAAAGGATTGGCTGATCTGGTACGTTCTGTGTAACACCATGTTGGAGAAGATGCAACCAGAGCACAGCCGAATCAAGCTCATGATTTGTGTCCAGGAGACTGGGTTATGATAAAGAAGCACACAAGAAAGTCGTGTCTTGAACCCAGGTGTAAAGGACCGCTACAAATCATATTGGTCACAACAACAGCAGTGAAGTGTTTTGGCTTGCCAAATTGGATACATGCAAGCCATACCAAAAGAGTCCCGAATCCTCCTGAACGACAAGAGCAGCAACTGGTGGAACCAAGAACAGAACCAGAAGCTGAAAGTTGTGAAATTGAAGAAATCAGAGAACCAGACTCTGAAGAACGTATCTATGATGAACAACCAAGTACAAGTCAAGTAGGGTGGGCACTGGATTCTGGGTCTCAAGAGACTGCTGTAGTGGCCGAAGAAGAAGAGCAAGAGATTGAAGACCAGTTTGAATCGAAACAGAAAATCCAGATCAAGCTCAATCACAAGAAGAAGAAAATGAGAGACTGATAAGTTCGGGATAAATTCAGTCAACAAAAGAGCCTGCTACAGGAAATTCAGATCAAGATCAATTAGAATCAGAAAAGGAAGAACTAAAAGATCAAGAAGAAAATCCAACGACAGAAAGACAAAAATCAGAAACCCCAGAACAAGCTCAATTAAAAGAGAAAGAAAATAAAAGAACGTTAGAAATTGATGAAGAAGCTGAAAAGGCAGTTCAAACAAAAAGAATCCGAAAAGGTGATCACTGGCCAAGTGGAGTAAAAGGACTGAGATATATATTAAAAAGAAGAACAGGAAAAGGATTAGAACAGTTAAACGAAATATCAAGTCAAACAGAAGAAGAAAGTCCAAGAAGAAAGTCTTTGCGAAAATCAACAAGGGAGAGAACTCCAAATAGAAAATATAAGGCTCCTGAATGGACTTACGTTATCCTTGAGGACTTTGAGAATCTTGATTTGAATGAAGAACAAGAAAATGTTACTAATGAAAGAAGTGATGGAAGAAAATTGAGACCACCTTAAGAGAAAGACTGTGACACAGAAAGTGGAAATTTCACAAACAAGTAAAGAAGAAAATAAAAGAACCAGATGAAGAAAAGAAATTAAAAGATAAAGGGGAAAGTAAAAGATTAAAAGCTGTTGAAGTGTGGGATCACACAAAGATTTATACACATCTTAGTTTAACATAAGTGAGGATATAGAAGGCAAGTTAGAGATAGGTAAATTTAGAATACTAAAAATGGCAGAAACAGAAGTGACAGAGCATCCAAAATCTAGTTTAAAGCAAAGATGTGTTAAATGTTGTTTGTGCAGTATTTTGTCACTAATGTTAATGTGGTTATTGCTAACAGTTGTGATACCTATTTTAATGGTAAATAACTATAAAAATAATACTAATACAAGTAATCAAGTGAATACAGGTACTAAAGGAATGACTGCTACTAATTTAGAACAAATAGATGAGACTCTGTATCAACATGACAGATCAAACAGTGATTTGTCATTAAATGTATTTTCTAAACTTCTTTTTGAATATGTTGATACAATGGATGTAAGTGACTGTTATGTTTGCATGAAATTACCTACGTCTGTCTCGGAGGGGGTGACTTATCATAATCTTCCTTTAACATATGGTGTGTCATGAAGTGTTGTATCCAGTCTGTTCTATAAAACAGGCAAATTGCAGTATTATTATTCTAATATGGATTTAGCATTCCCAGAGATTCCTATTAGAAGAAACCTAAACCCAGTACTTAGTGCTAAAGATGCAGAATTTATGGGTGAATTTTTCCTGACAACAAGCCCAATAGACATAACATATGCGCATAAAAACAATTTAACATGTATGTTACGAGATGAAGAAAAAGATTTTCTAAATTTAGCAGAGGAAAGAAGACAGGATTTTCAAAAGAAGGCTGTTGAACAGAAGTCACATGTATCTCCATGGGCTAATAAGGAAAGGGACTATAAGAAAGGCGAGACTCATGCTGTAATGTCCCTAGACTTGTCAAAATTTGGTAAATTCTGTCTACATAGACTAAAAACAGACTATAACAACATTTTCATTGGTTCTAGTGATTGTGAACATACCTTCCTAATCATGGGGGGATGGGGACTAAAAGGTGGAACGGATCCTGTTTTTCCAGGAATATATTATGTGTGTGGTAAAAATGCCTATTATAGGTTGCCAACACAGTGGTATGGAAGTTGCTATCTTGGGATAGTATTTCCAAAGGTATACCACATTACTAAGAACAATTAAATGAATGTAATAACTCAGTAGGGGTGGGCGGAATTTGCGTAGTCGCGCTACGCAAAGCTCCGCGAAATGGTAAAAAATCTCCGCGAGCAAACGAAAGTTCCGCAAACACGCGGAATTGCTTGTTCCGCCCATTCGCGATGCTTTTTTCCTGTTCGCGAACGCTGTTTGCGTGCTCGGGGATAAATATCTCACGAACACGCATTTTGAAAGCGCGAACAAGCAAAAAACTCCGCCAAGCCGCGGATCGTGGAATTTTTGGCAATTTCGCGTTCTCCGCGGAACGCGAAATTACCCAAATTCCGCGAGCGGAACGGAATTTACCGCCCAGGCCTAGTAATAAGTCAAGGACTAAAACGAACTAAAAGAACAAGTTTTTCAGAAATAGTAGGTGATATATTTGGTGCACTGATACCGTCAGTTGGAGTCATACTGAATTCACATAAGATACGCAAATTGTCAACAGTAGTTGATCGTCTTTCGACAGATACTGCTGGGGGATTCTTAATGATTAATACTGAAATGGTTGCAATTAGATTTATGGTTTAGCAAAATCGACTTGCTCTTGATATATTATTGGCAAAAGAGGGAGAAGTCTGTGGCATGTTGAAAGTCCAACATTGTTGTACATATAACCCAGATAAAAGTAAAAACATTGAGGGAGATATTAAGAATATTACAAAGATTCATGACGATTTGACCCAACTGGAGGTTGACGGTGCTTGGGAAAGACTTAGTAAAAGTATTTCTACTATAGGTAGTTGGTTTTCCACTTTAGGGAATAGTCTATTAGGGAAAATCATAATACCAGTAATTACTATAACAATAATAGGACTGATGATGATAATAACATATAGATGTTGCAAGAACAAAACAAAAACAAGAATGATAGCAGAAATAAAGAATAAAAGAATGGGAAGAAGGAGAAACAGAGAAGAGATCGAGTTAGGAGAAATGAATGGAAGTCTATATGATAAAATGAAAGGAGTAGGTATGAAAAGGAAAATAGAAGAATTAGAAGAAAGAAAGGAAGACACTAAAAGTCTAAATGAATAAAGGTTGGCACTTGGTAATGATGGGTATTTTATGATGGCTCAAAAATGCCATCAGAGGGGGATTGATGGAGCAAGGACTCGAGAAAACGAGACTTGCTCGATGAAATCAACATTAACTCTTACTAAGTATTAATTAATAGATAAGGCAAAACTAACATGCACCCAACACAGAAACATGGGGAGAAAAGCTTACGCATGCTTGAATTAATGAGAAATAAAATGCAGCAGGATTAAAACCCGCTTTAACTTGCTAAAACGCTTTGTGCATGTGCAAACCCGAATGACGCATAAAATAACGTGACTAACTCGCTTTGAGAGGAAAAAACCCTCACGCATGCGCAAGAAGAATTTAAACGCGGTCTTGAGGTGCCGCATGCCCAGCATATGCTTGCTTGATTAAAAAGAAAGCTGCTGCTATTAACGCTTTTGCCCAAGAGTAATAATAATTACATAGGATAGAGTAGAAGCGGGTGGTGAACAGTGAGAATTACATGTTCAAGAAAATAATATTTGTTTTTGATTCTTTTATTAATAGTGAATATTTGGGCCTGCTGGTCCTCGACTAAAAAAGAAGATGGCGAAAGCTGCGCATGAGCAATGAGCCCATGAAATGACCGATGACACAGAGGGAGCTGAACGCTTGCCAAGCTCCAAGGACAGAAAGGATGGGAAAAGAAGAAGATGTAGCAGCAAACTGTGAAGCCTGTATTAAGTGAATTATGGCATTTGCAACAAATTATGCATGTTTTAAATAGAATTATGAATGAGTAGAAGGGGCAGGATTAACAAACAATAGGTTTTACTAATAAAATTAATACGTCAGCTTAGGATGATGAAGACACCCCTAACCCCGTCCAATCATATTCCGTAGTTTAGTAAAGTTGCAACACTTGAGGGTGGGACATGAAGAAATAAAGACTATAACTAGAGTGATTTGAATTGAGAAGGAATGCTGATATTGACGATGACGATGTTCTGATGCTGACAACGCTGCTGGGAGCTGAGCAAGAGAGAGAGAGAGAGGGAAGACGAGTGTAGACTCAGATGATCCAGACTATTGCCTGATTAGAATTGAATATTGCGGAAGAATATAGAGGAGGGAGAGAGTGAAAGAGAGGGAATCGCCCTGGTGCGTCGGGTTGTAGAGAAGACTAGTAAGTATCAGACCTGTCCTGATCTTATCCTTTGATCTTTGTCTCCTGATCCTAAGTCAGGGGACCTCCACCAGCCCTTTGGCCAGAGGGTTGGTTTTCCAGTTATCCTCATTAGGTAAATGTCATTCTATCCAGTATTTGCATATTTCGTTGCAAATGTATTTAATGTACCTTTTGTCTCTTCATCTATCCACTCTTATGCGTTTGATGTTTGTTGGAAGCTTGTGTAATTGAATGTATTGTGATATTATCATTGCTCTCTCCCGTTTGATAAAAATGGAGCGACCCCTGACCTTGACTGGTAGGTCGCTCCCCTACCACACAGCTCCGTCTGTGTGCCCTGCTGCTGCCCCTGATTGTGCTCGTTTTTTTTCCTTTCTGTGCCCCCTTGCTGGCCCTGATTGTGCTCATTTTTCCTTTCTGTGCCCCCTTGCTGCCCCTGATTGTGCTAGTTTTTCCTTTCATTGCCCCCTTGCTGCCCCTGATTGTGCTCGTTTTCTTTCCTTTCTGTGCCCCCTTGCTGCCCCTGATTGTGCTCGTTTTTCCTTTCTGTACCCCCTTGCTGCCCCTGATTGTGCTCGTTTTTTTCCTTTCTGTGCCCCCTTGCTGCCCCTGATTGTGCTCGTTTTTCCTTTCTGTACCCCCTTGCTGCCCCTGATTGTGCTCGTTTTTTTTCCTTTCTGTGCCCCCTTGCTGCCCCTGATTGTGCTCGTTTTCCTTTCTGTGCCCCCTTGCTGCCCTTGATTGTGCTCGTTTTTCCTTTCTGTGCCCCCTTGCTGCCCCTGATTGTGCTCATTTTTTTTTCCTTTCTGTGCCCCCTTGATGCCCTGATTGTGCTCGTTTTCCCTTCTGTGCCTGTTTCCCGCCGCTGCGCCCTGCGGCCCCGCCCTCACTGCCCATTCGCTGCCCCATTCCCTGCTCCTCCCTCCCACCTCCCCATTTATGGTGGCCGCTGCGTGGTGAAGAGAGCGACCCCTGACCTTGACTGGTAGGTCGCTCCCCCACCACACAGCTCCGTCTGTGTGCCCTGCTGCTGCCCCTGATTGTGCTCGTTTTTTCCTTTCTGTGCCCCCTTGCTGGCCCTGATTGTGCTCGTTTTTCCTTTCTGTGCCCCCTTGCTGCCCCTGATTGTGCTCGTTTTTCCTTTCTGTGCCCCCTTGCTGCCCCTGATTGTGCTCGTTTTCTTTCCTTTCTGTGCCTCCTTGCTGCCCCTGATTGTGCTCGTTTTTCCTTTCTGTACCCCCTTGCTGCCCCTGATTGTGCTCGCTTTTTTTCCTTTCTGTGCCCTCTTGCTGCCCCTGATTGTGCTCGTTTTTCCTTTCTGTATCCCCTTGCTGCCCCTGATTGTGCTCGTTTTTCCTTTCTGTACCCCCTTGCTGCCCCTGATTGTGCTCGCTTTTTTCCTTTCTGTGCCCCCTTGCTGCCCCTGATTGTGCTCGTTTTTCCTTTCTGTGCCCCCTTGCTGCCCCTGATTGTGCTCGTTTTCCTTTCTGTGCCCCTTGCTGCCCCTGATTGAGCTCATTTTTTTTTTCCTTTCTGTGCCCCCTTGATGCCCTGATTGTGCTCGTTTTCCCTTCTGTGCCTGTTTCCCACCGCTGCGCCCCTGCGGCCCCGCCCCCTCACTGCCCATTCGCTGCCCCATTCCCTGCTCCTCCCTCCCACCTCCCCATTTATGGCGGCCGCTGTGCAGCGGGCACGCCGCTGGTGCGCCGAAGGCGCGCCTAAGGCAAGCCCGTCTGCGCCCGTCCGCGCCGTGACCGCGCCCAGCGCCAGACCCCCTGGTCCGGGCATCCCCCGCCACATCAACAGACGCCGATACGACGCCAGCACCCTCCACGCACTCAACCCCGGAAAAGATCACGCCTGCTACCAGGCCACCCCGAAGCGCACCCAAGGGCCCTTCACCTGCCGGAACTGCAGCTTCGCCAGCACCCGCCCCGCCAAACCACCGCCCAGGAAAGAACCCAACTACCTCAGATGCATCCTCCTCAACACCCGCTCCGCCCGCAAACACGCCATCGAACTCTGGGACCTTCTCGACTCAACCTCCCCAGACGTCGCATTCCTGACGGAGACCTGGCTGAATCCCGCTTCAGCCCCCGACATCGCCATTGCCTTCCCGGACGGATACAAGATCACCCGCAGGGACCGCACCAACGGAGTCGGAGGAGGCATCGCCATCGTCCACAGGAACACCCTCAGAGTCTCAACCAACACCGACGACACCCTCAGCACCGCCGAACACATGCACTTCCAGATCCACACCGATCCCAACACCACCCTCAGAGGAACCCTCATCTACAGACCCCCGGACCCCTACCACAGTTCAGCGATTCCATCGCTGATTTCGTCAGCACACACGCCATCGCCTCCACGGACTACATCCTCCTCGGGGACCTGAACTTCCACCTCGAGAACAACAAGGACACCAACTCCACCACCCTGATCGACAACCTCGCCACCCTCGGACTCTGACAGCTCGTGACTACACCCACCCACGCTGCCGGCCACACGCTAGACTCCATCTTTTCCGCAAGCTCACACGTCTCCTTCAACCACACCTCCGAACCCCACTGGACTGACCACCACTGCATCCACTTCACCTACAGGAAGCCCACCACACACCACCGCACCGAACAAATGCCTCGCCGCTGCTGGAGCAGAGTCACGGAAGACCAGCTAACCACAACCCTCGCCCTGAGCCCACCCGCCGAACCCTCCGACCCCGACACCGCCGCCCGCAACCTCAGACAGTGGATCGACGACTGCGCCAACACCCTCGCCCCGCTCAAGAATCCGCCCAACAGCCACACCAGCAAGAAAGCCACCTGGTTCACCGAAGACCTCCAGGCCTCCAAACGAACATGCCGAAAACTGGAGAAGATCTGGCTCCACGAACGGACAGCGGACAGCTACGCCACCCACAAGAGCGCCACCCGCAGTCACCATCACCTCATCAGATCCGCCAAAAGGGCCTCACTCAAAGACCGCCTAGACAACAACGCACACAACAGCAAAGAGCTCTTCAACATCGTGAAGGAACTCTCCAACCCCAGCTCCAACACCAACGACATCCAGCCGTCGCGAGACCTGTGCGACTCACTGGCCACCTTCTTCCACCGCAAAATCGCCGACATCCACGACAGCTTCAACACCACGACCGCCCCGGCAACCACCGAGACCACTGCCCCCACAACCACCAACCGCCTGCTCTCCTGGATCAACAACGAGGACACCAGCGAGATCATGAACACCATCCACTCCGGTTCACCGCTAGACCCGTGCCCTCACCACATCTTCAACAAAGCCAGTACAGCCATCGCGCCCCATCTCCGGAAAATAATCAACATCTCCTTCGAGACAGCAACCTTCCCGGAAAGCTGGAAGCACGCCGAGATCACCGCCTTACTCAAGAAACCCAAGGCAGACCCCAAGGACCTCAAGAACTTCCGACCCATCTCTCTGCTCCCGTTCCCCGCGAAGGTCACCGAGAAAATCGTCAACAAACAACTGACCCGCTACCTCGAGGAGAACAACATCCTGGACCCTTCCCAGTCCGGCTTCCGCAGCAACCACAGCACCGAAACCGCCCTCATCGCCGCCACCGATGACATCAGGACCCTGCTAGACAACGGAGAAACAGCAGCCCTCATCCTCCTGGACCTATCAGCCGCCTTCGACACGGTCTGCCACCACACACTACGAACACGCCTTCACGACGCCGGGATCCAAGAGAAGGCCCTGGACTGGACCACATCCTTCCTTTCCGGCAAAACACAAAGCGTCCGCCTCGCCCCCTTCCGATCCAAGGCCACCAAGATCATCTGCGGCGTACCCCAAGGCTCCTCCCTCAGCCCAACGCTGTTCAACATCTACATGGCACCCTCGCCCACGTCGCCCGACAGCACAACCTCAACATCATCTCCTACCCCGACGACACCCAGCTGATCCTCTCCCTCACCAAAGACCCTCACACCGCCAAAGCCCACCTCCACGAAGGAATGAAGGCCGTCGCCGAATGGATGAGGACCAGCCGCCTGAAGCTGAACTCCAGACAAGACGGAGGTCCTCATCCTTGGTTCCAACCCTTCAGCCTGGGACGACTCCTGGTGGCCAACATCACTGGGAACAGCCCCGCCACCCACCGACCACGTACGCAACCTAGGGGTCATCCTCGACCCCACCCTCTCCATGTCTAAGCAGGTCAACGCCGTTTCCTCATCCTGCTTCAACATCCTCCGAATGCTCCGCAGGATCTTCAAGTGGATCCCCACCGAAACAAGAAAAACAGTCACCCAGGCCCTCGTCACCAGCAGGCTGGACTACGGAAACGCCCTCTACGCAGGAATGACGGCTAAGCTCCTGAGACGGCTGCAACGCATCCAGAACGCCTCTGCACGTCTTATCCTCGACATCCCCCGACGCAGCCACATCACCCCCACCTGAGAGACCTGCACTGGCTCCCTGTCAACAAGAGGATAACCTTCAAGCTCCTCACCCACGCACACAAAGCACTCCACAACTCCGGACCAGCCTACCTCAACATACGACTCAGCTTCTACACCCCCACCCGCCAGCTCCGCTCGACCAGCCTCGCCCTCGCCACAGTCCCCCGCATCCGGAAAACGACCGCCGGCGGCAGATCCTTCTCCCACCTCGCCCGCCAAGACCTGGAACACCCTCCCCACCAACCTCCGACAGACCCAAGACCTACTGGCCTTCAGAAGACTCCTCAAGACCTGGCTCTTCGATCAGTAGCAGCACCACCCCCTCTTCCCCCAGCGCCTTGAGACCCTCGCGGGTATGTAGTGCGCTTTATAAGTGACATGATTGATTGATTGATTGATTGCACTGTGTATTTGTAATTGATGAGCGTTCAACTTAATGACTGAAATTTTTGATAAATTCATCATAATTATTATATTCAGAGTCTGTGGTTATTTCATTACGAAGTATAGTTAAGAAATGTTAATATCACCATCAACTAACTCAACTAATGGTCCATCGACCAGAGGAAGAGTGTTGATTCGTGAAGATTAGTTAGTCATGATATTGTAACTGATTTGTGGTTACAGGGAAATAACTAATCAGAATTTGTGGAATTATTTGAAATCAAAACCCTTCCAGCAGGAAATTGGCCAAGGAGAATACAAATAAAGGTATTTGGATAAAAGGTATACGGGCCCATTGAAAAAGTTCAGTTTTTGGTGTGTAAAATATCCAACCTTGGCCACTTTGCGCTGGATCAACTACATTGTGAAATCTGAATTGCTATATTTAAATCACAACCCTTGACCACATCTTTAGACTGTGTCCCACATTGAGTGAAATTGTTCCTCAAGACTTGCTTCAACAAAATAAAACACTGAGCTCTGAGCTAACGCCACCTATATACTAAAATAACGTTCCTTCATCTACCCTCTAACATCAGATAAGTAGTTCAACCTCTTAAACTCTGAAAAGTCAGATAGTATAGGTGCCTTATTTGCTAGCCTCACAACAAGACCCATGGTCCTGCTCAAAGTCAATCCTGACTCTGCTTTTTCCATTTTATTACCAGAATCAGATCTTACAACTGGGAGTGTGTACAGTTATGGGATTTTACAATGCACAGTCTTGTCATCAATGATGTAATTTCAAATGTTGCAATCATGTCATCATTGATGTTATAGAGCATATCATGAGTAATGTAATATGTGTGGTAATTAGCTCTGCATGGCGAGGTAAAGAGTAAGTTACGTTAGGCCATGAGTGATAATTACTTGAGAAAACTATAACTGATAAATTTCAGTGATCTTTTAAATTAAAATGGTATGGTGTCACTGGAACTTTCACCTAACTATACTATCACTTTAACCTTTGTTTTTTTAGTGAATTTCCATGGTTTTTATTACTATACGTAAGTCAACAGGCCTTGTGTTCAACGCCGCGGGCAGCTATGCACTGACCTGAGGTGGAAGCAGGGCCTGGCCTGTGTTCCGGCCCTGCATCCAACCTGTTGTGAGCAGCGAACTCCTGCACGGCCTTCTGACATGCGCAAGGTACGGTTGGTCTTTCAGGCCTTTGCCACACTTAGGGCGACTTATTTACTTTCTCAAACAGTCTCAACACCAAAATATAAAAGGTGAGCCTATTGGCTTTCTCAAGGGTTGAGTGTGTCAGTATATATAAAGCAGATCTATCATCTTTCTTCAAAAATCACCAATATTTTTAATCTAACATACATCTCAGTAATCTACACAATGCAATGTCTAATATAAACAATAATTGTTATTATAAAAATGGGTAATATACTTTTAATAAAAAACATGTCTGTGAGTCTTTCTTTTAACAGTTTTTACTATAGTATTTTGTGGGATAAAACATGTTTTAAAAAAAATAAAAGCAAGAAATATCTGAATCTTTCTTTTAACATTGATTCAGGCCAGTAAATACAATCAGAAAAATAACCACAAGAGGGTCTTGCACTCTAACTGAGAACAGAGAGCTTGAGCTAGGAGCGCTTTAAAAAAATATGGCAAGTTCTCCCCGGGTCATGGATTTAATGACCCAGGAGATTGTTTTATTAATGTTACTGGTGATTTGCTTTACACCTTGCAGCTATGCTTTGCCTCGCGTTACTTTCTGGGAAAAATCCGATGAAAAGCCATACAAATCAAATTTGCAAAGTCCTAACTATAACTACCTACAGTAGGCAATAAATATATATATATATATATATATATATATATATATATATCCACAAACAAAGTTGCCTGGAATGAGGAAGCCCACCACAGGTGAGAAAAAGATAACCACTTTTTTAATGGAAAAACGGCTTGGGAAAACAGCAGAAGTGCCTCGCAAAAAGTAAGTCCTGTGATCTTTGCCCGACGCGTTTCATGCTGTTGAAGCATTTCCTCAGGGGCTCGCAGGTAAACACGAGTCTTTGATCACAGCAATTTAAATAGGCACCATATCGTAACTTAGTCCCCGCCTTGATGGGCGTGGCCACAGCTGTGGCCTGCTGGATCCTGTAGTGCCAAATGTTATTACTCAAGTGAGCCGCTGTGACCAGGCTCAAAGTATCGTCATGATTGATGCCCAAGTGGGTGGCGATGACTGCCTTGTGCCGCTTCTCATGCTCGAAGTGTTGATCCATAGGGGCACACCTGCCCTGAAGTTGCAGCGTCGGTTGACGTCGCAACAGGACTGTGAAACACAGCAGGGCTTCCTCGCGGCTCAGGCTGCGCCGCAACATATCCACAAACAAAGTTGCCTGGAATGAGGAAGCCCAACACAGGTGAGAAAAAGATAACCACTTTTTTAATGGAAAAACAGCTTGGGAAAACAGCAGAAGTGCCTCGCAAAAAGTAAGTCGTGTGATCTTTGCCCGACGCGTTTCATGCTGTTGAAATATTTATATATATATATATATATTACCTACTGGCGGTCGTCAGTAGGTCGTTATAGTTAGGACCTTGTTTCTATTCAAAAAGGGTTTTTTCTTTTGCAAATATCTTTGGTGCCGTTTGATGAATCTTCGCGAAATTTTCCAAACTAATGACCAGCTCAGGTCAGCTCCTGTCTTGAAAGTTTGGGGATGATTTGTCAAGCGGGGGCCGCGAAAAAAGGGGGGTCCCAAAACGCGTTTTCTCCATGTTAATTTCCCTAGGAATTTTGGAACAGGCTACAGCCCGAACTGCTGAACGGAATTACACCAAATTTGGCAAAAAGGTAGCTCTTGGTTCAGAATGCGCCCTTTTTTCTAAATGGTGTAAATCCTTTCAGTAGTTGCTGAGAAATAAATTTAAAAAAAATATCGAAATCTGAGCACCGAGGAGGTATCGCGAACCCGCCCGAGCTTCATTTTGATTGGCTGCCAACACTCCAAACCAGGAAGTGTTGGCAGCCATCTTGTGACTCGGTAACTGAGTCATAAGAAAACAGTTAAAAAAAATGATAACAAAAGAAGAAAAGGGGGCAGGGTAGAAACACCCTGACCCCCTAGGCCTGCTCAGGGCCCAAAAAAACCATTTACAAAAAAAAAAAAATTGGCAGAATTCGTGTTGGGTGCGCGAATCCTGCAGGCTCCCGCACTTTGTTTGGTTTAAGCCCCCGGGTGGGGGGCCCGTGGGGGCCCCCACAGCACCGGGGACCGCCACCTCCTCGGGGCTTTGCTCATAATTTGCAGGGGGAACGTGGCCCCCGCAGCCCCGGGGACCGCCACCTCCCCGGGGCTTTTTAAAAGAAATACATTGGGGGGCTCCTGCCCCCCATGCTGCCCCGGGGACCACCACATCCCCGGGGCTTTGCTTTGCTTTAATAGGGGTGGGGGGGCCTCATGGGCCCTCCCAAACCCCGGGACTGCCACTTCCCGGGGCTCCAATCTAATTAGATGAGTGTGGGGGGGCTCCTGCCCCCCCCACACTGCCCCGTGGACCACCACCACCTCCCCGGGGCTTTAAACAGTTGGGAAGAGGGCTGTGCAGTCCCCCTCCTGGAGCCCTCGATGGCCCTGGGGTTGGCCACCCCCCAGGGCCGGCTCCTGCAATGTCCCGGGCTGTTGCTTCTTTCTGCACTTCTCTTCCTTCTTTCTGCACCCCTCCTGCCTCTTTCTGTACCTCTTTTGCCAATTTGTGCATCTCTCCTACCTCTTTCTGCACCCCTCTTGCCTCTTTTTGCACCTCTATTAGGTCTTTCTGCACTGCTCTTGCTTCTTTCTGCACCTCTTTTGCAAAGTTCTGTATCCCTCATGCCTCTTTCTGCACCCCTCTTCCCTATTTCTCCACCTCTCTTGCTTCTTTCTGCACTTCTCTTGCTTCTTTCTGCACTGCTCTTGCTTCTTTCTGCACCTCTCTTGCAAATTTCTGTATCCTCTTACCTCTTTCTGCACCCATGTTCCCTCTTTCTGTACCTTTCTTGCCTGTTTCTGCACCTCTCTTGCCTCTTTCGGCACCTCTGTTGCTTCTTTCTGCACCCCGCTTGCCTCTTTCTGTACCCCTTTTACCTCTATTTGCACCTCTCCAGCATCTTCCTGCACCTCTCTTGCCGTTTTCTGCAGTTCTCTTGCCTCCCTCTGCACCTCTTTTGCTTCTTTCTGTACTTTTCTTACCTCTTTCTGTACCCCTCTTGCCTCTTTCTGCACCTCTGTTGGTTCTTTCTGCACTGCTCTTGCTTCTTTCTGCACCTCTGACTTAGAGGTAGTTTTAATACCCCTGCCCTATTATATACTAGGGCCTTACAGGGGAGGTCATGCCAATCACAGGGGTACCCCAACCCATAGTGTACCCTAGTGTTTTTAGGTGTTTTCACTGTATTCTAAGTGTCTTTCAGCATAGCACTGGCTCCACCAGTAGCAGTCAGCAAAAAGTTGGGGACACAGGACGACTTTGCAACAAGGCCTCTTTATGCACCTCTGTTGGTTCTTTCTGCATATCTATTGCTTCTTTCTGCACCTTTCTTTGTCTTTCTGAACTTCTGTTGCCTCTTTCTGCATTTCTCCTGTATTCTTTCTGTGCCTTTCTTCCTCTTTCTGCATATGTCCTACCTCTGTAGGCATAGTTAGAAATTAGCATTTAAAAAACCTTTGAAATTCACTGAAAAAACCATAGGTTTCAGGGACGTTATAGTTAGAAATTAGCATTGCGGGGGCGCGAGTTATAGTTACCTCAACTAACTATAACGGCCGAATTTCTCTGGTTTTGTATGAGTGAAATGTCCAACTAACTATAATGGCCCCTGAAACCTCTGTTTTTTTCAGTGGATTTCTAAGGTTTTTTAAATGCTGATTTCTAACTATAACGTCCCTGAAACCTATGGTTTTTTCAGTGAATATATATATATATGTATATATATCACACATCCAAGAAGCCCCTTTCGAACTGTCTGGGACCCGTGGAGAGTGGCGCGCACGACGGCGGAGCTCACCGGCAATCCAATACATCACAGAAACGCATCCGCGCGCTCTCAGGGATACAAAGAATTCCACCAAAAAATATATATGTCCACTGTAGTTTATTTCACAACGCGTTTTGATCCTCTGGGGATCTTGATCACGTGAAACATACACCCAATTGAAGAGGCTTATATAGAATCACACAGCACCAAAGAACGGAAATGAAAGGCCATTACTATGGCAGACATGTTGGAATGGTACAGTTCTTCAACAAATATAACCATGATCGAATAGAAATAAACACAGTTGCATTTAAATCACATGCCGCACAAAATCGGTAATGTTCATCACAAGCTATAAATAAAGCATGATTCTCAACAGTATTAACACTATTCCAATGATGTTAAACGAAGTAAAAACAAAAAAGTCAACGTGAGAAACATTTCAATTAGTTAAAATAGAGTCATAAAGTGCCTGTGTATTGTATCAACCGACCCAATGGCCCGCACCTTATCGACTATAATAGTCGCATTACCGCCTCACTCTATGTATACAAGCCAGAAAACTTTATCGAACCAAGTGCCGAAACAAAATGGTTACAAATGTCATGGCAACCTTTATAAATATCACATGGCAGTCCTAAAGGCAGTGAGACATGAAAACATGTCGGCAAATACACCAATATATTGTATCATCCCCGCCAATGCATAAATGCAACATAAATGTGCCGTGAAATACACCATGACAAAGCTGTTACTGAAAAGTTAAGGGCACGTGCCCAGGTACTGGTCCTGCTCAAAATAACAGTCTTCCCATAAAATGGCAAACAATCTATGCATCGCGCTATGCAGCATACCCAATGTTGTTAGCAGTTGCTAAAGTATGATGGGCCAATGCCCTAGTACTGATGCTATTCATACCCATGGTCCTGTCAAGACAGAGCCCTGTCTCAACACAATTCTATGGTGCTGATACCAATGAAAGCCTCGTTCGTGCAACATGGTGATAATAGGGAAAAAGGGTAGGCAGCCCGTGCAGGTGAGTCCAGGTGAGTGGGCCCCTTCCTTTCCTCCTGTGTAAAGAACAAACAAAAAAGTAAGTGTAAGCGAAAAGAAGAAAAAGGAAATAAGTTAAAAACTGTACAAAGACTAAATATCAACAACTAGAATAAATGACGAGCTTACTAAAAATTAATAACATATAATAAGATCTAGTTAAGTCTGTTCAATTGTTATAGAAAAAAAGGAAGGAAGAAAAAGAGAGGAAAGTAAGCAGCAGCATATAAATAGAGACAGCATACAAAAAGATAAAACCATTACGCAATACAGAGTACTCCAAAACATTAGAAATGACCTATACTGTACAGAGTTGGAAAAAGCAGTGCAAAGGTCAATAAGCTAATAAACAAATAAACATACAAGAGAGGAGAAAAGATCTAGACATCTCCCACAATCTCTATACCCAGAAGATGGTGTACAGTTACTCCCCTCGAATATGAACAGCTAGTTCCTCATCCTGATTCAATCCCCCAGGCGCCTTTGTTTTGGAAGTTAATAATATGTTTGGATTCGCGCTGTCTCAATTTGAGAACCCTGTTGCCACCCCGAGCCTCTCTGTTCACCTGTTCAAGAACAAAGAAACTGAGCTCTGAAGCATTGGAAAAGTGCATATCCTGAAAATGCCTCGCAACGGGATATTTCTGGTCTAAATTAGTAATGGCTCTGCTATGTACCAATACGCGCTTCTTGGCCATAAAGGTGGTACTACCAATATACCAAAGTTTGCATGGGCATTCTATGGCATATATGGTGAACATGGAGCTACAGGTGAGAAATTGGGATATCTCCTTCTTAATCCCATTATAAACCACTTGGTTGCGGAATTTGCTGTTTCTGCAAGCTTTGCAATGGCCGCAAGGGAAAAATCCCTTAAGACCATGCAAATTTCTGTCTGGGTAGATAGTGATGTCACTATAGACAAGCATATCCCTTACACTCCTGCCCCTTCTATAGGTGATATTGGGTCTATCTGGTATGCTATCACCGATAACACTATCAGTCTTAAGTATGTTCCAATTGTGTGCCACAATGCGTTTGATGTCCTTAGACCCTGTACTAAACGTCATGATCATTCTAGCGTCTCCACCCTCTGTGTTGGTGTTGGGGACCGGTGTCTCTGCAATTGTCAATGATCTGTCCATGGCATCAGCTCTCTCCCTTGCTTTTCTCAGTACCCATGATGGGTAGCCCCTTTCTTGAAAGCGTTCAATAATGACCTCTCTCTCTGTGACGTAAGCCTCATTGATATTACAGTTACTTTTTGCCCTCAGCAGCTCTCCGTACGGGATGCTCCACTTGAGAGCCTCCGGGTGGCTGCTGAGGGCATGAAGAACACTGTTACCGGCCGTGGATTTCCTGTACAAAACTGTGTGAACTTTTTTCTGTGGTATCGTCAGTTTAACATCAAGATATTCTGTGGTGTTATCGCTGATGTTGCCACTAAGTACGATGTTGTGGTCATTGTCATTTAATTTATTAATGAACAATTGAGCCCTATCTCTGGGACCCGCCCAGACAATGAATAAATCATCTATGTAGCGTAGCCACATAGAGACATGTCTGAGATCTTCCTGAAAATTGGGATCGACAAAGATGTCCTCCTCCCAGCTTCCCATAAACAAATTGGTGAAGCTCGGGGCAAAGCACGACCCCATGGCAGTCCCAGTGGTCTGGCGATACAGAATATCATTGAACATAAAGATATTGTTTTTCAAACAATACTCTATCATGTCCAAGATCATGCGGCTGTGCTCCAAGAGTCGGATGGGTCGCTTCCTGAGAAAATGTGCACATGCCTCTAGTCCCTGTTGATGATCTATTATAGTATAGAGACTGGACATCGAGGGTAATAAACAGAAAATCTTCTTCCCACTGGATGTTCTCGATTTTACTGAGAAAGTCCTTGGTGTCTTTAATGTAACTGGGTAAGGTGTTAACGTGATCCCTGAGAAAGTGATCAACGTATTTAGATACGTGCTCAGCTACACTGCCACGTGAGGAAACAATCGGACGACCTGGAGGATTAATCGGGTCTTTATGTACTTTCGGTAGAAGGTAAAGGACCGGTAGCACAGGGTGGTCCTTTTTCAAGTAACTAAACTCCTCCCATTCCAAGATACCCCTATCCTTCCACTATGTCAGCATGTCCCATAGGGTAGTAATACTCTCATTGTATGCCTCTATATTGACTTTTTCATAGAATCTATGGTCACCAAGTTGTTTATATGCCTCCGCTATGTACATATCCCTGTCAAGTATAACAACATTGCCACCCTTGTCCGCAGGTCGGATGACAATGCTGTCATCCTCAGTGAGGCCCTCAAGGACCCGTCTCTGTTCTAATGTAAGGTTGCTTTCACCACTATGACCCAGTCTGTTGGCCTTATGTCTAAATTCATTAAATGCCCTACCCACGCAGTCTTGAAAAGTATCGATGTTGTCGTGTGGTAGCATGGGAATAAATGTCGATTCGGGCTTAAACCCTGAAGGTGCCGGGTCATCAATGTTGATGCCATATTCATGTAGACCCCTAATAGAGGTGGTGTCGGTGTTAAGAACAGAACTTTCTTCATCAAGCCCCAATTCCATAATGGTGATCAAGGTGTCAATGTCACCTATATTGAGTTCAGTTTGTTCTGTAGTGGGCATGATATTGCTGACGTTACGCGCCCTAGCTCCCTTTAATTTGTGCCATTTGTTGAGCTTCAATTTACGAACAAACCTAAAAAGGTCTATTCTGGCATCAGTGTAATTAAAAGGTTGAGAGGGACAAAATGAAAGACCTAAACACAATGTCTGTTTCTCAACATCACTCATAGGTCTATTAGAGAGATTAATAATCGTTCTGTTAACCATAGTGGGATCCATCAGTAGGCTTTTCTGGCGCGTGTTTGTCTTGTTCCCATGCCGCCACGTCCTCTGCCTCTTCTCCCATCGTTGTCGGATTCTTGCCCGTCGATTCCTCCGTTTGCTCTGCCTCTGCCCCTGCCTCGGCCTCTCTGGGCCCTCGTTTTGGGGATTGGGGTGTCTCTCGTGGTCTGGCGCCCCCTGCGCATGGTCCGATATTCGTCTAAAAAAGTCCGTGTACGTGAAGTGCGCTCCTCTGTAGGTGCACTCTCCACCGACACATCTGATTCACTCTCGCTGGCCGTTGATCCTTCTATGGTAGCTGGTTCCACATATTCTACCCCACTCTCTTCCTGTGTGGTTTGTTAAGTGAAAAGATAATCATATTTCCTACTAAATGTTAGGATCCTTCCACTCTCGTAATCACCATAGTCACGATTAAGTTTGCGCTGTTTGCGCGCTTTAATGTCATCCTCGTATTTTTTGAGGCGCTCTTTCATATTGGTAAGGTATTTATTCATTGTGGCCTCATCTACTTGCTTCACAAGTTCATCCATGAGTTCCTTAATCTGAATCAAGACACAATCACGATCTACCCACGCATATTTTATCAAAATTTCCAACATCCGTTTCGAGCTATGTGACGAGTTCTCGGACCACTCTTCCAGCATCTTCGGATTGGGTGTCTCATATGTGGGAGTCGTGAATATTCGGAGGCCTCTTGGTACCATGTTTTGATCAACATAGTTTTGCAGTGATGTGGCCTCCCACCATTTTGATATCTCCGTGCGCTTTAGTTTTTCTAGTATGTATATATATGTATATATATGTGTGTGTGTATATATATAAATATACATATATATGTGTATATATATATATATACACATACATACATATATATTACTGCAAGCAACAAAGTACAATGCCACCCTCCCAGGGGGCTTCAAAATCACAGATTTTATTTGGCAACTTCAACCAGCATGCCACCTATTCTTTTCGACGTGGGTCCCTTGCTCACTTTGCCACTGGATTCAAGCAAGCCTGGCTGATGACGGCTGGAATGCCAGAAACCGGTCCTAGGATGCTTGTTTCCGGTCCAGGGAAGACATGGCTTGGCAGTTCGGGCTGGACTGTTCCCATGAGGCACAGGGTCAGACTGATTTGCATATGGCCATGTCTGAACTGGGGTGGTGGAGTGAGCTAAAGAATGATGATGGATTAAACCCAGATCAGTTGACTGGGGGTGAGTGTTTGATTGGCTCAAACGTTCCGTCCATCATCCCCTTTTGTATCACCATGTTTTGATCAACATAGTTTTGCAGTGATGTGGCCTCCCACCATTTTGATATCTCCGTGCGCTTTAGTTTTTCTAGTATGTATATATATGTATATATATGTGTGTGTGTATATATATAAATATACATATATATGTGTATATATATTGTGTTGTCCAAATGCCCAAGAGCTTTGAACTCGCACTCCCAGCACGTCACCTTTCGGCATTAATCACGGAAACAAACCTCGGCATGTCAGGAAACTTTTATTTCATTCGCCTACGCGTTTCGAGGCGGCAGCCTCTTCTTCATGGGCAACTGCTAAAAACTGGCTTATGGAGTTTTCCTCATTGCTTGCACCTGTACTGCCCTCAGTGGGCCACGTTCATCACGCTGACTTTGTCTGGTGCATGCAGGGACTTGTGGTCCTTGGAAATACATTGAGACACCCACAGTGGGTTCCGTGCCAGTTTTTAATTTATGCAGCATTGAATTGAATTAAAACACCTTTAGTGGGCTCCACGATGTCAGGTAAGTTAGTTGAATCCACATCTGCTGCGCTGATCGCAACGGGTCACAGTTCAGTGTTGCGCAGCCTCTTTAATTCACAAGATGGTGCGAGTTCCACGGCAGGGCGCCGCGCAAATCATTTTGTTGTCCAAATGCCCAAGAGCTTTGAACTCGCACTCCCAGCACGTCACCTTTCGGCATTAATCACGGAAACAAACCTCGGCATGTCAGGAAACTTTTATTTCATTCGCCTACGCGTTTCGAGGCGGCAGCCTCTTCTTCATGGGCAACTGCTAAAAACTGGCTTATGGAGTTTTCCTCATTGCTTGCACCTGTACTGCCCTCAGTGGGCCACGTTCATCACGCTGACTTTGTCTGGTGCATGCAGGGACTTGTGGTCCTTGGAAATACATTGAGACACCCACAGTGGGTTCCGTGCCAGTTTTTAATTTATGCAGCATTGAATTGAATTAAAACACCTTTAGTGGGCTCCACGATGTCAGGTAAGTTAGTTGAATCCACATCTGCTGCTACATACATATATATTACTGCAAGCAACAAAGTACAATGCCACCCTCCCAGGGGGCTTCAAAATCACAGATTTTATTTGGCAACTTCAACCAGCATGCCACCTATTCTTTTCGAATCACTGACAAAATATCGAAGGTCAGAATATCGACCTACAGAAATATCGACGCAAGAATATCGAAGTCAAGAATATCAACATCCTATCTACATTTTGGTAAGTAAACAAATATCGGAAAAAAATATTGATGTCAAAAATATCGTTGTTAAAAATATCGTTTTTTATTTCAGTTAAAAAATAATGTAAAATAAAGTAAATAATACATATAATTAAAATAAATATAGTTAAAAATATTTTAAAATATTTACAAATTATAAGTAATATATATGTAATGTAAAAATAAATTAAACATATACATATAGTATATAATATATATATACTTACTAATATTTTTTAATGATTATTTTAATAACTTATTTTTTTAAATATCATATAAATTATAAATACATCTATACACATAAAACAATATAAATACAAATTAAATAAATATATATAACAAATTTTAAAAATTAAAATTATTTTTAATCTTTTTAAAATTAATTATATACTACATTAACTAAAATAATACAAAAAATATTAGATAGTGGAGGTAATAAAATTACTACTCCAACTCCAAACAGTGTAACACTAGGGAAAATGTTAGATGGCGTAGGGGTAACAATTACTATTCCCACCCCAGTGAGTGCAACAGTAGGGAAAGTGTTGGATAGCGTAGGGGTAAAAATTACTATTCCCACTCCAGTGAGTGCAACAGTAGGGGAAGTGTTGGATAGCGTAGGGGCTAAAATTACTATTCCCACTCCAGGGAGTGCAACAGTAGGGAAAGTGTTGGATAGCGTAGGGGTAAAAATTACTATTCCCACTCCAGTGAGTGCAACAGTAGGGAAAGTGTTGGCTAGCGTAGGGGTTAAAATTACTATTCCCACTCCAGGGAGTGCAACAGTAGGGAAAGTGTTGGATAGCATAGGGGTAAAAATAACTATTCCCACTCCAGTGAGTGCAACAGTAGGGAAAGTGATGGATATAGTAGGGGTAAAAATTACTATTCCCACTCCAGGGAGTGCAACAGTAGGGAAAGTGTTGATTAGCGTAGGGGTAAAAATTACTATTCCCACTCCAGTGAGTGCAACAGTAGGGAAAGTGTTGGATAGCGTAGGGGTTAAAATTACTATTCCCACTCCAGTGAGTGCAACAGTAGGGAAAGTGTTGGATAGCGTAGGGGTAAAAATTACTATTCCCACTCCAGTGAGTGCAACAGTAGGGAAAGTGTTGGATAGCGTAGGGGTTAAAATTACTATTCCAACTCCAGTGAGTGTAACAGTGTGGAAAATGTAGGATAGCATAGGGGTTACATTAACATACTTATTAATTAAATAATTTTTGTAAAATAAATAACATATTAATAATTAATTAACTAAAAAATTAATAATAAATACCAATAAAATAAAATTAATATTTACTTAAATAACATTAAATTACTTCCCTCCCTATTCCCCCATAAACACACAACCCGCTACACATGAAAAAGAACGAAATTAATTTAATTATCAATTAATCAATTAATAAAAATTAATTAACAATTAATAATAAATTAACAATAAATTAATTAACAATAACAACAGATAAAAAAGAATTAATTAATGATAATTAATATAATTATAAATTAATCAATTAATAAAAATTAATTACCAATTAATAATTAACTAACAATAAATTAATTAACAATAACAATACATTAAAAAATTATAATTAATATAGTGATTAATTAATCGATTATAAAAAAATAATTACTAATTAATAATTAGTTAACAATAAATTAATAATCAATAACAATAAATAAAAACATATTAATTAATTAAATTACTTCCCACCCTATTCCCCTATAAACCCACAACACGCTCTGATACTAAAACGCAAAATTTACTTTAAAAAAATTCTAATTTCTAAACTTTTAATACATATATTTAAAAATAATAAAAATACATTACAAAAAATGTTAAACATACATATAAAATACATACTAAAATACATAACACTAATATAAATATCGATATTATTAACAACTATATTTTTGCTAACGATATTACTTACTTCGAAATTACTTACTTCTATATTACTTACTTCGAAATAAAAAAAACCGATATTACTTACCTTTAGGTCGATATTCTGGTCACCGATATTCTTGACATCGATATTCTGTCCCTACGATATTAAAAACTCGATATTAGTGTAGGTCAATATAAAAAAATCGATATTTTGACTGCGCACCATTCTTTTCAACCATTGCGGTCTTGATCACGGTGGCTGGATCTGACGTACAATTACATCCTGTGCTCATGGATTCTCACAGTTATTAGTATAACTGAAGTTCTTCATTGACGATTTGTTACCCAAATGTCACTGTGGGGAGTTAGCCTGATGTCTTCTGGCTCAGTGCAAATACCATCTGCTTAAAACACCCCACTCTGGGGCCGATTCTGATTCGGGCCGGAAATCTCTCTGACCGAGCCGGACCCGGAGAGAATTCCGACCGAATCGGACCCGTGCAGCCCGACCGAACGAGTACGATGCGCACGTATGCCATCGGACTCGAGTCGGTCGGACTCCCATTGAAGTCAATGGGAGCCTGTCGTACAACGGGTACGCAGGCTCCCATTGACTCAATGGGTGCGAGGCGGACAAGGGCGCCCCCTACAGCGTGTACGCGGTGAAGCGATTCGCGCCGTACACGTACAGGTAGGGGGGACCCATGGGTCCCCCCTGTGTGCGACTCGCGCGGGTACGCATACAGGGGGGTCCGACATGGACCCCCAAAGTACGGCTCCGACTGCTCTTTCGAGCCGGAGTGCGCGGCTCGGTCGGACTGCTCGCGGCGCGCATCGTACTTACCCGGCCGGGGAACGTCTCACTTGCGCGATGCGAGTCGAGTCCGAGCGAGTCGGTCGGTGCGGTTCGACCCGGGAACGAGTCGGTCGGGACGCCCGGACGAGTCGGTCGGCGATTTCGCATCGTACTCGCTCGCCCGGACGCGTGTACGAATCGGTCGGGCAATAGGGCTCCGAATCGGATCCGGTTAAGCCGAATCCGATTCGGAGCCCTACCGGCCGAGATCGGAATCGGCCCCTAAGTTTTCATTTTCTTAGGCTCCTTTACGTGCGTGTTAACTTTCCACCAGAAATACTGAAATGAAAAAGGATTTCCTTTCAAGTCGACATTTTCTTCAATTGGGCACTGTAATTAGTAGAGCTGCCAAAGTGTATTCTGAAATCCCCGGACCTCAAACACTAATGAGGTCGCATCGACAGGAAAGCAATTCAGCTACAGACATGCACTCACCATATTTCACAAGGCTGTCTTGGCTGCACAGTTACAGAGACTTGCAAGGCAGTTTGGAAGTCCATGCCTATCCAGTCTTGTTCAAGTCTTCCATTGTTGAGTACATCTGCTCCGATTTAGTATCACTTGTTTGTCCCTTGCAGCTGTTGAAGTCTCAAAGGCGCTTTACCTGTTGGGCACAGTCGGGCAGGAAGTGGTGCGCCGCTTCCTGCCCGCTTTGTTTTGGATATATTTATATATATATATATTTATTTATATCCGAACAAAATCCCAAAGTATTTAGCCACAGCGGCACAACACAAGGGCACAGACTCCAGTAGTGATGATATTCAAAGTTCGTTTATTGCAACATCAAAGTCCAAATGACGCGTTTCGGCCACCGGACTGCGGCCTTGATCACATAACGCGCTGCAAGTTAATGAGTGACATATATAGGTACAGTAGTATTTTTACTATGTTCACACATCGTAAATAATGAGCAAGCGTTTTACACCATTTTTCCGACAAGAGTATCACACGTAGCAAACCTGCTGGCGGTAAGTCATTTGCAAATGACTTGGCTGATGACACACTCTTTAAAGAAACGACATGAATAACAGACTCCACATAGCTCATCTCAACAGTGATGTAAGATAGTGAGTAATTAGCTGTGACATTTGTACCTACGGAAAAATATGCGATATGTTCACTTTAAAAATCAGATGACTGGTTCCGTCTGAGTAGACCAACTAAATACAGCTGTGGAAATGAGGGGAAACCAACATCAAAATTTAAAAATTTGGTCAACACAACTGACCGCAAGAGTGGAAAGACTTCAGTCATAGCTCCGTGGGATAAGGAGGCGGATGATACATGTGGCTGCTATACCACTGGCTAATCGGACTGGCGCCCATGTGCAGGGTTAAAGTGAGACAAACATTAGCTCACAGAGAACCGCAAATGACGTGGCGTCAGAAAGCGTCAAAAAAGTCAGTACTTGAATTGAGATGCACAAATGCGTGTGGTGTGAGTCAGCAAGCAAGCAAATAGAATGTACACATGATAATAGATGAAGCCTGCGTGGAGACTGCCGGAAAAGTGTCATGGTTGGTATGTAAAAAACACTGCCGTGTCATATGCATTGTGTAGACATCGGGGGTAGTAGAACAGGAAAAAGTGATAAGGTGCTGAAACAGTACATTGTGACAGTGCCGGTGTGAAGAATTCCACTGGAGTAACAACTCCTCTAAGGTGCTCAGTTGTGCTAGTGTGAGAAAGTGATTAAAAATAACTGTAGCTCTCGAACAGACTTGGCGAGCTGAGGCCAAATAGAGCAGTTTAAAACAAGAGCAGGGCTGTGTCACAATTCCATCCGGAACGTGAAGGACACAGGAGTGGGAATCCCTTGCAAATATCATAATTACTAGACACCACATTTTGCAACAGAGCCAAAACTTGGGCACAAGGGAATGCACAATGATCATAACAGTAAAATGCATGAATGCATGTTGAATATCAAAGTAGTTGAGGGCGTGCATAGCGATATACTATTACAGGCAAAGCCAAATATGTCGTATATGATGTACCCTGCATGTCAGTAAACCCTGGCCCAGATCCAGACTATCAGGACAGGACCTGTCAGCACAGTAGATATATGCATTGAAGATAACATTTATAGATAGCCAAAAGACAGTGCATAATCATTACGTCAAATGTTTGATAGTCACTTATCAATGGGTTCTAAAGGAAATTGTGTAGGTCCTTACTAGTGTTGAGGCCTGCAGGTGCCTTGGTGTTGAGCTCAAGGATGTACCGGGTTTCTAGCTGTCTGAGTGGTTTTTCCCTGTTGCCTCCACGTCTCAGTGGGGGTATGCAATCTATAACAGAATATTTTAAGTGGTCAAGGTTGTTGTTATGCACCTCCTTGAAGCTACTGGGTAAGTTGGATCACTGTTCACAATCGCCCTAAGATGTTGGAGGATGCGGAGATGAACTTGCAGCTTAGTGCTGCCAATGTACCTTAGGCCACAGGAAAGCGAAAGGGGGGTATTAGTTATCACAGGGTGTGGAGTGGCGCTTGCCCAATGTCGTGAAAGTAGAAACGAAGATATATCTGTGCGGTGCAACAGGTGAGGGAAAACCCCTAAGCCCTCAATTACAGACACAAGTCTGTCTAAATAAGTAACATCAAACCCTGTGCACACGCATAAAATAGTTATGATACAAAAGGTAGGAAATGAAGACAAAGTGTTCTTGCTTCAAGTGTAGGTTTAATGTTGTGTTGCTTCACAAGCCAGCCAACACGTGTTTCGTCTTTGGGTGTTAACCCTAGACTTCTTCAGGGCTGGAATTAAACATAAAATGGCTTGTATCACGAGATGTTAATTAAAATCTTACATATCATAAGTGTTACACGGGTGGGACATAGTGAGTATAATAATAAAACTTGTATACCTTAGGCCACATTTGCATTCGAGTACGTAAATCGCGTACTCTGTTCTACAGGTGAGTCTGTGCTTTATGGTGAGTGGCTCCCTCCTGAAGTTGGAATTAATTTGTGTAATGTTGCACCCAAACTTGCAAGCTCTACAGCTACTGCATTTGTAGAAACCCTTAATGTCAGACGGCCAGTTAGATTTAATGATGACTTCAGGGCTACTTCTCACCAAGGCATCATGCATAGAGAATGCACGCCTGTGAGTGATGTCAGGCCGTTGAGCAACAAGAGGCCCCAGAGTCGGGTCGGACTTAATGATCCTCCAGTGCTTGTTGAAAATAGATCTGATGGCACGTTCCTCTGTGTTGTATGTGATGATGAGACGGGTGTTGACAGTGCCTGGACTGTCAGTCTCATCCAATATGTCAGTGTTGGTATTGGTCATGGGCCTCCCTATTAAGAGTTCCTTTCTGGGTATAGAGTTGGCTCTGTTGGTAGCTGTGATAATGTTGTGTTTGGAATAACCACGGGCCCTGAATCTTTGTTGTGACTCACTCTGACATACTGCTAGGTCGTCAGTGGAACTGCAAATTCTACGTAAGCGGAGCATTTCACCATAAGGAATGCTTGCAATCAGATGTCTAGGGTGAAAACTAGAGGCATGTAGGGTAGAATAGCCTGCGGTGGGTTTTCTGTGCAGCTTGGAGTGTAGTGTGCCATTGGAAAAAAGCTTGGTCTTTTGCTGAGGAAATGTTTGCAGGCTGATAGACCATCACAGTGGCGAATACTGGTATATAGCGAGGTGATATCTAAGGACATCAAAATGTAATCATCAGACCATGGAATGTCCTTGACTTTAAGAAGAAAATCACTGGTATCCTTAAGGTATGTAGGCAAGCTAGTCACCAGTTCCTGTAAAAAGAAGTCTACATACTTGGATATGTTTTTGCACATACTTTTGCGGGCCGAGATGATGGGACGGCCTGGGACTGGTGATAGACGGTGCATTTGCAGAGTGGTGTAAAACGGGGGTGTGGCCTCAGACCACTCTCAGCAATCCAGCTGTGTGGGGATTACTGGAGGTAACAGAAGGGCTAGTTGGCCCCCAGGGACCCTCAGGAGGCAAGGGGACTTCATCCCCCAACCAAGAGCGTGCCAGGAGGCGCATTTGCAGAGTGGTGCAGAAAGGGGGCGTGGCCTGTAGCCACCTCTCAGCAATCCCACTATATGGGGCTTACTAGAGGTATCAGGTAGGCTAGTTGGCCACTAAGGACCCCCATCAGTGAAGGGGGCTTCACTCCCCACGCAAGAGTGCGCCGGGGAGTGCGTTAGCAGACTGGGGGGCAAAGGGGGCATGGCTTGCTTTGAGAACTTACCAATGCTGCTGTGTGGGACTTACTGGAGGTAATAGGAGGGGTAGTTGGCCCCAAAGGTTGTCCTTGGGAGCCAACTACCCCTCCTGTTACCTCCAGTAAGTCCCACACAGTGGTATTGGTAGACGTCTTCGGAGGCCACGCCCTCCTTTCTCCACCGCTCTGCAAACACGCCTCCTGGCACACTACAGGTTGGGGGATGAAGTCCACTTTGCTCCTGAGGGACTTTGGGGGCCAAGAAGCCCTCCTGGTACCTCCTGTAAGTCCTACGCAGCGGAATTCCTGAGCTCTGGTCAGAGGCCCAGCCCCCTTTCTCAACCTCTCTGCAAACGAGACTTCTAGTTAAAGAAGCATTTGCAATGTAATAGGTTTCACATTTGCAAGAGTTAGAGCGATAGGCGTTGTAAATGTAAAAGTGTTTTACTAATGTTTCTTGGAGTGGAGTGGATGTAGGTTGTGTGTAGTGGAATTATGTGGTATGATGTGCAGTGAAATTATGTGGATAGACTTTGACTTTGATGTGGATAGAAGGTATGTGGTATTTAGTGTATGGGAATTATGTAGAGTGGGATTATGTGTTATGGAGAGTAATTATGTAGTATGGTAGTCAGTGTTGTGGAGTGGTAACCTCAGGTTTAGTCTTCCTCGTATCCAAAGAAGCTAAACTATAAACTCAATGAGACAAAAAAAAGAAGGAACCACTGAGGAGCACTTCTGGACCTAGTCAGCGGTATGAGCAGGGCCACTGGATTTCTGCGACTGTTTGGCTGCACCGACTTTCGCACAATTACACATTTCCGCATTTGCCACATAATCCATCATCTGCTGCATAATCTACAGATTTGAACGAAAAAACCTTGTTTCTAGCTCAAACCGCTCAAACGCTACCAAAAATGGAGCGACAAGTGTTACAGCGTGGTCGGAGGCCCTTTGCAAACCTAGAATGGTCACCTGTTACTTATTGCTAAATGTGGGTATTAAATTGGTACTAATGGTGTGCAAACCACTCTTGCTTCTTTCTGCGCCTCTCATGCCTCTTTCTGCATTTCTGTTGCTTCTTTCTGCACCTTTCCTTTTTTTCTGCACTTCTTTTGCCTCTTTCTGCTCATCTCTTCTACTTTCTGCACCTCTCTTGCCTCTTTCTGCACCTCTGTTGCCTCTTTCTGCACCTCACTTGCTTCTTTCTGTACCCCTCTTGACTCTTTCTGCACCCTTCTTCCCTCTTTCTGCACCTCTCCTGCCTCTTTCTGCACCCCTATTCCCTCTTTCTGCACCTCTTCTGCCTGTTTCTGCACCTCTCTTGCCTCTTTCTTCACTTCTCTTCCCTCTTTCTGCACCTCAGTTGCTTCTTTCTGCACTTCTCTTGCCTCTTTCTGCACCCCTCTTGCCTCTTTCTGCACCTCTGTTGCTTCTTTCTGCATCTCTGTTGCTTCTTTCTGCATCTCTGTTGCTTCTTTCTGCACCCCCCTTGCCTCTTTCTGCACCACTCTTCCCTCTTTCTGCACCTCTCTTGCCTCAGCCTGCCTACCTGTTCCCTCTCTCTGCACCCCTTTTGCCTCTTTTTGCAGTTCTCTTGCCTCTTTCTGCAGTTATCTTGCCTCCTTCTGCACCTCACTTGCCTCTTTCTGCAACTTTCTTGCCTCTTTCTGCAGTTCTCTTGCCTCCATCTGCACCTCTCGCCTCTTTCAACACTTCTCTTGCCTGTTTCTGCACCTCTCTTGCCTCTTTCTGCACCTCTCTTGCCTCTTTCTGCACCTCACTTGCTTCTTTCTGCAACCCTTTTTCCTGTTTCTGCACCCCTCTTCCCTCTTTCTACACCTCGCTTCCCTCTTTCTGCACCACACTTGCCTCTTTCTATACCTCTGTTGCTTCTTTCTGCACTTCTCTTGCCTCTTTCTGCACTTGTCTTGCTTCTTCCTGCACCTCTCTAGCCTCTTTCTGCACCTCACTTGCTTTTCTCTGCACCTCTCTTGCCTCTTTCTGCACCTCTCTTGCCTCTTTCTATACTTCTCTTGCCTCTTTCTGCACCTCGGTTGCTTCTTTCTGCACTTCTCTTGCCTCTTTCTGCACCCCTCTTGCCTCTTTCTGCACCTCTGTTGCTTCTTTCTGCACCCCTCTTGCCTCTTTCTGCACCCCTCTTGCATCAGTCTGCCTACCTGGTCCCTCTTTCTGCACCCTTTCTGCAGTACTCTTGCCTCTTTCTGCAGTTCTCTTGCCTCCTTCTGCACCTCACTTGCCTCTTTCTGCAACTCTCTTGCCTCTTTCTGCAGTTCTCTTGCCTCCTGCACCTCTTGCCTCTTTCAACACTTCTCTTGCCTGTTTCTGCACCTCTCTTGCCTCTTTCTGCACCCCTTTTGCCTGTTTCTGCACCCCTCTTCCCTCTTTGTGCAACTCTCTTGCCATTTTCTACACCTCACTTCCCTCTTTCTGCACCACTCTTGTCTCTTTCTGTACCTCTGTTGCTTCTTTATGCACTTCTCTTTCCTCTTTCTGCACCCTTCGTGCCTCTTTCAGCACCTCTGTTGCTTCTTTCTGCAGTTCTCTTCCTTCTTTCTGCACCCCTCCTGCCTCTTTCTGTATCCCTCTTGCCTCTTTGTGTACCTCTCCTACCCCTTTCTGCACCCCACTTGCCTCTTTTTGTACCTCTGTTAGTTCTTTCTGCACTGTTCTTGGTTCTTTCTGCACCTCTTTTGCAAATTTCTGTATCCCTCTTTGTCCACCTCTCTTGCTTCTTTCTGCACTGCTCTTGCTTCTTTCTCCACCTCTCTTGCAAATGTCTGTATCCCTCTTTGTCCACCTCTCTTGCTTCTTTCTGCACTGCTCTTGCTTCTTTCTCCACCTCTCTTGCAAATGTCTGTATCCCTCTTGCCTCTTTCTGCACACCTGTTCCCTCTTTCTGTACCTTTCTTGCCTGCTTCTGCACCTCTGTTGCCTCTTTCTGCACCTCTATTGCTTCTTTCTGCACTTCTCTTGCCTCTTTCTGCACCCCTCTTGCCTCTTTCAGAACCTCTGTTGCTTCTTTCTGCACTTCTCTTGCTTCTTTCTGCACCCCTCTTGCCTCTTTTTGAACCCCTCTTGCCTCTTTGTGCACCTCTCCTGCCTTATTCTGCACCTCTCTTGCCTTTTTCTGCAGTTCTCGTGCCTCTTTCTGTGCCTCTTTTGCTTTATTCTGCACTTCACTTGCCTCTTTCTGTACACCCTTGCCTCTTTCTGCACCTCTATTGGTTCTTTCTGCACTGCTCTTGCTTCTTTCTGCACCTCTGTTCCAAATTTCTGCATCCCTCTTGCGTCTTTCTGCATCCCTATTCCCTCTTTCGGCACCTCTCTTGCCTCAGTCTGCCCGCCTGTTCCTTCTTTCTGCACCCCTTTTGCCTGTTTCTGCAACTCTCTTGCCTCTTTCTGCAGTTCTCTTGTTCCCTTCTTCACCTCTGTTGCTTCTTTCTGTACCTCTCTTGCAAATTTCTGCAACCCTCTTGCCTCTTTCTGCACCCCTCTTGCCTCCTTCTGCACCTCTGTTGGTTCTTTCTGCACTTCTCTTGCTTCTTTCTGTACCTCTTTTCTCTGTTTCTGTACTTCTCTTGCCTCTTTCTGCACTTCTTTTGCCTCTTTCCGCAACTCTCTTGTCTCTTTCATCACTTCTCTTGCTTCTTTCTGTATCCCTCTTGCCTCTTTGTGTACCTCTCCTACCACTTTCAGAACCTCTGTTAGTTCTTTCTGCACTGTTCTTGGTTCTTTCTGCACCTCTCTTGCAAATGTCTGTATCCCTCTTGCCTCTTTCTGCACACCTGTTCCCTCGTTCTGTATCTTTCTTGCCTGCTTCTGCACCTCTCTTGCCTCTTTCTGCACCCCTGTTGCTTCTTTCTGCACTTCTCTTGCCTCTTTCTGCACCCCTCTTGCCTCTTTCAGAACCTCTGTTGCTTCTTTCTGCACTTCTCTTGCTTCTTTCTGCACCCCTCTTGCCTCTTTCTGAATCCCTCTTGCCTCTTTGTGCACCTCTCCTGCCTTATTCTGCACCTCTCTTGCCTTTTTCTGCAGTTCTCTTGCCTCTTTCTGTAGCTCTTTTGCATTATTCTGCACTTCACTTGCCTCTTTCTGTACCCCCCTTGCCTCTTTCTGCAGCTCTATTGGTTCTTTCTGCACTGCTCTTCCTTCTTTCTGCACCTCTGTTCCAAATTTCTGCATCCCTCTTTCCTCTTTCTGCATCCCTCTTCCCTCTGTCTGCACTGCTCTGGCCTCAGTCTGCCCGCCTGTTCCTTCTTTCTGCACCCCTTTTGCCTGTTTCTGCAACTCTCTTGCCTCTTTCTGCAGTTCTCTTGTTTCTTTCTTCCCCTCTGTTGCTTCTTTCTGTACCTCTGTTGCTTCTTTCTGCACCCCTCTTGCCTCTTTCTGCACCTCTGTTGGTTCTTTCTGCACTGCTCTTGCTTCTTTCTGTACCTCTTTTCTCTGTTTCTGCACTTCTCTTGCCTCTTTCTGCACTTCTTTTGCCTCTTTCCGCAACTCTCTTGTCTCTTTCATCAATTCTCTTGCTTCTTTCTGTACCCCTCTTGCCTCTTTCTGAACCTCTCTTGCTTCTTTCTGTGCCCCTCTTGCCTCTTTCTGCATCCCTCTTTCTGCACCTCTCTTGCCTCTTTCTGCACCTCTGTTGCTTCTTTCTGCACTTCTCTTGCCTCTTTCTGCACCCATCTTGCCTCTTTCTGCACCTCTGTTGCTTCTTTCTGTACTTCTCTTGCTTCTTTATGCAATTCTGCTGCTTCTTTCTGCACTCCTGCCTCTTTCTGTACCCTTCTTCCCTCTTTCTGCACCTTTCTTGCCTGTTTCTGCAACTCTCTTGTCTCTTTCTGCAGTTCTCTTATCTCCTTCTGCACCTCTGTTGCTTCTTTCTGCACTTCTCTTGTCTCTTTCTGCACCCCTATTACCTCCTTCTGCACCTCTGTTGGTTCTTTCTGCACTGCTCTTGCTTCTTTCTGCGCCTCTCTTGCAAATTTTTGCACCCCTCTTGCCTCTTTCTGCACCCCTCTTCCCTCTTTCTGCACCGCTCTTGCCTCTATCTGCACCCCTGTTCCCTCTTTCTGCACCTCTTTTGCCTGTTTCTGCAACTCTCTTGCTTCTTTCTGAACTTCTCTCGCCTCTTTCTGTACTCAAATGCGAAGTGCAAGCTTTCAAGTTTAAATGTCTGTGTGCTCTCGTGACTGATGTATATGTCTACTTTTATATGTATTCTTACGTGTTATGCACCTGAAGATGGTAGCTTAAAAAGCGGGTAACTTCTCCTATAGGTGGTCAAATTTTCTCAGTTCTGCTCTGTCATTTGGTTGCACAGGCAGACATGTCTTATGTATTTATGTGTTATAGAGCCTCTTAAATATACTATTTAATACCCATGTGCCCTGTATTGTGAGCAGAAAGAAATGCATACACGTTTTTTTACACAAATTTACAGAGTATGCTGTTTGAAACACAGGTATTCAAATGTTTGTATGTTTATTTTCATTTAACATGTCACTAGGTAAAAGCATAGACACGCATGCATACCTTCACAAACTTGGTCAGACTTACAATAGTGATATGCTTAGGATTGCTGTTTTATATTTGGTAGGCCTAACATTCTGAGCAGTCGATTAATAGCGAACCTTCAAGAGAAAATTGAGGTTTAAGACATCTTCGGAGAAAGATTAGTGATTAGGGTACTTTGTATGAGTGTGTTGTAAGGTACAGTCAAAGTAGGCCTCTTTCTGCACCTCTGTTGGTTCTTTCTGCACATCTCTTGCTTCTTTCTGCACCTTTGTTCCTCTTTCTGGAATTCTGTTGCCTCTTTCTGCATTTCTCTTGCTTCTTTCTGCCCCTTTGTTCCTCTTTCTGCACCTCTCTTGCCTCTTTCTGAACTTCTCTTGCTTCTTTCTGCGCCTTTCTTCCTCTTTCTGCACATGTCCTACCTATGTAGGCATAGTTAGAAATTAGCATTTAAAAAACCTTAGAAATTCACTGAAAAAAACAGAGGTTTCTGGGACGTTATAGTTAGGGATTAGCATTTAAAAAACATTAGAAATTCACTTAAAAAACCACAGGTTTCAGGGACGTTATAATTAGTTGGACATTTCACTCGTATAAAACCAGAGAAAATCGGCCGTTATAGTTTGTGGAGCTAACTATAACTCGTGCCCCCGCAATGCACTGCTGATGACGTCACATATTACATCACTCATGACATGGTCAGTGACATCACTGATGACATCTCAAATTACATCACTGATGACATCACTGATGATATCATCCAAGTGATCATCTGACGTACCTCCTCACACCCTAATAAAACCTTTGATACACCCACTCTAAAATACACACTAGCAATATCGAAACCATAGACAGACAAATAGCAGTTAGTACGTACCCGCTCAGTGATTCATACGTCTACACACACATCCACTCACTAACCCATACAGTCACTCATACACACAGTCATTCATCAATACAGCCACTGACATATCCACTCATACACCCATATAGACACTCACACACTGCCACTCACCCAAAGAGTTACTCAAACACCAAGTCAGTCACCCAAAGAATTAATTACACTGCCATTTACTCACCTATACAGTTATACACACACACCACCTCACTTATTCATACAGATAGTACCATATACATACTCTCTTCAACAATTACTGACATAAGCACACACTTATCCATGCAGCCACTGTGACAATTACTCACTGTCACATATACTCACTTATATACTCCAACACTCACATATACTGCCTTTCACATATGTAGTTACTTACACATATACCACTAAGACATCCATTCACTCACCAACACAGCTATACGTACACCCACTCACCCATACAGTCCCTAACACATGCACTCACAAACCCATACACCCAGTGAATCACCCACTCACACATCCATGCAGGAAGTCACACCACCCACCCACACAGACACTCAACCACCCATACATGTACTCAGACAACCAATCATTAACCCATGTAGACACTGATGTAGCTACTCACCAATCCATGCACTTACGCACCAACTTACAGACTGATACAGACATTCACACAGATTAATCATTCACCCATGTTTTCACTAAGACACGTTTAATCACTCACTTATACAGTCAGTCATGCACCCACTAAATCATCCATTCAGACACTCATACATCCACTCATTCTTCAATACACCTTGGCATATACATGTATAACATTCTTGAACTTTTTAGAAACACTCAGTCACTGGATGATGTCATCAGTGATGTCATTTGAGATGTCATCAGTGATGTCATCAGTGATATCACTGACCATGTCATGAGTGATGTAATATGTGATGTCATCAGCAGTGCATTGTGGGGGTGCGAGGTATAGTTAGCTCTACGACGGTGCCCCTTTCCTAGGGCTATCAAAGCCCGGAGACCCCCACCTCCCCAGAGCACTTTTAATTATGTTGCAGAGCCCCCTTGTCCCGGGGATTACCACCTCCCAGGGGCTTTATATATTTGGGTTGAGGGGCCTCACTGCCCCTTGGGCCCCAGGACCACCACCTCCCCAGGGCCAAACTCTAAAATGGGAGGGGGGCGCATGGCCCCTCCTCCCAGGCTGTTCTTGGCCCCAGGGACTGCCACCTCCCCAGAGCAGGCCCCTAGTCAAGAAAGGAGTGGGGACTGCCACCCCCAGGGCCGGCTACAGCAATGTCCCATTTTGCCCACCCCCGGGACATTGCAGTTTGCTATGGCTTGGTGGGAGGACTGCTCCCGTCAAGCCATAGCAAACACCACTTTCCGCAAGCGGGAGAAGAAAATGCTCTCACTTGCTAAAAGTGGAGCATGTCTGTTTCCCTGCCTGCTATCAAGTGAGCAGGGAAACAGACAAATTGCTTTGAGATCCAGGGAGCTGCACGTTAGCAGCTCCCTATGTCTCAAACCAATGCCGACTCCCACAGGAGGCAGGGAGCTGGCAGGGACCTAGGCGGCATGGTCCTGTGGTCCCTGGGGCTGATATTGGCCTTGATAGACTCAGTACAAAAAATTATTGGGAGGTTGGTACTCAATAAGATCCAAGATTGGATCGATGAGGACTGTATTTTATCTCCCCTTCAGGCAGGCTTCCGGGCTTTTACTAGTACCATTGACCAGGTGTTCCGTTTTATTTTATTATACTGGAAGACGGTGGTCTTAGACAAGAGCAGCTTATATGCTGCTTTTGTCGATTTGAAGTCGGCATTTGATCGTGTCCCCCGTTCCAAACTCTGGTTGACATTGCATGATATGGGGATGCAATCAGAGCTCCTCACATTAGTTATGAGATTGCATGAGGACAACCACGCTGTAATCCGGTGGGGTTCCCAGGGCATGGTTACAGGCTCCTTCCCGGTAGAGAGGTGTACGGCAGGGCTGTGCGATGGCTCCCACTCTTTTTTCCCTGTTTATAAATGGTATCGTAAGTAAGCTGGACGCAGTGCCCACTGATGCCCCGATGCTGGCCGGGGAAAAAATACCTATTTTAATGTTTGCAGATGACACATTGATTATATCCAAGACCCGGAGTGGTTTACAAAAGGCTCTTATAATATTTGAGGAGTTTTGTTCTGCTCGGGGTCTGGAAGTCAATGTGTCAAAAACAAAATTTATGGCTTTTAACCCACACAAATCTTTTAAAAGTAGGATACTTATGAATAATCGACAACTGGAAGAAGTAGATGTATTCACATATTTGGGTGTTAATATTCAAAAAAATATGAAATGGCAGCAACAAATAGAGTTATCTACACTTAAACACCGGCAATTGTCGGGAGTGCTAAATAGGGAATTTAACACCTCACAGACTAAACCAATCAGTCCAGCGCTCCAGGTTTATAGCATCAAAGTGGTAAACCCTGCACTTTATGGAGCAGAGATCTGGGGCTATGAGAATGTGTCTAAATTAACTATTGCTGAAAATAGATTCTTGCGCAATATTACAAATCTCCCACAAAGCACTCCAGTGTGCCCTTTATTATACGATCTAGGCAGAAAGCCCCTAGCTGAGGTTGCTAAACTACGTCCCCTATTATATTGGCGTAGATTATGGACCACACCTGAACTAAAACATTACACTGCAGGCTTCATGGATGTAATAAGGGCCGACAAGTTTCACAAAATTAAATGGATCAAAGAAGTACGAGACGCCTTAATAAGTTTAGGCATGAGGTCCTTATGGGATGAACCAGACAAAGCTTGTTTCCCTTCAAAAGAGGCTTTGAAGGAAAAATACTGGGAAATGGTCCTGCAAAAAACACTGAGATCTAATGATTCTGCGTCACTCACTGGAATTTTCTTAGATGTGAAGCCAACTCCGAGTTTAGAGCCCTATTGGGATATAATAACAAAACCACATAATCGAAAGTTATTCTTCCAGTTTAGGGTCGGTACACTACCTACAAGGGCCTTTACATCTTGTTGGGCCAAGTCAAGTGCCAATAAGTGCCCCATATGCCAGATTCACGCTGAAACTGTGAGTCATATTTTGTTTGTTTGCCCAGCCTATGATGCACCTCGTGGTGTATGGTTGGTGCCAATTTGTAAAATATTGGGCACCAGAAGGAGTGAAGTTGCCGAAAGAATCTTGCGGACTAACACTACAACTCCCATTGTTATAGCGGTAGCAAAGTTTTTAAGCTGGTCTTGGATCATTAGATCCAAATATTTAATAAGCTGCTAGGTGTGCCTATTTTGTTGTTTTATTTCTCTGTGTGCTTTTTTTTACAATACCATTTGGTGCACCCCTACACGTCTATATGATTTTTAGCTTGTCAAACATCGGGTTTGTGATTTTAAATAGTATTGTTTTATGTACAGTTCCTGTTTTATTATTTTATTTAGTTCAAAAATGCTACGACAGATACATATATATTTAATACCTTTTTAATCTTTGTATGTACCTACTCATTTGTGTTCAGTGTGTTATGAAATTTCATGTTGCATGTTTGTGCTTTTATGACATACTGTCGAATAAAGCTTTTGGAACTGGATATCGGCCTTGGGAGGGGGGCCACGTGGGCACCTCTCCCTGTTTTTTTAAAATACATTAAGGCCTGTCCCCAGTGGATGGGGTCCCCAGGGCCGAAATCAACCTGGGGAGGGGAGCCGCGTGGCCCTCTGCGCTTTTTTCAAAAAAATATATAAAGGCCTGGCCCCGTGGGATGGGGTCCCTGGGACCAAAATTGGCCTCAGGAGGGGGGCCATGCATCACCCTTCCCTTTTTGTAAATAAAATGTTTTTTTGAAAAGAGGCAGACCCTGTGGGATGGGGTCTGCTCAGCTCCCCTCCCATTCAATTTAAAAAAATATAAATAAAGGCTGGGCCCCGGGTGATGGGGTCCCCGGAGCCTGAAATGGTCCAGGGAAGGGGGCCACATGGCCTCCATTCCTAAAGGTTTTTTTTTAAATTCAAAGTCAGCATCTCGCCAGAGGCCCCGCCCCCTTTCTCCACCACTCTGCACACATGCCTCCTGGCACACTGCTGGTTGGGAGATGAAGTCCCCTTGGCTGCTGTGGATCCTTAGGGGCCAACAAGACCACCTGTTACAAACAGTAAGCCCTACACCATGGGTACTCACAAATATTTCCCCGGGGGCCGCAAAGTACTGTCTGTGGCATGCCCGAGGGCTGCACTGATGCCAACAATGGGAGGATCGGGGTAATGAAAGGTGAGTGTAGGGGGACGCGAAGCAGATGCATGGTGTGGACAACGAACCGAGCCTTCATATGACTTCTGTCTGCCACCTATGCTCTATTCTCATGCATCAAGAATGAAAGTCAAAGCATTAGCTTATAATGTAAAACATGAGAGGGAAAGATATACTTACCTGGTGCCTGAATTGCAAAATGTGAAACCAGTAAACCTGGTATCAGTCCTGGCTTCCCCACTTGATCAAATTGTGTGATCCTAGGCAATTTGTTAATTTCACTTTGCCTCCAATTTCTTCACTAACACATATGAGAGCCCCTTAAAGTACATGAGTTCAGGAATAGGATATGTACAGGACAAAAACTTCTTGTGTTTTATTTAATAAACTATAATGGTGTTCCAATCATATAACAGTCAAGGCTACACACAAGGTGCACCTGACAAATGACTTCCCTCTTGGTTCACTAATAGCATTATTTTCAGAATGGGGGCAGCATGAGAGTTTCCAAGATCATGTTTGAAAACTCTAAGTGCTAATAAATGCCTTTAAAGGCACTGACAGTAAGATCTACTAAGGTAAAACTCTCATTCATGTTAATAAAATACACTTGTTTGCAGAGATTTTAAAACTAAAGGTGCCTTCAAAACTAAAGGTGCTCCTAAAGATAAATTGTCTAGGGCACTTTCTTTTCTTCCTTATGGTTACATTAGTTAATTTTTTAAACGTGAAAATAAAATATGGCTGTAAGTTTTGCAGCTTTCTGAATTTTCCTGCTCTATTAAGGAAACAGCAGCTCAGTGCTGCTGTTCACCAGGGGGCAGCAATTAAAGGTCAGGAGGGCTGCATGCAGCCCCTGGGCCATACTTTGAGTATTCCTGCCCTTCACAGTGGGATTGCTGAGAGGTGGTCAGAGCCCACGCCCCCTTTCTCCACCACTCTGCAAACGCACCCCTCGGTGCAATGCTGGTGGGGGAATGAGCTCCCCTTGCCTCCTGAGGGCCTCAGGACTAAAGTGGACTTCTTCCCCCAACCAATAGTGTGCCAGGAGCCGGGTTTGAAGAGTGGCGGAGAAAGGGGTCGTTCCCACCAAAAACCTCTTAGCAAACCCACTGTGTGGGACTTGCTAGAGGTAACAGAACGGGTACTTGACCCCCAAGGACCCTCAATAGCCAAGGATACTTCATCTCCCTACTAGTAGTGCACCAGGAGGCACTGTTACAAATGTTACAGGGACGTTATGGTTAGGAAATGGAATAAAAAAATATTTAAAATTCACTGAAAAAACTAAAGGTTATTAGGTTGTGTGAATGTCTGTATCTGTCTGTCAGTTGGTGTCTAAGTGGCTGTATGAGTTGGTGAGTGGGTACGAGAGTGGCTGTATGGGTGATTGTTTGGTTTTCTGAGTACCTGTATGGGTGTATGAGCATCTGTGTGGATGGGTGAGGGGGTGTGAGACTGCCTGCATGGATGAGTGAGTTGGTGAGTCAGTGGCTGTATGGGTTAGGGAGTGCATGTGTGAGGGGCTGTATGGGTGACTAAGTATGTGTATGGCTGTGTGGGTGAGTGAATGGGTGTGACAATGGTATATGGATGAATAACTGCTTGTGAAAGGCAGTATAGGTGAGCATACTGCCTCAGTGAGTATTTGAGATGTCATCAACCTCCTGAGGGACCTTGGGGGCCAAGAAGTCCTCCTGGTACCTCTTGTAAGTCCTAAACAGAGGGTTTCCTGAGAGCTGGTGAGAGGCCCATCCCCCTTTCTCCACCATTCTGCAAACATGACTACTAGTTAAAAAAAACTGAAATTCACTGAAAATAAACAAAGGTTACGGGGACATTATAGTTAGGAATTAGCATTTAAAAAAAAAACAGAAATTCACTGAAAAAACCAAAGGTTACAGGGACGTTATAGTTAGGCTCAGGTTTCATTGACACAAAACCAGAGAAATTCAGCAGTTATAGTTATCTGAGCTAACTATAACTCATGCCCCTGCAATGCACTGCTTATGACCTCACATATTCCATCACTCATGACATGGTCAGTGACATCACTGATGACATCACTGATCACATCTCAAATGACATTACTGATGACATCTGAAATGTCATCACTAATGATATCATCTCTTTATTTAAAAAGTACATTAATCATCTTATTTCAAGATATTTTTGGTTTTCGCAACAACGTCGCGATTGCCGAGGACACACAGCGAATACCACGTGCTTTTTGACAAAGCGCAAAACACATATATAGACATATTTTACATAAAGTGTGAGTATAGCTGTTTAGTAAGATATTCATTTAACTTTCTCCTTTGTATTCATTTGTTGAATAAACTACATCTAAAATGCATTTACCTTGTTCACGGCGACACCGGAGGACGCGATGATGTCAGTAGTCATGAATACAAATGACAGTGTAAAACACGTATATAGACATATTTTACATAAAATTTGAGTCTAGCTGTTTAGTATCATATGGGTCTAACTTTATTTTAACAATGCATTTGCAAAAAACAAAAGTTTAAAAAAATAACTGCAACGGTACTCGCAAATAGTACAAAACAACCAAATAAATCATTTGTAAAACCTATTTTCTGTTTTCGTGATAATGCCGGGTGCCGCGATGATATCGGTAGCCACGATTACCACGAAATGACAAAAGAAAAGCACATATTCAGTAGCCATCACCACATACAAAACTTATAACTGTAAAATAGATTATAACCAGCACACTAAACAGATTACTATCTAAAATACTCTTTATTAGTATGTATAACTCTCTTAATATCTCTATAACACAGTGTATGACTCTTTCGGTGGAATCTGTGACTGCATGCATCACTGTAAAAGTAAGTATCAGTAAGTCTCTCATTCACTGTATAAGTATTTCAGTGAATCTGTGAGAAGGTGCATCAGTCTATCAGTGGTTCTATAATGAACTGTGTGACTGTCTCAGTGCATCTATGAGTGGGTGCATCAGTGTCTCAATGGGTCTGTGATTGGTTGCATGAGTCTCTCAATCAATCTGTGAGTAGGTGCATGAGTGCCTTTGTGCATTTGTAAGTAAGTATATGGCTGTCTGACTGGATCTGTGAGTGGGTGCATGAGTGTCTGAGTGAGTCTGTGAGTGAGTGCATGAGTCTCTCAGTGGGTCAATGACTGGGAGTGTGAGTGTCTGAGTGGTTCTGTGAGTGGGTGCATGGTTCTCTGAGAGGGACTGTGAGTGGGTGCATGAGTCTCTGAGTGTATGAGTGACTGGGTGCATACGTCTCTGAGTGGCTCTGTGTGTGGGTGTATGAGTGACTGTATGGTTGTGTGAGGGTCTCTGATTGGGTGTATGAGTGTCTGAGTGGATCTGTGAGTGGGTGTATGAGTGTCTCAATGGGTTTGTGAGTGAGAGCATAAGTATCTGAGTGGGTGAGTGAATGGGTGCATCCATAATTGGAAGGGGGGGTGTCTGGGTGGGCCTGTGAGTGGATGCATGAGTCTTTCAGTGGGTGAGTGAGTGTGTGCATGTATATTTGAGTGAGTTTATGAGTGGGTGTGAGTCTCTGAGTGTATGAGTGAGTGACTGAGTGCATATGTCTCTAAGAGGGTCTGTGACTGAGTGTGTGAGTGACTGTATGGGTATGTGAGTGGATGCATGAGTATCTTAGTTGATCTGTGACTGGGTGTATGAGTGTCTGAATGGGTGTCCCAGTGACGCTGTGAGTATATATGTGAGTGTGTGAGTGGGTCTGTGAGTGGGTGCATGAGTCTCTGAGTGGGTCTGTATATGGGCGTGTGACACTCCAAGTGGGTTTGTGAGTGGGTGCATGAGTGCCCAGGTGGGTCTGTGAGTGGGTGCAAGAGTCTTAAGTAGGTATGAGACTGTGTGCTTAAGTCTATGAGTGGGTCTTTAAGAATGGGTATGTGAGTGGGTGCATGAGTATCTGACTGGGTATGTGACTGGATGTATAAGTGTGTGAGTGGGTATGTGAATGGGTGTATGAGTGTCTGAGTGAGTTTGTAAGTACATACATTAGTCTGTTACAGTGACCAGTGAGTGTGCACAGATATATATGTTTTTTATATTTCCACCAATATTCATGACAACGTTGCAATAGTCGCGATGTCCCCATGATGGTACACGGGGGGTTGCATTAGCAGTTGTGGCATCATCACAAAAATCGTGTGTGATTAAAAAAATCAATTTTGGACACATAACTTGTGTCACTAACACCCCCATTTCTCAAACATGGGGTCAGAGTACCTCCACCCTGACCCCTTATGTTAGCTTTCACAGACAAGACCATCACGAAATCACTGGGAAATATCCGCAGCCAGTGATATCACTATGTAGTTCAGCTTTAATTTCTCAAAACCTACTGAACAGATTTGCACCAAATAACAAAACACACAATCTGCATAACAGCATCTACCTTTCTGCCAAATTTGGTGTAATTCGGTCCAGCGGTTCGGGCTGTAGGTTCGACAACACGTTCCTATAGGTATTAACATTACAAATGTACCCTTATTTCACATCCCTGTTTCTCAGTCCACACTGGACTGATCACCCCCAAACTTTCCATGACACACAGAACCTACTTTCACACTTGTTTGGGAAAATGTCATGAAGATTAGTCAAATTACCCCAAAGTTATAGGCAAGTCAAAAAATGCTTTTCTAGGGAAACTAGGTCCTAACTATAACTACCTTCTGGCAACCGCAGTAGGTAATATATATATATTCAACCATAATCTAAAGTCATTTCTCTTAATACCATCATAGTTCTCACCCTGGTGGCTACATAAAAGAAAGAATAATTGAGTTCTCCTTATTTTTCAATTTTGGATAAATAACACATCAGGTGGTAAACTTGAAATCAAGTCAATTCTCCTTGTTTCCTGCTTTCAGATACGAGTGACTTCTTAGCAAAAGTATCAAAAATACACAGAAGGAAAGAATATGGGAAGAAGAAGAGAGGAGAAACAAAGAAAAGAAGAAGAAAGGGAATGAAAAATTTGAAAAACCAAAATGTAAAACCCTCTATAGCAAACCTATACAAGATTAAGCTGTCTATAGATCTGAAAATGCACCAATTATATTTCACTAAGCTAACTATAACTTGCACCCCTGCCATGCCCTGCTTATGCCTTCACTCCTGAAATGTTCAATGACATTATTGATGACATCAGTGATTACCTGAGGCCATCCCAACAGGATCAGTCAACTTCCCAACACATGCGGCATTCGGCCGGGCACAACGTAGGGTGGGACACAGGGCCTGGCCTGCCGCCAGGCCCTGCTCCCTAACCTGTGGGCGCCCAACTTCCCACCATGCACACCATTCAGCCGTGCGCGCCATTGGGTGTTGACCACAGGGATTAAACTGACCCTGCACCCAATCCCCATGCCCCCATGGGTGGCTAATTATCCGGAATGCACGGGCTTCAGCAGTGCACAGCATGTGGTTGGTCGCAGGGCTTGACATGCAGAAGGTCAAGCCCTTGTGGGCGACAACTCTATAGAACCCACCCCACATTCTTCCTTTTATCCAGCGTGAGTAGCACAGGACCAAAGAAAATCATTTTTTGTTTAGCAGGGGGAAGGGTCCCTCTTGCAAACCCTCATAAGGGCCATTGGCTCAGGGTATTCCCTATCCTGTCCCCACAGCCCCTTTTCCATTATATTTGGCCACCCCATGCTGTGCACAGCAAAGGGTGTACACATTGGGAGGTTGGCAGCCTGTTGGAGATTTGGCCACAGGGCCTGGCAGCAGGTAAGCCCTGTGATCAACCCCCACTGCACGTACAGCCCCAAAGGCTGTACGCAGCATGGGGTTAGCTGCCTGGGGGGAGGTGAGAGTAGGGCCTGGCTGCAACACAGGCCATGTGATTAAGCCCCACACCACTTACAAGAAAAGACAGTGCACGGTGTGGGGTTGGCTGCCTCCGAGTGGCTGCCTGCAGGGAGTTGGGCAAAGGCCTGGCTGCAAGCCAGGCCCTTCAGCAAACTCTATGCCGTGTGCAATGACAGGCCATGCGCAGTGTGAAGTTGTCTGCTTTCATGGGGGGGTCGGCTGCCTCCGGGTGTGTTGGCCACAGGCAAGGCCCCGTGGCCAACTCCCCACCATGCACTGCTGAAGGCCGTGCACAGCGAGAGGTTGGCTTTATGTGTGGTAATAACATTTTGCTTAGAAATTCACTGAAAAAATCAAAGTTTAAAGTAACATTATTGTTAGGTGTGATAAAAAGATCTGTTTCAATTTAATTAAAAAACCTAAGAAGTTCACTGAAAAAACAAAGGTTAAAGTAACGTTATAGTTAGGTGAAGATGTCAGTGACAACATTAACATTTTGAACTGGAAAAAAACCCAAATACCAGCAGCCTGATGTCCCATCACCTTGATGGGGCAACATACTGAAGGTTTTTTAATTATACCATTTAGGAGTAACAAACTCTTTCCATCAAGGGTAAAATTCTCCATATTTCCCACTTCGTCTGTGTGATTGGAAATCAACTTTGTTAGATGTATAAGCTACACTTGCACATGGAAAATTCTTCTGAATCTTTCCCGACGTGTAAAACTCTGTGGGGTGACCCCTCACATAGTTTTCTGAAGAAATTCCAGATGGCAAAAAGCATGTCTGCTTGAACGCTAAGGAAAATTATTCTAAAGTAATGGGTGAAACACTTTCAAATAACTCTCAGCCATTGGCAATCCTTAGTACCCACTCCATCAATCAATTTTGGAACCTTTGATATGTTAGAAAAATACCAGCTGCAAGAAAGGACATCATTTTTGTTGTGATCTGTGCACTATTTCTGGTGTCTAGTTTTCCTGGCATTAGAACTATTTGGCCTTTAAAACTGATAAGACACCATCATAGCATGTGTGCTTTCACCTTAAAACATGTACTGTGCATGGATTTCACCTAACTAGCTTATTTAACTTTCCAGCAAGCTCATAGTAGATGGTGAAAAAATGCACCTGTGGTGTGGAAGTTATATGCCATAAGTAGGATGCAGTGTGTATTTACATAACACACGTATATATGACAAAAGTGTGTGGCTTCAGAGATCACCATTTTGATTTGACTGTGCTGCAGTTTAAAAGTCCTTCAGTGACACATCAAACAAAAATAACATTGCCTGGAAGAAGAGCATGCTTTTATTTATTGCTAATTCACAGCTACAGTGCACCTTTTGGCCCACAAGGATGGATGCTTAATACATAACAAAGTAGGGAAAATTACAAATTGGGAAATGTATTCCCCTACAGGAACTAGTTACCAAAGGCTATTTTCACTGTGTAGTAAAAGCTATGTTTTATACGAACAGACCCAGCTATGAATACAATCAATTTTTTCTATCTAGGCATGGAAAAATACTATCACAGTCATTAAAAGTTGTTTTCCATTTATTTGTAACTATCTAGTTCATTGGTGGTGGTAAATTTTTTAAAAAGTTAGTGAAACAGTAATTTCCGAGAAGTGTTCTTTGTGTTGCTTGAGAGTAAACTAGTTTAGAACTGATTTGACTGAGAACCCTGTGCCAGAGGCTGTATACACATCGCTGTATGACTCTCCTTCTGGAAGACAAAACCTTAGTCTCTAGCAGTAGAAAGGCCAAAGTTGGGTTAACATAGCCACTTAACAGGGATTAGGGACTTAACAGAAAGAAAGTGGCAGATGGCAAGACAAAGGGCACCTTTTACAGCGCTTTCATTGACCATTGAGTCACCCTAGACTTTCTATCTGTGTCCTCAGCAGGAGAGAAAACCAGTTCCACAACTGACAGAGGAGAGGAAACTTCATCTCCACAGGGAAGTGACCAGAGAAAAGGCTAGTGCACCTGAAGCTGTGGGAACGTTACAGTAATCTTCGAAAGCAAGTACTACAAACGTAGGTGGGAATTCTCTGACAGTGTAGCTAGATTTGGCTGCAGGGAATTCTCCAATCACTGCTCTCCAAAGGTCAGGTGGATGGTGTCCATTTATCTGCTAAAGAGACATAAAGGGGTCGATTCCGATTCGGGCCGGAAAAACCGCCGACCGACTCGGATCCGGAAATAATAGCGACCGACACGTACCCGTGGCGCACGACACGCCAAGTACGATGCAAGGCGCGAAAAATCCGACCGACACCTACCGAAACCAAGTCGACCGACCGAGCCGCACGGAAAACAGCAATCCGGCCGGAAAAACACGCAAATCCAACCGACCGACACGCACCCGGAACAAATCCGACCGAAACGTACACGCGAACTCCAAACTGCAAAGTACGATGCAAGGCGCGAAAACCACGAGCGAGTCGGACGGAGGACAAGCCGTACGACCGACACGCATACAAAACCGAGCCGAAGCAACACAATACACCGCGACCGACGCGTACGCAGCATAGAAAACTGCACAAACACAGCGTGAACGAAACGGAGAACACCGTATGAGACCAATGCAGGGTCCGACTCGGTCACAAGAACGTTTCCAACATACACAAACAGCACAAAGGAAAAATCACCCAAAAAAGGCCAAACAAGCAATTACCAAGCCAATAAATACTGGGGGGTGGGGACAGAGAACAAAGACACACCCACAACTCCACCTATATAAAGGACACAAATCACAACCATGAGCCTTTGCAAATGCCATTCCACTGCCAGCACCCAAGAGAAAGCAACCACACACCCACAGCTCATCCCTCACACAAGCCACACACCATCATCAGCACACCAACAAACACCTACCTCACATACACCCAGCAAAACACACACTCACACACCCTCACCTGCACACCTACACACACATCACTCACCATCACCACCCATCACCATGCCCCCCAAGAAGAATCACAAGTTCCTAGATTGTGAATTGGAAGTCCTGGTAGACGAGATCCTCAGGGTAGAGCCACAGCTGTTTGGCACACTGGTCCAACAGACCCCCATCTCCCAGAAAACCAAGATGTGGGAGAGGATCATCAACAGGGTGAACGCACAATCACCATGTCTGCGCACAAAGACCGACATCCAGAACAGGTGGTATGACGTGCGCAGGAGGGTCCGGGAGCTGCTCAAGAAAGACTACCTCCTGAGCCAATACACCGGCAGTGGCCCTCCTGCCAAGCCAGTATACCTCAGGCCCTGGGAGGAGAAGGTGCGGGCCATCCTTCCGCCAGTGAGCGTATATGGACTAGAGAACATCCCAGAGCCTGGTGAGTACACAACAAATGTACACAATATTCTGCCACAATACACACACACATCACTGTCAAGGGGAGAGTCAAACCATGCACTCATAGCAATTACACAGCAACCAGAACAGAATCATCCCAAAATGTGTATGTCAGTCAGATAAACACAACACATGCCATCTCAAAGTTACACTTAACCATGTCATCACATGTACAAACACAACTACAACTACAGCTAGGCAGTGGCACAAATAGAACTAACAAACACATCCAGACATGTAGCCACCACAACAACACCAACACACAGTGAAGACCACTCAAAGGAAGGAATTCTGTGTATGCTGGCCAAGTCAGTGTAGCCAATAGCATCATGGGAGTCGCAGTCACACATATTGCCCCCACAACTGTCCCATCAACACCACCATGAACCATGCGCACATCACAGGGAGTGGAGAAGGACTCACAAGATGGCTGACACTGGCAACTGCTGTGGGGAGCACAAGGCCCTGCTGGGAACTGTGCACCAACAAACAGCAGGACACCACTGACTGACATCCTGAGAGACAACTTCCACTCCCTGCAATGCAAGCACGTTCCATGGTGGGATATCTGGCTGGCTGGGTGGGAAGGAGGACTTGCAGCACTGACCATAGTCACAAGCACCTCCCCTCACACCCCCTCAACACAAACTCCACAGAACCCACCTGGTAGAATGCAATGCCTCACATCCTAACTCAATATCCCACAAAGAACCACCACCCTGGGTTATGTTGTGTGAAGCACAGGGACACTCTTGGGACTTTTAGCCAAACAACTGCCAGGACAACACTCCCAGCCATCCTGTCAGCACAGCCAGCCCACCCCACAGGAAGCAGAGTCAAAAGGAAGGAAGCATGGGCATGCTGGGAAGGGGGGTGGAGGCAATAGCATGATGGGAGTCGTAGTCACAGCTCTACATCCCCCACCACATGGCCCAGCAAGCTCACACTCACGCATGCACATCCCACAGAGAGTGGAAAGGCTCATCAAAGATGTCTGACACTGTTGCTGTGTCGTGGGGAGCACAAGGGCATGCTGGGAACTGCACACCAACTAACAGCAGGACACCACTGTCAGCCATCTTGCCATTGCTCACACACCCACACACACTGAACTCCCCACAAAAGCAAGTAAGTATGGGAATGCTGGGAAGTGGGGTGGAGGCAATGGCATGATGGGAGTCGTAGTCACTGATATTGGTCACCCCCACAACTGTCCCATCAACACCACCCTGAACCATGCTCACATCACAGGGAGTGGAGAAGGACTCACAAGATGGCTGACACTGGCTACTGCTGTGGGGAGCACAAGGCCCTGCTGGCAACTGTGCACCAACAAACAGCAGGACACCACTGACTGACATTCTGAGAGACAACTTACACTCCCTGCAATGCAAGCACGTTCCATGGTGGGATATCTGGCTGGCTGGGTGGGAAGGGGGACTTGCAGCACTGACCATAGTCACAAGCACCTCCCCTCACACACACCCCAACACAAACTCCACAGAACCCACCTGGTAGAATGCAATGCCCCCCATCCTAACACAAGATCCCACAAAGAACCACCACCCTGGGTTATGTCGTGTGAAGCACAGGGACACTCTTGGGACTTCTAGCCAAACAACTGCCAGGACAACACTCCCAGCCATCCTGTCAGCACAGCCAGCCCACCCCACAGGGAAGCAGAGTCAAAAGGAAGGAAGCATGGGCATGCTGGGAAGGGGGAGGAGGCAATAGCATGATGGGAGTCGTAGTCACAGCTCTACATCCCCCACCACATGGCCCAGCAAGCTCACACTCACGCATGCACATCCCACAGAGAGTGGAAAGGCCCATCAAAGATGTCTGACACTGTTGCTGTGTCGTGGGGAGCACAAGGGCATGCTGGGTACTGCACACCAACCAACAGCAGGACACCACTGTCAGCCATCTTGCCATTGCTCTCACACCCACACACACTGAACTCCCCACAAAAGCAAGTAAGTATGGGAATGCTGGGAAGTGGGGTGGAGGCAATGGCATGATGGGAGTCGTAGTCACTGATATTGGTCACCCCCACAACTGTCCCATCAACACCACCCTGAACCATGCTCACATCACAGGAAGTGGAGAAGGACTCACAAGATGGCCGACACTGGCTACTGCTGTGGGGAGCACAAGGCCCTGCTGGCAAATGTGCACCAACAAACAGCAGGACACCACTGACTGACATCCTGAGAGACAACTTCCACTCCCTGCAACGCAAGCACGTTCCATGGTGGGATAACTGACTGGCTGGGTGGGTGGGTGGGAAGGAGGGCCGGCTGTCAACCAAACACAACCAATGCAGACCATGTTCACCCCCCAGAAAATACATAGATATGCCCAAATAATGCAGGACAATGTGCCACACCAATATCAACCCCTGACTGTGACGACTTAGGACAATGCAATGTACAGGCCCGCACCCAGAGGCACAGT